>VDFB02193867.1:467521080-468246225 GCA_007258455.2 Sequoia sempervirens
GGTCTAAAAATGTTATATAATGGGGAGTGGTTAGGTATCCCACCATGGCCTCAAATCGGTTAACATTAATGTCTTGGGGGATGTAAGACACTTGTAATGAATTTTCAAGTATAGCCTTATGTGCTAGGGAAATGCATAGCAACTCAAGTATAGAGATTTGTGTAGGTGTTTTCCCTAGCTGGTCAATGAGGTTGAATTGTATTTTAGACTGGGATTGTTTGGTCGATGGACGGGGTTGTGACTGTTGGGTGGATGGAATAGGAATTTTTATTCTCAACTATCTAGGGGGAGGAGGACTAGCTATGGTGACTTTTCCCCCACGAGTAGTGACATTACATTTAGGGGCTCTCTTGATAGCAATTGTATTGACATGTTCATCAATTGTTATAATATGATTGATAATAGGTCCACTAGAATAATCAAACCCAATGCAGGCATAATTGGATTCATTATTGTTATTAGCTTTTGACGTGGAGGGGTTATTTGAACCATGGTCCTACAGTGGGTTCTTGTGGATAATATGATCCAAATTCGATGTTAACTGCAGTCCACCTAGCTAAATAGTGCGATTCTCGATGAGGTCTGGTACAAGATTTTTCAATTGTTGAAAAGAGGAGGTTTTATGTCCTTTTGCATGGTGGTAGTCACAAAATGCATTTTCATCCCACCAAGATGGATTGAATTGTCCTATGTCATAAGGCTTAGGGTCTTCTAGTGTGATAATGTTGTTTTGAAGGAGTTTCTTAAGGACATCTTTGATGGGCTCACCCAAGGGGGTGTATGTACGACTCTTAGGGAATTTTATTGGCGATGAGGCTGCCTCTAGTTTTGATTATTCTAATTATTTTGATTGTTTTGATTTGTTTGAATGGAATTGGTGGCAGGTGTCTGTGTGGTCATTTGGGTATTTTGCGGTTGAGCTCCTTTAAGGGTAAGTACATGACCCATTGTGTTGAAAGCCTTAGCGTCGACCACACCATCATTGGTAACGTGTTTGCTCTTAACCCAATATTTATTCTTGTCTATGGGTGGGTTTGTGTTCATGTTCTTAGAACCATATTTTAGTTCTCCTTTAGCAATAAGGGCCTTCTCAAGTTGGAAATCTCTTTCGACTAGGTCTGTGAAGGTTGTGCAGTAGTGAACTTGCAAGCCATATTTCAATGGGCCTAGGAGTGTTTGGAAAAACATGCCAAATTTTTCTTTCTCAGGTATGCCAATATGGCAATGACTTGCTAGACCTCTCCATCTTTGGAAGAAGGGGATAAAAGTCTCACCAGCTTCTTCTTGTGTAAGTGTGCATAGACTAGTGCTGGAGGTGTCTATGTCAATGTTGTAGGTATAATTTCGCACAATTTGTTTTGCAAGTTTGTCCCATGATTTTATTCCCTTTTGTAAAGTGTAAAACCACTGTAGTGCAGGGCCTGCAAGGCTCTTGGGGAATATTCTCATCAAGTACATGTGTTCATAGGCAATATCCACACAACTAGTTGTGAATTCTCAAATGTGTTCAAGTGGGTTTGTCTTGCATTTTTACTTAGTGAAGTTTGGTGCCACATACCCAGGAGGGAATGGTGGCATGTATAGACTTGTGTCGAAAGGGTATGGACATAGGTCATATGACATATGTGGCTTTTTATTGGACATTTGCATGTTCTCTATTTGTTTTTGTAGGTTTTCCACTTGAGTTGTTAAGGCATCGATTATGGGAATTCACATCGCACATGGGAGTGATGGGTATCCCATGGGTCCCTATTTGTTGTGATGAAATGTTCTTATTTGGTTGTGACATGTGTTGTTGTGAGATGTATGATATGTTTTGATTTGAAGGTTGGTGGTATTGCAAGTTGTGATTAGGGATGTGTTGATGCATGTGAATGTGTGATGCATATGTGGGGATGTGGGATCCAACCATATTAGTCGATATTTGCGGGATATGTTGACCTTGAATATTTTGGTGCCCAAAGGTATTCATATGTAGTGTCATTTGATTGCCTTGTCCATATTGATAGGATTGTCCATGTGGAATGTTGGTGTTTTTCCCTTGGGAAGTATTGGTATTGAGTTAAGATGATGTGTTGACATTTGGTTGGGGGCCTCTAATAAAAAATACATCATTTATTTCCTCCAAAGGGATTAAATGAGGCCCCAATGAAAGGATTTGATGATGATGTTCCCATGGTACTAGATGAAGCTCCAAATAATGGGTTTTAAGAGCTTTCCCCCATTGATGAGGATCCAAAGGTAGTTCCAATTGACTGCGAGGATGTTATTGATATTGTGGGCATGGATTGTGACATGGTTGGTGTCCCTCCAATGGATGTTGCATTGATTGAGTTGGAGGTGTTTTGATTTGAGGTACTATTGGTACTATAAAAATCTGATGATCTCACATATTAGTTTTACTCGTAATCTTCCAGATTTGATCCTACCGTATGCATTTTCCACTCATATTTTGCCATTTTATCCCATTGAATCCATTGAGTCATGCATATTTTACATCATGGTTCAGGTCGGCGTGACATTTTCTTTGTCTCCCCGACCTGTT
This sequence comes from Sequoia sempervirens, assembly GCA_007258455.2. Lineage (NCBI taxonomy): Eukaryota > Viridiplantae > Streptophyta > Pinopsida > Cupressales > Cupressaceae > Sequoia > Sequoia sempervirens. The sequence continues at coordinate 467,523,626 of VDFB02193867.1, forward strand.
TTTGCTAACTTCTATGTTTCAGGGTGGTCGACAGGACTTTTCTGGTGTCTCGGTGATCACAAGTGTGTTCATCTTCCTCATCGACATGAGTTGGAGTCTTCGGCGGAAGGTCATAGCGATATGTATTTGTCTCGCCTACCAAAATTTGGGATGCATATCGGTATAAGTCATGGCTATCACCGTAAGGTCTCGGCAAGTGACCTTCGGTCTCGCCAACCTTACTTTTGGATCATCTTTGGAATATTCCCTCGGTGTGAGTTGGAGCTATGCCGACCGCTTGGTAGAAGAAACTCATCGGCAAGAGTTTATTTTATCGGGGTTTGGTCTCACCGAATGCAAAGGGTCTCACCAACTATTACAACAAGGGTTCCCCTTGACAAGAGTTTGATATGGTCTCAGCGACATAAGGCTAGGTGGGAGACATTTGAGGAAACACTAAACGATCGGTTTGAGGTCTTTCCGATATGGAGAGGTCACAACAACATGCGGATTGAAGGGGAACAACTCTCGATGAAACAAAAGGTAATCGATATGACATCTCCTCGACCCATGTGTGTCACGGTGAATGCGAATATGACAAAAGTGAAGCACGCGGGATGAAGACGATTGAATTTCCTTCAGCATAAACTGCAACTATGTCATGGCAATTTTTCAACTGGTGAATAACATAATATGAATCTTGTGGCTGACGTGAAGAATTATTTGAAGACTGTTGGAGGTCGACAGGATTTGAGCCTAATTTCTGATGTGGGCCGACATAAATTTCATTCTGGTGTTTTCTCATGCTTGTATAAATAAGCATTTTGTAATTGCAATGAAAGGAGAAGTTTGGTAATAGTTAGGAGATTACAGACAATAGATTAGAGATGGTTACAATAGGGTAATTTTCTCTTATCAGAGACTATGTGCATATTTTCAAATTGTGGTTTCAATGAAATTCAGCTATGTGGCAGTTTTGTTTTGGTATCAATTGTGTGTCGAGTTTATTGAAAAGCATTGCTGAAGCTATCTCCATGTTGATTCTTTCTGGTTGTTTAAATTGATGTAACAAGTTTACTTTTAGTTTATCTATGCACATTTGTTTCATTTGTGTGGTTAATCAATTGGTTCCCTCAAGTAGAGATTAAATCCTTTTCATTGATCATAGTAATCAGGAAGATTCATCTGGATTCTTAAAGTAGAGCTTAGTAGTCATAATCTTGCATCGTTCATACAAGTTATGAACAAATTATATGCCTACAATTCGATCTTTTGCCAAAATAAGTTGCCCACTTCTGTTTCATTTGACTCCGTATACCCAACAAAGCACTGGTCTCTACAATTCCATTCTTTGAATTCACTCAATTTCTTTACATCTGCTTATTGATCATTTTAGGAGTTAGATTAGAAAACTGCTTTTACTATTGCTATCAAGTTTGGTTTCGTTTATTCAATGTCATCTACCATTGTGGACAAAGCATTTCAGAGGGATAATCATAAGATAAGCCTACTCAATTCAAAAGGTACACCCTCTAGGGTTTAGCAGCAACTAAAGTGTAGAAGGTCAAGTTCTCTTGACCTTGTTCTGTTACCCTAAAATGTATCAAGAGATTGGCAGCCTCTTGAGGTATCTTTGCCTACATTTTTGAGAGCTAATAGGTACCACTAGAGGTAGCATTGATGGTGTTTGTAGCAATTTGTGAGGTGGTACCAATGTTATTGTTGGAAGCATTGTTTGTGTTTTGCTGAGGTGTCGAGTGTGACCAATTGTTTTGTGTCGTGTTGTTAGGAGAAGCAAATCTTATACTATTGATATCAAAGCCTCGTGGTAACTTGTCCCCTTGGTCTAAAAGCATAGCTAGTTATCTATTAGGATCATTCAAGACCAAGTACTCTATGAATATGGCTATCTTAGGATTTTGAGCTGCAACTACCAAGTCTTCTATGAATATGTGTCCATTGTGGTCTCTCTATATGAACAGTTCAAATGGATTTTGAGAGGAGGTTGGCATGTTCATGGAAGATTGCATGTTTATGTTTCTAAAAGGATTGATAAAAGATGTGTCTTGATTCATGTCATAAGTGTTGGGGTTTTGTCCAAAATCAGCCATTTGTCCTCTTTTTCTTTGGAGCCTAGTTTCCACCATAAAAGGGAATTTCTCAAATGAGGATGATGAGAATGACAACTAAGTGCAAGAATGACACTAGTCTATGTTTTTTTTGTATTTTTGGAATAAAGGATGTTAATGCAAGGTGATAATGGTGTTTTTATAAAGGAAATGATTAATGTAAGGTGACAAGGTTGTCAAGGAAAGATGTCAAATGCCAAGGTGAAAATGAGGACTAGTATGATAATGCCAAAGTTGAAAATGTTGACTAAGGAAAATCACTAATGTAAAGTCTAGATGCAAAATGTGGACTAGGATGAAAAGTATAACAATATTTTTATTTTTTTCGGAATAAGATATGCAAAGTTAGGACTAAGATGATCAATAGTCTAAGGTATAAAAATGCAAGGGTTAATGTGATTTTGATGGACTTTGGGAAAAATGATTACTCAACCACTCAAAGCTTGATCTATGACTCAATTTGGGTCATCAAAGGACTTGTTTGGAAGACTAAATGACAAGGAAAAAATGACAAGTGAGGTTTCCTGACTAGACTTTTGAGTTGGAAAGTCTCACAAAAAGGAAAATGACTAAAAGGAATAATGAGGACTAAGTCCAATGATAACATACTTTGAAGGAAATGATTTTGCAAGGTATGGTAAGTTTTCCTAATCCAAAGTTTGCAAAAGTGAAGGCCTAAAGACCCATCTATGCTAGAAATGAGGATCGTAAAGCCTATGGATGCAACTAAGATTTGCAAGGATGAACCTATGGTAAAATGCAAGCTAATGGATGCAAGTGATGGAGGATTTGAGAAATTCCTAATCTGGTTTTTGATAGAAACCTCTAGAAAAAGATGTTTAAAGATAGTTTGGACAAGTTGAAATTTTATTTCTAGTTTGTGATAGGGTTTTTTTTGTTTGTTAGGTGAATGCATCATTTCAGGTCATAAATCCATCACAGTTTGGTAGATGCAGCTCAATTTCAATGAATGTGGTTCTACAGATAACAAATGTGACTCGGTAATGCGATTGCGGTGTTCTGCAAAGCGAATGTGGTTTGGGCCAAGCGAATGTGGTGTTTTGCAAAGCGAATGTGACACAAAAAGTCTCAAATGTGGTGCAACAAGGGGAATCGTCATGAAAGATGCAGTGCAAAATGCAAAAAGTCTAATTTGTTTGTAGATTTGGTCAAAAATATGAAGTGTTTCAAGTTGAATTTTTGTTTCCAGATTTGTGAATGGTGTTTGTTTTGTTTAATGTACAAAAAAAACTTGGAAAACACAATATTTTGAATGTGTAAACAATCACAATGTAGACAAGCACAATCCTATGTTAAGCTAGGGCTAGATTCCATGTGGGTTTCCCCAACCGTACTTATTCTTAGCATGTGAATTCAGAATCTTGGCCGCATAGGCTCCCCCTTACAGTGCACTCACTTCTCAAGCCAACCAAGCTTTTAGCCCCCATAAAACTCACATGGAAAGTTGATCACCTCTACTAAGTACTGTGAGGATGTGGATGCATTTGCAATTACTGTTGCTGCGCTAACAAATAGATATGATTTTGGCTACTACATAAAAAATTTTAGTTTGGGACCCCCGTTCAAGTGGCCATACATGGGGCAAGATTAGCTCTGATAAGGAGGAACTCCATCCTGAAGAGGTTACACTCAACAGGGTTTTGGGGAGTTCACTTTCCCATATGACACATCCACACTCATAATCCTAGGCTTTCTGTTCACATTTATATATGGGTCGGGGGTATCTTGGCCAAAGAGCTCCATTGCTAGTCTGGGTCACCTTGGGGTGAGTAATTTTTCCCACCAAGGAATGCCCAATTCCTAGAGTCAATAACCATTTCTCTTGCACCCAGGATCACATAAGTGTGCAAGGGTAGAGGATACTTCAATTATTGAATCGGGGTGACACATAAAATAGATAGGTCTAGTTTTCTGATCACCTAGTTTGCACAAGGTGAGAGCATAATCACCTACCACCTTCAAGCACAATAAAAAAAAGTTCTTTAACCCCCTAATTAAGCCTAAGTGATACAAGAAATTTTTTTTTAAAGCACCAATGGAAGTGTTATCTGATCTAAAAACAAACAAAAGTAGTTTCAAAACCACTTGTTAGGAGTCTCAAAAATATGCCTTGGACCCACGAAAATTCAAAGCCACATGGTACCACAACAGATTAGTAACCAAAAACCCCTACACTACTATCAGAAATGAAAAATTTAAAATTTTGTAAAAAAACCCCAGAGTAACTTTTTAGCAAGTGATTGCATCACTCTACATAGAAAATGCATTGACTTGGAAAGAAAATGTGTCACGACTGATCAAATACATCATTCTGCAAGGCGTATGCATCACAACAGAGCGTATGCGTCATTCGGGGAAGAAATTGTGTCTCGATATATCGAATGCATTGTTCTGTAAAACAAATGTGTTGCGGCCATACCTGTACCTGTAAAAAAGAAAAATGTCGTACGAAAAAAACAAAAAAGGCATGATTTGGTGTTGAGTTCATGAATGTAACTATGGGAAAAATCCTAGGTTAGCAGATTAATGCATAAACAAAATAACCCAAAGTAATAATGAAGTGCAAAGGAAAATAACATGAAAACACATAAAGGAATAAGCTCACCAAGTGTCTTCAATCTTCGTGGCTGACCTCCATTACACCTTCTCAACTTGCTAAAAATATATTGTTGCCCTCAAATTTTATGTGAGCAATCTATGACTATGCCAAGACTTAGGCAAATGTTGAAGGATTTGATATGAAATGCCCTACTATGCAACTATGCAACTAGTAAGCAAATACTAAAGTATGCAGAAAATAGCCTAAAGATGTCAAAATGTCAAGAGTATGCAAGCACTGGATGACAAAAAGTTAGCATGAAGTGACAAAATGAGGCTAAAATTTCATTTTTATAGAAAATACAATTTTAGATGAATGGCCAAGATTGAAGATTGACACATTCCCTAGAATCAATGGACAAGATTCAATGTGAGAACCCACAATTAGGGTTAGGGAAACATTAGGGTAAATTCAAAATGAATGGACAAGATTGATTTTTAGAAAATCAAATCTAGGGTTGACAATGCATGTGACAAGAGATAAGATTGGCACAAAAAAAGAGAGAGCTAGAAAATCAAATAATATTGACAATTACTTGATTTAAGGAGGAAAATTACCATTTTGAATTAAAAATTAATTTAATTCAAAAAGGTGGGGTCATGTGATAGCAAATAATGTGAATTATTTACCAAAAGAGGAAAAATCAGAAAGTGGGACCATCTTAAATAATATTAATTATTTAAAAAGGGGAAAATGCCAAGGTAGACCATAGTTAAATAAATTAAGGAATTTATTTAATTATGATAGGAAATATAAGAATTAATAATGTATTTAAATAAATAAATAAAATTTATATATTTAAATAATTAGGAGGAAATAATAGACAAAGATAATTAAATAAATTAAGGAATTTATTTAATTATAGAAAGACATTAAAGTATTTGTGACACATTTAAATAAATAAATAAAATTTTATTTATTTAAATAATCAAGAGGAATAAAAGACATGAATCAATTAAATAATTGTGAATTATTTAATTAATAGTAGCAAGTGGACAATATGACATAATTAAATAAATTAATTATGTTAATAAAAAATTATGGAGAAAATAGAACTTGCAGGCCTAGGTCATTTTTATGTCTCTACATAAGATATTAGTGGGATGGGCTAGGAGGGGATCATGGAAAATAGGGTGAACTATTAAATGTTAATGGGATGGGATTAGGAAGGAATAAAGGAACAAAAAGTGAATTAGGAGAAGCTAATATGACATGATGAAGGAATACACATGCAATGTTTGTGTTTCTCATCAATTTTTTAGATTTGTATACACAAAATTATGAAAACTAGCTAACATTGTTTTACGACACCATTAATGAATAAAGGCTACCTAAGTGTAAGTTGTTTGAGGAAATGAATTGCGAGAGGTGGAGGTCGAAGTTCCACCAAGAAACTGTTTGACATCCAAAGCATGTTATGAGACAAACATTCAAATATAACATTCAAATATTCAAATGCAATAAGAATATCTTTAATACTAGTTGCATACTTGTGGACTCAACATCGAGAAAAAAAATGGGTCTATAGGAATGGAGCATGTCTCATGAACACTCTGGCCCTAAAATTTCATCATATAGAAATTCTATAAATTTAGTTATTCTTAAATTTCAATATATAATTTAATAAAAAAATTTAAATGAACTTGTTGAATTTTACCTAAGAATCAATGACGTATGCATTATTCATCAATTCATTTGTCATAGCTATCACATCTACAACTGATGTAGACTGTGTAGCTACATCTTGAGCACTTTGATAATCATATGTGCAAATAGCACTGCAAGTGCCACAATGGTGGGGTGGAGCTTGGGGCCTACACGTCTCCTCCATATCAGACTCTACTAGAGGCTTCACACATTGTATAATGCTCTGGGTGAGTGAGCTAATAGACTCCAATGTGTCCACCTCTAAACTGTCCTTAATAATGGAACGAACAATTACATGCTCCACCATGGGTTTGGCCAAGGGTCTTGGTGCCAATTACAGATTATGTCATGTAGCAAGTCTATCATGTGTGGAGCGCCCACCTCTACCCTGAAAGTCTAAGATGCCAAAATAATTCGACATCTTATTGAGGAAAAACTCACAATAGAGTTTCCTCAAAAAGTAATGTGGAACGTCATGGTTATTGCATGGAGGTCAGTCAAATACCATCCACCACTGCTCCCAAAATTTATTTTTAATTAATTCATGGTGGCACCAATGGACGGGGAACCTCCTGCATGCATGAGACAAAGGTGCATTGGTTCTTGGGTCTGTAAATAGGGCACACAAGTTAGCTTTGCTAATTTTTCTTTTTTTCACATCTGCATATGACAAACCACTAGCATAAATTGTTTCATCTCATGCCTCTTATTTGACCAAATATTTATTTTCTCATTTCAACTACATGAGATACAATTGACTTCAATGATTCAACAATCCCTCTACTGTAAGGGTGGGTTTCGACATGCTCAGTTAATCTTTCAATTAATTGTTCAATGTTTCTTTTATTGTTTTCAATTTGATTTAGGATATTTTCTTGTGTTCCTTGAGGATTCTTATGAATTGATGGAGGGGTTTCAGGTTGTTTTTGTATAGGAGGCTCTTCATGAGGGGGTGATTGTGAATTTTTAATGTTTGGAGGTGGAGATTCATTCCCTAAGAATTAGAACAAAGTTTTATTAAAAAAACCTATTTCAATCTACATATAAAATCAAATTCAAAATAAAATCAATATAAATACATAGCTCTTCACATTCTTCAACCTCTTTGATGTGTTGGTGGCATCCTCATGAAGAATTACAAGCTAAGAGTGCAAAAATTTAATGAGATTTGGTGAGTGTGAGTTGCAAAGCTCAAATCCTCCAAGCCAAGCCATGGGTTGAAATGAAAATCAGGTTTGAAAAGTGTTTTGAAATTTTAATTTACTTTTGTATTTGGTGTGCACCAAATCCTCAATTTGGATTTTTTTGTGAATTTTTTCAATTTGGCATCAAAATTGTGTCACATATTGGTACACTTACCCTACAAATTAATTTATCTTATCGGATATGATTTCTTTTTGAAAAATAATTTGGTAAAAATTGAATATTTCAATGAGGCACTAAAATTTTGGGAAAAATATAAAGTCTTATTCCAGTTTACCTAAGTAACTTGTCAAGCTCTATTTTTTTCATCTTTACATATAAGCAAGGGCATATGAGTAGATATGACACATATTTTTGTGATTTTGTCTAAGAAAATAAATTAGTTATAGATGTTTTACTAATTTAAATTAAAAATATTTAAAACAAATTTGAAACCAACCTAACTTGCTAAAAAGAATGAAATTAAAATTTATTTTTTTAGATCTATATCAATGATGTATAACATTTGAGGTATATTTCATATTTGAAATAGTATAAATGGTTTGAAATATATCAATATTTTTCAATATTTCTATTCGGGACTTGAGCATATAGTGTGTATAAAAAATTATTTATAATTACTTATTAAATTATATCAATTATATTATATTATATTTTAAAAAATATTTTTCTAGATATATCCTTTTCATTTTATCAAATTTTCATAAAAAGTCTATAAAAATAATAGTAAAGTCAAGGAAAATTTGTAGATCTAGATACCCACTTGGCTGAAATATTGATTTTTAAGCCAAGTGAGACTGAGTCACCAGGCTGGGCAATTTAGTCCCAGTTTGGGGAAACTGCTCCGAAGCTTGTTTCAGCGAAATGGGTATCTAAATCTACAATTTTTTTTTGAAAAAAAGGTTTAGTGGGACTAAGTATCCACTCTTGGTGACTTAGTCCACTTCTGAATTTCTAAAAATTCAGAAATGGAAATGAAATCCCTCAGTCTACACTTTGGTTTCCCTCGGGTGTCTGCTTCTGAAACTCTAATTTTTAGGCCTGAAAGTGACTTTTAGTTGATATTTTGGCTTGTTCAATGAGAATATGTCTTCAAAAAGTCTTAAAACAAATATTCAATGATCTTCAAACCCTCAAAGTGCCTAAATTTGAAAACAAACAATGAAAAATAAAGAAATGGTGAATGTTAGGGCATGGGGGTTCGCCTTGGTCAAACCCCTTTTTAGGTAATTAAACCAAATGAAGAAAGAATGCAATGAAGCATGCAACAATGGAGTTAATACCTTTCCATGATGTTTGATCTTGAATTTTTGTAGCAAAACATGAAGGATCTGCCCTTGGATGTCTTAGGAAGCTATCTTGATGATTTGGAATGATAAAATCCTAGCTTGCTTGAGAAGAATGATGAGTGATTGAGAAGTTTGGTTGATGGATTGGAGGAATTAGTGAAATGAGAGGGAAAAACCCTTTATTTATACACAATTATGTCCTAATTCTTGAAAATACCTCATCACAAGCCGACCTTAGGTCTTAAGGAATAAAAACCCAAAAGAATTTTAAATTAATTTTGATTTATGAGCCAAATGGGACTAAGTCACCACTAATGGCGACTTAGTCCACTTGGGAATTTTTAAGTGGATGTCAGGAATTGTGATAATTTAAATAATTTTTATTAGGTTCTTCTTCAACAAGACACTTAAGTAAGTCTTATCAGTGTATAAAGGGGCCATTTAAAGCATAAGAAACGTGTAAATATTGAATACAAGCCTAGGAAAGTGTGAAAGTTTTTTAAAATACTTTACAACACCTCACAAGACATTAATAAATGCATTTTATTCAGTTTTTATGGGTCCAAGACCTAGTGTGGATGTGTAAAATGCTTCACAACACCAAATCAATGCCTCATTAAGTCCAATTATCATCAGTTATTCCCAAATCAAGCAATAAAAAAGGGATACTTTTTTCATGTCCACATTTAGCCCCCACTTTAGTGAGAGGATGAACTTGCTCTAAACCCACACTAAAGTAGACATTCAAGAGAGACCCGAGTGTACAGATGTAGAGATCAAGAAGGCAGTTAGGCCCCTAGGATCAAATCACACAATGACAAGAAGGAAAATAGGGTGGGAAAGATGTGCTCACTCTAGGGCCACAGAACATAAGGTCATCCACAGGGTGAGTTGTCCCAAATAAGTAGTTTAGTGAGAAAGTCATGCTAGTGTGTCAACTTCCCACCGTATAATGAGAAAGTTATGAAAGTGTGTCGAATTCCCATTATAGAAACCATACCAAAGTTATACTTCTAATAACATTGATAAGGCACTACAATGTAATGCTTTTGTAAATGGTTTTGAATGATATATAAAAATTTTGTTAAAGGGGATTTTTCTTTGTTCATGTAAGGTCTTCCTCTTAGGGAGCATTATGCCTAATTTCTCTAAGAGAGGACAAGTCAAGGCATTAGATTGTTATCCATGGGATGCCTCATTCACATCGGGCCACTTCAATTGATCGTTATTCCCTTGTCAGATTGTTATCCTTGGGATGCCTCATTCGCATCAAGCCACTTCAGTTGATCATTCACTCTTGGAAGGCATAAAACCTAATGACACCACCATGGAGAGGACATGTCACAAGAAAAAGTAAATCACACCAAGAAATTTTCAAAAAGATGTTGTTTATGTATGCCCCCACTTTAAAGAAATTGCTACACACTGTTCTATGAGAAATTACTTTAAAGTATAAGAAGACATGAGAGCTTACTCGGAAAGCTCTATGCCAAGTCATATGTTTTTGATAAGCTATGTCATGAAAGATGAGTAGTATGTCATGTGTGATCCAACTTAAGCAATTTCATCCACATTCCAAGCTTGCTCTTATAGGTTCATGAAAAGTTAACGACTAGCCAAAAGAGGCAACAACAAATGACATAGCAGGAAAAGGATACATAACCCCTTACCCCCACTTAGTGCAAGACAAAGGTGAGCCAAAATGATTAATGGAATGCATGATAAAATGAAAATCAATATCAATTAAAGGAATTAGGTGCCACCACATAAGGAAGAATACCAAAATCCTTCAAATGTTGTATTTTACAACTCAAAGCCTTACATTCATTAGTAGAATGACTGTGAACTCTATGATATGCACAAAATGATTTCTTGTAATAAAATTTATTTCGAGTTCTTGGGTGAAGGGTGATCAAGTGATCTTGGAGAAGTCTTGATAAGATACCTTCTTGATCAATGGGAGAAGTAGTTTTTGTTGTGTGTGGCAAGGAGATTTCTTGCTTAGTATTAGATGTCATTTTTACACAAGGTTCTGTAGATGTTGAGATTTTTTTCTCACTTTTACAGGAGGTTGGAAAATTGATCGAATTCAAATCTTTATTGTTTTGCGAGATGACATTGATGTTAAGCAAAGAGTTCTTTATTTGTGTTGGTTTAGGGAAAAGATTAAGACCACTAGTTTCAATCAGTTCAGGATGCACTACCGTTAAGGTTGTTTTAGAAGGATGTTTTGTGATATCATTGATGTTTGGGGAAGGTTTGTGTGGTGGTATGATTTCTATGAAAGGACAATCAGAAGGATGATGAGTTATTAGTTGTGTGATATGATTAGTAGGTGTGTGGAGATCTTGATCGTTAGCACCAAATCCTTGCTTAGGTTGCTTCATAAGTCTTTTAGGTTCAATGTTAGTTGTGATTGTATACACTTTGTCATATAGTTGAGCAATGTCATTGTAATTGGGTTGGTACAAAACATTGTGCTTAGGTGGGTAAAGGATGAAAGGATTCTTAGATGCTTCCAAAATAACTTTAGCACATATAGGGGAATGATCAATGGTTGGATTTGCAAGTTTATTGATAGTGGGGAGAGTTGGGGAATACTCTATCTAATTGCCATGTTTCTCTAAAGTCTTAGTTTCTTGTTCCATATTATCTACCATACTAGGAGAGCTTGTAATATGTTCATCCAAGGTTGAAATTTGTAAAGGAACTTCATCACAAGTAGGGGAGGTATTGAGAGAAGGACCATGATGGTTTTCAAATAGATTATCCCAAATGGTAGGAGCATTAAGGAAGGGAGGATCAAGGTTTTCATGATTCTTAATAGGGATTTCTTCTAACACCAATCTATCTTGGTGGCATCAAAGGGAGATATTAGGAGGACAATGTTGATGGTCATGGTTATGGAGAGTAGGTAAGGTAATGTTAATAAATGTTTCTATTATTTCTTCTTCTTGGTGTCTAATATCTTCCCAAAGGGAATAAGGAGAAGAACAAACAAGATCCTCATGATTCTCAATGATTATATCTTCTTTTACCAAGATACCTTTGTCACTAAAAGGAGAGGTATTCGAAGAAGAAAAAATATGATCATCATGAGTATCTATGTTTGTAAGCTCTTCTATCACATCATTCACACAATTAGGAGAGATAGGAGGGGGGAGTTGTTGAAGGAAAGCATTGACATTTTCACTCTTGCATTAAGAGACTCTCATAGCTAGGGCATGCATTGAATGAAGGAATAACATGCTTATTAACTAAATTTTTCTTTGCAAACTTGGAAAGAATAAACACTAAAAATTTGAAATAACAATCTATGCAAACTCAAAATACAATGAAAGAGACTGAAATGAAATGCAATTTGACTAATTATGTTAGGCAATAATATGAGAATACAAATTTTGAATTTAAGCAGGGCAAGAAATGATCTAATTTAAGCTAGATTTGATGAAATACATGTTACAAAAACTTGCTAATTGATATAGATAGGTATTGGCATTAAAAAAAAGCTTTAAAATTTTTTTTTCAACTTTGTAAAAGGTAGTTTTAGGGTTGAACATGGACTAAGTCACCCAAGGTGGCGATTTAGTCATGTTAGAGTAATAAGTTATTATTCTTAATTAATTACATCACATTGGTTAATTAATTAAGTCACTTATCACTTTAGTTACTTAAGCTAAACTTAGGCACATTAATAATTAATTATTTATTAATTATTGAGTGTGCACACTAGGGTTTCCTTTTAGCATTGCATACATTGCTTTTATAAAGCAATTCATCTCTTGTATTTACTGATTTTCCTGAATATATCAATTTGCATGTTTTTATGCAAAGCTCTGTTGTATCCTATTTTTCTCTTGTGGAAGGTTTATTCTAGTTTGCATGTCTAATCTTGAATTCTAACATGGTATCAGAGCCTTGATTTTGTAGCCCCTTCTCGTATTTTGGAGAATTACAATGCAGATTTCGTTCGGGTTTCCTCAAGGGTTTTTTTCCTTCAACCTATCTATGCAATGTCTTGGATTAGATCAGACATCACCATTGGATTTAGAGCACTGGAAAAATTCAAGATTGACTTTTATTTTGCAGATTTTGCTCATCGTTGAAGGAATCTGGGAGGGTTGCAAGCTTGGTGATTTTTATGCAAGATCTGGGGGTCGCCTAATTTTTGGGGAACTTTAGGCCAAAATGGACCTCACCCTTGGATTTGCAGCGCCCAAAAACCCCTATTTTCATATAATTTTTTTCCATTTTGGACAAATTTTACTAGGGAGGCAAAAAAAATTGTTTGGAGGCCGTACGACCCCCAAGCACGCTTAACGAGGCTCAGAAATTGAGAAAAATTAAAAAAAATCAAAATGCAGACAATTTTCTACGCGGCTAGTGTAAAAACCCACCGCCACCACATCTCCACCAGGTGGCCACCATTCAACCACCGCCACTGGTAGACTCCACCAATGCAATGCCGCTATGTTAAGCCCTCATGCGGAGCCCACAGTTATGCGAAGAATCGGGAGCCCTGGGCTCCCAAGCCCACCGGTCCGCTAGCACGCACCCTGGTCGCGTGGGTGACCAGGGGCCATGCCTAGCCCCTAGGCCACTAGCCCCCTGGTCCACCCAGGCGACTAGGGGCTTTAATTTTTTAGCCCTTGAGGGTTGCAGAGGGTCTACTTGGGCAGTTTTGGAGCACATTCACGAAATCAAAAATAACTTTTGCATACGACGTCATTTTTTCACAAACGAGATATCATCAGAAAGCTATTTTCAAGCTCTACGCAATGGTATAGGTGTGGTTTTTTTTTTTGTTTTTGATTTCTTTTTCAGCCTCGAAAGTTGCATGTTGCTGTTTTCACTCCGGGAGACATATCTTTTGACTTGCTTATCCGTTTTTTGTGATTTTTGCGGCATTGGAAAGATGGTTCAGTCCTCTACACATATTTGAGGTCTTTTTTTTAATCAAAGATTCAGATGTGAACTTTGTATTGTGCATGCACTCTTTTTTTGTTTTCATGCACTAGGTTTGCATTTTCTCTTTTGTTTATGCATGTTTTGCATGCTCTCCTTTTACAATCATTGGGTTATTGTAATAAATGAATTGATATAAAGTTCCATCAGGGGGTTTCTTGCATAATAATCTGATTAGAGTGTGCTTGCACTTTGATCTCCATTTTTATTTTGATGACAACTCGCATGGGTTGTATCTAGTTTCTATAGTTTCTTTTGGCCACATCTTGCTCATAGCTTGACACATATCAAATTCACATCGGTTGAAACTTCACATTGAGAGCCTATGGTTATTGATCCACATTGGGTCACATCTCAGTTTGAGGGCCATTTTTTTTATGGTTAATGTTCCAGAGTCTTCATGGTACTTTCTCCTATGGATTAGTTTTAGTCACAGTTTGGCATCGGCATCGAGATACTCTTCACTTCCAAATTATTTCATAATATCATTCCCTCTTATGGGGGGCATCTTTTTATCTACTGTTGCTTCATAGATTCTAGGGTTGTTCCAGTTTGTGAGTTTTCCAGTGTTCCATGGCATCAGGTCTGCTGTCGCATTATTATGATTCCATTTTTGGTTTCTTGTAGACAGAAGTATCTTTCCTTGCTTGTCAGATTTCGGTTTTAGTGTTACTCCACAATGTTCTTCCAGTGCTTCTTGTACTAGGACATCTCATTGTAGGGGGGTTTTGTCCCACTGGGTTTTCCTTCTCTACTTCATTCATAGCATTTGTACATGGGTACTTGATCAGGCCTTGTTGTCGGGACCCAGTCATGCTTTCATGCATCATTTCTTTAGTGTTTTAGCTACTTCAGTTAATCTTAAGGGGGGGTGTTAGAGTAATAAGTATTATACTTAATTAATTACATCACATTGGTTAATTAATTAAGTCACTTATCACTTTAATTACTTAAGCTAAACTTAGGCACATTAATAATTAATTGTTTATTAATTATTAAGTGTGCACACTAGGGTTTCCTTTTAGGGTTGCATACATTGCTTTTATAAATCAATTCATCTCTTGTATTTACTGATTTTACCAAATATATCAATTTGCATGTTTTTATGCAAAGCTCTGCTGTATCCTATTTTTCTCTTATGGAAGGTTTATTCTGGTTTGCATGTCTGATCTTGGATTCTATCAAGTCCCAATAAGGATTTTTTTGAGATTTTTCATATTTTTTTGATATATTTTGATGGTCTCTATACTATATAATGGAAACCTAAGATGCACATGAAAAATTTCAAAAGTTTTCAATGATTTAAGATGCCAAAAATGCAAACTATATGCACTTTTTGTTAATGCAAAATTTGAAACCTTAGAATGCAAATTAACTAATGCAAAATGCAATGCAAGCTAATTCTAGGACGAAGATAGACTCCAAATCAAACAAGAAAGTATTTGAAAAGAAGGTTCACCAAAATGAAAACAAATATTTTGGTAACCCTATTAGACACTTACCCTCCTAAGGTTTTTCACCTAAAAGGGAAGCAATAGGGTTAAAAATCTAGGGTCTTTACACTCAACACTAATGTAAATGAGATGTAGTATGTCTAATCATGATGTAAAAATGCACTAATATGAAAAAGAAATGATTTAATGATGCTAAACCTAAGAAATACAAATTATTGGAAAACATAATGTGATATGCAAACATATGATAAATGACGTAAAAATGTAAACAAAACTAAATGAAAATTTATGACACATAAGTTATGCACCTAGAAGTGTGTTTTAGACTTGAAGAAACTCTGAAATTCTAGAAATATTGATTTTTAAGCCAAGTGGGACTAAGTTGCTAGGCTGGGCAATTTAGTCCCAGTTCGGGGAAACTGCTTTAGAGCCTGTTTCAGCCAAAAGGTTATTTGAATCTACAAAAAATTCTAAAAAATAGGTTCAGTGGGACTAAGTCACCACTCTTGGTAGCTTAGTCCACTTTTGAATTTATGAAAATTTAGAAGTGGAAATGGAAGCCCTCGGTTTGCACTCTGGTTTCCCATAGGTGTCCACTTCTGAAACTCTAATTTTTAGACCTAAACGTGACTTTTAGTTGATATTTGGGCTTGGTAAATAAGAAGATGTATTCAAAAGGTCTTCAAACAAATCTTCAATGATCTTCAAACCCTCAAAGTGCCTAAATCTGAAAACACACAATGAAAGAGAAAGAAATGGTGAATGTTAGGGAATGGGGGTTTACCTTGGTCAAACCTCATTTTAGGTAATTAAACCAAATGAACAAAGAATGTAATGAAGCATGCAAAAATAGAGTTAATTCCTTTCCATGATGTTTGATCTTGAATTTCTATAGTAAAACATGTAGGATCTACCCTTGGATGTCTTAAGAAGCTATCTTGATGATTTAGAATGATAAAAGCCTAGCTTGCTTGAGAAGAATGATTAGTGATTGAGAATATTGATTGATGGAATGGATGAATTAGTGAAATGAGAGGGAAAAATCCTTTATTTATACATAATTATGCCCTAATTCTAGAAAATACCTCATCACAAGTTGACCTAAGGTCTTAAGGAAGAAAAAATGAAAGAATTTTAAATTAATTTTGAATTATGAGCCAAATGGGACTAAGTTGCCACCAATGGCGACTTAGTCCACCTGGGAATTTTGAAGTGGATGTCAGGAATTGTGATAATTTAAATAATGTTTATTAGGTTCTTCTTCAACAAGATACTTAAGTAAGGCCTATAAGTGTATAAAGGGGCCATTTAAAGCATAAGAAAGGTGTAAATATTGATCACAAGCCTAGGAAGGTGTGAAAGTATTTTACAATAATTTACAACACCTTCAAAAGACATTAATAAATGTATTTTATTCAGTTTGCAAGGGTCCAAGACCTAGTGTGGATGTGTAAAATGCCATAAAAAACTAAATCAAGGCCTCATTAAGTCCAATTATCATCAATTATTCCCAAATCAAGCAAGAAAAAATGGATACTTTTTGTATGTCCACATATCGATCATGATCTCACACTCATCCAATTTTTGTATCTTTATAGTTGTAGCATAATACAGTGCAATAATTTATCATAGACACATAAAACCTACTATTTCTCATGATAATCAAATCATAATTATGAGAATCATAAATTACTCAATCAAGCTAAAGGTAGCAAACATTCTAATTTGAAAAACTTCAAACTAACTCAATGCACTAACATAATACTTAACAAGTTTGCTATTCATGGAAAGGTTCAGTAAAGAATAGCAACATGTACATGATCAAGTTAGACCGATGACACCTAATAAGGAAGATAAGGTCTCACCCTTTTCTAGTGATTGGCTACTATTTCCAACTACCTAGTCACTAAAACAAAACTAGTGAAAAAGGAAAGATATAATTATTCCCAAAATTCTTAGTTCAAACAAAAAAGAGGAAGCATATAATTAAGCCATGTATTAATTGATTTACTTTAATACCAATTCTATTAGTGCAAATGTGAATCTAAATGATACAAAGATACACCATTTTTTTAAACTTGTAACTTAGAATAAAACTTTATTCAATATTAATTAACCTAAATAATTTCTTTACCATTACAAATAGTGCTTGTATAAGAAGAAATGACTAAAGAGATAATCATTCCAAATGTAATGAGTATATTCTCAAAACCTTCCCAATAGTAAAAATTTAGTTAAGTGTATCAATATATTTGAAACAATGTGTATAAAGATAATAAAATATATATTTATGTGATAATAAGACATCAAATATTACATAAGACCCTACTTAACAATTACACAAAAAAATATTCTATAAACTGATCGTAGAAACATGAAGCTAAATTTGTTGGAAGCAAAATTAGAAACCTTCAATAGAAAATCCATACCCATGATGCTTATGCACTACCCAAAAAATCCTACCAATTTTTTAAACATCCATAAAATTCACATTTTTAAAGATAAAATTTTACATAGAGGTGTCTATCACATTTCCCTAGCTTCCCAAATTTAAACAACGATTATGAGTTATTTATGATACAAAGGAACTACTAAATTGATAGATTGATCTATAGACACATTGATGTTTCCAAAGGCTTTAATTCACTCAAGAATAGAAAAAGACATATAGCTAAGGTTTAATCATGAGAGGGAGTTCCTATATACCTTCCCTATAGGATGTTTGATCACAAATAAGATAGCCCTCAAGGTCCAATTCCTAGATTTACAAAATGACAACTTTAAAAGTTAAACAAAAATTTCCCTCTTTCAAGTAAATTCCATGATTCCATTTCCAATTCAAGCTAAATCATGGTGGTATAGTAAACATAAGATCTCTAATATCCAAAAAGTGAGAAAGAAGATACATTACATTGTAAATGTCGAATATCTAAAAGGTGAGAAAGAAGATACACTATGCCTTAGATCTATAACATCCAAAAGGTTTATAACCATAAATACTATACCTTTGATCTCTAATATTTGAAGCTCAACAAGTAGAAAATAATCCAAACCTTCTACATTTTGTCAATAAGACATAAATTAAGGATTCTAAATCTCAAATAGACTCTTAGGAGGGTTAAGAGAATACACACAAACCTCTAACAAATTCTTATCCATAATTTTATCATTTCCCATCTATTTGAGTACATCATTAAGCTATTTATCATCTGAATGATTTTAATTCCAAAATAATAAGTTTTCAACTCTCATAAAAGTGAATAGAACACAACAAACACCAATTAATGGATTTATTTCAATATTTCAAGAAATTAAATGAAAATCTAATACTAAAAGTGAACAATGGTAGTATATTCCTTAATATTTTAAAATATAGAAAATACCATTTCAAGAATACAAATAGAAAAAACTTCATTTTAAATTTAAATCCTAAGGTTTGATTAAAGAGCACACAATACTTTAATCAAGAACTTCCATGAAACTCTTGAGAATCTTAAACCAAAATATTTTCCCCCTACTCAATTTTTTCAAAGCTTAAGGATTATACAATTGTTTTTAGAAAATTTCCTTCAAGCATTACAAATTAAGATATCTATAAGTCCATAATAAATATTTATTTTCAACAATGGTGTTGTGTGTGGGATGGAGGCGGGCTAGGGCCCGCGTGCCCTAGTCGTGGTTTCTCTTTGTGCAGGCTCAGACCTTGGACATTTTTCCTCAGCTATTTATGTGCTCTAGGTGTTGGTTGATAGAGGCAGTTTGAGGCTATAAGGGTCTGTTTTCACTTGGGGTGGCATTTTCTTTGGAGTTTTTTTGCTATGGTTCTTCTTTTTCTTTATGATGTTCAGAGATGCTTGGTGTTGGAGGGGGGAGTGTCTAGCTCTAGTGTTTTTTCTTCATGTTGCTTGGGGGTTTGGGTGGTTTAAGGTTTTGGTTTTTTTCTCATGGAAATGGATCTAGGGGAGGCTTCAATTTTTCAATCCTCTTTGGATTTTCATAGTGCTATTGGAATGGAAACACCATCTCATGTAATGAGAGTGGTTGAGAATAATTTATTTGATAAGGATTTAGGGGTTGGAGGGTTTGCTCCATCTGGAGGACCTCGTATCTCAAAAATTAGTGGATGCTTGGAACAAAGCAAAGAAAAACGATGTTGGTAATTTAACCAGATTCAATAGCTGAAGATATTGAGTATTTCTCAAAACATGCATTGATTTGCAAATTTATGGGAATGTGGGTTTCGCTTCAATTTCTAGAATCGTGGGCTCAATAGACCTAGGCTCTGAAGGGTGAAATGGAGGTTATGCTACTGGTGAATAGTTATTTCATGTTGGTTTTTAATTGTATGGCTGATTGTAACTGCGTTTTTGAGGGGGGGCCTTATTTCCATAACCACATTGGCCTATTTATTAAGCCATAGCATGCTAGGTTCAATCCTTTGGAGGAGCTGCCGAATAGGGTTCCAATGTGGGTTTGTCTTCCTTGATTTCTTATTGAATGTTGGCGTAATGATATCTTGCAAATGGTTGCATCGCTACTACGAAAACTAGTGGGTCCTTCTCAACAAACCCAAGATTGAAAGTTAATGACTTTTGCTCGCATTTTTGTTGATATTGATTTTAATAATCTTCTTCTAGACTCTTTCAAAATTTGTGTGGGTGTGTATTCTTGGGTGCAATAGTTGGATTATGAGACTTTTCCTTTCCGTTGTTGTCTGTGTCATGAATATGGTCATTTGTAGTGAATAATTTCTAGGGAAAAATTTAATGAGTCTCATACTTCAAAGCCTTCTCACAACCCCACTAAGGTTAATAAAGGGAAGGCTCCTATTTTTGGTAATGTTGGTAATGTTGTTGGTTCAAAGGGTTTCAGTTTGGTTAAAACCCGTAATAGGAATCATGGGAAGAAGAGGACTTTTAAAGATCATCAAGAAGATGATACTTTTAATAGATTTAAGGTTTTGGATGACCTTAGTCAGTAGGAGGTCAATCTAGGCTTGTTGGCTATGGATCAAAGGGTTTTGGAAATGATACAAGAGGGCAATATTTATGAGAATATCTAGAGTACACAAGATGTTGGAACTTTGAAAATGGATATCGATCTTAATATGATAGTTTTAGTGGGGCCTGAGATTATTTCAACTATGAAGAAGGGTGGAGGGGAGATTTCTCTTCCATTGGTGAAAGCAGGGTTTGACTTGGAAAAAGGAAACAAGGCTTCTCCTTTGTTGGGGATTCTTCAAAAGGATTTTAAAAAAGGGGTTGTTGAGAAGTCCTCTAAGGTTGGGTGTAAGGACTTAGAGAAAATCAAGATGATTGGGGACACATTGGTGGAGTTAGGTTCAGTTAAGACTCTGGACTCTCACTTCTCTAATCCTTTGAAATGATCATCCTCTAATGGAATGCAAGGGGCGTGAACAGTGTCCCTTGACAAAAAGTTGTTCATGATTTGGTGGGAAATAATTCTCCTAGTGTGATTTTTTTTGTAGCAACTAATTTGTCAGTTGAGAATATGGGTGGTTTGGAACCTAAATTGTGAGGGCGAGGTCAATGCTAGTGTAATGGTGCCCAAGGTAATGCGAGGGTGTGGCTTTTCTTTGGAATCCTCTAAATAGTTTCCCTCTTTGGTGGATGTCTTGCAAGTATTCCATTTCAATGGTGATTGCGAGCTTGGAAATAGTCGAAAATATTCTTCTTTCTAATACTTATGCTCCTATTGATTTTTTTGGTAAGTAGTACTTGTGGTTTCATATCTAGTGTATTCAGAGCTATGCTTCTCTTTTTCCTTAGATTATTTCAGGTGATTTCAATGCCATTACAAATTTTGACCTTGGATCCTTCTTCTTTTCTACTTTGTGATAACATTTATGCGTTGAATCTTGTTGACATCAAGCCGAGTAATGGTCAGTTTACTTGGAATAATAGGAGGCTGGGGAGGAATGGATTGCTTAGAGGTTAGATAGGTTCTTGGTCTCTTGTTTCTAGGTTGGTGGGTCTTGGTCTACTTGTTCTAAAATTATAGATTGTAGGGGCTCATATCACTTCCCTATCAAATTATCTATTTCTTCGGCTCGGGTGGCTTATTCTACCTTTTTCAAGTTTTAGCTTATGTGGTTGCATGACCCTTCTCTACATGATCATGTTGCTTACTAGTGGAGTAAGGGGAGAATTGATTTTAGCACCACTATGTACTCTTTTACCAAACAACTACATGATGTGAAGTACCAGCTCAAAAGATGGAACATGCAGTGTTTTGGTAATATTTTCCATGCTAAGGCTACTACTCTGGATGATTTGGATGCTATCATCTAGGAGATTAGAGAGTTTGGGGTTTCTAAGGTCTCTCTTAGGGAGGAGGAAAGGGCATTGAAAGTTTTGGAGGAATGGGAGTTGCGCAAGGAAATTTATTAGAAATAAAAGGCTCCGGTTGAGTGGCTTCAAGAGGGGGAAAAAAACACTACCTTCTTCAAACTTGTGAAAGCTAGGAGACATGGTAATTTGATTAATTTTCTAGTGAATGACAGGGGTGAAAATTTATCTTCATTAGGGGATATCTCGAGTGAAGCCTTGCATTTTTTTGCTTCCTTATTTAGAGTATAGGATTCTCAGGATGTGTTGTATCAAGAAAATCAAGTGTTGGTCTGTATTCCTTCTTTGGTCACTAGTGAGATGAATGAGAATGTCTTGGGTTGCATAACCCTGGAAGAATTGGAGGCTATTTTTTTTAGATGAAGAAGGGGAAAGCTCCTGGTCCTAATGGCTTTCCAATTGAGTTCTTTCAAGAATTTTGGGACATTATAAATCTAGATCTGCTGGCTATGGTTCATGAATCTTAAAGGAGCAAGAAAATGTTGAGGGATTTGAATTCCACCTTTCTTGATCTTATTCCCAAGTGTGAGGGTATGAACTATTTGAGTTAGTTTTGTCCTATATCTCTATGTAATACAGTGTATAAAATTATTTCCAAGATGATTACTGAGCAGTTGAAGTAGTGGCTTAGCAAGCTTATCTCTGAGGAACAGGGTGGCTTTGTGGAAAATAAGAAAATTTTGGATGGTGTAGTCACAACCACTGAGGTTATTCACTCCATGGTGGCTTCCAAAGAAAAGGGTATGTTCATCAAGCTGGATATGGCTAAGCCCTATGATAGAGTTAAATGGTCTTTCTTGCGCAAAGTTCTCTCTAGTTTTGGTTTTTTTGAAGAGTGGGTTTTGTGGGTGATGAGTTGTGTTACTTCCACTTCCTTTTAGTATTGATAAATGGTGAGTTGTCTTCCTTATTTGGGGCTTTTGGGGGCCTTCATTAGGGGAATCTCTCTCTCCCTATTTATTCATTCTCGCTGAAGGTTTTGGGAGATTGCTGAAGAGAAATGTGGCTTTGGGTCTTATTCAGGGGTGTGTGGGGTAATGGATTGCCCCCCCAATCTCACCTACAATTTGTGGATGATACTAATTTGATGGGGATGGATAAGGTCTGTGAAGCCACTAATTTGTGCAAGGCTTTGGATACTTATCTTGTTGTTTCTGGTCAAATGATTAATGAGGATAAATCTTTTGTTTTCTTCTTTAATACCCCATGGATCATTTAGTAGAGGATTGCTCGTATTTTGAGATTTCAAATCGGTTCTCTACCTTTAACCTATCTTGGCATTCCTATCTCTTTTGGTAATCTTCCTAGGGAGTCTTGATACAATATTCTTGACAAGTTTCATGTGAAAGTTAATCATTGGACTCATATCTATGGTTGTCTTTTGTTGGGTGGGTTCAATTGCTCAAATTAGTGGTGCAGGCTCTTCCCAACTATAGATGTATGCTCTAGGTGGCTCTTGTTGGGTTTGTTAAGGATTTGGACTCTTTGGCTAGACAATTCTTATGGGTGGGCAGCTTATGTTCCTCTAAGTGGAGCTTGGTGAAGGGTGTGTGCAAGAAATTGAGTCCACTTTTTGGCCAAAAAGTGGAAGTGTTTTCCCTAATTTTCAGAATTTTTCACATTTGACCTTAAAATTTGAAGCACTTAGAGATGGAATCTTAAAAAAGTCACTAATCATAAAATGTAGTACTCAGAATCTAGTTTCCAAATATGTAATTTATTTCAAGACCCAGATGATAAAATTTGATTTTCAATAGGTGTTTATTATTAGCACTGGTTAAAAGTCACTTTTTTTACCATACCATGCACGTGTACATCATCCATATTTTGACCTAAATAATCATATTTTCTAAATCCTTTTGGTAAAAGATTCATAACTCACTGAAGCACGTTTTTGATATTTTTTTGTAATTTTTTATTGAATACTTTATTTTTTGTTAAATTTTTATTAGCCATACTTGTTTTGAAAAATTGTTATGTACATCACACATAAGATGACCGAAACTTATCCTTTTTTGATTTTTTTTTTCAAACTGAAAAGAATTGTCTGAAGTACGTTTTGGTGTAATATTTTTTACAAAAATATTTTAGTAAAAAGTTATTAAAAGACTAAAAAACCCTGATAATTCAAATTTATGGACTAGTTTCATCATAAATTAATTGAAAATAGAAAAAAAATCAAATTGTAAAAAAAATTATATATTTGGAATCTACATTGTCTAATCTATAATGGGTTTTAATTTTGTCAAAAAAATCTACAAAATAGGTCTTCAGACATATGTCCAAAGTCACTATTTTCTTGTGACATTGACATGACCTTCAAGTTGCAAGTCAAACCAAGTCCAAAGCTTAGATTCGGGTCTAGAAGCCATTTCTCGAACCAAAAAACAAGCCAAAAACCTAACCAAAAACTCTTGTTTTAAAAAATAGGATCCCGTTTTGAAAATTACTAAAAACAAAAAGTTTCCAAAAATGGAAAGTTTTCAAAAGGATCCCGCTTTGAAAAATCACCGAAAATGGAAATTTTTCAAAAATATAAAGATTCCAAAAATAGAAAGTTTTCAAAATAGGATCCTGTTTTGAAAAATTTCAAAACAAGATCCTGTTTTGAAACTTTTCCAAAACCATAAATTTTTCAAAATGAGATCCTGTTTTGAAAAATGGGATCTCAATTTTTTTTAAAACGGGATCCCATTTAGAATTTAGGCTTGGGATCCTTTTTTTGCAAGTTGATTTCATATTTTTTCCAAAGGCAAAAAATTCTACATTTCGTGGTCTTATCTTCTTGCATTTACCTTGAAGTGGGATATTGTTTGCAATCTAAAGTAGTTTGGGGGTCTTGGGTTGTGGCAATCGACTTTGAATGGGTTGGCATTAGATGCAAAGCTTTATTGGAGGTGGTGCTTAGAATATGATCATGCTTGTGATAGGATTTTTTCTCATAAGTACCTTTTGAGGGTTTTGAAGGAGGAGATTCCTCATTATCCTCTGGTGGGGAAAGGATCTGTGATTTCGAGAATGCTTAAGAAAGGGGTTGCACTGATTAAAGAGGGCTTGTTCTGGATATGTAATAGGGGGTTGAGGCTCTCTTTTTGTCTAACTATCGGGATGGTTTCTTCCCCATATTTCATTAGTATCCTAATCTATCGAATATTTTTCAATTATTTTTGGAAGCTGGATGGTTAAGGGTGATCAATTTTAAGACTTCTTATCCCTATGGGTAGATGGAGGTGGCTAGGTGGAAGGATCCTTGTGATTGGCCTGTTGTTGGTTTGAAGGAGGATTATGCTAAGATTCAAAATATTTTGGTTGGTAGATAGTGCAACTCTCTTTGGGATAAGGATACCTTAGCTTGGCATTTGGATCCTAAGGGTGCTTTCACTGTGGCTAGTGGGTATCAGAAGTTGTTCGCTTGTAAGTATGGTGGGGTGGAGGTTTCATGGTGGAAAAATGTGTGAAATAAGTTCTCATGGATGAAGTGTAATTGTTTTGTGTGGAATTTGGCTTGGAATAGATGTTTGACTTGGGATAATCTTTAGAAGCGAGGATTCCAATGAACTTCTATTTGTCTTTTGTGTGAATGCAATGAGGATGATTCTTCCCACTTGTTTTTTTGTTGTTCTTTTTCTTTGTTGATTTGGAATTTTTTGTAGGGTGTTTGGAAACATCCTTGAATTCATGCTTCTTCTCTTGTTGAGTTTTGGAGCAGTTTGGGAAGACCTCCTACTCGGACCTCTTTCCTCTAGATTGTGTGGTGCATTGGTCCTACCTTCATCCTTTGGAAAATTTGGGTGGAGAGGAATTGTAGGAATTTTTGCAAGGATAGGTTAATGGTTCAACAAGTTTAGCATATAATTGTTGGTATGATATAGGAGATGGTGGAAGCTAAATGTGAAGTGATGTATCCTTTGGAAAGGAGAGATGATGAGATTGTGAATAGATTGGGATTCCAAGGCTTGAATCCAGAATCTGCTTGTGATAGAAGAGGTTGGTAGGCTAAAAGGAAGGTTCAAAGGGTTGGAAGATGGTTTCCTCCTCCAACAAATGTTTTAAAGATCAATAATGATGGTTCTACTAGGGGTAATCCAGGGCCTGCTAGGATTGGTGGAGTTGGTAGAGACTATTCTAGCTTGGTTATTTTCTTTTTCTCCATTAATAAGGGGGAGCATTCTAACAACCTTATGGAGGGATTGGCGATTCTGAAGGAAATTGAGCATGCTTGTGCTTTGGGGTGGCGTAAGATTATATGTGAATTCAAATCATAGATTATTGTTAATATGTTGAATAAGCAAAATTTGGTTGATGTTAATTGGAAAATTTCTTTGGTTGTTTGTCAAATTCTACAGATGTGCTCCATGCTAGAGGTGGTGTCTTTTACCCACATCCTGCGAGAATGGAATAGGGTTGTTGATTGTTTGGCCAAATTATGATAATTAGAGGATTGAGGGTTGGGGGTAGTTATCCCTTGATTACTGTCAAGATTTAGAAAGGTTCATTTCTAGTGATATGGTTGGCTGAGGTGTTTTTGTTGTGTGGGTGGTGGTTTTTATCTTGGTGGGGTGCTTTGGTGCTTTCTTTTCTCAGGAGTCTTTTGGTTCCCTAATCTTTTTTTACTGTTAATTTATTGATTTCAATAAAGTTTTTGCCCCTTTTTTAATTAAAAATAAATATTGAGTTTCAAAAATATTAGAAACCCCTTTTAAAAAATACTTTTTTCTCTCACTCAACAAGCTAATATGATAATATCTACTTACATTTCAAAAACATTCTGTGTGTACGTTTCCATACATACGTGTGTGTGAGAGAGATTTTTTAACTAACCTCCTCACACCCTTCTTTTCTTTTTAATATATATAAAGAGTTTACATGTAAAAAAAGTAGTAGATGATTAAAGTGGAGTTTTATTTTTTATACATAGTTTTAAATAGTAATAAATTAAATAAAATATTAAATAAAATAAGAGAATTATTGGGAGGGGAGAGGTAGTTAACCCTACATAGGAAAATAATAGTGAAATTGAAAAGATTAGTTCATGTCTTGATTATATAGTAGTCTCTTTTTCCTCAAATAATAACATAGTCATATTGATATAAAACATGATCATCATAAATGTAAAAAAAACTAAATACATAAGATGACACAAAAATATGTAGCAAAATAGAGGCTAATGCATGTGCACCTTACAAATCCCTCCCAAGAATCAGGCTAACGTCCTTCCATTTAATTATTGTCTCATCATGTATGTTCCACTAGACCCTAACCTAGTCTAGGTCTTGACCTTGAAGGCTCATTTCTAAAATTATTAAAATTTATATGAGACCTAGATATGGTCTGTCTTGCACATATCTACCTATAATGTATCACAATCAAGCACATGTGAAAATTCTATGATATGACATCTTAGAAAAAATCATGAATACATAATAGGATGGGTATTAAAGTAAGATAATAAGAAAATAGACCTAGATTACTTCAAAATATCAAATAACCCATCAAACAAGGTGCAAGCTTAGTAACTTTCTCATAATAGATGGCTCTTTTATTTAGTTTCACTCTCAAAATGATTATATCACTAATAGAAAAATTACATTCCAACCTCTTAGAATAAACACACTTCTTATAATATCCCAGCTAAATAACAATTTCTCTTGAATATGAACTACCTACTCATTCATATTTGAAAGCATCAAATGATGAATAACAACATGAACCTCAATCATAACCCAAATTAAGGGATCCTATATGGTTTGCCATACAATACATGTAATGGTGTCATCAATATTCTCTCCCTTAGATTAATGGTCCATTACATAAATATGTAGCATACCATTATTCACCTAATTCATTCACTTAATCTAATCATTAGTCTTGATATGATAAGTGGAGATAATTTTGAGTTGATCATCCAATGCATGTTGTAATGACATTAAAAAAATATGTGAACATAAGATCACAATCTAGAATTATCCTTCAAAAGAATCCATGTAAATGAATGATGTCCTCCATGAAGATTCATGCCACTAACACATATTATATGATATCTACATGTGAGTGAAAATGGCCAACCTAGGTTTTCTTATCAATTGTCACCATTATAGAATCATGATAAAAGGAATAAATGGGTAAAATAATGATATAATCCATATATAGTGCCTCACTTCTACTACATAATATAATATGGATATATAAGATGATAGTTTTCTACCTTCACGCTCTAACACTCAAGACAACAAGCAACACAATCTATAACATTACACATCATCCTATGTACTGACATAACCATTTAAGGTCATCATATACCTTCTTCACACCAAAATTTGCTAAATAAGGCTCATGACACACCTTAGATAACAAAATAGTGGGAAAATCACCATAATCTAGAATATATATATGTGATCAAAATTTCACAAAATTCCATCAAACTCAAGATCTCTTTATGACTATTTTTGTATGATCCTCTCGATTCCAAGGGTAATCAAGAAGCTAGTCTAAAGTTTGTAACCTCTATAATTTATACTTTGGGTAAGAAATTAGATTCATTATGCTTATTGCTCAAGGAAACTACAATAATTTTATCCTCCCCTTTCATGTATGATACATCAAAATATTTATAAGTCTCCACAAGATTTGAATATTCAAGGTTTTTCAAGAGTTCTTAAAGTGATAGGAACTTTCCTTTCAATATGGTTCTTGGTTTTGAGTTTCGTTAGAACCCCTGATAAAACTAAGAATCATGGGTTCCTACTCTAGGTGGTACCTTTGATAAAGAGACAACTTGATCTTGGTGGTTGGTGTCAAATCCCAATCAAGTTGAAACCTTTGACAAGGAGCCTTGAAATTGGTGGTTGGATTTGTTTCCCGAATAGGTTAGAATCATCGACAATGAACCTTTAAATTGATTCTTGATACTGATTCCCAATTGATCTAGAACCTCTAACAAGGAATAAAGAAAGATAAACGGTGCTCAATTCTCACTAAGTCTAGAACCTTTGATATGACACTAAAGGTGATAGTTCCTAATAGGGTAAAAATCCTTGATCAAAAGGAAATTAAAGAATCTAACAAAATATAGGTACCTAGCTAAGTAGGAACCACAATAGGAGGGTGGTGAGTTCCTAGTTCCTTCTAAAATAGAAAGCTCCAATGAAGAATAAAGGCATCCACTAAACTAATGGGGAGATGAAGCAATTGATTTAGGACAACGATTAAATTGTCGAAAAAATGGTTGAAATAATTTCACATTAGCTATAGATGGGGAAAAGAAAATTGTTGAAAGGAATTTTGGGGTTGGAGGACTTTCATATTATAAAAAAGAGAGATGAAGGCCAAAATACATGTAACCAAGATTGCATTTATGTACTCTTGTATGTTGTAGATAATAAAATAATTTAAATTTTTATTCTATTTGAATATTTTTTGTAATTTTTAATTTTTGAACATGCATAATAGGATTCCTTGATAAGGTTCCCTAGCAAATACTACACTAAGTGGTGTTAGAGCTAGAGATTGTGATCATGTTGAGAGGAGGAATCTTGAAGAATTTTTTTTTGCGGGTGAGTGATAGTGAAAGAGAACCTAGAAGAATAGAGGATTCATAAACATGCTACTCAAAGTATGTGCTTGAAGAAGAGAAACATCAAGGGCTGGTGACATGACCATTATTGACATTCTTGGATGAATTACAACAATATTGGAAGTGATAAAGGTAGAATATAAATGAGAAGTGCACATAGAAGATATCAATGAAGAGGATACATAAGTGGTAGAAGTAGTAGATGAAACAAATGAGAAATTTGAAGGAGAAATAGACCATATATATTCTTGCAAGAAATGTACAAGGTAAGTAATATACCAAGGATTGATCCTTGAAGTTGTAATGGTAGCTTGAACCTAGAAGAACTCGTTGACTAGATATTTGAAAAGGATAAACACTTCAATTTTGAATGAATTAAGGATCCTAAATGAGTGAAGTTTATTTGTACCCATGACTAGGTGAAAATATTGTTCCCAAAATGAGCAGCAACAAAAGAGATGCAAGAAATAAAGTAAACACCTAACACCTCAAGATAGGGAAAAAAAACATTGAACTTAACACAATAGATGGAAAGATTATACCTTGTTAAGTTGTCATTTGGTTGGCCCTTTATTTGTGAAGTTATGTATGCTCCTCTTGATGGAAAAATATGTTAAGATGAGATGCAAGATGGCTGAGAAATGGATTCAAATGCTATGGTGAGTGCAAAATGTAAAAACTAGCTAAGTGTGCTTCAAATGTCAAATTGGCAAGAGTTTGGCTATGAGATGCAAAGTTCTTTAAATGAAGGGAAGAGGGGGGTATTTATAGATTGTTTTGAATTCTCTAGACAAATGGATGGTTGATATTAAGCCACCATGGCCAAGATGTAGGGCTATGGTGAGTTGAGAACTCACAAGCCCTCACATCTTGCCATGTGGAGGGTGAGGTTTCTAAGGATATGATGAGGTGTAAGTGAGGGTACATGATGTGGAGGAAGGACAAGTACCTTGCAAGTACCTTGGGAGAATAAAAGTGAATTTAAAATTCACATGCTTGGGGAATATCCAGTGGATAAAAGAAGGTTCCAAAAGAGGGGTGAAAAGTATCTTGGATAAGACAAGGTCTTTAAAAAGGTAAGTGCTCACACCCATGTGAATTGATATGACAAGTCAAAGGTCACATGGGGAAGAGCCCACATGTGACTTGACAATTTAGAGATCACATGGGGAAGAGCCCACCCATGACAAGTCAAAGATCACATGGGGAAGAGAAAAAGGAATTTAATATTCCCTGGAAGGATAAATGAGCCTTAAAAATTCACATGGGGAAGAGAGGAATCTTGAGTGAATAAAAAACAATTAAAAATTCCTTGTGGGATGGGTAGTGTTGATCAAAGTACTGATTAGGCTTAACTAATCAATGATTAGAGGATAATTAGAGAGTGATGAGGATTAGAAGCCAACTTGCAAAAGTTGGAGGATGTGACACATCCTAATCAAGGATTAGGAATGTGCACATCCCTTATTATGAGATTAAGAGGTTGATTAGGATTAAGGGAAAAGATGTGACATGTGAGGAATTAAATAAATTTCATATTTATTTAATTCATTTGATGAAAGAGGGGATTGAAGAGTAAGGTATTTAATTATTTAACTAGATACCTTAGGGATTAGAAGAACTTTAGAAGGTGTTAATTAAATAATAGCGATATTAATTAATTAATATGAATGAGAGGATAATTAGATGAAAATAAATAAATTTGGATGAACGAAGTGTCCAAATTTAGGTGTCTACAATACCAAATTGAAAGGATATGCATCCCTATGATAAGATCATATATAGATAGAAAGACATAGAAAAGGGAAGAAAAAATTAAATCATGGGAGAAAATTGAAACCAAATTGAATGAAAATATCTTACTAGTAGACTACCAAATCAATTTGTTTAAGAAATTATAGAGCTTGAGATGAAAGCAAAGGAATGTGCAAGAATATATAGATAAATTTTACAAACTAAACATTTGTGTTGGGCATGTAGATGATGATGTTGAAAAGATATCAAAATATATTAATGGCCTACATTATTCAATTCAAGATGAAACAAACATGGTTAAAATAAACATTATAGAAGAAGCATATCAATATTATTTGAAGGAAGAAGAAAATATTTCTACAAGGAAAAATAACTCATGAAGTAGAGGTAAATCCCCATGTGGAAGAGGGCAATATGGTAGTAGTTGTTATCAAAATAAATAGGGAGAAGCCAACACATAACAAATAAGCACCCAAGAAAATAGGGGAAGAGGAGATTACTCTAGAGGAATATGTAATTATTCTAGGGGTCATGAATATTTTGGAAGAGGATTCAATGGCACATGTTTCCAATATGGAGAAACTATTTATAGGGAATTTGAATGCCTTCAAATACAATAGATTAGTGGGAAAGGAAATGAGCCAAGAATTAATATTACACATGATAAAACTGAAATTTTTTCTTCACAAAAATATGGAAAATATAGCAAGGATGGAGAATCTTCGATGTTGGAAAGAATTTTGTTAAATTCAGAGAAAGATAAATATGAGCTATGAAAAATATGCAACAAAAGCAGAAAACAAGTCAAAAACATACCACACAATTCTTTCTCGTATTTCAACTAATATAGAGTTTGAAAAGCCTACCCCAACAACTTTCAAAAACAATATTTTTGGTCCACTCTAATCACCCATGATATTGGAGGCCAAGAAACTTGCCACCTCTTGCTGAAACTTCCACTCTCCCTATGTAGTAGGACTTTTGTCTCTCTAAATGTGGACCAAAAAAAAATTCAATGAGTATGGCTCTCATCTGAATCAACCACCACCTCCCCAAGTAACTTTGATGCTTACATGTGTGAACATCAAACCCGTACAAGTTAACATATAAGATCAAAAAACACTTGTCAAACATGTTAGAAAGCTCAATCTAGTGTTCCCTATGAAATTATTGGAAGAACAAAGATGAAAATATGATAAAAACTGGAAATAAACCAAACAAGAAAGCATGTAATCAACTAAGTTAACCAAAACCAAATACCATAGGGGGATTAGTGCTCATTTGATGTGAAAATGAAGCCCTTTTCCAGTCCAAATTGATAAGCTTGATGTTGAATGTGATTCCAAGTGTGAAATGATGCTAAATGGTGATAACTTAACTAAAATTGATGAAAGTGAGGGATTGCTATGAACTCAAATGCCTATAGTGATAATGCTCAAGGTTGTGGATCCATATTATGAAAAAGATGCCTCTATTTATAGAAGCCAAGGGTTGAAGAATGAGAGGGTTTGATGAATGTGAGATAAAATGGGAGCCAATAGGAATGTGTTACTTGTCACAATCCTATTGGAGAAAGGTGGAGCACATTTTGGGAAATGTGCGAGTGGAGGAGACTAGAAGAGAAATAAATGAAATTGGTTGAGGATTTTAAAGCTTGTAAGAGGAATTGAATGAAATTGGTTGATATTTGAGAGGATGTAAGATAATTGATTGCATTTGTAAGAGGAGTTATTGAAGATGTGAAGGGTTTTTGAAAACCTTTGGAGGGAAATTGAATGAGAGGTTGTTGAGAGGATTATTCTTTGGATTATGTCATGGTGAGGGAAAATAGAGGAATTAAATAATTAATATAAATTATTTCCATGTGCAACCTGATTAGTTGACCATGGGTTGATTTAACTCTTGAGGAGTTAAAATTTAGAGGAATTATTAATGACCAAAATTAATTAATTTGAGTGGATTAGAAGATTGTGACATTTGATTTTATTGATTTAAATCAAATGAGGGGATTAAAAGTGGATTTATTTAAATGATTCTATTTAATTAAATATGATGAGTATTAGTTAGAAGAAGGGTGAATTAATCAATAAATTTAATTATTTGATTAATAGTTGAATTTGATGATTTTAACTAAATAATGTTGATTATTTAATTAAATGAGAAATTTGAAGTGTTTTAGGGAGAAGCAATGTTAATTTATTAGAATCAGATGCATAGTACCAATTAGAACTTTTTCGGTGTCTACATTTTTCCCCTCTTTGAAGCGAGGTACCTACTCCATCGGTCCAAAGAATATCATTGCCATGATCAAAATAAAAAGAAATGATTTTTTGGATTGCTCACTACTGCCCCAGTAGAAGAAATTAGGCTGCTACACTGCCCCCTCGAGAGATCAATTGAAAATTGCAAAATTAGGTCGAGCTCATGAAAAAAGGTTCAACAATGATTCAGGAGGAAAAATAATCCCACAAGATGTAGAATTAAGCTTACGACAATGAAAACAGGTCAAAACAGGCTTCACTTGGAAAAAAATGAATTAAATGGGCTCAAAAACCCTAAAAAATGCATAAATATGGTTAGGAGGGTCATTTTCAAATCATTTGCACTCCTAGCCTTTAGAAATCTTGATTTTTTGCTCTAAGGTTCTGATAGAATGGTGGCTCATGTGCTCCCCAGACATCAGATGGATCAGGTTTGTGAGTTCCAGCAGCCTCGAGACATAGGCCCCTCAGTATGCCTTTTGAAACTTTTCTTGTTTTGCATGATTTTGATGCATTTATTAGGGTCTAATTATGTCGATCAAAAGCAACCCCCTAGGGCACCACATTTTTTACGATCAGCGTTGCCTTTACACATTCCAACCTATGTTTATAGCATAGCGTTACACGATGCTATAGGATCTAAGAGTCATGGAAAAAATATCAACTCACCTTTGAAGGATTGTGTTGCATGGCCCTAGAAGAATCTGGTGTCGCCTTGAAATGCTGACTTACTTTTGATATACAGTGTTGCTTTTGATTTTAGTTCCACTTTTGCAAAATGACAAAGCATCACCTTTGCTTTTTAGGAATTTGTAATTTTTGAAAATGTGCTAGGTTGATGAATTTTGACATCGTGGGTATTTTGGATGCAAGAGTTCCTACCAATGTTCCACTCGAAGGAGCATAAGAGCTAGATTTTATGCTAGGTGAGGTACCTAATAGATGATCTACTGTTCTTTCTTGGCTCAATCAGATTTGACCACATAGCTAAGATGCCTGAGGTGAGGACACACCTCATAATGATGACTATACTAGTGGAAAGATGGCAGAGTGAGACCTCCTTGTTCCATTTTCTGACTGGTGAGGCCATTGTTACCCTAGAGGATGTATGGTGGATCTTGTAGATCCCCATACATGGTGAGCGTATTACACATGATGTGGAGGCCGAAGGTGATGCCATATTCTAGCTATTTGGCATTTATTCATACGAGGTGGACAATAGTCAGATCGACCTTTATTGATATGAGGGGATTGCCCCTAATTTGACCTTGTTTATCAACGAATTGATCTTGGGAGTCCTCATTCTTGACAAGAGAGCAATAGGCTATAGCATTGGATGGGGGATTGTTTGGTCTCACATGATGGAGGAGATGATTGTTTGCACTTGGGGGCTAGTCATCCTAGCATCATTGTATCATGATATGCACCAAGTTGTGTATTATGGGTCCCACAACTTCAGAGTGGGAGTTACACTTTTTCATATGTGGGCATATGAGCATATAGCTGTTTTGAGGCCCATGATTGTAGACATTCAAATAGACCACGATGATCTTGTGGTTTATAGATATGGGGGGATGACCACCCTCCATTATACATGAATTATTGGCATCCCGCACTAGAGGTGGGTTATAAATGAGATGAAAATATTTTGGTGGAGATCATGGCTCCACTTTCATAAGTGGCATGATGATGATGCCCAAATTTTCTACTATCGGTAGTCCAGATACCTGCAGGGATAAAAGCATCACTTGATAGAGTGGTACCTCCTAGATAGGGTTGCTCAATAGTTCATAGAGGTATAAGACTCCCTTGATGATAGAAATAAAGATATATTTGTGTGGAGGACCAGAGAGATGGTGTGGGGGAAGAGGATCCCTCCCTAGTAGGCCATTGATGACTTCAGATAGCTTGTGATGATACCTTGGGTCTACTTTGATGGTCTCATAGATGTAGACACTACATAGGATTATGATGCATACTTTCAGGCCCACACTCCCATTCGATTGACATTACCAATGGTGCCAACAGTAGTTAGAGGATGGGTCAGAGGACCCTAGATTGGACAGGTTCCTTAGCAAGCAAGCAACTAGGAATTAGATGAACAAGATGGAGGTGCAAGGCACGATGGGAATGATGGATAGATTCCACCACTAGTGCCACCTATTGGTTAGAGGCCACCAATACAACCACCTCAGCAGCCGCATCAGCAAGCACCACAACCACCACCACTAGATCCCAATCCCAGGGATGGACATATAGTGGAATTGAATACACATATTCAAGTTTTGATAGGGAAGCTATAGTAGGTCCAGGATCATATTTAGACCCTAATCCAAGAGAGGGATCAGGCATGATAGGAGGTGGTGCAGGAGCGCCAAATGAGATAGGATGCGGATCTCAAGCTGGCCTTAGAGTAGGGACAAAGAGAGAAGCTAGAGGCTATAGTGTAGTAGGCATAGGGACATGCCATAGTCCCCATTGAGATGTACTGCTGAGTGATGCAAGAGGTATCATATTATAGGGCCATGGCATAGGATTGACGGGAGCTAGATTTCTCCCATCTCAACCAAGTTGTGTCCAGTAGGACTCATCGTGTAGGGACACTAGGGAGACCATCAAGGTATCATCACCAAAGCTAAGGAATCCATCACGTGGATTAATAGAGTGAGGGTAGCTTGGGGTTTTGATAGTGCACTGGACACATTTTTTTATTGTACAACTTGATTTATGATGTATATACATTCATTGGTTGAGTTTTGATTATCCTCTTGTATATTCAATGATGATACTATATATATGATTCTAATTTATCATGACATTCAACCTTTTTGATATATATATATACAATAGTGACTTCAATGCAATTATATGATGTGATCATTATTTTATCTTATGTGTCATGGATGGATATTATATGTATGGATGCATTTAATTCTTTATGTTCTATATTTTAAGTTTATGATGAGATGTGATACTATTGATATATGATATGAATTCTCATGGATCTATATGGATGCACCTCTATATGATGGATTCCAATTTATATTTATGTGATGATATGTGATGGATGCAATGCAATGATATTTTTAACTTCCTTTTCAATATATTTTATATATGTGATGTATGTATGCAGGATGCAAAAATGTGATGATTATGATAATGCTTATATGGTTATGCAATGGATGTTTATGCAAATATGTGGTTTACGAGATGCTGAGAATAACCAATATATATTATGATGGATAATTATTTCTATTATGATGATATGTGTAGTATACTAATGGTTTGTGGATGCAAATATAGATATTTTTATTTCTGAATGTCATGATACCATGTTAGTATTAGTATATGGAAAATATAGAAGAAAGAGGAATCAACCCTTGAGTTAGAGATGATGCAAAAATATGGTGGTGACAATGATGTTGATAATATTTCTTATCAGAGATTGGGGATGTAAAGAGCTTACTTTCCTTATTTTTGATAACACAGATAGATATGATGCATCAAGGTTAAAGAACCAGGATGGCATTGTACCTAGTGTGATGGAATTTGACTCAATAATCAGATAGGTGTATCCATGTTCACACCTAGTATACAAAACCTTATGAGGATGCACTTTAGACATTTCAAACATCTCAGACCAAAACATAGAAAGGAAAAACCTCCCAATGTAATAGTCAACAAGGCATTTAAAACACCCTCCCTACAAACCAAACAAAGTAAGCATGACCAAGGTTATATTACAAGAATATCCAACAAACACAATAGACAAAAGGTAATGATCATTTCCCATTCCTTTCTCTCTAAATAATTTTGATTAGAAATCATTAAGAGGTCATGGAAATGAGAAAAATAATATAAATCAAAATAAAACACCAAGTAAACAAACAAGTTAATGTTCTTAATACCCCTAGCCAAGACCAAACCACAATGGTGTTTGATGTTGATGTCCATTGTAGGAAGGATGCATCCTAGGAAATGATGTTATCAAATGATGGTAAGACTAACATGATGATGGGCTATTGATACCAAGAGTTGGACCAACTTGTTTACCTACTGACCTAGACTTGAGCCCTTGATGTTTGAGTTTTTACTTTCAATTTGCTAAACTTGTTTCCGCTTGTTTTGCCAAAGGTTGATGGTGATGATTGATTTATTGTAAGTGGATGTTTATTGTAGAGGAATTTGAAATGGGATGGCTGGATTTTTTTCAAATATTTGGATGTTTTTGATGTTTTTGAAATGTTTTGAAGCTGTTTTTTGGTATTTTCAAGATGTTTTACAAATGTTTTGATTTTCAAAATTTCCAATGTTTTCATGTTTTCTGAGATTTTGACTAGAAACCTAACCTAAAGACCTATCCTAGAGGCCTTGGGGGTTGATCAAAGATTAGCCTTGCCTACGTTATACACACAAAGATGACATAGGTTGACTGACACAAACTCATTTATTGATGAGATGTGAATAATTGGATTGTTAGTTTATTATGAAAAACTCCTAGAGGACTAACCTAATATTTCTTGGGGGCACATCGATGATGGCCTTGCCTACGTTCAAGCTCAGAGACCCGTAGTTCGACACGAAGACTCTAATTTTTGACTTTTTGACCTATTTTTTGGATTGTTGACATGTTTTGAATGTTTTTGGTTTTTTTATTTTATGACTGTTTTCTGGATTTTTTGATTTTTTGTTTTTAAGGAATATTTCAAGAATATACATGAATCTGATCCAATGCAAGTATAAGAACATACCCATAGTTTGATGCAGTAGGCTACTCTGATATAGGAAAGACAAACCGACCTTAGGAATGTGCTAAGTAGTTCTAGGGTGGAACATGATACAAACACAAGATCAAGCCATGATGTGGACATAGATGGGTGAAATGGAATGTGATGGAAAGTGATAGTCGGTGATGCAAAACAAGCCACAAAGATCATGGTGGATGGAAAGTTCTTATTTACACAAGGCGCCTGATTGCCAGGTTTTCACCAAGGTACTTGCCCAAAGCACCACCAAAGTGGTTTTCACTAGAGGACAAATTTTCTCTTTACTGTTTTCAATCCTTTTTTTGTATTTTTTGTATTTTTATATTTTTATATTTTTTGATTTTTTTGGATTTATACCTTTCAAGTTTAGGCATACAAATTTGTGGGATTGGATCTATTGATAGGATCCTACAAAGGCTCACCTTTGGGTGTAGATAGCTGATATGCTCCTAATTTATAACTTGTCATGATGATGAAGGGTCCCAACCAATTGGGTTCAAACTTGCCTTTGCTGTCAGGATTTGGTACATTTTTCTGATTTTCTTTCAACACGAGCTCTCCAACTTGAAATGAATGAATCTTGATCTTCTTATTATAGCTTCAGTTGACACAGTTTTGATAAAATTGTAGATGGTTCAAAGCATTCATGTGCCTCTCATCTAGTAGTTCTAGCTCATTCAACCATGACACTCAATATTCTTCATCAGTAATGAGATTTTGCAATGATATTCTTAAGGATGGGAGCTTGATCTCAATGGGAAGGATAGCTTCTAATCCGTAGACCAAGGAAAAGGGTGTTGCATTGATAGGTGTGCGAATACTCATTTAGAAGGCCCATAAGGCAAGATTTAGTTGTAGGTGCTAGTCACAACTAGCTTCATTGATTGTCTTCTTAAGAATCTTTAGGATGGTTTTATTAGAAGCCTCAACTTGGAAATTACCCTGGGGGTAGCTTGGGGTGGGGGAAGTGATGTTGGATATTGAATTTTTCGCATAGTAATTGAACATCCTAATTTTTGAAAGGTGTTCCATTATTTGAGATAAGGGCTTGTGCAACACTGTAATGGAAGATGATGTAATTCAGGATGAATTTGGAAATTTGCTTCCCTATGATGTAGGTCATTGGGATGACCTCTACCCACTTCATGAAGTACTCTGTGGT
Source organism: Sequoia sempervirens (assembly GCA_007258455.2). Taxonomy (NCBI): domain Eukaryota; kingdom Viridiplantae; phylum Streptophyta; class Pinopsida; order Cupressales; family Cupressaceae; genus Sequoia; species Sequoia sempervirens. Next base: position 467,562,797 of record VDFB02193867.1, read on the forward strand.
GGTGATAATGAACTTATGTCCATTAGATGAGGTGGGAGTGATTTTTCCAATGAGATCAAGCCCCTATTCTAAAAAGGGACAAGGTATTCTAATTGGTTAGAGCTCCTGAGCTAGTGCATGGATGAGGTACCTATGTTTTTGACATTGTAAACATCTTTGTACATAATCATGAGCTTCCTTCTCCATTGTAGGCCAGTAATAGCTAGTCCTCAGTAGTTTCTTGGCCAAGGTCATACCACTAGAATGCAAACCACAAATACCATTGTGTGCCTCAATTAAAGTAGTCAAAGCTTCCTCAAGATTAAGGCATTGTAAAAGGGTTCCTTCGATACTTCTACGGTTGAAATGGGATGACTTCTTAATAAAGGTTCACTTAAGGTTTGTGGTGATGTTAGTGGGGAGGACTCCTATTTTCAAGTATGTGTATATGTCATGGTACCAAGGATCATCGGGACCAACGATTTCACACATAAACTCAAAATTTGGTACCTCAAAAGTTGGTACAAGAAACTGCTCTACCAGGAATTCATGTTTATGGATGTTGTGTGGGATATCTAATAGTGATCCGATTGTTGCCATAACATTAGTTGATCTATTTCTTTCCCTTGGTATTTGCTCAAATTTAATGTCGATGAAGAATTTCTTAAGACTATCCACTAGTTTCTTATATGGGGTAAGCTTGTCATCCTTTGTCCGGTATTCATCATTTACCTAATTGATGATTAGCTATGAGTCCCCATAGACCTTAAGTTCCATAATCTTCCATCGTACCAAAATTTTGAGTCTTATGACAAGGGCCTCATACTCAAGAATATTGTTAGTGCATGGAAAGGATAGCTTATATGATTTTGAGATGCAATCTCTTTGCGGTGTGATGAAGAAGATTCTAGCTCTTGAACCATGTTAAGTATATTATCCATCAAAATATACATTCCAATGATCTGCTACACTTAGATTTAATATTGAATCATTTCAAAATTCAGATACTAATGGGTTCTCTGCATATATATGTGCCTCTACTAGTTAATCTGCAATTACCTATACTTTGATGGCTTTTCATTCTATATATTCAATATTGTATTCTATTAAGATCATGACCCACTTAACCATTCATCATGTGAGCATTCCTTTAGAAAGCAGGTAGAGTGGATCTATTTTAGTGATGAGCTTTATCTGATGAGCCAACATGTAGTGCTTGAATTTTTGTGTACCAATACTATGAGGCAAGCCTTCTTGATGAATGTGTAATTCAAATCATGTCCCACCATGGTTCTACTGATATAGTAAATGGTTCTTTCCTTCCTTGTTTCATTATGTTGAGCTAAGAGAGCCCCAAGTGCAGTTGTTGTTGCTGATATGTACAGTATCAATGGTTTGTTTTGAATTGGTGGCATGAGAACTGGCGGTGTTAGCAAGTATTCCTTGATTTTATTGAATGCCTAATTGTATTTCTCATCCCATTTGTTTGCTACCCCCTTGTGCAGTAGATGAGAATATGGGATAGCTTTATTTACTAACTATGCTATGAATTTGAAAATGCATTGAAGTCTTCCCTATAAGCCCCTTAATTACTTCAGTGTTCTTGGTGCTTCCATGTCAAGGACTGCTTTGACTTTTGCAGTGTCTATTTCGATTCCCCTCATTGATACAATATAACCTAGAATTTTTCTTGATTACACACCAAAGACACATTTCTTAGGGTTGAGTTCGACCTTATATTTTTCCAGTCTATCAAAGATAGATCCTAGTGCTGCTATGTGGTCTTGATGCTTCCTTCACTTGGCCAATATGTCATCACATAATCCTCTACATATTTTTGAATCATGTCATGGAAAATCAGTGTCATAGCTCTTTTGTATGTAGCTCTAGTGTTCTTTAGCACAAATGACATCATGTTCCAATAGTAAGTGCCCCATGAACAAGTAAAAGTTGTCTTATGTTGATCATCTTTAGCTATCATTATCTGATTGTGCCCTGAAAATCCATCCATCAATGATAGCATTTTGTGCCCTGTTGTTAGATCCATAATCATGTCTATGTTTAGGAGAGGGAAATCATCCTTAGGGAATGCTTTGTTTAGGTCATTGAAGTCTATGTAGATGTGGATACCCCTTGTAGTGGGCTTAGAAATAGGTACAATATTGAAAACCCATTTGGGATAATCTATGGGTCGTATGAAGCCAACATAAAGGATTTTCTACAATTCAAGTTTGACTAATAATGTGATCTATGGATGCATCTTTCTTAGTTTCTGTCTCACTAGCTTCACCTCTGGATAAATAGCTAGATGATGAACCACAACCTTAGGATCAAGATCGAGCATGTCAGCATAGGTCCATGCAAATTTTACCTTTCTTTCTCTAAAAAATGCAGCTAGAATTTCTTGATCCTTAGTCAAAAGTGATTCTATATAGAAAGTGATGTGTGGTATCTCTTCAATTCCCAGATTGACCAGGTTACATTTAGCGATAGTAGATTTCCACAATCCATGTAGAATATTGTAAGAGTTTTTGGATTAGATTGTGTCACAATTTTTTGCATCAACATTTCAAATCACACTCTGTGATTCATCATCAGGATAAAAGAGATCATAGGAATAGAATGAAAGTTGCAGACCCAGAAGTAAAAAAGGAGAGAAGAGGGAGGGTGGCAAAAGAGTCAAGGAGGAAGGAAGTACAAGAAGTCAAAGAGTTGGATAAAAAGGATAAAATAAAAAGACTAACTAAAGGAAAAGAAACTGAATAATGAAGGGCAAAGAACTAGCTTACAAGACAAGTAAACAAACCAAGACAAAAATGGTATGAAGGACAAAAAAGTGAACAAGGAAAGCAAAGAAATGTAAACAAGAAAAAGAATTTACAAAGACAAGAACAAAATGAACAAAAAACAACAATTATAAAAAAACAATAACAAATAAATCTACAAAAAAGGACACAATTAAATATATATACCTAAAATAAAGGGACACACAATAAATATCAATATATAAAAACTATATATATAAATCCAAACAATTAAACACACCAAAGAAACAATAAAACAAATAACAATAATTCAAAACGAAAATAACCACATAATCAACATCATAAACAAGAATTTAAAAGAAAGACTAAATAAACAAAAAGTAAATTAAACAAATGCACATAAAAACATATAACCTAAGAATATCAAAACCTGAAAAAAGAACAAATATATTAATATATATAAAAATAAACCAAAATAATGTATATATATATAAATCAAGGCAAATAAAAACACCAATAAACAATAAAACACCTAAACAAAAAATACCGAAAGAAAATAACCAAATAACAAAATACATCAACAAACAAAGATATAAGGGAATGAATAAATAAACATAAATAATTAATAAACAAATAAAATAAGAAAAATCAAGAATTAAGAAAAGGAACCGCAAAAATATATAAAGGCAAGAAAGTATAGAGGAAAAAACACATAAGAACTTAAATAAATGTATATATATTAATAAAAATGAAAGACTCACACATACAGACAAAAGATTATGAAACAAAATTATTCAAAGAAAAAAAATGAATATAAAAACAAAAAACATAATTATAAGTAAAACATATAAATTAAAAGAGCATAAGAAACAAAATATATATATATATATAAGAAATTCTAGAAGATTATCCGAATAAACAAAATATTAAATCAAAAGACCAAACAATAACCAAAATTACGCTAGAGCCAAGAATAATAAAAAATAGAGAGAAGAAGAAATAGAAGAAAGATGAAGACAAGGGAGCCAAACGGGGTGGAAGAGAACAAAGACTAAAGAGGAGGACCATGCGAGGTTCCCAAGTTGGAAAGCAACGGTTTCCAAGATGAACTAAGACTCCATCCCTCATCACGATTGAGGTTTTGGGGATGATGGAAGGTTTCGATGGCTTCTTTAAGCTTTCTCTTAAATAAATTATCTTCTTTAGACAAGATTTGGGCATTTTCAAGACAAATGTGATGCTTAGTGGAAGAGAAGTGGTCAGCAAGGGCTGATTTGGAGGTGCGTTCGTGTCTGATGTCGGCACTATGTTCTTTGATTCTGGTGCCAAAGGAGCGACCAGTTTCACCGATGTATGGCGTGCCACACAAACACACAATCTTATAAACACTAGAATCAAGAAGGATGTCCCTAGAGTCTTTAAGAGAAAGGATATGATTTTTTAAGGTTGAGAAGGGTTTGAAAGCACAACAAATGCCTTTTTTGTGAAGGATCTTAGAGATTTTTTGGGAAATACCATTGACAAAAGGAAGAGAGACAAGGAAGGGAAGGGCGGAAGGCTAGGGTTTGGACACAGAAAGGAAACTTGCATTGGCTTGGTTAAAATCCCTAGTGATTTGCTTGTTTGAGTAACCATTTAATATGAAGACTCAATGAAGGTGAGTCAGCTCTTTCTTTAAGTTTTCCTCATCGCAAATCTAGTAAGCTCTCCAAGTAAGGGTTTTGAGGACACTAAATTTTTGGCTAGGATGATGATGAGAAGAAGAGTGAAGGTAGAGATCGATATGGGTAGCCTTATGGTAAACTTTGTGGCCTATGGACCCGTCAAGCTTCCTAAGAAGAAGAACATCTAGAAAGGGGAGTTGGTTGTTGGATTTTGTTTCTTTAGTGAAGGAGATAGAAGGAACAAGGCTATTGAGATGGTTGCAGAATTCTTCCAGCTTGTCTAAGTTGTGTGGCCAACAAATGTTGGTGTCATCCACATATCGTTTCCACCATCTAGGTTTAAGAGGAAAGGTATAAAGAGCCATTTCTTCAAAATGCTCCATGTACAAGTTGGCAATAATAGGAGAGAGGGGGGAACCCATGGTTACACCCACAACCTACTCATAGATGACATTTTGAAAGGAGAAGAAGGTGGATCTTAAGTAGAAATCAACCAAGGTAGCAAGCTCCTCATTGGATTTTTTCCTCACAATTTGCAAGGCGTCACCAATGGGGACTTTGGTGAAAAGAGAAACGACATCAAAGCTAACCAAGATATTGTTACAGTCTAAGCTTTGGTTCTTGATGAATTGGATTAAAATGGTTAGAATTTTTTATGGAGGCAGATTTTCCAACTAGAGGGGAAAGCAACTTAGAGAGAAAGGAAGCCAGAAGGTAAGTTGGGGACCCCATAGTGTCAACAATAGGTCTCTAGGGGATGCTAACTTTATGAATCTTGGGCACCCCATAGATACAGGGGGTGACCTCCTTATCGGGAATGAGAAATTTTTTGGTAGGTTCATCAAAGGAAGAACAAGACACAAGATGTTTGAATTTTTAGAGAATTTTAGAGCAAGGGTTAAGAGGGAGGACTATGTAGTTATTGGTGTCAAAGAGGAGAGATAACATCTTGGAGATATAGTCATTCTTGTTCATAATGACAGTAGCATTACCCTTGTCAGCTTTAGAAATGATGAGGTCATTGTTGCTTAATAAAGAATTGAGAGCTAACCATTCCGAATTGGGAATATTGCACTTAGGGGGTTTAGCATGCTTGAGGGAAACAACACAATATTGTCTAACTTCTTCAACTATGTCACTAGGAAGAGAGCAGATTGAATTTTTGATTTCAACAAGGAAATCGACATGAGGGATGGTTCGGGGTGAAAAAGAAAAATTAGTCCCTCAAGACAACACCTTAATGGCAAGGGGGTTAAGGGCAACATTAGTAAGATTGACCACCAATTTGCTTTCCCAATCACAGATTTGGGAGCTGCGGGCTGAGAAGCCAGGCTAGATAAGACCGGAGGTAGGCTAGATAAGACCGAAGGAAAGGCTATGATGGATGAGACTGGAAGGAGAAAGGGAGGAACCCTGGGGAGGTGGATGCATAGGATTTGAGGGAAGGGACAACGCCCGAGCCCCAGACAAGGACAACGGTTCAAGAGAAAGAGGAACACAAGAGGTTGGGTTAGTAGCCAATGAAACAAAATGAGAGGTGGGAAGATGTGACAAGGAGGACAAAGATCGCCCACGAGACGAGGAGCATGAAGCATAAAAGGAGGGAGAAGTGATAGGTTGGAAAGCAAGACGAGAATGGGCTCAAGGAGGAGAGAAAGCGACGTCACAATTAATGCAAGAATTTGAAAGAGTAGAGCAATTAATGACCGAATCAGAAAGCAACTAAGGCGTGAAAACAAGGGGGGACAAACCTGGAACCAAGTGATGCCTTCCATTGGAAATTGACTGTTGTTTATCAGAGTCCACCTCGAAGGCACTGGCCTGGACCCGCATGTGACTATCACTGCTATCCTCAAGAATCCTAGCTTCTGGTGCCTATAGAGGAGATATGTGTTCAGAAGATGGATGAGACTCATTAGAAAGGGAGACTGAGTTTGAGGATGAGGCCAAGGGATGCACAGTGGGAGAAAAAGAGCTAACGGTGCAGTCACCAACAAGATTAGACACAACTAAAGAGTAAAGAAAAGTCGAGGAGTGGATGAATGGGGTACGAGGAGGACGTGAGTCAAGAGGCAAGAGATCACAACCATAATCTCTAGACTTCACTTGGGAGTGAGCACGAGGGGGAGAAAGAAGGATAGGATGTGAGGGGGAAGCGTGCAACTCTCCAACATGCAGAACACCTGAAGGATGAGACCAACTAGGAGGGGACCAAAGGAGAGAATGAGAAGGGGGTGAAGTAGTAGCTAGTGGGAGAGAGGAACCATAACAGGGGTGAAGAGAGAAAGAGGAAGGGGGAGAAACAAAATGGGGGTAGGAAAAGGAATGATGTTTACATAAGAGAGCAAGGAATTTACGCTTCTACCTTTGAACACAGTCTACCTGCCTTCCCATGGCTCTAGCATGTGAAGAGGTGTCTAATCGAATCCAAATGTCTGGATGCAAAGAAGTAGTGAGCTCAAGATGGAGAGGAAGAAGTCTGGAGTTAAGGTGGGCGATAGAAGACCTGGTGGCTTGAATTGTTGACATGAGAAGAGACAAGCCCGCCCAGAAGAAAATGTGCTTATTTTTGTGGCTCCAAAGGTGATGAGAAACTTTGGAAAACATGGGGATGAGACAAGAATCTCTGCACCTTTTTAAAAAGGATAGGTATGCAAAATTATTAGCTAGCTTGATCCTAAGCACCTCTAATTGCTTTGCTTTAACACATATTTCCCTCTCATGAAATATGTGTTAAATACCTCATTTCTTTGCCAAGAGTGCTAATTTTTCCTGATGAATAGAACTAATTGGAAGATTGAATACCTCATCCTTTGGCACCTCATAGAGGTTTTCACCATTGAATACATCCTTTCTTTTTTAGTATTTTCGAGTTAGAAAGTGCCACAGTGTGGTTTTCACTTAAAGACTTAGATATTATTACTCTTAGATTTTCTATTTTGCGATTGAGAGATTAAATCATTTCCACATAGTATGCATGTGTGCCCAGCTCAATATCAAACCCCACTTTATGATCTCCATTTGGTAGAGTATCTCGTAGTCCTATAAATTTTGAAAGAGCCTCATCATTTTTGAATGTGTCTAAGATCAGTGGTCGTCATTGGTCATAGCCTATCAATTTGGGGTAGACAAGCTTGAATTTAGTGGTTTGGTTACTTGGCTCGAAAGACATGGTAGTGATCATAAAAATGGAGGAATCCTCAAATAACTTGAGTAGGTCATTGATGGGATCCTCATCACACACATCAGTTATATCAAAGGTATAGTTATCTAAAGGTAGACTTGTGGATACCGGTAACTAAGGAGGAGCTTTGACTTTTTTAATAGGGGTACCTCTACCATGAATGGTTATCTTTGTAGGTGTACATCCAAGGCAAAGATTCTTCATGCGCTTCTCAAGAATAATGGGTTCTAATAGGCTATTAACATTTTTCCCCAGCTTCTCATTTTTGTTGTAGCCCATTTGTGCATTAACTGAAGACCTTTGTTGCTTTCCTCCATAAGGAGGTATGGTATAGGTCTTTTATCCTGATATATCAAGCTTGACACATCTTTCTCATCTACCACCTTTTGATTAAGTCTCCCCACTTTCTGAAGATGGTAGGTTTTGTTTTGAAGGTCTAGGATGTTGTGTCAATTGGCTGTGGCTTCCCATGGGATCTAGGAGACTGAGGTAGCCCTCCTATCACAAAGGCACTCTTCTTCATTTTATAGTCTCGACAACTATTATCTTGGATAATAACCTTAATATCAGGGGTGTACAAAATGGAGGGTGTCTTTGTCTCAGAAGTGGAGGCTAGGGTGGATCTGGGTCTATATACAAAGATTGGGTCCCTCATCAGTCTTCAGGACTTGGGGGATCTTATAATACTTGGCCTCTAGATTTTTGTAATAATAAAACAGTTTGAGATCACCATGGATTGTGACTTCTTTGTTATTATAAGGGAACTTAACACATTGATGGAATGTGGATGTGACAACATGCATCCTATGGATCCCTAGGTGCCCTAGGAGGATATTGTAAGGGAGTTCAAGGTCAAGGACTTGGCAAGTAGTCTCCATAATTGTTGGCCCTACTTGAATAGGGAGTCCTTGAGACACCCTTTCTTGAGATCATCGTAATCCTTGATAGTGATACATTTACCTTTCTCAATAACATCTTTAGAGAATCTTGAATTCTTTATTAGCTGGAGAGTATAAATATTCAAACCTACACCTCCGTCCACCAAGACTCTTTTTACTTTATTTTTGTGAACTAAGACTTCAAGATGGAGTGCATACTTATGAGATGGTTGGGTTGGGAAGTCCTACTCAGTGAATTTTAGAATATGCGGTGTAGTGACATGTCTGATAAGAACTTGGAACTAGTTTGCATCAAGATCCGTCGGGATGATGGATGTAGCTAGTGCCTTTTCTAGGATTTCCCTATGTGTGGGTGAGATTTTTAGCAACTCCATGATGGAGATCTGGGTGGGGGTCCTTTTCAATTGATCTAGGACATTACAACCATTAGTGCACCAGATCCCATCATGTGTCATGCTCAGAGGATGCCACGTGGCTGAAGATGATTCACTGGAGGAATCCACGCTGTCACTGAGTCAACTGCCAACTCAACAATCGTGACATGTCATCTAAAGGCGAGATTAGCTAACCTTGATGACATCATTTGCCATGTCACCTTGCCATGTCAGCTTGTACGGACTAGCACGTGTCAGCTTCTGGTTGGTCCAGCTTGACATTTGTAAAGTGACCTGTCTGCCAAGTAGCATGATGATGTCATGCTGACATCAGCAACTGTACCACATGGTACCCTGGTCAATTGCAAGCTTTGACTGACCATATCTCACACATACGAGCTCCAATTTGCACAAAACGAACGCCGTTGGAATTGTGATGATGAGACCTTCGTGATGATGCTGACCTTGATCATTTTTTATGACATCAAAATTTCATCCTTTTTCTCATCCCTGGGAGCTGAGTTGACTACCCTTTGACCAAAGTTTGACTGCACATAACTTGAGCAAACAGACTCCTTTTTCGTCTGTTCAAGTTGTGCCGGATTCAGTATTCTAAGCTCTACACTATGGCACTACTTCTGGGATAAATGGGAACACTTCAATTTTTAGGTTTAGAAGATCCACCTGGATCAAGGATTGACTTTGGATTGGTAGCAAGTGCCTTGGGGGGTTGTGATGGTTCTAGAATGGTAATCCTATCACCATGTGTGGTGACTCCACAGTCGGCTTTAGATCCTTTGATATTGACAACTGTGACCCACGACATGGTCATAAACATGGTTCACATTATTATACTTTCCCTTACCATTTTTGTTTCCTTTGTTGTGATCGAGCATCAAATTTGTGTATATTTTAAGATCTTGATTCCCTATGGATTCTTCAATGGTTATGGTCTTGTCATCTATGAGATCTTGGATTAGATTCTTGAGACTCATGCAACTCGCTATCGTATGTCCTTTTATTTTGTGAAAATCATAGAGATGTTTTTCATTATACTATGGTGGTTTAACCCGAGGCTCTTGATAATTTTCATAAATAGGGATTTTGATGAAATTTTCTTGTACCGGTTGTTGTATGATAGATTCAATTAGTTCCCCAAGTGGTGTGTATTTTTGTCTAGGGGGATATCTATTCTTTGGGGATGGTCCCCCTTGAGCATTTAGGTTATTGACTACTTGATTTTTGGGTTGTTGTGATGATGGGTTGACTTGTTTTTTGTTTTGGGTATTGACTTGTGGTTGTTGATACGTTTGTGTTTGTGTATTCTGCCTTGTAACATTGATAATAACTTTGGCATCAATGACACCATCGTTAGTGATATTCTTGTTCTTTTCCCATGTACGAGGTTTGCCATTGTAACTTGTTGATGGTCAATTATCCTGATATGTGGGTGTGCCCCCTTGTGCTATAAGGGCTCTTTCGATGTTGAGCACCTTGGAAGTCAATTGGTCATATGTTGTTATTCATTGCATTTTCAAATGAAAAGAAAAGGTCCCTTCAAGGTTGGAGATGATAGTCTCAATTTTCTTTTCTTCAAGCATAGACCGCTTGCTTCTATTGGCCTTGGATCGCCATCATTGCAAGAAGGATGTGAATGTTTCTCCCTTGGATTGTTTTAGGCTAGACAATTCTTCCAAGCTTACATCCTTGCCTATGTTAAATGAATAATGTTGTATGAATAAGTCCATAATTTCTTGGAACTTTCTAATTCTAGTGGGAAGGTGGGAGAACCATTCCATTGCTCGACTAGCCAAACTTTGAGGCAAGAGTCACATTAGATAACAATCATCATATGCAACTTCCACATAGTGTACATGGAATTCCCTGATGTGATCTTTAGGGTTGCTAGTCCCACAATATTTGTCAAATTTAGGTATCTCAAATCCTTGTGGGAGTGGGACCATTGCAATGCTTCTGTAAAATGGATAAGGGCACAAATTCCCTTGCAATTTTGTTGTCTTTCTTGATTGTATGTTCAACACTTGTTGTGAAAGCAGTTTAATTTGTGTGGAAAAATAACTTTGTGGATCTGGTGGTGGGATGAATGTGTTTTGGGGTGGTATGGTTGCTTGTGTGAGCGATGGAATAGTTTGCATGTTTGTGTTCAAGGGATTTGGTTGTGTGTTCGTCGAAGGTTGCTGTAAATTCTATTGTGCAAGCAATGCTTGTTGGTATGCCTATAGTTGTTGGTCTTTTTGTTGTTGCACCAACAATGCTTTTTGTTGGGATTGTAGTTGAGTTGCTTATTGTTTTACTTGAAATTATTGCAAAGCTTGCTGATAAGATTATTGCTGTAACAAGGCTTGTGCTTGGGCTTGTTGCACTTGGTATTGAGCTTGTGCTTGAGCTTGAGCTTATGCTTGTTGTGCAATGTGTGTGGCTTGCATGACTTGTGCAACTTGTGTAGCTTGTTAATGTATCTATGGAAAATTGGATTTGCTAGCATATTAGATCCATAACATTCAAAATCCAAAGAAGCTATCAAGAAAAATGAAAATAAAACCAGAAAGATTATACCTATTGCTTCTCCCATGATTCACCTTGATAGCACCTCCTAGCTTGTAGATTGTGATGTTGCCCTCAGATTCATGTGAGCAAATGACTATGACTATGTCCCTATGCAAATGTTGAAGGGTTTAAAAATAAAAAGCTATGACTATGCCTACAAGAAAACTCTAAGTGTAGATGCAAGATGAAAATGACCAGCGTTCCCGTGAAAATACCAAAGAGAGAGAGCATCCAAAATTGTCATTTTTATAGAAAAAATGCAATTTTGAATCAACGGTCAAGATTAAAAGCCGAATCAACGAACAAGATTGAAAGTTGGGATGAAGACAAAAATGACCAAAATAAGACTGGGAATCAAATTAGTAACCATTGTTTGCCCATTGGGTGCAAAAAGCATCTTTTTAAATTAAAATTGGTTTTATTCAAAAAATAGAGGAATCTATGACAATGAAAATAAATGCCCATTTTGTGCCAAAATAAGCAATTGACCATTTTGTATAAAAGAATTTATTTAAAATGAGGAAAGTGACATGTGTCCCTTAATTAAATTAATTAAAGAAGGTTTTGAAAAAATTAGCAACTCATTTAAATATACAAATAAGATTTATTTATTTAAATAGTCTAGAAGAATGAATGGACAGGAATAATTAAATAAATTAATAAATTAATTTAACTATAGAGACTTTAGACGATTGAGGACTGAGTTGTCTTTTTGAATTAAAAATTAATTTAATTCAAAAGTGGTGGTCATGTGACAGTAAATAATTAATTTAAATTATTTACTTGGAGAGAAATTAGAAAGTGGACAATTTTAAATAAACGACTTTATTTAAAATTAGAAAAAGACAAGGTGGATAATAATAAAATAAATTATAGAAATTTATTTAATTATAGAGAGACATGGGGAATTAATGATATATTTAAATAAATAAAAATTATTTATTTAAATAATCATAAAGAAAATAGTGGACAAGCAATAATTAAATAAATTTAAGAATTTATTTAATTATAGAGAGACATAGGAAATTAGTGACATATTTAAATAAAAATAAATATAATTTATTTATTTAAATAGTCAGGAGGAATAAAAGATGTGAATTAATTAAATAATTAAGAATTATTTAATTAATAGTTGAATTTGGACTATATACGAAATATGATAAGACATAGAAAAATGTGGTTTCTAGGTCTAGGACATTTTTATGTGTCTACAATTAATATTGTAATAAAGGTTGGGCAGCCTGTTGTGCTTATTGTGTGGCTTGTCATGCCTATGCTTGTTGCGCAACTTGTTGAGCTTGGAATTTTTGAAATGCCTTTGGATATGCTTGTTGGGTTGTTGCAATGTGATACTGTATTGATTTTTCATAATTGGATTTAGTGGTGGAGGTGGAGGATTTGGTGGAATGGTGTGAGATGGTGTGATGAGAGAATTTTTGGGTTGTTGTGGGGTTGCTTGTTGAGTGATGACAAGAGATTGTGTGGTGGATGGTATGGTTGAGGTGTTGGGTCCTTGGGAGACGATGTTTTGAAGAGTTCGAGGTGTTGTGGATGGAATGATGATTGATTGAGATGTTTGGATTGGTACCACTTGGTTTTGGAATATCAGTGGCATGCTCAAAGGATTTGGTATGACTAATGTGTTGATTTGATTCAAGATTGGTGGATTGATTTGAATTGACTAGTTTTTGATTGGTAAAGGGGGTTGCCCTAAACCTTGATTTAGTGTGGATTTTTATGTCAAAAGAGGAAATGATGGGAACATTGGAGGTGTGTTTCCTTGCAAAAGTGATGATGATGTATCAAAATTTATCCCTTGTCCAAATAAACCTACTTGTCCTTGTGATATCATGCAGAGAGAGACTTGTGTATCAAGAGAATATGTTAGTAATGTAGCGAAAGTCGATGAATTGTTGGTGTTATGGAAAATGAGTGGGATATACGGATGTTTTGGATCTTGCAGGACAGTGTTTGGCATACCCAAGATGGTTTTTGCATCCAAGTTTTTGTTGTTTACAAGAGGATTTTTTTGAAGAGCTTGGAGCAATGAACTCCCCTTGGTGATCGTGGGTTGACTTGGAGTGTGAGAAGATCTTGGTTGTATGATGGGTTGGATGTTATTTTGTGTGAATTATACCAGTGGCATATTCCCAAGAGGTTGTTCCAAAATAGTGATCACATCATAATTAAAAGGGAGTTTAGCCCCTTACTTTGCTAATGCTAACATGTATTATGAAGGACTGAGTCTCATCATCGTGGTTACAATCTTGTGGTTTTCAGGATTTTGGACTAGCTCCAAGATTTTGTCTTTGGACATCACTTGGTAATTGTTGGTGACATCCTCCACTTGGAAACCTTCTTCTTGAAGATCTTGTGGTAGTTGAGGAAGGTTGAGTGGGGGTTGCTAGATCCTATGGAGTTGAATTCAAATGCAGTTTGACTCAAGTCACTTGAAGTGGATGTTTCTTTGTTTTGCTCCATATTTTTCTTGTGTTGATATCTTGCTTGGACCATAAAATAAGGATCAAATTTTAGGAATATGGGAGGTAAACCTCTATCTCCTTAGGTTGGTCTAAACTTTAGGCACAAAAAGAGAATCTAGGATGTTAAGGGTCAAATGATGATGATGAGATGAAGGATGAATGATATGGGTGTTTGAACTCTTTTGAACTCTTAAGAACCTTGGAGGAATACTAGAATTTAGGACTTTTGGATTTGGTTTGCATTTGATTTGATTTTGGATAATGAACTTATAAACCCCAAGATGTTAGATGTTATCTTGGAATAAAATTTTATACAAAGTGATAATTTAACTAAGTGTATGAGGAAGGATTCATCCACACACACTTAGCCAAACAAGGTGATTTTTATTTTGATTTAGAGGATTTACCAAAAGTCTAGTATGAATGATCTTTCCAAAGTTCTAAGAGTAGTTTGTGAGATGGGATTTGATTGGTGTTTTGGGATGGATGAAAGTGTTGATTTGATCCTAGATGAACCTAGAGAGACTTTGTTTACAAGACCAAGGTATTGAAGAACATGCTATACCTCTAAAAGTTTCAACCCTATAAGGTGAGATACTCAAAAAATTGGAAAAGAGTCAGATTTTGACAATAATAGAATGAGTACAAGTTTGTATTATCCTTTGAAGCATGTTTGTAAAAGTTTTAGACCAATCTATCTTTGACTTCGTAAAGTGTTGAAAGATGTTTCTTAAGAGACTTTGGACTATGATGCTTATGATGATGGATAGACTTTGGTTTTGGGATTCTGACCTTGTGGGAAATAATTTGAACAAACACATGTGTGGGGTTCAATTGTCTTTTATCTTGATTAAATGGGCTCTTTTTACCACATCCACACTTCTTGCTTAGATTTCAAATTGAATATCTATGTCTCAATTCCTTTTCATTCCATAAGGTCCATTATGTGAAAATCAAAGAATCAGGGGCGTAGTTTTCCTAGGTTGACATTAGAGAGAGAAAATTAAGATGTGGGCCCAAATATTTAGAAGCCTCTAAGGATAGAATCCGTAGGGACAAGCAGTAATATATGGACTTTTCAAGGGTATTTTCTCTTTCCAAAGGGTTTGAAATTTTGATGACTTGTTGAATGTTTGTTTCAAAGTTTTGATATCCAAGAAAAGTATTTGACTGACTCACAAATTGCACAACCCTAGGATAGAAAGGACAATATTTGTTGAGTCTCCACTTGGATTTCTCCAAACATTGAGACAAAGTGAATAACCAGAGATTTGGTGACACTGGTTCCCCTCCATGGCACACACTTCTAGAGACCACCAAATCTCAAAATACTTAAAATACAAAGATAAAAAGGGTTTATTTTGTTTCTACTTTGAATAGTACAAATGTAGGCTATCTTTAGAATGATTGTTCTTGCACTAACAAATACTTAAGGATTTTTTCTTCTATACAAATTGGTTCTTAGCCAGGGTAATCAGGGACATGGTACCTTGTGAGCATCCAACAAGTCACTAAAAGATTTAATCAATCATACTATGGGATCTTATAATTTTTACAGTAGTACCCCATTTTGAAAGACATTGTACAACTAAGACCTACATACCATGAGGACTTGACAATTTAGTCTTATCCACTTATATATTGCCAGAGTGAAAAGCCTATTGGAGTTACCTTCAAGTTTTTCTTAGGCAGGCCCCTCTAAAGGTAACAAAGGTGAAGGAGTACAGTTGTAGTTCAATTTTCCAGCTCGTGTATCACGCAAGGAGAGAGCACACATAATGTCTCTTTCTCACACTAGCAATATTTGTTCAATTTTAAACCCAAACTTGAAATGTCTAGGTAATTTTTTAGACAACCAATGTCACTAGAATGTTTTTGATTCTCAAGATCACCATGAAGCATGAGAGAAGTTCATACACATTCAAATGACACAAGTTGTAAAAAAGATTACAAGACAAAGTAAACACAAGTTTGTTTTAATCCTCAAAGCAATGATGAGTTCTTTTCTTAGAGCACCAAAATCAAGTATGGAGTTGTTTGTTCAATTTTAACCCAAAATCCAAATTCTAGTGAGTTCCTAAGGTTCAATTTTAACCAACTTTGACAAAGCTTGAGTTGATTGCAAATTTTATGCCCAAAATAAATCTAGTTGGTCCAAGAATAGGAAATAAATAACGAAATAGAAGACCTAAACTATTACAAAGAGCATTAAAAAATGCTTTTAGGATTCCAACTCTGTTTTCCTCCCTTTCCTACAAAGGTGATTCTTTGCAACTAGCAAATTCAATGCTTGAAACAAATGTGGTGCTTTGGTGAATGCAAAGGTGACGCTCTACAAAAGCCAAAGAGCATGAATGCTACATGATTTCAAAAACAATGCTCTATGCAATAGAATTAAGATAGAAGACAGAGAAGGCAAAGGTGGTGCTAAAGCATATGTGGTGCGATAGAGGTGAGCAAGTGTAGTATGATAGAGAAAAGGTGATGCTGAAGAAAAGAAGCGACACTCTATGAGCTCAGAAATGAACAAAGGCGAGGTCACATTCTTGTGTCTACAAAAAATGGAAATATTAAGCAAAAATCAACAAGTTAATATGGTAAGCCCTCCCTCTAGCACCAAAATGTGAACACCAAACCTACATAGGCTAACATAAGATCAACAAACACTTGTCAAACATGTTAAAAAGTTCAATCTAGTGTCCCGTATGAAATTCTTGGAAGAAAAAAGATGAAAACATGATAAAAACCATAAATAAACCAAACTAGAAGTTAACCAAATCTCAATCCCATGGGGGGAGTGGTGCTCCTTTGATGTGAAAAGGAAGCCCTTTCCCAATCCCAATTGATAATCTTGATGTTGAATTTGATTCCAAGTGTGAAATGATGCTAAATGGTGATAGCTTAACTAAAATTGATGAAAGTGATGGATTACTATGAACTCAAATGCTTATAGTGATAATGCTCAAGGTTGTGAATCCATATTATGAAAAGGATGCCTCTATTTATAGAATCCAAGGGTTGAGGAATGAGAAGATTTGATGAATGTGAGATAAAATGGGAGCCAATAGGAATGTGACACTTGTCACAATCCTATTGGAGGAAGTGGAGCACATTTTGGGAAATGTGTTAGTGGAGGATAGAAGAGAAATAAATAAAATTAGTTGAGTATTTGAAAGGTTGTAAGAGGAATTGAATGAAATTGATTGAAATTTGAGAGGATGTAAGAGAATTTATTGCATTTATAAGAGGAGTTATTGAAGATGTGAAAGGTTTTTGAAAACCTTTGGAGGGAAATTGAATGAGAAGTTGTTGAGATGAATATTCTTTGGAATATGACTTGGTGATGGAAAATAGAGGAATTAAATAATTAATAGAAATTATTTTCATGTGCAACCTAGTTAGTTGACCATGGCTTTATTTAACTCTTGAGGAGTTCAAAGCTAGAGGAATTATTAATGGCCAAAATTAATTAATTGGAGTGGATTAGGAGATTGTGACATTTGATTTAATTGATTTAAATCAAATGAGAGGATTAAAAGGGGATTTAATTAAATGATTTGATTTAATTAAATATGATGAATATTAGTTAAAAGAAGGGTGAATTAATCAATAAATTTAATTATTTGATTAATAGCTAAATTTGCTGTTTTAACTAAATAATGCTAATTATTTAATTAAATGATGAATTTGAAGTGTTTTATAGAGAAATTGTGTTAATTTATCAGAATCAGACGCATAGTATCTCAATTAGGACTTTTTTGTGTGTCTACAACATGACTCATCCAATTTATTTAGAGGCTATGTCATTGCTTGAGGTCACCCAGAAGTGGACCTACAAGGCATCTAAAAAGCAAAGCCAATGGAAAGAGTGGCTCATTAAAGCCATTATTCGTGTCTCACCATGCTTTACCTCCATCCCTACAAGAGACTAGATCTACTTTGAAGCATTCTACAAGAGTGAAGTACTAATTTACAAACCATTCCACAACATTCACAATGAGTTCGCATTGCCCACTAGTTATATTATACAAAAGTGGAAGAGTTTTTCAGGAAATTACCATCCTTGGCATGTGCTTTGCACACCATCAAAGCCTTATGAAGGTATAGATTCTAGCTCCTCTTCTAGCCAAGAAGAAATAATGCACGAGAACAATCCATTTGAATGTAAAGTATTATCAAGCCTATACCTAAGCCTTCCTTTTCACTTTGATGAACTAGATATGCTTGGTCATCGCAACATTGACTTGCACCATGATTGGGATTCCTACCAACTAAATACCCACCAACAAGTGTATGCTACTACCTACATAGAATCCAACTGCCCAACATTTCTACTCCCCCATCTTCTTACTTGCCCTACCCAACTTGAGCTCTCTGTCCAACAACAAAAACAATTTGATATAGTTTTCTCTCATCTAAATTCAAGTACTTTACAAAATCCTTTAAAAATGATTGTTTAGGGAACTGCTAGAACTGGTAAATCACACCTAATAAAATCCATCCAATCTATGCTCAATAGTTCATCCCAAAATTTCCCATGACCATTACTACTTCTAGCACCTATAGGTGTAGCAACATTTAACATCAAAGCATCAACAATCCACTCAGTCCTACAAATACCGATCAAAGATATTACCCCCCTATAAGGGTAAACACTAGTGGGCTTCCAGGAAAAAAATCTGCTTCATTCACTACATATTAATAGATGAAATGAGCTTCATTGGTCCCAAGTTACTTTAAAGCATTGACATGAGGCTACATGAAGAATTCCCTAGCCACAACCAATTCCCATTTGGAGGTCACTTAATCATGCTCTTTGGTGACCTTTGCCAACTTCCACTAGTCAAGGAAATTCCTCATACCTCATATGGGGGTGCTATGGTGAAGCTTCACAATAGTAGTAACACTAAGCAAAATATTTCGTTAGATCAGAGAGTAACCAACACAAATAACCTTTCATACCCCCCTCTCCAATTTGTGAAATGCAATACCTATAGTTGAAGATTGGTAAGTTCTTATGTCATGGTCTAGCTCATCGTTACCATCTACAAATCAAGCTGAGTTCTTGTCCTCTATATATCTTTTCACAACCAATGAAATGGTCTCGCAACATAGCTTGCAAATGTTATTATCTTTGGCAACATCTATTGCCTTGTTAACTACATAGCAACTAAGGGGGTCACCATGCTCCAATAAAGATGAAGAACAACTACAATCTAAGGTCCTTTTATGTGTTCATCAAAAGGCAATGCTATGTTCAAATTTATGGGTGGAAACAAGCCTTGTCAATGGTGCACTTGGACAAGTCCAAGCTATCTTCTACAAGGATAGTGAACATCCACCTTCACTTCCCTTGTTTGTTGTAGTTCATTTCAATAATTACATAGGCCATATGTGGGATCTCAATAACCCAAAAATTGTCCCTATTGCCACTGTGAGTCATGGTCTCTGTCGTCAAATCCCCCTAAAAATGGCATGGGCCTTGATGATACACCAATCATAAAGGCTTACACTTGAAAAGGAAACTATGGACATTAGTAACGTTGATTGGTAACGCCTTACATTCATAGCTATTTCTAGAGTTTGTGCACTTGCATGGTTGCGTATAAATCCAACCTTCACATTCCAAAGATATGCCCACATGAATCAAAGCCCATTTGTAGCTTGACAGAAACAAGAGGATGATCGCTTATTAGCACTCTCCAATGCAAACTCTTGAAAGTACATCAGATTTCTAGGATTTACAGTGCTTGTTTCTCTAGCAATTTTCTTTCACAATGTCTTTACAATTGAAAATAATTACATTTTTATATAATACTTTTCATTTTCAGCTCAATTATTGATACACATGTTTTATAGTGAATCTATAGCTCTCTACTTTTTTCCGTTGTCACAAACTTGACTGTATATTAATGGATAACATTGAAATCATGAATTTATTGTATGCAAATTTAATAAAAAAACAAAAACATAGATTGGACAATATAGCATGAATTTTCAAATCAATATAATATTTCAACAAATTTTTCTATTTAATTACTCATTGCTTAGCAAGTGTTTGTTTCTCTAATTCAAATCAATACAAATTTTCACCAAGTGTTTCTATTTAATTACAAATTATTACATTGTTATATATTACTTTTCTTTTTCAACTCGATAATTGATATATTTGTTGTATTGTGAACCTACAATTTTTTACAATTTCTCTATTTAATGTATAACTACACACTTTACAAGTTTCAAATTTGCACTTTACTGTATGGAAATTTAATAATCAAGTACATAGATTGGATATGAAATACAAGCATTCTGGCTGTAGTTCTTCACAAGCCATTGCATTCAAAAAAGGCTTGCATTTTTCGTTATTTCGTATCACTCCCAAGCTATCCCCAACAATATATGAGGGTTGCTACCAATGTTTCTACAATTATGTCTTTATGAAACACAAATTTGTATACAAAATTATATGAGGGTTGGTACAAAAAACCCTCTCAAATTGTAATGCTCAATAAAACACATTGTTTATTCTTGGACAATGGTTTCAATTTCAATTTTTTTACTTCATTTCTCATTGCTCGACAACTCTTTGTCACTCTTATTCATTTCAATATAATTTATCAACAACTATTTCTATTTCTTTTTTCCCTTCCAATGCTTGCATTCATTTGTGTAATATATGACATCTAATGGTAGATCATTAGAAATAGTTTAATGTCAAATTATCAGCAACTTCCTGTGCCTAGTACCTACTTGTGATGTATCATTTTACTGATGTTGCCAATCCTAAATCTTTGAACACCACTCATAAATGTGAGATACTCAGATTATTATTAATATATATGTATACACTATGTTTATGGTATTTTACAAGCTTAAGCAAAATAACAAATGTACTATGAATAAATCAAAGTTTTAGCATAATGTAAACTCAGCCACTCATGAATGTGAGATATTCAGATTATTTTTAATATATATGTATACGCTATATTTATGTGATTTACATTGATTTAAGAAATTGTGTTTACAAGCTTAAGCAAAAAAAACAAATGTAGTATGAATAACTCAAAGTTTCAGGAAAATATTATGGGCTAATATACAAAAGACATATTCCACTTTCATACTTCAACATAAAAATCTTTCAAGTTACTTTATTTAAGTATTTGATGCATTTATGAACTCCATTACCTAAATTTTACTTTCAAAATAACATTAATATGCAATTCAATACATAAACACAACTTTCAAAACAACTTGCTATTCAAAGCAGTTCCTAACAATGATATGTTTTCGAAAAAAAAACCCAAACCCTCTCACTAATTGATCTTGCACAACTCTTCGGCGTACCCATTGCACACGAAGGTTCCATTGCTAGTAAAATCTATTTGAGTGGGACTTTTAAGTCCGGGAAGGGTTTTGACTTGTGTCTATAGTATTATTCATGTTTACATTCATGCTTTGTATTACAAGTGCCGCCTTCTGACCTATCCACATCTCTACTGTGGATCCCATCCATGTGTCATCTTTAGAGAACCTTGTATCCTCATCTTTCGATTTTAAACTCTTGGTTGGCTGTGTTTGGTTGCTCAGTCGGGTTTGTAGTTTAAAATCACTTCACATCCATTTCTTCATGCACCCCAAGAGCTGACTAGATCTTGCTTTAGTGAACCTTAAGTATTCCTAACATAAAAAACCAAATGAGGGCTTGGACTCGGTGACACATTAAACTTGAATTCATTAAAATATTTTGTCTTATATTTCAGACATTGATACATCCGAGAATTAAGGGAGCCATTTGATTCCATTCTGATATGAGCTTAGGTTTACGTATACATAGAAGCTTGATTATGGTAATCCATGAGTACCTTAGTAATCTTGTATGTGTGACATGTTACCTCTGATGTGGTATCCCTCCAATGATGTCACACATTCCAAAGTTCGATTAAAGCTGAAGGCCATATTCAAGCTTGGATTTTCATAATGATGTAACTATTAAACTTGTTCTTGCTTGTCTAAGCTTGCGATAGACATAGGGATGAATGGATGAGCCTCGGGCTTCTCGATGACATGATTCTAAAGTTGATTGACATGTACATGCTATATCCTTGTGAAGCTAGACATGTCAATATTTTCTTAGATAATATAATTGTCTAATCTTTTGTTTTGACATGGGAATTTATTACTTTGATTTTATGATTGATAAGATTTCAATTGCTTTATCTGATATCACTCTTTTGGCTATAGGTAGCCTGTGGGTGGGTTAGAAAAGTCAATGCGATTATGGCTGGATATCAATATATAGGTAAGCCCAAGTGGTCACTGAGATTAATTGCAGACATGACCAAATCTGTGTACAATGCTCATGGATGAGCTAGAATCAAATCTTAGAAGACATGGGGCAGCTATCCATAAATAAATGCAAAACTGATCCCTAAGTGTGATTTTATTGTTGAAATGTTGTTGTACACAATTGGAGCATGTTTTTTATTCGTTTTCATCAAAATTCAAATTTAATCCTGATATCCCCTGCATATACTTGAAAATGTAATTTGATTTTGTACTACATGATGGCGAAAGATGGTGGTAGTATTTTATCAAATTTGATTGTCGAGTAATGAGTTTGATTTGTGATCTATGTCAATAGCACAAGAGATCTGGGCAGGGTATTTTTTATTATAAATATGTCTTTTTGGATTTTGAAGAGGTTGTTGTTAGGATTTTTTGTGGTTGCTTAGAACATTCTTTGGTTGTAGCTAGGGTGTCAAACACTGAGCTAGTTTTTTGTTTTCATGTGTTTCAGCATTGCAAACCTTTGAAGGTGTTAATATTGTATAATTTTATTCTAATATGGGTTTCTCCAAGGGTTATGTGTATGTTTTAGGAGATTAAAACTATATATGATACCACTTTTTTAGGTATGTGTCTTACATATAACTAGATGGCGTAGAAAAAAGTTGTAATTTCCATTGTGTGCTCTCATGGAACTTCTTGCTGCAATACACATGATATATGTGATAACCACAAGGATTGTAAAAGCATGCCTTGTTATTGGTGATTTATCATGCATCTTTGAATTCCATTTTAACAAACATACAACAAAGCTTATGTGAGTTTAATGCATTCTTAATTATGAGCTTTATTCTTGAATCGCATTTAACTAATAGGTATAAAGTTTATATGTTTTCATGCATATGGGATTAGAACTTCACTCTATCACCCATTTGCATTAAGGTGCACCAGTCTTCTTGCAACTTGTTCTTCCACCACACCACTCCAAAAAATATAAAGAGAATATCATATTTACATTTGTTTGCTTGTTAGATTGTATATCTGATTATTTATCATATGAGAGCCATTTTTAGAAGAATATACAAGAGGTTTTGCTATTTTGTTTGTCTGATTTGTCATGTATGAAGTATACTGCTAAACTACATAAATATTTTGGGATCTTGATTAGTTACATGACTTTTTGCATGCATCACATTTGTTATGTGTTGCTGCACATGATATCAATTTTATATTGTCTCCTTTTTCCACCTACAATTTAGTAGGTACTTGGGTCATGAGTCATTGGGCCTTGGTTAGGTTGGCTCAGCTAGGGACTCACCAAGTTTGGATGAGTCCTAGTGAGTCTTGTAGCTATGGTACATGATAGTTTTAGATACACAATAATTTCAACTTCTATTTTCAACACAATAGTGAATTCATTATTAGTATTCTCTAATATTTGAGATATTCCCAACATGGATAAGACTCTTTACTTCAGAAGTAACTAGATAGTCGATTTACCTTGTTTTAATATAAAGTATTATTAACACCTATAATCTCTAGTTTCAACATATCATTGGGCCATTAGCATTGTTACTTGCTTCCAAGATTCCCAACATCAACAACATTAGTACTTCATTATTATATTTGTTGAATTGTAAATATCTGATTTCTGCACTTTTTTGCAATCTTTATAATTATTGTATGTGTGAACATAAAATTCATCTAGCTCCCTTCGGGTTTCATTTTTTTTGCTAAGTACCGGCCCATGCCTAAATGAATATCATTGAAACTTTTTAAACTCTGCCACATGTCCACTCAATGCTCTCCGAAGGGATTCTTCCTTTCGCTTTTCAAATGGCCCCCACCATACTTACACGTGTCATCACTGTGCACACATAAAGGCCACGTCCTTTCATTTTGAGTCAGCCCTCACCTACGCGCCATGCCATCCACTTATGATTTTACGGACCCCATAGTCAACACTAGTAGAAAAGCGCATTTCCACTTGTCTTCTTGGTGGAAGTTTTCAATAGCAAGGAGAATTGAACCAAGGGGTGTGAAATGTAGCCACATGTCTCTTCGATAGGAACTTCTTTGAAGCAAGGGATGTAGTGAATTGTCGGCTGCGATATGCTACCACATGTGATATCTTATTGGGGGTGACACTTTTTTGAACAGGGATTTTTCGGGACCACTACCATCATTTGTAGGGGGATGCATCCAGCTGGGAGTGACTACATGCTGAGGCTCGAATATTTTCTATTGCAATGAACAAGGAAATCATTATAGTCGCATCATTGCTATGGGTCTCAAATTCTTTTTGTTATTTTCCTTGCCAGGCGGTGGGAATGCTCACTATATATGATGCTCTTTGTTTCTAAAGAAAGGTTTTGAAATTCCAGATTTCTAGAGTTCGAGAGTTCTGATTCTAGTTCCACTATTTTTGCAAGTTATAGAATCATAGGAAATAAATATTTTAGGAAGACACGAGCCTTTTTATTGTTTTAGATTATTGTAGAAAGACTTATAGATTGTGCCCATTGTTCAACCTCTCTGTTTTTCTCATGTTATTTGATAAACTTTATACTATTCCATTATTGTTCTTGAATGGTTCATTTGCAAAACTTCTATAATTTAAATGCAAGTTTGCTGATCTAGATCATGTGTTTTGACTCCTCTTTTCAGTAGATGTGTGTGAAAGATTATTTTATGTCATTGAATGCACTATTCAAGCCTAAAATCTTATTTTTTTTTAATTCTAGGACATAGCAAATTGTTGAATGGGCCCTTAGATTGAATTCAAAAGATAGATTTATCGTGCCCTTTATCTAAGTCTTGGCACACCGCCTTAGTTAGATCTTTCATTTTTATATCTACTTCCTTTTCCCTTGCCAAATCCCAATTACAGAAGAAGCCGACTTCTCTAAAAAACTTAGAGGTCACTTAGTTTAGTGCAATAGGTCCCACATAAACTGAGTTTCCCACAAGAGGTTGTTACCTTGCCAACTTTTGACATCAACAGTATGTTTCCAACTTATTCCTAGGATTAAAAATACTCTCTACTTTAGTTACAATTGGACAATTGATATCCCTTGTTTAAATATTCACAACATTCTCAAAGCCAATAATCTCTAATTGCAACAATAGTCATAAAGCAAAAGTGGAAAAAAACCTGTTATGCCATGTCCTGTATATTAGAAATGAATTCCTGATTAAACAACAATTAGATTACCCATATATGTTTTTGATTCTACCTTAATTCTAATATTTTAGGCTAATGTTATTACCACATGTTGGAAAAAATGAAAAGATATTTATTGTGGATGATTAATCCATAATTGTCTTTGGTATGGGACATTTTTTTGTTAGGTTTTGTTGACTTAATTATGGGAAAACCTAAAAGAAGATGTTGCATAGTATTGTTCTTGTGTGTGTTAAATGTTTTGAAGTTCCTATGATGTATTTTGGTTGAAAGATATTCAATGCAATTGTCAATGTGGCCATCCTTATAAAGTTAGAAAATTCTAATTATTTAGTTTTATTGTTTAATCCATATTTGTGCATTTGATGCTCTGTTGTGCCTCTATAATTTGTCCTTATAAAAAATAATAATGTGTCTTTATTTAAAGGTTCTTTTCCAAGCTTAGCTCCAGTAGTTATGTTAATGCCATGGTTGTCAATAACTTTTTTATGGATCTAGCACACCTTGTTCAAGAGCAATCACTTTTGGCATGCTAATGGAGGATGATTGCAAATGGTTATCACATTTGAGTTTTGAGACATTAGAATTGATGGAACAAAGTTTAGAGTGTTCACTTGCTTCCACATATTTAAAGATGTTTATGGCTGAATATGTCATCTGGATCTTGCATTAGGGAATGGAAACATTGCATCACTTGAGCTCACCAACTTTCTTATTAGAGAGATTGTATATATATCCCACCATGCTAATTCAAATAAAGAAACCGTGTCTCCATATATTGTGGATTCAGTGTGAATTGGGAACATTTTTTTATTGAAGAGTGCAGTTAAAGGAAATGCAACAAAACTGAGACCCTTATTCTCTCAGCTCTACATTTATGCATTTTTGGAAATCACATAGAATGATGTCATGAGGTTAAGTTTGTTGCAATTGCGTTTCAAAAAATTGGATAAACATATAATGGAGTTGAAGGTGCAATTAGACACTAGGGAAAACACAATTAAAACACCAACATATAGATGAACATTCAACATTTTTTTCTCTACTGCATATTTGTTAGGATATTTTTTTAAAATAAAAAAAATTAATAAAATAGTATACAACTTCAAGGGGGTGACCTTCAAAAACTAAAATATAAGAATATGAATTTAATGGTATAATTTATGATCATTTTCAAGAGTCACTCTCTTTCTTATTTATATACATAATAAGGTATAGATACTATGAACCCCAATCCTAGACCTACACAAACACAACAAATACAGACATTAGAAGATTCAAATGCAATCTAAGATTAAAGTTCCCCATAAAATCCATTAACATTGCACAAAATAGGAATATAAGCAAGAACAAAAATAAAAGAGCAAGAAAATATATTAATCCTATTGAAAACAATGCAAACTCTTGATCTTATGGGGGAGTTGGTGCCAATTTGATGTGGAAATTTTCCCTTTCCCAACTCCTAAGAAAGCTTGTGATGATTTGGTGATGGTTGGTCCACTTGGTGATTGGTTCAAATATCCTCTATGGTTGAAAACCTGCAATAACCTAGCTAAACTTGATGAACTTGATGAAATGCTAAAGCTCTAAGATGAAAATGGAGTATAATAACTTTGCTCAAATTATGGATGATAAAAATGAAGGATGAGCTCTCTATTTATAGAAGAAATTGAAGAGAGAAGAGGCAAGAGATATGAATGTGGGATAAAAACCCATCCAATGAGAAGAATCCACTTATCATCATGTGATTGGACAAAGGTGGAGCACATTTTTGAAAATGTGCAATTTATTGCAATTAGGTGAAATTTGAAAATAGTGAAATGACATGTTGGAGGGAGAGACAAATGGAGTTAATGCCACTTGGCTCAATGAAAAAGGACTTGTAAAATGAAATTAATGCCATGTTGGAAGGAAAAATCCCATTTAGAGGGATTTTCAAATTAGAGGGAATATTCCTCGAAGATACCATGTTGAGAGAAAAAGAAGAAATTAATAAATCAAATAAATTGATTTATTGTGCAAGTGGGAAAAGCTAGAGGATGTGACATGCAATTAGATTAGATTAATCAGGATTTGATTAATCTAAGAGGAGATTAGATGATTTGACCAATTTGATTTAGATTTATGGATTAAAATAAATCAAAAAAGGAGATGACAATGATTTAGACTTAGTTACATAAATATTTTGATTTATTTAACCAAAGGGGATGATGTTAGATTAAATTAGATAAATGTTTGATTTATTTAATTTAATAGAGGAACTTTAGAGTTTTAATTAAATAAAATGAATTATTTAATTAAAGCAGAGATAAGAAATTTAATTAAATATAATGATTTATTTAATTAACAAAGAATAATGATTTAAGAAGATAACATTGATTTATTTAATTAAGAGATGAAAATTGATGAATTTAATCAAATAAGGGTATTTGATTAAATGGTTAGACAAAGGGATGATTCAAAATGAAGCAACATTAGTTAAATTGGGATCAGGTGAGTTGTGTCAATTGGTACATTTTATGTGTCTACATTTTTCCCCTCTTTGAAACAATGCACTTGTTGCATTGATTCAAAGAATAAACATGTCTCGATCAAAAGCCAATTTGTTTTTAATTTTCAAAAATGCCCCAATGTTGCCCCAGTGCATGAAACATGCTACTATATTGCCCCCTTGAGAGATTGGATGAAAATTTCAACTTTTTGGGTGATCTCGTGAAGAAAGAGGACAAGATGCTCGACAGGTCTAGATGTTAGTGTAATTAATATTTAATTACACTTTGCATAAGTTTACTTAGGCATATTTAATTCCTAGGTTTATTAGCTTTTATCCTTATCTTTATTGAGCTTGCTTTGTGCTCAAGTTAAGATTAGGGTTGCATACATTGCTTTTATAAAGCAATTCTCTCTTCTAACTAATTGGTCTTTTCAAATATATCAATTTGGATGTTTTTATGCAAACCTTTGTTTTTTCTATTTTTCTCTTTCTGTGGAAGGTTTATTCTAGTTTGCATTTCAGATCTAGGGTTTCTAACATGGTATCAGAGCCTCGATTTGCAGCCCCTTCTCAGCTTTTCTGGAGGAAGACTTTGTAGAGCTCGTTTGAGGTCCCCCAAGGGTTTCATTCCTTGAGCATCTTTATGCTTCATCTTGGATCAGATCAGGGTTTTCTGTTGGATTCAAAGCACTGGAAAAAGTCAGAAATGACTTTGATTTCATTCATTTTCATCACCATTTTCCAGATTTGTGAGGGTTTCAAGCTTGATGATTTTTCTGATAGATCTGGGGGTCGCCTGATTTTCGAAGCACTTTGGGCCCAAACAGACCTCACCGTTGGATTCACAGCACCCAAAAACCACTATTTTGATATAAAATTTGTCCAATTTGGGTAAAGTTGTCTAGAGAGGCAAAATCTTTTTGCAGGGAGGCTGTACGGCCTCCCCAACATGCAGTACAAGGCACATTTTTTGAGAAAATTTTGAAAAAAATATAAAAAATTAAAAAAACTATGTTTAAAAAATGCGGCCAGTGCCGCCCGGCGGCCACCAGGTGGCCACCGCCGAACCACCGCCACCCGCTTGAGCCACCAACGTGCCACTCTATTTTCAGCTCCTTTGGCCAGCACCAGGTTCCATGGGTGACTGAGCACCCAAATCCGCAGCCCCTGTCGGGTTTCTCAGCTCTAGCCTTGGTTATATCTGCGACCAGGGGCTCCACCCCAGAAGCTTTCCACCAGCCCCTAGTCCTGCATACAACCAGGGGTTGAATATTTTTAGCCCCTAAGGGCTCCTGGAGGTGTTATTGGGCAGTTTTGAAGCACTTTCATGGAAATGGGTGTAACTTTTGCATACAACATCCTTTTTTTGTAAATGAGATATTGTCGGAAAGCTGTTTTGACACTCTACACAATGGTGTAGGTGTGTTTTTCTGGTTTTTATTTTTTGATGTCTTTTTCTGCCTCAGAAGTTAGATGTTGTTGTTTTCACTCTAAAGGGCATATCTTTTGACTCGCTTATCCGTTTTTCGTGTTTTTCACGGCATCAGAAAGCTGGTTTTGGCCTCTATGTAGATTTGAGGTCATTTATAGAATATGTATACCTTATTTTATGCATGCATTAGTTTTTGTTTCATGCACTAGGTTTACATTTTTGCTTATGTTTCTATAGTTTTGCATTATCTCCTTCTGCAATCATTGGGTATTGTAATAATGAACTGATATAAAGTTCCACTAAGGGGGTTTCTTGCATCCATCTCTTGTATTGGTGACAACTCGCATGAGTTTGTCTAGTTTCTTATTGTTTCCTGTAGCTCATTTTTTGGTTACCTGGACACATCTTTGGTTTGCTTCGGTTCACACTTCACATTGGTATTTTATGGTTCTTGATCCACATAGGTTTAGACCTTTCTCATATGAGGGCCATGTTTTTATGGTTAATGTTCTTGAATCTTGATGGTACTCGTCCTATGGGCAGTTTTAATTTTAGTTTGGCATTGGCTTCAAGAGACACAACTTCTAGATTTTGTAATCATTATGGGTTCATCTCTTTTCATCTAATGTTGCTTATAGCTTCCAAGGTTGTTCCAGTATGCGAGTTTCCAGTGTTCCTTACAATCGGGTCTATTGTCACATTATTATGATTCTATTTTGGTTTCTTGTAGACATAAGTATCTTTCCTTGCTTGCCAGATTTGGGGTTCCAGTGTTGCTTCATCAGGGTTCTTCTAGTGCTTCTTCGCCGTAGCAATTCATCTCTCTAAGGGGGGTTTCTCCCACTAAGTTTTCTCTCTCTTTGCATTTGTACATGAGTACCTGATCAGGCCTTGTTGTTGGGACTCATATTTGTATAATAATCTGCTTCTCCCTAAGTTGCACTTATGGGGGGTGAAAGTGCTCCAAAAAGGTCTGAATTGGCCATATACAACCCTCAGGGGCTAAAAAATTAAAGTCCCTGGTCACCTAGGTGGACTAGGGGACTAGCAGCCTGGGGGCTGGGCATGGCCCCTGGTCACCCATGTGACCAGGGTGAGTGCTTAAAACTACTGGCAGGGCTAAGAACCCAACTCGTGGGCACCCATAAAACCTTGTGTCGTGGAGCGAAGCCATCAGGGGTTGGACTGGAGTCCGGCTGAGCGGAGTTGTTGGAGGCCAGTGGTGTGGTGGCTCGGCGATGGCTGGCGAGAGGCCGCTGGGTGGCGGATGGGCGGCCCCCGCCATTTGAACTGGCCGCAATTTTTTTAAACCAAAATTTTTGATTTTTTAATATATATTTTTATTTTTTTCAATAATGATGCCTTGAAAACTATGCCTGGGGGTCGTACGGCCCTTGGGCATATTTAATTCCTAGGTTTATTAGTTTTTATCCTTATCTTTATTGAGCTTGATTTGTACTCAAGCTAAGATTAGGGTTGCATACATTGCTTTTATAAAGCAATTCTCTCTTGTAATTAACTGGTCTTTTCGAATATATCAATTTGCATGTTTTTATGTAAACCTCAGTTTTTTCTATTTTTCTCTTTCTGTGGAAGGTTTATTCTAGTTTGCATTTCAGATCTAGGGTTTCTAACACTAGAAAGGCTCTAAGAGGCCAAAAACATGTCTAAACACAATAAAAAAATATAAAACAGGCCTTAACTAAACAAAAATAGGCTTGGGGGTCAGAAACCCCAGTTCGACAGCTAAATAGGGTCAAAAAACCCCTAACTTTTAGGCTTTATATAGGCCATGGGGGCCATTTCCAATTCATTTGCACATACAACCTATAGACATCCTAAGTCTGAGTGTACCAGCGACAACCAGGTGTAGGACCTTCAGTGAGTGATCCTAACTTTTCCCGATTTTCACATTTAAGCATCATTAATAGGGCTAGGAATCTAGTTTAGGGTTAGTGGCGCTGTGTGGTGCCACTTCAAACTCATTTTCAGCATCGTGCAACCCTAAAGTGTACCGCATATTCATGCAACATTGTGGTGGCAAAGTTTGAAAAATAGGGTTAAACTATAGATAGCATCGTCTATGCGCAAAGCGTCGTGGCAGTCTAGTTAGGGATTTAGGTCAAACAAGTAAACAGGGTCACGGGAAAACTACACTACCGTGATGGAGTTTGAAATTTCAAACTCCTCAAGTGGTGTAGTTTGAAAATTTGAAATTGTGTCACCTTTGCAAACAACGACACATATGTTGTTTCAAAGGCGCACTACTCGACTAGGATTAGAATTTTTCTTGAAACTTGACTCTATGACCTTGATGATGCAGGAGGAGCTCGGGACACTCCATTTGAGAGAGCATAGGACTCCAGTTCTATTCAGGATTCTTGAGGGTATGCATGAGAGATTGCAGGAGTACCTAGGTGCCATTGACTTATGGTACATTGCATATGCACCTTCATTTTGCACACACTTGGGCATGATGATTGCACTGGCTGAGAGATGGCACATTGAGACATCACCATTTCACTTTCCCACTGGTGAGGTGACTGTCACTTTAAAGGATGTCTGGAAGATCCTTCAACTCTCTATCCATGGAGAGTGCATGATATACAATGTGGAGGCTAGCAGGGATGCATGCTACAAGGTGATGCAGCTTGAGTCTATGTCATTCTCAGGGGTTTAGATTGATTTGGAGCAATATTGCCGCATAGTATCACCTTTTAGGTTGGTTATTGCAGTGATCATTTTTGGGCTTGTGGCACTGGATTGGCGAGGCTGGTATTTCAGTGTTGGTCAGGAGCTAGCCTGGGAGAGGATGGTTTGATTTAGGACATGCTTTGCCTAGGGTCTAGTACTTCTAGCTTCACTATATAGGGACCTACATGAGGTGGCCTACTTGGATGGGTGGTCAATTGGAGCCGGCGTCACCTTACTTCACATTTGTGCTTGGGAGCACATTTTCATGCTTCATCCTATTAGGGTTGTACCGATGGCCATGGAGCCAAATGACCTAGTTGTTTGGTGGTACAGCGGAGGAGTTTCCTTTGAGTGGACAGGAGAGCATGGGATTCCCTACTAGAGCAGAGTCTTAGATGACATGCAAGATTATACTTGGAGGCCATACCTCAGGTACCTAGGGTGGTACAATGATGACCAGTAGCTCTTTTTCACTTGCTAGGAGTGACTGATGTAGGGGAGAGAGCATACTACAGTAGAGGGGTACCTTCCAGATTGGGTGGCTCATCCATTTGGAAAGGTTGAGGATAGGCCCGGTGATAGGTACATGGCCATATTTACATGTAACACTAGGGAGACTACCTAGGGACAACTGATCCCAATAGATGAGGCCATTTAGAGCTTTCAATAGTTAGTGTCCCAACCATGGGCATATGTACAGGGGCTGGTGAATGCAGGGACTAGACAAGGCTACTAGGATTGGTTTCAAGCTCCTATTAGATTTATAGTTCTAGGAGCAGTAGTGGCACAATGACGGCCTCAGGGTTGAACATGCAAACATGTGTAGGGGGATTGAGGAGGTGGTGATGATAGGGGAGGCAAGGATCCAAAGCCAGATGGTGGATCTCCTCCCATAGATGGGGATCAAGCAGATGGGCCCTTGAGGTAGGATGGAGATGATGATCACTAGGACCATGATGACAGGGTGCCCACACCACCTCGGGACGGTGATCAAGATAAAGAGTAGGACAGAGTGTAGATCCCACTGTGGGTCCAGACACCACTAAGAAATAGGGGCCATGATGACCAGCCACTCATGTAGCCAACACTCCAGCCAGATGAGAGGTATGGTCAAATTTTACTTTTACAAGCCCAAGTGTAGACACTTATAGTGGAGAGGGACCAAGCCCAAGAAGAAAGGAATCAAGCCATTTTGTACAGGCACACCACTGAGTTATAGGAGGCCACAGAGATGGGCCATAGACATCAGTTAGAGAGTTTGGCTGCCTCTACATCTAGGAGCATAGTGCCACTATGGGCCTACATGGAGGCCATTAGGGAGCCAAATTATTACCAACTATACT
This sequence comes from Sequoia sempervirens, assembly GCA_007258455.2. NCBI lineage: Eukaryota > Viridiplantae > Streptophyta > Pinopsida > Cupressales > Cupressaceae > Sequoia > Sequoia sempervirens. The sequence goes on from VDFB02193867.1 coordinate 467,596,146, forward strand.
ATTATCAAGTAGTACCTAGAGAGGCACGAGTCCCAAAGTATTCTTAGAGGATAGGATAGAGGCCTCCAGAGGGTCATGGTGAGAGAGCCAATGGAGATGATGGGGGTAGCCAATAGTGACGGACCCATTTTGATCGAGATAGATTCCTTGATTCTTTTATTCTTTCATTCTTTCACGGGCTCATTTTTGATAGCCTAGTGGGAATTTTGTACCTTTTGACACTACACACATGTACATATACATTTTGATCCAGACTTTGTACCATGATAGTGTACATATTTATGATATACATGATATGATAGTTCGATATTATATGATGTGTTTACTTTATTTATGCATGATGATTCTACTTGTATATGTGATGCAATGATGATGATGTTATGATGCTATATGATGTTATGGATGCATTTATTTTTTAGTATCTTTCCATGTGTTTTATATGATGATGTATGGATGCAATCTATATGATTTATATGTGATAATGCAAATGTGATGGTCTATGATGACTATGATATGAGATGATGATATAGTTGTAATGATTATGATATACAACTAATAGATCTATATTATGCCCTTAGTGAATGATAATGTCATGTAAATTTTTCTTTGATGATGCCTATGATGATGTAATGGATGATATGATATGATGATGCTTATATGTTCTATTGATGATATGTGATGATGAAAATGAATGCAGATGCTTAGAATAATCAATCTATATTATGCAAGTTATGGAAATACAATGTAATGTGATATGATTTTATGTTTCCTATATGATATGATATGTAGTATGTGGTATATGTTATGTTGATGGTTTATGGATGTAGGATGGATGCCTATATAATAATGATTTTGATTAACTATCACGGTACCATTTTAGTGTGAAAGAAGATAGAATAAAAAGAGATGAAAATAGAGAGGATCCAACAAGTCCGTGATCTGAGAACTTTAGTGGAGATGATGATGATGTAGATGATGATGTTCGCTTGTTGAGAGTTGGGATTTTCAAAGGTCCAATTAATTTATGTTTTATTACACATGTGGCATGATGCATAAATGTATAAACAACCAGGATGGCATTGTACTTAGTGTGATAGACTTTGACTCGACAATTAGGTAGGAATATTCTTGTTCACACCTAGTATATGAAACGTTATTTAGGATGTAGTTTAGATATCTCAAACATCTCAAACCAAAACATAGAAAGGAAAGCCTTCCTATGTGGTTAAAAAGACACTCGAAACACCCTCCCTACAAACCAAACAAAGCACACCTAACCACAGTTATTTTACAAGAATATCCAACAAGCATAGCAGACAAAAGATAATGATCATTGCCCCATTCCTATCTCTCTAAATCCTTCGTTCAGACATCATCGAGAGGTCTTTGGAATGAGCACAATAAGATAAATCAATCAAGATAAAATCAAGTAAACAAACAAGCTAATGTTCTTCGTACCACTAGCCAAAAGGAAATGTGGATTTTTTAGGATAAGAACTGAAACTATTGCCAATAGATAATTCCCATTGTAGGAAGGATACATCCTAGGACATGTTAGTTTCATTTATCTAAAGTGTTCATTCTAATAAAAAGTTCCCATTATAGGAAGGATTAGTCCTAGGATGTGATTTTATCAAATGATGATGAGATTGATTTGATGATAAGCTATTGATATAAAAAGTTGACCAACTTGTTGACTAACTGATTTAGGCTTGATATTTTGACATTTAGGTTTTCACGTTTGACTGCTATACTTGTTTCTGATTATTTCACCAAAGGTTGAGGGCGACGATTGATTTATTATTATTGGATGTTTATTTCAGGTGTAAGCAAGATGGGGATTGATTACTTTTTTTGTGTTTGGAATGTTTTTTACCTTTTTGAAAATGTTTTGAGGCTATTTTTCATATTTTTGAGGTTTTGAAAATGTTTTGATTTTCAAGTTTTCCGGTTTTTAGGTGTTTTCTAATATTTTGACCAAAACCTAACCTAATGACTTATCCTAGGGGCCTCGGGGGCTGATCAAAAGATTATCCTTTCCTACGTTATACACTTAGAGACCTCGTAGTTCGACTCACGACTTGACCCATTTAGAGACCTCGTAGTTCGACTCACGACTTGACCCATTTTATAGATGAAGATATGTGTGCCATAGAATAATGGCCTCTTATCATTTTCATGGCCTTTTACATCTTGTTTCATATTGTTTTACATGTTTTGTCTTAATTTTATAATGCAACATGGCTTGAATATGCTTATTTTAAGTGCTAAAATTAAATATTGAAGTCTTGTGAATGTATTGTGAAGAGTTGTAAGGCATTTCTACATTATTCTAGACTCTATTTAATATAATTCACCTAAAAATCATTATTTGACACATCAACAAGTCCTATTTTCAATTTTTGTTAAGTCTTGTAATCAAGATTCACACTTTTCTAGGCATTACCCCCTTATTTACACTTTTCTTATGTCTTATTGGACCTCCTTATACACTCATATGCTTTATATAAGTGTATTTTTTAATGATACCCTGACACACTACATGAAATGACATTTAATTCCCGACACTTATACACACCTCCAAGGTGGGACCCATTTGCCATGGGTGGAAAATGAGTCCACCTTGGCTCAAAAATCAAAATAATTTCAAATTTCTTTTGGGATTTATTCAAATTTACACTTGATGTTGGTTTGTGATGATGTATTAATGGGTACTAAGACACATGGATTGTATAAATAATCTAGTTTCACCTCATTTTAACATCCAAGAGCATATCCAAGAATTCATACAATTAATGTTTAAGCATTCAAGCACTCATTACAACATTTTATCAAGCATTTTGCAATAGATCATTAAGTAATCATTGAAGCATCTTGGAGCAGCCATTGAAATTGATTCGGATCTACATATTCAAGGTTTTTGTGGTAAGATTTAGTACTTCATGTTATTCATTTATCCTTTGCATTGAATTTCAATTACTTTTATTCGGTTTGAGTACCAAAGTGGGGTTTGACCAAGGCAAACCCCTATTTGCTAACCCTCCAACATTTTCCCCTTTTTGCATGTGTTATTTTGTAGATTTAATAGGTCTAAAAGGTTTTGAAAAGTGGAATCAAGTCAATTAGGTTCTTCAAGACATTACATCATCTTTTCATCTCTTTTGAGTGATTTCTATCTATTTTTTGCAAAATTTGACTTCGGCAACCTAACATTCATGATTTGAAAAATCTAGTGTTGCAGAGTTGTCGACTGTATTTCCTAAAATATAGGAGTGGAATGATTCACTACCCTTGGTGAATGAGTCCCACTTGAGATCAGAAATCAAGATTTTGTCAGATTCTAGATCCCGATAGACATAAACTCCTTTATGATAGTTTTCACTTGTAGGTGGATTGATTTGCCACCCTTGGTGAATGAGTCCCACAATGAATTTTCAGTGATCTTAATCTACCTTCCAAACACTAAAAAAATATCAATTCTAGTCTAGGTACACTCAAATTCAACTCTGTACGCTTTGTTTTGCATAATTTCTTTAATTTTCATGTTGTTTGCATATTACAATGTGTTTTCCAGCTTTGTATAAGAACTAGTTTTGCATTCATTTAGGATAGTTTTAATTCATTAATTGCATTTAGTTGTGATAATTTAGGTATCACATCACTCCAAATCTCATATTTGAATGAACTTGTTAGGTTTTTGGCCTCTTTTGGTTAAAATTCCTGAAAATCATAAAAAAACTTGCATACTTGGACCCATTCGCTACCAAGGGTGAATCAGTCCTTTTCTGATTTGTCAACATTTGTTTTCTGCATTTTTTGTCATATTTTCTACATCTTAACTCCTTACTTTTGTATTCTATGTTCATTTTCAAACTTTCTATTTTTAGTACTTTATTGCATTTTCACTTAATTCATAATGGCATTCTCTTTCAATAAGCTTTGGAATTCTTTGAAGTCCTTGGTTGATATGTCTAATTGCACCTTTAGTTGTCATCCTAATGACATGGAACTTCCACATGCTCTTTCAACTCTTAATTATTGTCCTCCTCATGATGTTGAAATCATTGGAGAAGATAATGTTAGCATGACTAAGTTCTACAAAAAATTCTTGGACAACCTAGAAAACAATGCAAACTTTTATCCTTCTATGAAATCACAAGATCTTCCTCCTTTTATGCCACCTGATCACTTTGTATATCTCAATCCTAAAGCCACTAATGGATCTAGGATTCCTCTTTCATGTGAACCTAGTTATTTTCCTCAAACACAACCACATGCCTTCTATAACCATCAAGTCACCAACAATGCAATCAACCTTGAAGAAATATATGGTAGAGGATTTACCATTTTGAGTCAACAACATTGTGACACAAACATTGAGCATACCATTCACCAACTTCTTGATCAAAATCCAACTGAAGCACAAAAAAATGAATTAGGTTATCACAATCCTTCTCATGATAATAGACATCCTTTGTGGCCTCAAAGACCTCAAGATTCTAGTACACTGATATTGAATGCTCCTCCTAACTTGAACATCCTTCTCCCACAAGAACACCCCTTTTATCGTTATAATGCTAAGGATGGTAGGACCCCACATGATCCTCCACCTTCTATTCATGAAAAAGGAGAATCTAGCAAGAAGAAGCGACCTTACAAAATGAAAAAGATAAAGTCTCCTACAAATCCTCCATATAAATGTGAAAGGAGACTACAATTACTTTAAAACAAAGGCCTTATACTCTTTCCACCTTCCAATAGGTTGGTTATTCATCCTCTTGATTCTAATGTGCCTTATTGCAAATATCATTGCATTCTTGGACATAAAACGAAAGCATGTTGGACATTAAATGAAATACTACAAAAGTATCTCTTCACTGATACTGACTGCTTTCCTCTCATCCCTTAAATATCATTTCCCTCTCATGTAATATTTGTAGAAGCTTTCCCTTCTCACTATTGCAAGATCTTTTTCATCTTCGCCCTTAGGCTCATGCTTCTTTTGCTTTTGTGCATACAAGACATTGTTAGCCTTTGTCCTTGTAATGCACTTGTATTTGTCTGTTAATTATGTTATTCCTTTTCCACTTAGTCACTTAATATTGAGAAAACAATAACTTATTTAATGGTTGACTTTCATTTACATTACTATTCTCTTGTACATTATTTTTCATGTGTGTATCATGTTCCCCTATATCGTGTGTTTGATGTTATTCTTTCTCTTTGTACACTTCTTCTATTTGTATCTCTATTCTTCTATATGTCATAAATTATATTTTTGTTTTGTGTTTGTCCTTTTGGGATGACATAAAGTGTAGAGACAACCTAAGTATCTTCCATGTTGACCCAAATGGTCCTTGTATTTTTTTTTGTCCTTTGGGGATGACGCAAAGCATAGAGATGCCCTAAGTCTCTTCCATGTTGACCCAAATGGTCCTTTTTTTTTTTTGTGTTTGTCCTTTAGGGATGACACAAAGCATACAGATGCCCTTTGTCTCTTCCATGTTGACCCACAAGGTCTCTTTTGTTTTGTTTTGTATTTTCTTGTGTTTTCCCTTTTTGGGATGATGCAAGGCATTGAGACCAAAAAATCTCCTTCATGTTGACCCAAAAGATTTTTCATTTTCTTTGATTTTTTTTTTCTTTTCGCTTGTATTTTCCTCTTGGGGACGATGCAAGGTGTTGAGACCACAATGTCTCTTCCATGTTGACCCAAATTGAATCTTTGCTTTCCTTTTTTTTTTCACTCTCTCTGTGTCATTCTTCTTGTTCTGTGTCTTCAGGGGATGATGACAACTCTATGCTCTTTCATAAAAAACATTTTAGCAACGAACATATTGACCCCAAATACATAGATCCCTTATGTGTTTTGGTGTGTTTTATTTCCTGGGTGGCAACTCCCTTTCATTTTCTTTTTGTTTTCCTTGACATGATGTGGCATAACTTTGAAACATATGACTTGGCATAAAGCTTTCCTAGTTGTCTCTCATGTCTTGTTTTTCCTTTGCATTTTCTTTCTTCTACTTTAAAGCAATTACTCATGAACGAGGTGTAGCAATTCATTTAAAGTGGGAGGCATACAACACCATAATTCATCATGTGTTCTTTGCATAGCTTTGTCATTTATATGATGTGTTCATTACTTTTTGGATGACATTGGGTATGATGTCCTTCATAAGTGTGATCTTTCTTAGCATATTATATTCCTCTTGGTGGTTGATGTGATGCATTGCATCCCATAAGTTGTGAATTGAATATTATTTGATTGGTCCTCTCTTGGAGACATTAGATACAATGTTCCCTAAGTGATTGACCTTACATAAACTGAACAAGACTCCTTTGAACAAACCTTCACATTATGTTTTTGCATTTTACATTTGTTTCACTTTCATTTGGCCACCTTGCATAACACAACTTGTATGCCTGTGGTGCCATTCTATTTTGTTCATGAGTTCTAAGAATAGGGATTTTTTCTTGTCTGATGAAATTTTAAACCAACATTTACATTTGCATTTCCTTTTTGTGGCATCTTGTTAAAGTTATTAGGCAGCATAACTTTGGCATGGTTTAGTGGGAAGCCCAACTAGTCGCATGACTTTTCCCTATAGTGACTTTTGTGTTTTTGAGTGCATCCCAATAGTGTATGTATCTCTTTTTTTTTTTGGCCCTTCTCACCCCATGGATGATCTGAAAGTTTGTGGGCCCAAAGTGAGTATACATCTTCTCTTTTTTCCTGGATTTGATTCAAAAACATGCTAGATCAATGATCGAATCTTCATTTATTTCTCACCACTTGTGTGTTCCTTTGTTCTTATTTTTGGTTTTCCATGGGATCTTCATCCTTGGGGCTTGATCATCCCTCTTGTTTGTTGTTATTCCATCTTGCTAACACAAGTGCATATGAACCCTCTTCTCAATGTTCATGGATACTTTAGTGTGAGTCTGAAGCAAGTTCTTCCTCTCACTAAAGTGGGGGATAAAAGTGCCATAGAAAAATGACCCCTTGTCATTTTCATGGCCTGTAGATCTTGTTTTACATGTTTTGTCTTAATTTTATATTGCAACATGGCTTGAATATTCTTATTTTAAATGCTAAAATTAAATATTGAAGACTTGTGAATGTGTTGTGAAGTGTTGTAAGACATTTCTACATTATTCTAGACTCTATTTAATATAATTCACCCAAAAATCATCATTTGACACATCAACAAGTCCTATTTTCAAGTGTTGTTAAGTCTTGTAATCAAGATTCACACTTTTCTTATGTCTTATTGAACCTCCTTATACACTCATATGCTTTATTTAAGTGTATTTTTTAATGATACCCTGACACACTACATTAAATGACATTTGATTCCCGACACTTAAACACACCTCCAAGGTGGGACCCATTCACCATGGGTGGAAAATGAGTTCACCTTGGCTTAAAATTCAAAATAATTTCAAATTTCTTTTGGCATTTTTTCAAATTTACATTTGATGTCGATTTGTGATGATTTATTAATAGGTACTAAGACACATGAATTGTATAAACAGGCTAATTTCACCTCATTTTAACATCCAAGAGCATATCCAAGCATTCATACAATTAATCTTTAAGCATTCAAGCACTCATTATAAAATTTTATCAAGCATTTTGCAATAGATCATTAAGCAATCATTGATTTCTTGGAGCAACCATTGACTTTGATTTGGATCTACATCTTCAAGGGTTTTGTGGTAAGTTGTAGTACTTCATGTTATTCATTTATCCTTTCCCTTGCATTTCAATTATTTTTATTGGGTTTGAGTACCAAAGTGGGGTTTGACCAAGGCAAACCCCTATTTGCTAACCCTCCAACATTTTCCCCTTTTTTGCATGTGTTATTTTGTAGATTTAACAGGTCTAAAAGGTGTTGAAAAGTGGAATCAATTCAGTTAGGTTCTTCAAGACATTACATCATCTTTTCATCTCTTTTGAGTGATTTATGTGTGTTTTTTACAAAATTTGACTTCGACAACCCGACATTGAGGATTTGAAAAATCTGGTGTTGCAGACTTATTGACTATATTTCCTAAAATCTAGGAGTGGACTGATTTCCCACCCTTGGTGAATGAGTCCCAATTGAGATCAGAAATCAAGATTTTTTCAGATTTCGGATCTCGATAGACATAACCTCCTTTCTGATAATTTTCACTTGTAGGTGAACTGATTCACCACCCACGGCGAATGAGTCCCATAGCTAATTTTTAGTGATCTTAATCTGACTTCCAGACACTTCAACAACATCAATTCTAGTCTAGGTGCACTCAAATTCAACTATGTATTCTTATTTTTTTAATTTTCATGTTGTTTTCATATCATAGTGTGTTTTTCAGCATTGCATAAAAACTAGTTTTGCATTCATTTAGGATAGTTTTAATTAATCAATTGCATTTAGTTAGGATAATTTAGGTATCAAATCACTCCACATCTCATATTTTAATGAACTTGTTAGGTTTTTGGCCTCTTTATCTCTCCTTTTTGGGTGAACAACCTTGAAAGTGTTAGAGACCCCTTGAGTGCTAAAAATTTATGATTCAATATGAACATGATGAAATGTCAATTTATTATGATAGACTCCTAAAGGGATGAACTAGATATCTTGATAGATGATCTAAGATCAACCTTTCCTACGTTCAAAGCTTAGAGATGACATAGTTTGACAAGCACCTTTGTTTTTTATTTTTTGACTAACTTTTGGGATTTTCATATGATTTGGATGTTTTTGGATTTTTCAATATTTTGATGTTTTTTGATGTTTTTTGATTTTTTGAGTTTTTGATGTTTTTGGATTTTTTTATTTTCTAATGTTTTTGGATTTTGTGTGACGATATCAGTGCTCTATTTTGGGAATTTTTTGAATAAAAAGCTAAGGTTGATTGGTCGGATCGATGGATTGATGATGATAACATTGTTGAGGATACATACACAACAAGGTAAAGATAGTGTTAATCAATAGAAGGATTATGATGGATATCCATGGATGATTAGGGATTGATTGGATTTGATTGATCAAGATTGATGATGATAACATTGTTGAGGATAGAAAATAAGGCAAAGATAGTGTTAAGCAACAAAGGATTGGTAAGGTTATCCCAAGATGATGATAACATTGTTGAGGATACACAACATTACAAGGATAGTGTTAAGCAACATAAGCATTAGGAAGGATATCCCGAGATGATGAGTTTTGATTGGATTTGATTGATTAGGATTTTGAAGCTTGATTTTGGAATAAAAAAAGTTTTGAATGTTTTGATGTGACGTTGAAGTGTCAATTAGATGTGACTAATAGTGATTGTTTGGATTGATGTTCAATGAAAGATGAAGCTTGATAAGGAACATCTTCTCATCAAAATATGCCATGGGCTAGTGCTTTGGATTTTGGATCACAAATTCTTTGACCAATTTGATTTCACATTTTTGATGTTCAGATCACCACATAAGTTGGAAGATATAGATCAAGATTTATTCCCAAAGCAAGATGTAAATATATGCCCCCAATGTCTAGCAATGTTCGAAATGTCATGGATGGGTGTATGGATGGATGGATATGGATTATCTTGCAATAAGATAAGGTGTTCAGATAGAGGATGGTTATTTGGATAATGCTTCATGGCTCAAATAATGTTGGGTAGGATAGGATCAATGAAAATGAACCATGTCAAGATTTTTACCATAAGCAATTGTAAAGTGTGCACCAAACTTTTTCAAGATCAAGATAACTTGGACTATGTATGCAGATGGATGAAAATGGATTGGATAAATGGTTCATGGATGAATGGATTTATTATGGATAAGATGGATGGAACATTGGATTTATTATGAATGGGATGAGAAGCATTCACCTGAACTAGAACACATAGATGCTCGATTCTCCACATGACGCCTATTTACCAGGTTTTCATCATGGTCTTGCCCAAAGCACCACCATAGTGATTTTTCAAAATATTTTAAGCTCATGTTGAACCACCTGGTGGGGTCAATGTAGATGCTTCTATCATAATGTGTCATCGATATCTTTCTTGAAGACATTGCTTTGCTAGGATAGATGCACTTGAATGCAACTTTTGAGATTCTTGATCTACTTTATTGATACCAAAGTTAACTTTTTCTTTATGCAGTCATCATGATAAAGTGCCTTTTGAATCCTTACAATGAAAGGTCGTTGCCAACACATGGTTAATGTGAGAATTGGATATCATGCGTGGAGGTGTGGATGGAGTGTGTTTAGAAATAAGAGATGGATTGGTTGATAGTTTTGAACCTTTGACTCTCCAAACTTGGGAAGATGAACAATGATGGGTGGATATGAAAGTGTGTGTGGAATTAGGACTGACTGCTTGATATACTTTTTACATTGTTTGGGAAGCTTGCTTTTTCTTTTGTGGACATATTTGATGGATACATTTCCCCTTTTAATTTTTCCCCATAGTTTCTTTGACTAATGGAGTTTGATAGGGATGATCTTTCTTTGTATTTTTTGGTATCCATGTGTATTTTATTTGTCCATTATGCTTCTCCGCTTCTCTTGTTTTGATAATTTTCTTCATTCTTTTATTCAAATATTTATTTTGATGTTGGTCCTAATTCATGGATGTGGTGATGGGTGGATAAGGTTTCATGATGTGGTTGGTTGTAGTATTTGCATCAATTTCATCATAAGGATTCTTCGTGCTCCCTATGTTGATGCTTGCACTAGATAAAGTTTCCCCCAATATTATAGAGGTATCATTGATATTTTTAGATTCATTCATTGTCTAATAACCAAGACCTTGATGCTTAGGATTTCCAATCATTTGCACTGGTTCTAGGATACCTTGTTCATGTAGGCCTAATCCTCTGCCTTTATAATTCATCTATTGAAACATTTTATTTGCAATAGGATGTGATTTACCTTGGACACAAGGTGCTAATCCTTCTCTACATTGTCATGGATCTTCAAAGGTGATAGCTTCTTCATTGATAAAATATCTTTCCTTAAAAAAGGTAAGTGATCCAAGTTTATAAGTGATAGGATCCTCCATAAGTGGGATAACTTCTTGATTTATATCTTTGGCTTCATCTTGTAAAGTATCAAATTTTAATGCTTCTTCAAGAGGTGTCGATGATTCAATATCCCAATACAAGCCTTTCTTATGATTCATTTTTGATATGCCTTCACAAGATGTTCCTAATTCACAACTTCTATAGAAGCCCTCTTCATGACCCATTTTTGATGTCTCTAGATTCTTGTGTATCTTGATCATGTGTACAAATGCTAAGAGTAGGAGACTCTTGTTCCTTGGTGATGATATCGAGAGTATGAGGCTCTTTTTTTGAATGAAGATCATCTACATGTCCATTAGGAGTAAGCATCTCATGGGTAGATAGAGGAATATGTACTATCTTGATACAATCATCATTTGTGATATCTTGTATAGATAGGAGAGTGTCCATTAGATCATTGTAGTATCTTGGAGATACAAATTCTTGATCTTGAATTATTTCAGAATTGCTTTTACATGCTTTGGATCAAGTTCTTGAAATGGGTCAGTTTTAAAGGATGGATTGCTTATAAAGGGTTCTTGGATGTCATCATTAGGCATGGGAAGCAAATCAATATCCTCTTGATCTTTGAGTGGAATTGGGTCAAATGTCGAGTTGAGGATTCCTTCAGTATTTGTAACCATGAGGTCAAAGGTCAAAGGATGTCAATATCTCTTGGAAAGGACCATTACTAGACTTTGGTGAAAGATGTTGATCATGTTTTGGAATAAATTCTTGAGATATGTCCTCTAACTCATAAGGCGATGTAGAGACATTTTCAATATGATCATTGGTCGATGGATCATAGATTATGTCAATGGGATCAAATAATTCTAACACTCCTTGAAATAGATCACTAGAAAGTGGCTCTTGATGTACAGTGAGTTGATCATCGAATGGGGTAGAAACATCTTTAATGTGCTCATTAATGGAGAGATCTTGAACATTGTTTTCAACAATTTTTGTGGAGAAGTTTTCAATGCTATTGCTAGTGGATGAATCTTGATCATTTTCCCCAATAGTTATTATTTTTTTATCAATAAGGTCTTGGATGAGATTTTGAGTCAAATACAATCTGATGTTGTGTGTCCCTTTATTTTGTGAAAATTACAAAGGTGATTTTCATTATACCATGGCAGTTTCACTAAGGATTCTTCATAGTTTACATAAATGGGGATTTTGATGAGATTTTCCTATACCAACTGTTGCATGACTGATTCGATTGGTTTCCCAAGTGGTGTGTATTTTTTTTGTTACCCTGTGAGACTTGTACTTTAAATTGACCTTATGGTGATTGATTTTGGAGATGTGGTGATTTATCTTTGAGATGGGGTGATTGGGTTTGTTGTTGATGTTGTTGATCTTGATATCGAGCCTCTTGACATTAGATATATTGTTCTTGATGTGATTGTGGACACAACTCAATGCTTTGATGACATGGTTTAACCAATGGAAGAGCGTATTGATTTTGGAGTGAAGATGTCTCTTGGCTCAATAAGTCAATTAGTTTGGAAAGTGACACAAGTTGATCTATCAAAATTTGATCCTTATTTTGATTTTAACTCCCTTGATATAGTTGATTCTTTTGTTCAAGCAGATTAGGAGAGTGTACTTGTGGTGTTTGTATGGGACCATGGAAAAATTGATTTTGGACAATGTTTTGATTTGGGATGATGCTTAGATTTGGCATTATAGGTTGAAATTGAACATTGTTTTGATTTGGAAACATATTGCCTTGATTTAGGTAACTTTGATTTTGCATGGTGTCACCTTGACTTGGATCAATACATGGGATGATGTTGTTTTGTGGAAGACTCATGCATTGAGTGTTTGGCTGATAGATTTGTAGGTTTGGACTTGGATTTAAATCTACCATCTGGAAAGGTGTTCCAAAATTTAGATTAGGCAGACTCACATTTTTTGTACCATTGAGGTTTGTAGGAGATAATGATCCCATGTACGGATTGTATAAATGTGAGTATTGATAATCAATTGGAATTGTAAGGCTTTGAAAGTTCAATTGATTTGGATTACTCATGATGTATGGAGCAAGTTTATATTCCATGTTCTTCTTGTGCTGAGGTATAATTTGGACAGTAAAATAAGGATCAATTTTCAAGAATGTGGGAGGTGAACCTCTAATTCTTTGTAGTGATCTAAACTTTAGGTACAAAAGAGAAAGTATAAGATTTTAAGGATCAAAATGATGGTGATGAGATATGAAAGATGGATGATTGGTGAATGATTGGAACTCTTATGAAACCTTTAAGAGGATACTAAAATTTAGGACTTGGATAGATATTTGATTTGATTTGGGATTGTTTTGATTTGATTTAGACAGTGAACTCATAAACTCTAAGAGGTTGGATGTTTCCCTAGAGTAAATTTTTCCACAAGATGCTAATTTGACTATATGTATAAATAAGGATTCATCTAGACACACCTAACCAAACAAGATGAATTTGATTTGATTTGATTTTGGATTTTGAATAGTGAACTCATAAACCACAAGATGTTGGATGTTATCAAGGTATAGACCTATTCACAAGGATCAATAATTTTACTAAATATGTGGAGAAGGATTCATCTACACACATCTAATCAAACAAAATGATTTTGATTTGGTTCAAATTATTTTCCCTCCTTCTAGCGCCAAAATGTGAACCCCAATCCTAGACTTGCACAAACACAAAAAAATACACACATTAGAAGATTGAAATGCAAGCTAAGATTAAAGTTCCCCATAAAATCCATTAACATTGCACAAAATAGGAATAAAAGCAAGAACACAAATAAAAGAGAAAGAAAATAGTTTAATCCGATTGAAAGAAATGCAAACTCTTGATCTTATGGGGGAGTTGGTGCCAATTTGATGTGGAAATTGGCCCTTTCCCAATTCCTAGGAAAGCTTGTGATGATTTGGTGATGTTTGATCCACTTGGTGATTGCTTCAAATTTCCTCCATGATTGAAAACCTGCAATAACCTAGGTAAATTTGATGAACTTGATGAAATTCTAAAGCTCTAAGAGGAAAATGGAGTATAATAACTTTGCTCAAATTGTGGATAATAACAATGAAGGATGAGCTCTCTATTTATAGAAGAAATTGAAGAGAGAAGAGGAAAAAGGGATGAATGTGGGATAAAAACCCAACCAATGAGAAGAATCCATTTATCATCATGTGATTGGACAAATGTGGAACACATTTTGGCAAATGTGCAATTTATTGCAATTAGGTGGAATTTGAAAATAGTGAAATGAAAGGTTGGAGGGAGAGACAAATGGAGTTAATGCCACTTGGCTCAATGCAAAAGGACTTGTAAAATGAAATTAATGGCATGTTGGAAGGAAAAATCCAATTTGGATGGATTTTCAAATTTGAGGGAATATTCCTCCAAGATGCCATGTTGAGAGAAAAAGAAGAAATTAATAAATCAAATAAATTGATTTATTGTGCAAGTGGGAAAAGCTAGAGGATGTGACATGCAATTAGATTAGATTAATCAAGATTTGATTAATCGAAGAGGAGATTAGATGATTTGACCAATTTGATTTAGATTTATAGATTAAAATAAATCAAAAAAAGAGATGACAATGATTTAGACTTAGTTACATAAATATTTTGATTTATTTAACCAAAGGGGGTGATGTTAGATTAAAATAGATAAATGTTTGATTTATTTAATTTAATAGAGGAACTTTAGAGTTTTAATTAAATAAAATGAATTATTTAATTAAAGCAGAGATAAGGAAATTAATTAAATAGAATGATTTATTTAATTAACGAAGAATGATGACTTAACAAGATAAAATTGATTTATTTAATTAAGAGATGAAAATTGGTGAATTTAATCAAATAAGGGTATTTGATTAAATGGTTAGACAGAGGGATGATTCAGGATGAAGCGGTGTTAGTTAAATTAGGATCAAGTGTGTAATTTCAATCAGTACATTTTTCCTGTCTATGGATACACCTCTTCATCCAAGTTCAATCACCCTCAGGAATAATTAGAGCTAATAAATGAGAATATTAGGGTTAAGCATTCTACGAGTGCTTAAATTTACTAAAAATAGGAAGATGAATATTAAGGGCATAGCATGCCCCTTTAAAAGAGCCTTTTTCTTGAATGATTACGAATTTCAAATGCTTTTGTATGATATGCTCATCTTTTTAGATTGCATATTTAGTTGGCAAATTCTTTAAATTGATAAGGAACTCAAAAATTGTTTGGTTTCACAACTACTTCACTCATTTCTCTAGGATGGTTGTAGGTCCCAAAACAAATTTCCTTTCTTCATCTAACTTAGGAAATTTGGACTAGATTGGAAGCATGTCACCTATTACTTTCTTTAGGGAAGAGATATGAAATATAGGATGAATTTTGGAAAAGGGTAAAAATTCCATCTTATAAACTACGTTATTGATCAAGCGGAGAACCTTATTGTAAACATAAAATATGGGTGCAATCTTGATGTTCGTACACTATTTAAGTGACATTTGTTTGTAAGGTTACAATCAAAGGAATACTTGATGTCCCTCCTCAAAATGCCTCTCACCATGGTGTTTATTTGCTTGTTTCACTTTATTCTAAGCAACAATTCAATTCTCTTTAAGTGTTTGAAGTATTTCTTGTTGATGTTAAGTATGATCCTCTACACCATGATCTTTGGGAAGACCTTGTAATTAAGAAGTATTATATGTTTGGGAGAACCCTCAAAAGCCTTAAATGGATTCATTTTTGTTGATATAAAATGACGTGTTATATAGCCACTTTTCCAATACAAGCCATATGAAAAAAATTGTGTATGCCTATTTCCGAAAACATGGGCATGATGAGCACAAATTTATGAAGAAGCTCTCAAAACTATTTTCATGGATTGTGGAAAGATACCTACTAACATAGGTTTCCTTGAACCTATCAAACAATCTTCATCAATGCAAGAATCTACTAAGGAAAATGAAAAAGAAATCTAAGGGCAAGGCTCTAATTGCTACCGCATCATCATCAACTCCATCTTTGATATTTGACTTAGGTGCTTTGCACCACATGGATTCTTCATAGTTTGATTTTTTTTTCCTTAGAGCCTTATAGCGTGTCTTCTATCAAGTGTTGTGGGTGATTTTACTCCAATAATGGTTATAGGGAAGGGGTTTGTTGAAATTGAAGGTGGTATATCATATTACCCACATAGGGAAGGGCATGAAAGTTCATTTCTCTCTAGACTCAGTTGAGATTAGAGAGTTACACAACAAAAATTTGATAGATTTGGCAATGGTAGATCGCCAAGCCAAGTTATACACCTTCTCACTTTGCACTTGATGTTTCTCCTACAACATTGCTTACTCATTCAAATGGAGATAGAAAAATATGACATGAGCGGTTCAACCACCTTTAACTACTGCTATTATGAGCAACTAAGTTAGTAGGATATAGTTACAAGGTTTCTATAGAGTTATATTCTCTAAGGATCATTTCTAAGGATCTTTGTGAGGGTTGCACCCTTAGGAAGCATCTTGGAGGGCTACATAGACTTTGGAGCTAGTTCATAGTGATGTATAAGAGGAATTTCCACTTTTATATATGACTTATCTAGATACACATGGGTCTGATTCCTTTGGTGGAAATATGAAGGAAAAAATTGAGTGGATGGTAGTGATGACTATGAGATATTATACCTATGATAACAACAAGGCCCTCCCAACAGAGATTCACAATTTGTGGGAGCAACTGTGGATGATAAGTGTCCAAGAGATTGAAGTGGACTATGTCTTGTGTCAGAATGTCATTACAAGGAAGGAAGCACTAGTTTGAACTTTCAAGGATTTGGTAAAATGTCTCTATTCCAATCAACTTGGTCATAATTAGTTAAGAATTTCCATTTTCAAAAGTACAATTCCTAGTTTGGTGTGCTAATTTGTTAAACTTTACCACTAGACTATTATTTAATCTTTGTAATGTTCTTATATTTTATCAAAGAAGACTCTGATGTAACTATTATGTTTCTATTTTCATTTTAGTTATAAAACTTCACAATTCAATGTCTGTTGATCTCTTGTTCAACTAGATTTGCATGGTTTGTGTCAATGACTTAAACTCTTTTCTTGGTAAATGTATGTGTTTTAAAAATGACTAGATTTTGTCTAAGAATTAATTTATCATTCAATGCATGTCTAATTTGCATACGCTCATATCAGTGTTATATTAACATGTATTTATTCATGATAAATCATTTTCTATCTCAACTATATCATGTTGAAAAAATTGTGAACAATATATTTGTTAGTATCACCTACTGTAATTTTTGCATGTTAGAAAAAGAAAAGAGAATGAAATTTAGAAAAAGTAAGGATTCTCACTAATTAACCCTACTCTTTTTTATCTTCTGTGAAACTTAAAATTAGATGCTAGTACTTAATGATTGCTAATGCCAAGGGACTACTAAAAATTTAGTCTGTTCATAGATATTTGCATGATAAAGTGACTATATTAAAATATTAGAATAATGTATCATATAAATACTCTTGTCACTATATTTAATTATGACTAAAGTTGAAAAGAGCTCCATCTAGCCAAATCTCTATTGGATAAAGGCTAATTAAATTGATATATCAAGCAACCATTTTAGACAAGTCTTTGAGCATGGAAACTACCCAAGCCATTGAGGAAAAGTCATTGCTACACTAGGTCAAATCAAGGTACAAGCATGCATTGTAGTAGAAAGACTGTGTCCCATTTAAATGATTGAATTATTGAAGGTGTACTCTTCTTGTCTTAATGAAAGAAAATATTGAATGGTTTTGAATGAGATTCCCCTCAATGAGTTACAATAACTACAGTCTCAACCATCCCCAAACCATCCTCACTTGAAGATTTTTTTTCAATTTTTATACCAATTTGAGACTGAGTTATCTCTTTCTAAACATAATTAGTTGTGGGTCTTTTTTAGTTAGTCATTTTGAGAACTTCAAGAGTGAATTTCTTTTCACAAAATTTAGTAGTTTTTGACACAATGAAGGTTCCTTACCATTAGGAGGGTACACACTGTGATTGTGGATGGTGTGTACCATGAAATTTCATTGAAAAGTAATTAGAAGATTCATGTTACAGGATCATAATTGAGAAATTAACACTTTACTAAAATTATTCTAAATTTGAAGCTTGAAAGCTCCCCATATTACTACTGCATACTCATTAATTTTAATATAAGCATTATTTTAATTCCATAGTTTGACATTATGTAAGTGTATGCATAGCAAGAAAAATTCTTTGATTTTAAGATAAGAACTTTCCTTTCCATTGTTTCACACTATGCAAGTGTGTATATGTAGTAAGAAAAACTCTAAAATTGGGACTCTAAAGTCATGTGGGATAATCTGAAATTAAAGTCATGCAACCATTCGAACTTGGCTAGATGCCTGAAATGTTGCTTATTAGTCCCTGCTTACAACAAGGAGGATTGTGTTTCTATCTATTTTAATCAAAAAATATGCCAAGTCAAAAGATTAAAGTCAATTCTAATGTTTTTGAAATATCTCCCTTATTTTTTGCAATTTGATCACAAGAATTGCATTCATTAACATTAGATAATGAAAGATAATCCAACTGGAATGCAACTATTTCACTTTTTGATCATCTAGATCCTAGTGAGGGCAAGGTGAGAGCATACAGTGCTGGAGTATCATTAGATGGAATCTAAAAACTTAAGTACAATACTAAAATGAAACCCTTCACTTTTTGATCACCCAGATCCTAGTGTGGGCAAGGTCAGAGCATACAGTGGAAAGGGGATCTAGTTAACATAAAATGTTGAAAGCTAGAAACACAAAGTGTTGATGGCTTAGTTGAACAACTAGGAAATGAAAGTACTTAGGCGGCAAGCCAAGCTCTTCCACTTTTTAATGGGCTACAAGAAAGTAAAGTACTACAATGAAATCAACTCGACCACTTATTCAGCAGGAGTGGAAATACAAAATACTGTAATGAAATGTCTAGGCAGCTAGCCAACCCCTTCTACTTTTCTGTAGTATAACAAGAAAGTAAAGTGCAAAAATGTAAATAAGGTTGATCAATACTACTAATTCAATGTTACAACATGAAATATCATTTGCATTACAATAAGATGAGGATATCCAATGATCACCAAAATGTTAAGGAATGATCTCCAAACAAGTACAAGATTCAAACTTATCAAATATGGAAAAATGGAAGAATTTACTAGGTCTAATATGAAACTGCATCGTACAGAAAATTAGACTAGCAAGCTCAAATATAACCAAAATGCTTGCAACTTCGTCAAAACACCTTTGAATGACTCCAAATTGAGTGCAAATGAAGCCTATGATCAAGGAAACCAAGAAAAAACTTAGAAACACCACCCAATAGCTTCAAAATATTTTTCATGTTTCCCAATGCACTTTTGGAAATTGTACGACCTTCTTGGCCAGGGCGACCAGGTTGAGAAAATCATAAAATCAACCAAAAAATTTGCAACTTGGAGGAATGACACATCCAAGATAGGTGTAATCATAGCATAAATACCCATAACCAACAAAAGATCCTCCAAAGATATATGAGTCAAAATGTGCTTCATCTAGCACCAAACCAGCAACTCCAAAATAAAAAAACATCAAAGCAGTCCATCCTAATAAGCTCAATTTGCACCTATAAGTGAAGAGTAGTCACTTAGTTAGCTAGGTACTATCTTGCAAGTATGAAATTGAGGGGCTAGGAGGTATGCGCTCCTCCAAGAAAAGGTTCTTTAGTAATCTCAGCAATACTTTGTTATGATGAGCAATTGGATGATAAATGAGAGAGTATAGCCTTGTATTTATAACTTTTCCAAGCTTGAATTCAAAACACCTTTTCCCTCCAAATAGGGAAACCAAATGAGAATTAGACATTCATTTCAATTTACATTTTGACTAAACACTTTTTGACCTCCTTGACTTAGGCATCCAAATAGACTTAGGCATATACATTTTTAATAAAATGTAAATACACATAAAGTTAGGTGTTCAAAATAACTTAAGTGATAAACTTTATAAAAATTAAAACAATTATCTCTCCCAAAAGTGGCATCCCATTATCAATTGGAAAATATTTCACTTAAAATATTATGCTCATAAAGTATGTAATCACTTAAGTTAACCAACCTACCAAATCAAGGTCCAAGGATGCAAGAGATAAAACTACCAATATTGCCCTACAAGAGATAGGCATTGCACTGCATTGTTGAACTATTGCTAAGAATAGCATTGTTAAAAATATCACTTACTAAAAATAACATACTAATAAAAATAGTAAGTGACTCCAAACTCATTTTGAGAACAAATTGGGTAGTCGTCACAACTTACTAAAAATAGCAAGTCTAGAAAAGTCACCTGATGCACATACATGTTACACCATTCTAGAGCCCTTTGAAAACCTAGAAAGACTCATAACCCACTCTAAAATAATCTTGCATGCAACTCCTCAAAATTTAGAAGGAAACCTCCTAGAAGATAGGAAACCCTAACTTTGCCTCTAACTAGCCTACGGGGCCCCAAAAATAGGCTAGTAGTCACTGGAAAGCGTAGTGCTAAAAATGGGGACATTACAGTCCACCCTTCCCAAAGATTGCTTGCCCTCAAGCAATGCCACCATAACTTTACAAATATTTGACTAATCCACACAAAACCAAAAAGAATCTTAGTTGATGAGGTAAAAATAACCTCATAAATATAATAAGCCAAATACCCTTCATTATTTCTCCCAATCACTTTTACTCTACCAATTATTTATCTTTAGGATTAGTAATTACTAAATTTTTGTGAAAAAAAAGTATAATCTTTATTTCTTGAAATTGATTGAAATAAGCTGACCAACTCTAACATAATAGTATAGTTTTTAGTATTGTACAGGTCATTATGCATGGTCAGTCATTATGCTCGGCCAAGTGGATTTTGAAGTAGACTTCAAAGCAATCGAAGACAAGTGTTGGAAGTATAGGCATCAGAATTTTAGGAAGTCAATAGTGGATTGAGTCTTTTAATGCTTTTTATTATTTTCTGTTTACAAACTTTATGGCTCCTCTCTGAGCCTTTTAAATGCTTTATGTTATGGAACTAAGTCTATGGTTAGTTGAATTTTGTTGAAGATGTTTTCAGTGGTGACCTTTCACCATCTAAATTCTAGGATTTTGTTAGAAGTTTTGTAGATATATGTGTATAACCGCTAGAAACAATACATACTCGATATTGTTATGTTGTCATAATGTTCTTTTGAACTATGTCTATGTATTACACTTTTTTTGATAAGAATAAAATAAGCTTTGTTAGTCTTATTTTGAGTTATTATTATTGTGTGATGGAACTATCTTGGATGGTAATCTTGAAGAAACAAAAGTTCATGTGATCTGAGTTAAGCATAGTAGTACCGAGAGTTGGCCACTCAAGGGAATCATAGAATAGATAGATAAGTATTTTCATTTTAAATTATTTTGTTTTTATTTTGTAAATGATAAATGTGAAAGAATTTGATTTGTATATGTTAAGCTCTATTAAGTTATTCTGGTAGGTTGTATTTTGAGTTTATAATCTTAGTTCTATTTATCTAAAATTCTAGAGCATCCACTTTGGTTATCAGTTTTAGGTTGTCAAGTTTGTTTTGTGTTAATAGTCAGATGTTAGTTGATGGTTGTTATGGTTTTATTATAAGCATTTATTTCTCAAAAATTTACGTTATTTCTAGTTTAATCATTTTATGCTTTCTAGCTTAATAATTTCAGGCTTTCTAGTTTAGACAACTTTACGCTTTCTAGTTTTAATGGAATTTTATTTTAAGTTTTATTTACAAATATTCTAAGAAATCAAAAAATCTGAGAGAGTTAATCAAGATGTTTCCTATTACATACAACCTTTGAACACTACCCAATCGATATATTTGATGCATTTTTCAACTAAAATAATAGGACCTAATGACAACCTATCACCAGGGTCCCAAGTTCATCTCAAGAAGAACCCACCATGATGATGTTGCACCACTCTAATCACATTAGTGAAACCATCATGCCAAATTTGTATTTTCCTCCCATGTAACCCCAAAATTTTATCATCCATGAAATTGAAGTTGAAAACCCTAGAAGCTCTGAAATCAACACCTTGCAACATATTTTTCCCAAATGACTTAGAGAAGTCCATAACTATAATTCTATTGTCTATCTCAATCATGGGAAATAGGATGGAAAGTATGCTCAACTCCAAACCATGCTCCTCAACATATCTCCATATGGTACCTAATAGAGCCAAGATTGAAATTGTGATTTCCCCAAATCTTCTTGGAAAAGGTAGAGAAATCCTTTGTAAGAGATCAACTAATTCATCCTCATAACTCCACATGGATCTACTATGCCTCCTCTACATGATATTTATACAACCATGAAGAATTCTAAAAATTCTTACAATTCCAACTCCAAGTGTCTCAGAATGATGAACCAATGTAAGAAATGGTTCACTGTTCTGAACCAATATTATGAGAAAACTATCAAAATTTGCATCACAAACCTTCATAAGATGAACTATGAGAGTAGGAAAGGTTTGAAGAAACAAATAATCATTTCTATTTAAATCCAAGATCAATGAAGTACAATGCACTCTACATATAGGGGATAATAGTAGTGTCATAGGATTTCCCAAGTATGAGCATGTGGAATGAGCATTCTGTTGCACCCAAAAAAATCTCTAGTTGAAACCTTCTACCTCATTGACAATGAATGATGGACCAACTCTATTGAATGAGAGTAACTCCCCATGTAAGGTGGTTGGTCTGCCACCAATCAACAAGCTTGTGTCTCAAAATATGCCCCTGTCTAAGCCAAGGATCACTCCCAAGAGTAACCATCAATTCATCTCTCTAACTCATACTTAAAATTTCTCTCCAATCCATTTTTTGATGAACAAATGGGACCATCAAGTGGTTGGTAAGGAAGGTAACAACACCATTTATTTTGAAATTTTGATCCTTATCCCTCCAAGGATCCTTCCTACCATACCCAACAAGCTTTTTCATACCATGCCAAGGATGCCAAACAAGGTACCCAACACACTAGGAAAAGTACACAACACATCTTCGAGTGCCAATCAAAACCAAATTCAAACTCAATAAATTAGTGACTTCACTCATGAACCCTTGAAACCTATCCATGAAAGCACCTACAACTATGGAGCATGGAGCAAATGTTGTTTTCAATGAACCAATTCCAAAAAAGGACTAATATGAACCAAAACATCACTCAACCCAAGGGATGGATTTTCAAGCATGTAAACAATCTATTTTGGCCCTTATTTCTTCCATATTTCATGAGTAACAAGTTTGAAACCTTCTCTCCTTGTTGCTGCTATAATGTAATTACCAGTAGCTACCAAGACTTGTTAACACCTTGATGTCTAAATCACGGAATTCACCATGATTCAACACTTCGCAAGTAAAAAATACATCCTCAATCCCACTTAAGCATTCTTGATCAAAAAATCTTCTTGGAAGATTATCAATTGCAAGGATTGGATCTCCCTCATGATTTTATTGCAAATCATCAATAAGCTGGAAACCATGTTGCATATTGTGTTTGGAAACTTCATGAAGATCCCATTTTGTACTATTGTCACTTGATCCTTCATCTTCCATCTTAAAGAGGGGATTATCATAAGTTGTCTTGGAACTTAATTCAAAGAGAGGGTTATCCATAATGTGGAAATCTTGTCCTTTCTCACATTCAATACCAATTTGTTGGTTCAAATCTGCACATGCAACTTCTGATTTACTTGTGAAGTTCTCTAGATCAAACTCCTCACAAAGACTATCAAGCTCACCAATTAATTGCTTGATTTCTTTATCTCTTTGTGCATTCTCTTACTCCCTGAAAAGTTTGAAATCAACAAACTAATCTTCTACTTCTGTTAGAGCCAGCTGAGTATTTTTTAACATGTCCTTTGTTGATTCAATCTCAAGAGTAAGCTCATCAACCTTTCTATCTTTTTCTTGGAATACACTAATGAACTTCTTTGAAAATTCATAGGAATAATCTTGATCTCTAATCAAGCGTAAATACTTTGATTTCATAGTCTCCACTAAGTCTTTGATGAATTTTAAACTAGGGAGAGTGAATCCATCCCTAACTCCTTCCCAACTCTCTTCAATCTGAGCCTTCCATAATAATTATTCAATCAAACTATGTGTGTAGTCAAATATGGAAATAGCTTGCACTTCACCTTCAATGGATACCATGAATTGACCTTCACACTCATAAGTATGCAAGGATGGTGAACTATTGATAGGATGCAATTCAAAATTAGAACCTTGATTCTTATCATAGTTTGCCTCATAGCTACTCCAAGACTCTTTCTTTCACCACCAACTAGCTAAGAATGCTCAATATCATGAAGGGGATCAGACTCTACAGGTTCCTTGAGCCTTTTCTTACAATTAGCCTCATGAATTGGTAAATCTGATTTGTGTTTGAGAACTTCTTTAAACTCCTCTAGATTAGCTCTTCTAGACACTTCCTCATGTTTTCCATTATGCTCTAAAATTGGACTATGATCAAGATCATAGGGAAATTCATCCTATGTAGGATCCTTATCATATGTAGATTCCATCATACCTAGATCCCAAGTATGGAAAAGTTGATAACTCTTTCTGAAAGAAGGGTGCCCATTGTTCACTTCTTGGGGTGTTGTCTCTTTGAATAAGTCACTTCAATCAAAAACTATAGTATTCCCCAACTCAAGCAATGAGTCACTGCCAATTGTTGATAAGAAATCCTCATCACGTTCCATTTCATCAAGCTCCTCTACTAGATCCTTTGAGAAGTTGAACTAATATTTTTCATGTATAGGAAATTCCCACTGAAACTCAAGATTACCATCATAGGTATGATGAAAATGCTTGCCAATAGGTGTTGTTTTGAAATTTTTAGTAGCACCAATCTCAACATTAAAGGCTGCAACCTTCTCAAAGATATCATATTGTAGCTTTTCCATACAAGTTTCTTGATTTAAGAAATCTTCTCCAATGGAAAACTCATAACTTACTTTGTGTTCCAATTTTTGAATGTCTCTAGGTCGACAATAAGAAGGGAATTATCCATCACCAAATCTTTAACATGATTAGGTACAAACACATCCAAATCATCATAAACATCATCACTATGAGAGTGGTCATAAGTTGATTCTAACACCAGCAAAATTACCCTCAAAATACTATTCTTTAGTGAACTCATTAGTCTCAAAACCTTCATTGGATGAATCCAAATTAGGATTCAAGAATTTTATTTCCAAACTAATCTTCATCACTACCAATCACATGCAAGTCTAAGGGACTGCTTCAGGGCTCTGGCACTTCTTCTTCCTTCACTAACCCTTAATCAATGACATGCTTTGCTTTTTCTTTCATGCTTTGCTTTTTCTTTCATTTTTCTTCTAATGTAGTTAACCACTTAATTTTCTAGGTTTCAAAACTACAACAAAATTCAAGAAAGAGTTAAAATATGCCACATTTCTAAGCTCATATGTCATGTTCTGATATTCTCCATAGAGTAGGGAAGCTTCTTGTTCACACTACCTCTTGAACTGTTCTACAACTCTACTATAGTCCATTGTCATAATTCTGATTTTTTTTTATTGCTCTCCCAATAGGATGGTAGGAATTATAGCTTTGATACCATTGAAATATCCCCCTTACTTTCTTTTTCAATTTGAGCACAAGTAATTCACTCATTAACATTAGACAATGAAAGATAATCCAATTGGAATGCAACCCTCTTACTTTCTAATCAACCAAATCCCAGTGAGGGAAAGGTGGGAGGATACAGTGCTAGGGGATCATTAGATGAAATCTAGAAACTGAAGTACATTAATAAAATGCAACCCTTCACTTTTTGATC
This sequence comes from Sequoia sempervirens, assembly GCA_007258455.2. Classification (NCBI taxonomy): domain Eukaryota; kingdom Viridiplantae; phylum Streptophyta; class Pinopsida; order Cupressales; family Cupressaceae; genus Sequoia; species Sequoia sempervirens. The sequence goes on from VDFB02193867.1 coordinate 467,622,115, forward strand.
ACCCAAACACTAGTGTGGGAAAGGTGAGAGCATACGGTGGAAAACAGATTTTGTTAACTAAAAATACTAAAATTTGGAAATACAAAGTGTTGACTACTCGATTGACCAACTAGGAAATGGGTGTTGTCATAATAGTGGTTTACAATTCCTGAGAGGAACGAATTTTAGCTGAAATCACATATTTTTAGAAAATATAATGATTTAAGCCTTAAAATGTTCCATTTTAAGGATTCCAATTGAAGAGGGTTTGATCAAATCACCTTAGATCAAACCCCCTTGGATAAAACCTCGCTAGTTTTAAACCATACCTATAAATGCGTCTCCTTTACACCTATCAAAATGCTGATAAAAAATCACTTTTGATTTAGATTTTGGGGGATCAAATGAATTCATTTAAAATTTATTTCAAATGATTATGGTATTCCTCAGAACAAGCTATCCAATGAATATATATTTAATATGTTTTGGTTTTGTTATGTATTTGTTTTTTAAGTTTTATTAAACATAGTTTTTTCATTGAAAATGAATTTATTTGTTCTTCACATGTGGAAAAATAGAAGATTATCAAAAAAAATTAAAAAATATGAGTGCACCAGATATTGAAGTCCTTGATCCAACAAAAATAAATAAAAAAATTTGACATATAATAAAAGTTACGCGCTATACAAATGCGTGTCAATTGTAATTCGCTTTGATTTTGAAACTTGATTAAGGAAAAAAATATTCAATAAAAAACTATCTAACCAAGTTGAAGCACTAGATATCAAAGTTAAAAATCTAAATTTGAAAGAATTAGAATTTTATCCTTCATGGAAAAAAGTTATGCTTATAATGTGCAGTCACTTTTAAAAATGTTGTTTTCTAAAAAATCTATTTTCGTGGACAATGGAAAAAGAAGTGCAATTTGATTCCAAAATTTTTGAAAAAATATTTTAGAATCTACTGGATAAAATTTGATGAGACTCTAGTTTGCATCATCTTCAAATTCCTCACGGTTTAGCCGCTATAGGTTCCCGAATGTGAAGATTTAGTTAAAAATAATAATTTTAGTGTCCAGTTTGGCCAAAAATTGTAAACCACTATTATGGGATCACCCAAATGAAAGTACTTAGGTGACAATCCAACCTCTTCCAATTTTCAGTGGGCTATAATGAAAGTAAAGTACTCAAATGAAAGCAACTCGACCACTTATTTGGTGGGAGTGGAAATACAAAATACTAAAATGAAATATTTGGGCAGCTAGCCGACCTCTTCCACTTTTCAGTGGGTATAACAAGAATGTAGATTGCATAAAAGTAAAGAAGGCTGATTAGTACTACTGATTCAACATTATAACATGAAATATTATATGTATTACAATAAGATGAATATATCCAATGATCACCAAAATGTTATGTAATGATCTCAAAACATGTACAAGATATCAAACTTATAAAATATAGAAAAATGGAAGAATTTTCCAAGTCTAATATGAAATTGCAACGTTTAGAAAATCAGACCAGCAAGCTCAAGTATCACCAAAATGCTCACAACTTTGTTAAAACACCTCTGAATGACTCCAAAACGAGTGCAAATGAAGCTTATGATTAGGATGACCAAGAATAAACAGAGAAACACCACCCAACAACTCTAGACTATTTCTCATGATTCCATGTGCACTTTTGGAAATGGTATGACCTTCTTGGCTAGGGTGACCAAGTTTAGAAAAAAAGAAAATTGACCAAAAAATATGCAACTTGGAGGAATGAGGTTCCCAAGATAGGTGTAATCATAGCATCAATACCTAGAACCAACAAAAAATCCTCCAAAGAAGTATGAGTCAAAATGTGCTTCAGCTAGCACAAAACTAGCAATTCCAAAAATTGATAAAGCACTTCAAAATATAAAAAAATTATAGCAATCCATCTCCAATAAGCTCAATCTACACCTTTGAGTGAAGAAAATCACTAAATCAGCTATGTAGTAATCTTGCAAGTACAAAATTGAGAGAGGCTAAGAGGTATGTGTTCCTTGAAGCAAAGGTTCTGCAGCAAATTTGGCAACACTTCGTTATGATAAGCAATTGGATGATAAATGGGAGAGTAAAGACTTGTATTTATAACTTTTCCTTGCAAATAGGGCACCTAAATGAGAATTATCCATTCATTTCAATTTGCATTTTGACTTCACTTTTTGACCTCCTTGACTTAGGCATCCAAATGGACTTAGGCATATAACTTTTTAATAAAATGAAAATACTCATAAAGTTAGGCATCCAGAATAACTTAAGTGATAAACTTTATAAAAAAAATTATCTCTCCCAAAGGTGGCATCCCATTATGCCTTAGCAAATATTTCACTTAAGACATTATGCTCATCAAATATGAAATCACTTAAGTTAACAAACCTACCAAATTAGGCTCCAAGGATGCTAGAGATCAAACTACCAATACTGCCCCGCCAAAGAAGACATTGCACTAAACTACTAAACTGCTACTTGAACCAACAATTTTTGGCAATATTGGCTCTTTTGCATTCTTAGGATTTTTCACCTAAAAGGAGAGAGATATACCAAAAATTGTGATGGCTCACTCAAAACTAATGAAAATATGATTGAAATTTACCTAAATGAAATGTTCTAAATGCAGCAAATTGATAAAATATATTGATTAATGAATGAAAACTAAGGAAATGTAGAGTGTTTGAAAACAAAGCGTTGTATGCAAACAAGTATAAAAAGACCTAAGAAAAGCCCTAGAAATATAAATAAAACAAAATATAAGAGATATGATATAATTGACATGCACCTGAAGAATTGAAAATTGCTCTGAAGATTTAGAAATGTTGACTTTTTGACCAACTAGGACTCATTCGCCAACTTAGGAGAATTAGCCCTAGGTCAGGGTTTCTACATAGAAGGTTGTTTCAGAAAAAATGGTACTAGAATCTGCACTTTTTTCTGATAGACTCCTCCAATGGGACTCATTTGCCACTAATGGAAAATTATTCCTTTCTCCGTTTTCTAAAAATTGAAATCACAGATCTGCACTTTAACACCTGCACTTCACTTCCAGATTGAATCCCTAACCCAAGTCTACAAAAACACCAGCAAAATAGAATATAATTCAAGTTTTCTAATGGGGGGTTTTCCTTGGTCAAACCCCTAATTTGGTAAGAAAACCTTGGAGAAATAATGAAATCTACAACAAACCCTAGCCTTAAGTGTGTCTAAGACTAGGAAATTTGAAGTAAGATGAAACCCTATTCTAATGTGCAAGAATAAGATGTTTAAAAGAAACTTGAATGATGTAAGACTTCACCCTAAGAAACCCTACAACATTTTAAATAAATATTAATGACATGCAAAACTTCCTTAGTCTGAAGATAAAAAGAAAATGGAAGATAAAATCACTTTGAAAATAAGTCCTTAGGCGCTATTTGATGGTTAGTTGCATCTCCTCAACCTAGATTTCTCCATGATTCTCCATAGGCATCCATGATAAACCCTTTGCAATGTGAGATATTGAACAAAAAGTGAGCCTGAAGACCTGCAAAAACCTTAACTTGTCCTAAAGCTTCAACTTTGTTGTAGATAGACTAATGAATCTTCCTGTGTAAGATATTCAACACTTGATTCTTGAATTTTTGTAGTAAAAAAAGACTTGAGTTACTTGAAAATGACTTAAAAACATATATTTATAGGCATCAATACCTAATTTCCCATTATTTAGACCTAAGAAATCGGCATCCACTAAAAATTTGAATTAAGTCGATGAGTTTTCCACTCAAAATTGAAAGTTTCCCAAAAAGGGACTCATTCTCCACCCTTGGTGAGTGGGTCCCACCAAAGGGGACTCATTCACCCAATCCGGTGAATGGGTCCCACATGTGATTTTTGAGGTGGGTTTTCGAAATATGAATGATTTAAATATTATTTGTCGAGATTTATATGATTTTTAAGTGAAATAAGCCTCAAGATAAAAAAAATAATGGGTCCTAGGGGCCTATAAATGGTAAGTTTAAAGATCAATTAATGCAAGAATGTCAAAAGTAGGTCCAAATTAAGTGTGGAATTTTCTTTCTTCAATAGTGTACAATTTTCTATTCTACACTGATAAGAATAATACTACCAAAAATAACACTTACTAAAAATAGCATACTACTGAAAAATAGTGACTCTAGACTCATTTTGAGTACAAATTGGGAAACTGTTGCAACTTACTAAAAATAGCAAGTCCAAAAAAGTCACCTGATGCACATGCATGTTACACCATTATTAAGCCTTCTGAAAACCCATAAAGACCTAGAAACCACTTTGAAATACTCCTGCATGCAACTCCTGAAAACTTAGAAGGAAACTTCCTAGAAAATAGGAAACCCTAATTCTACCTCTAACTAGCCTACATGCTCCAAGAAATAGGCTAACAGTCATTGGAAAGTGTAGTGCTAAAAATGGGGACATTATAGTTTTTGATTTCTTGATATTTTTCTTTGGATGAAATTAATAGTTTTCATTCTTTTTCCATTGGTCTAGGTGTTTTTCTTAAGAATTATTAATATTTTTAATTTGTCAAGATAAAAAAATATTTTCCTATCATGGATCATGGGAAAGGTCAAAATTAAAAAAATTGTAATGTTTTGTTAGTGCTTGCAAGTGGTAGGATAATTTATTCATGAATGTTCCATTTAAAAACATGCCATGATGAAAAATTAACAAAAACTAAAATTGAAACCTAGAAAATCTTAAATCAAAGTAAAAAGGAAAAGGTGTTGTTTTTCCCTTGCAAGATGACAAGTTACATTTAACAAAATTTATGCATACATCATGTGATGTACAACATACACGCAATATAAGGAAGGATGAGTACACACAAATTTTTCTTTCTACATTTGTGAGTAAGATTAGACATGGTAGTCAACAAAAGCAGGTAGCGTTGTTCTCCATGGCCAAGATCTCAAGCCACTGGACTTTCTAATGAAAAGATGACAAGAAATGTATTGGATTCTCAACTTTGCTAGAATGACACCTCAATTCAATCCTCTGGTGCCAAATCTCTCCTTCATCACCATCTTTAGAGCCATGTTCTTACATCTAATTACATATGAAAGTGCATAAGACCATATAAATATTACAAGGGTATCATAGGATACCAGAGTTAAAAATTGTGCCAATTCAGCTGTAAATATTATTTCCATGACTCTAGGATAACCCCACCTTGTTGATAGGAAAACATGGGAACCTGATTGATATTCTCTGTAAAAAGAATGTTCTTGTGGAATCTACTAATAATTTTGATGCTTAGACTATGAGATGTTTCACCTTTTTGAATGTGAAATGTATGTGATAGATGACCTTCATTCAAAGTACTGAATGAGAACACTTTGGCCAAAGTAGTGTGACTGCCTTTGGCTCCATTGTCAGTTCACTATGATCCAATATTACATGCTAGTTCCAGATTGTGGGTTTACAAGTTCTAGATATGTAGGACATAACACTATGAAAATTTGTTATAAAAGGTTACTTCTATTCCTCATTTGTCACATTGCATTTTGAGAAGAAGAAGGTTGGAGAGTTCTGCAAGTGAATTTTGGCGAGATATATGATTTTGGAATTGTATGTCCTTGTGGTGTGATAAACAAGATTCAAGATTCCAGCTCCAGACTCGTGTTGTGTGTATGACCCATCAAAATACAGTATCCATGGTTGTGGCGTGATAGTAAGAATGCCTGTATCAAGAAACTCAATGTAACCTAGATATAGATTCTAATGGTCATTTTAAATTTTTTGTTACAATAACCTCTCAGTTTTCATTATCTAAGAGTGGTTTTCCTGTAATGTCTAATTTTTAGTTGATGAAAAAAGTGTCAAATGCAAGCAGTGGAAAGTTGCAAGGTGGTGCAATTTTTATTCTACAACTTGCGAAAGTGAGCACCAACTCCCCTAGATACAGATCATAAGTTTATTTTAGAATTAATACCATAGTGGGGCTACCCACAATTTTATTGATGAAAACTTAGTTAAGAAACTATGGCTAGCAACAAAAGATTTCAAAGGATTCAATGTAACCTCGATTGATGGATCCACCACTCCTAGCAAGAAGAAAATCTCCTAACTTAACATCACTTTGGGAGGGGACCCAGTTAAAGACAAATTCAACCACTATAGGCATGAATCCTACCTATAGTGGTTGAATTCCGATTATACCTTCCGGGGTTCTCCATGATGTGGTATTTCCAGAAATACCAAGTTATTCACTAGTTGACATGTTTCAAGTCTTGTCCCAAATCCAAGTTAATCTTTGGGTTATTATTGGTTGATAATTTGTTTATGCAATAAATCATTATGCCCCCTTACATGAATTTATTTCATACCTATTTTAGCATAGCTCACCATAGGTGTCACAATATAGTCTGTTGCAAGCTACCAAAGAAAGGAAAATTAATATTGGTTGATTTTTTCAATCTTAATATTTAGTAAAATTCAACTTAGTAGCATGATCATTTGCAACAAGCACTGTATTGTAGATGGTGCCTTTCAAACTATAATAGGCATGTTAGGATTTTCATTTGAGCTCAAAATGAGCACCATGATAATAATGATAAATGCATGATACAAAAAATGTCAAGCATGACAAAAGGATGAAAATAAACCCTATCATCTTGTTTCTCTTCCAACTACTCAGGAGCCATCTCATGGACAAACATGGAGGGCACACTCATAGTTCTTTTGTTTATTTCCTTATATAAAAAGTGAGCCATCCCTTGAATGATTTCTATCCAATCAAGTTTTATTTGTTGTTGCTTTCCTCACTCATATTTGATCCATTGTGACTTCTGGTTTGCAGAACCTGATGGAGCTAACTCTTGGCAACAACATCAGATCTAGAAAATGAGAATTTATCTGCCTCTTTTTTGTTGCATTTGTTTAGCTCAGTGTCTAATGATTGCATGGTTGTGTGCATTTTTCATTGTTTATTGTAATAACATTTTTTGTCTTTTGGATGCATTGAATTTTATGTTGTAGTTCTTTGGCTTGGTGAATGCAGGGTTGTGTACATTTTTGGCTGTTTACTATAATATTATTATTTTTACTTTGGATGCATTGAATTTTATGTTGCAGTTCTTTGACTTGGTGAATGTAGGGTTACAAATTTATTTTTCAAAATTTCACCAATTCAGTGAATGTTTAGATATTTTATTATGGCTGTTAATGATCTTTTTTTTCTTTTCTGGTGTGTTTTGATTTGTGGGTGTAGTTGTCTATTAAAGTAATTATAGAATTTTTAAAAGAAATTATCAAGTTTTAACAATTTATGTGCTTAAAGTTGTTATTATGATTGCTTTGATGAATTTAAAGGAGCAAGATAAAAACATAGAAACATAGACTGATAACAGACTTCTAATCATTTGATTAAACACCATTATAGAGTAGATATAGGGGAGAACAAAATGAAAAAAAAATGATAAACAAAAACCCAGTAATTTTATATTAATCAAAATTCCATTTTCTTTAATAGAGCTTTGACTCTTTCATCCTCAGCTTCATTACAAAATTTTTCTTTCTTTTCTACTCTTGAGAGTTGTCTCCTTCTCCGCTACACTACTACAAAGCAACTCTTTGCATGCTTGAAAAACACACAGATTCACCTTTATTTCCAGTTCTGAAACTTTTGGAGCATCCACCTTCATTTTCGGAGCATCCACCTTCATTTTTCACATATGAAAACTTATACAACTTTTTGAAAATACCTATAAGCTTCTTCCAACTTGGTCCATAGACCCATCCACAATCCATTCTTATGCAATCTATCATTGATTCATTCTTCCAATCTTTATTCAAACACATTTTCTCACAATGATTCTTTAATCCACATATACTGCAAGGATGAAAATTCCAACATTTACCCTCGGTATGACCTTTTCTATGACAATGTGTAAACTCAACACTCTTCATTTCTCGAACGAATTTAGCTACTCTTGTATGATCATTCCCTTTTCCTATGACATGCCCAAGTCCTTCATACTTTGGCCTCATTGTTGGCTCAATTGGATTTCTCATCCCTTGTCCATGCTTTCCTAATCCTTCTCCTTTCTATCTCATTCTTTTCATAATTTTCATACTAACATTGTCATCAAAATAGGTAACATTTGTAGAATCAAATTCAGACTTGTTGTGACCTTTTCACACATCACCCCATTCAAAATGGGGACTCCCTAATTTTTTCTCCATTCAGGTCTTTTGGTTTTGGTTTTGGTTTTTTTGTGGTTGTCTCTCTCTGTTCCTTTTATCTTTCTAGGGATGTACCTATCTTTTGACCTAATTTGGAGTTTGGACTAAGTTTGGAGTGTGTTTTATTAGATTAGGGTTTTTATTCTTCAGGTTAATTTAGGGTCAAATTGAGTTGAAAAATTGAAATTTGAGCTTGGCATTGCGATCAAGAGGCTTCAGATAGGTTCCCATTAAATTTTCACTAGATTTTGACAACTTACTATTTTTAGTAAGTACTCAATTTGGGACCTTTTTCTTAGGGTTTTTGAAAATCTGATCATCACATCATGTTTAGGGTCCTTTGAGCTACTTACCTATAAAATTTGAGCAAAATTGGGAAAATTTATATTTTTAGTAAGTCCCCTATTTGAGGCCTTTCTACTAGGGTTTTTGAAAAAATGACTGTTACATTAGATTCAGGACCCTTCAAAGTGCTTACCTGCAAATTTTTTTAGCCTATTCTAAGAACTTTATATTCTTAGCAGGTGCCCTAGCTTAGGGATTTTCCCTAGGGTTTTGAAAATTTTGATCATATCACTAAGTTTAAACCCTTTCAGAGGACTTGCATGCAAATTTTGAGCAAATTCTGAGAACTTTCTATTTTTAGCAGGTCCATCTTTGGAAGGTGATGTCATCTGAGCAACTCCGGAGCTTTAGTTTCCAAAAAAGAGCAATATGCAATGAAAATGGCATCAAACGGAGGTCCATAGAAGTGAATGCAATGAAATTAGGGTTTCCTACTTTTGTGCCTAAAATGAAGGGTCAAATGTGAAAAAAACTAAAAATTGATGTATCCCACTGCAATCATCATTCTTTGAGGAATCTACTGGTAAAATTTGAGCACATTCTGCACACTTACTATTTTTAGTAAGTCACTTCTAGAACAGGGCCTGAAATAGTAGGTGCATGCAAAAGGTTGATGTGAACAGGTTAGTCATTCCATGAGGGTTAGGGTGAGTGAAAATCAAGTCTTGAGAAGTCAGAAATTCATGAAAATCACAAAGACTTCAAAATTTGCTAAAAACAGAAAGCAAGGGCGAGTAGCACGAAAATTGACTAAGTGTCCAAAACATCCTAAGATCATAACTTCTCCCCCACAGGTGGATATCCGCCCTAGGGAAGACAAGTGAGTTGCAAATTTGGCTAAGTCATAAAAAATTTAAGCTCTTAGATTCAAATTTTCCAGAGCTCCCAGAGGAAGTGAGAAAATTTCTAAGGTAGAGAAAATGAGAGCACCCTCTCTCAAATGCGCCTAGAGATGTGAGCAAGACCCCCTAGATGCACCCAAGGGGAAACATGGAAAATTTTCTAAGTCAAAAACAAATTACAACCCCTCTAAATGCACCCAAGGTGTGGGGAGACAACAAAAAACTTTCTAAGGCAAGAGAATGAAAGTAGGACCCTTCAAATGTGCCCTACTTGGAAGCTTGAAAAACACCTAAGGCAAGGAAACAAAAGTACAAGGGGTAAAATGCAGCCAAGATGAGTAGGTGATATAAAAATTTTAAAAGGCAATGAAAATGAGAACACCACCCTTCAAATGTGCTATTGAAGAAGTTGAGGAGATTAAAATATGCCGAAGGCATTGAACATGAGAGCACCAGGGGTAAATGTGCCCAACCTTAATACCCCCTAAATGCACCCCAAAATGAAAGTTCGTCCAACACAAGGGTCATATGTGCCCAAAAGAGAAGAAGAGGTGTGAAAATTTTCCAAGGAAAAAACATAAGATGACTCCCTCATATGCACCCTTGAAAAGGATGACACAAAATTTTTGTAAGGCATCAAATATGAAGCTCAACCCTTGAAATGTGCCCTCAAGGGGGAATAATTTGTCTAAGGAAAAGAAAATGAAATGAAAAGGCTCCATATGCACCCATGAAACAATGAGGTGTGTGAACGTATGAAATTTTTTCAAGTCTAGAGAATGAATCAACATCTTCTAAATGCACCCTAGCACAACAACCTCCAAATGTACCCAAGAGGCATTGAACATGAAGAAAGTACCAACGAAATGCGACCTACAAGGAGATGGAAAAATATGTCGTAGAAGAAGTTAGATGGAAAATTTTCCTAAGGCATAGAAAATCAAAGTAACACCCCCCAAATGTGCGCTTGAGAGGAAATGAGAAAAGTTTCTAAGGCACGAGAATTAAATGACACTCCTTCAAGTGTGCCCTATGAAGAGATAATACGCCGCAGAGGAAGAAGATGGGTAGAGATTTTTTAAGGCATGGAAACATAAGCTCAACCCAAAATGCACCCAAGGAGGAGGAAGCTTAAGAAAACACCTAAGGCATTGAGTATGAGAACACCAAGGGCAATATGTGCCCTAGGACAAGAGGTGAAATATGCTCACAAGGAAGAGATGAAATTTGTCTAAAGCATGAAGAATTTGAAGATGAAGTGAAACTCAAACATCAAGCTTTCAAATGCGCCCTCAAGGTGGAGAAATTTCTAAGGCACAAACTCCAAACAGAAGGTGGTAAATGCGCCCTTCAAGAAGACCCTATGAAATGAACACACAACTCTCTAAATGTGCCCATGATGAAAAGTTATACTGGAGAAAAATGATGAATTTTATCAGATCCAAAGATCAATCAGACCTTGGAAATCATAACATGGAGATTAGGTAAGTGAAGTGAATTTATACTATAAGTGTTTTGATGCTCTTCTTTTTATTTTTTTTACAGGGTGAACATCGAGACCAAAACATGATGACTTGGGGTGATGGAGCAAGTACTCAAGGAAAACGTTACAACCTTGGAAGGGGAAAAGGTTGCATGTTTGAAACTCCTCCATGATGTCTCATTTTCACCCAAACCATGAAGAGAAATGTCGGAAGAAGTGGCTAAGCATTGGAATTTCTCCACACAGATCTAATATGTAGGGAGGGAAGTGGCAAGGAAGAGATGGTCGAGTCCAAGACAAGAAAATACTTCAAGATTAGGATGGAGGAAAAGATGAAGGCCCAAGCATCAAAAATAATCCCCAAGCACTAAAATTTCCTCAAGGCTAAGGAGGAGGAATGAGAAAAATCTTCACTATTAAAAGGCGATAGCAAAATGGATTGAAGAACAAAATAGTGGAATTCTTCTTAAGTGTGAAGTCCTTCGGAAATGACCCAAAAAGTGTTCTCCAACATACTTCGCACAACCCAATATGAAATGGAAGCAAGGATGAAAATCATCATCAAATAGGAGAAAGAGGTCGCAGTCTTGGAGTTTTAGATTGAGAACATGCCTGTTGTAGACACGCAAAATTAGCATTATGCATTTGATCAAAATCACGCTCATCCATTCATCGGGGTAAATTCATCAACTTAAATCAAATCAATCAAACTTGATCCTATCATCATCTCTTTGATTAAATAAATCAATCATGTATTTAATTAAATCTCAAATCATCATTCATCTCCCTTTGATTTGATTTAAATCCCTAAATCAAGTCAAATTGGTCAAATCAGCCTAATCATCATCCTAGCTAATTAATCCTGATCTAATGCTAATCTCACCCACTTGCATTCTCTAGATTTGGCCACTTGCACATGAAATTGCATTTAATTGATTTATCAAAATCTTTATTTTCAACTTGGCATAAAGGAAGAATATTCTCCAAGTTTGAATCTCCCCCCAAATGGACATGTACAACCAACAGAGCATTTATGGTGCCTTACATGTCTCTTACATGTCCCCTTCCAAATTCAAACTCAGCATTCATGGCAAAATTTGAATTCAAATTTTCCCTCTCATGGGCACTCTTCCCAAAACTTGCACATACATCAACCAATCACATGATGACAAGTGTCCTCCTATCATTGGCAGAATCTTTAGTCCCACATTGGTCCCTCTTCAACACTCAGCATTTGAAAAATCTTTAAATACAAGCTTCATCTTCAAGCAAATCCTCCACAATCTCTTGCAAGGTTACTCTCTTCATTTGAGATTTGATCTTGTCCATTTCACTCCACCATCTTCATAGCATTTTCATCTTAAGCTTTGATCAAGGATTGGGAAAGGGTCACTACCACATGTGACACCAATCCACTATGGGATAGGTTTAATGTCATGTTTTTGTATGCTTTTATTTGATTTCCCTTGTTTCATTTATGGCATGATTAACATGGATTATTATTCCATAGGGATGTTGAAATGTTGTTTTATTTTAAACTAACATTTTGCAGATTTTAGCATCCACACCTGCCATATCAGTTCAAGAAGTAGAAATTGTGATGATCAGGTTCATCAAATTTGCAGTTGAAGAGAAGAACAATGGGAACACATTTTTGGATGAGAATCTTCTTGAAGATAGTGGGAATTAAATGATCATAGTGGTCAAAGGGAGAGAGTGGGCATTCTATGCTCATTTATTAGCCCACTCTTCCACTTTCTAGCAGTTTTTAGGGTAGAAGCTTGACTAGGATTTATGTGGCTTGATCTGAGCCATTCATTGTAATTGAATCTAAGCCATTCATTGGAATTGGCCAACTATAAAAGGGGCATACCCCCTCATTTTTACATCGTAGGATTGCAAATCAAAGATAGCATAGCATAGATAGATTGATAGGAAGAGGAAGGAAGGTTTTCAATTGAATGCTTTGTAAGAGATTGTTGTGAACACTCTTATAATAAAAAGAGTTATCATTTATTGTGATTTCATCTTTTGTTGTGGGTAGCTAGCAAAATATCTTCATCCTTCCAATTCACATAGAGTCTTAATGTAGATCTTAGATAGAGTAAAGTAGATTTTAATTCGTGCACGTAGATAATTTTGGAATGTGGCAGTTGAATTAAACAAGCTTTGTTAACCATACCACTAGTGGACTCATTGATGGTGGGTTCACCTTGCATGGTCAACTTGAATATTGTGGACCTCGCTTCGATTATAATTTGCACGTTGGTATGTGTCGTTGTGATGGTGTCTTCATGTTGAATTGTAATCTAAATACCTCTAGTTACTCCTTTGAAGATTTCACTAGTTTTGTGGAAGTTGTCCAAGGTGAGGCAAAGTAGAGCTTGGTTGAAGTTTTCAAGAGTTGATCTCCATGTCCTATGCCTAGAGTAGATTAGAATCTTCTTAATCCCTGCAACCATTCAAATTCTATACTTTATGGTTCGTTTAGGAAACACAAGCTTTATTGATAAATCCTTTGAAACTTGAAAACCCCTTTCCCTTTGGTTGAATAGTTATGTAAGTCCCCTTGAAATACCAACAAATCACATCAGGCCAATTGAATCTACATCCATTGCATAAAGGAACCTTTGAGTTGAATGCATGATATTTCTCACAATCTTAGCATGTAAGAAATTTTGATCGAGAGAGGATAGAGTGACCATTGGAAACTTTATTCTGTTGTTTGGTGCAGTCATAAAACTCCCGTCAATAGGAATTGGCGCTAGAAGGAGGGAAACTCTTATATTGAAGTAGGAAGGGTTTTTTGGAGAAGAGAGTCATGAAACAAGATGGTGTTACTGCATAGAGACGTATTTCCAATGTTGTAGCCAAATTTGGGATTCAACGATGATCAGGAAGATATTGTTTTAGGATTAACAATCTTGAGTGGAAACTAAAGAGGAGCATGCCTTAGTATATGCAAGTGAGATATGTGATGGAAAGGAAGAAGAGAAAGCTATTAGAATTCAAGTTTCTATTGAAAGAGACTTTCTTGATTAGAGACGACCACTCCCTCATGCACCCTGCCAGTAGAAGAAGAAGAAGTAGCTACATCTTGGAGCGCATTAGTTCATTCTCACCAAACAAGTTTAAAATAATTTTGAGGTCTACGCCCAGTTCATCGAAGGATTTTGTGGAGTTAGAACTACCTACTAGAGCAAGGAAGAAGAAAGAAGTTGATCAAGTGAAGAAGTTCTATCAAGCGGAGAAGACATTTCAAGTTTGTTCCTGGAACTCCACCTAGCATTCCAAGGTTTGCTTCACCAAGACCAATTCAAGCTACCATAACGGTGATTGTTCAACAACAGTAGCCAGTCCAAGCCACTGTACATCAACAACAACTAGTTCAAGCTATTATTCAGCAGCAACAACCAGTTCAAGCAATGGATCAATTGGCTCCTAATGGTGCTACTTGTTTGGTTAACAACCCATCTCCACTTGAATTTGCTGATTACCATGACATGTCGAAGAACCCAGAGAATTTATGCACCAACTTGCATGTCAATGATGTAAATTGCACCGCTGAGGACCAAAATGCCACCCCTCAAATGCTCCCTTGAAGAAGTTGAGGAGATTAAAATATGCCTAAGGCATTGAACATGAGAGCACCAGGGGTGAAATGTGCCCAACCTCAATACCCCCTAAATGTGCCCCAAAATTAAAGTTTCTCCAGCACAAGGAGTCATATGCGCCCAAAAGAGAAGAAGATGTGTGAAAATTTTCCAAGAAAAAAACATAAGATGATCCCCTCATATGCGCCCTTGAAAAGGATGACACAAAATTTGTCTAAGGCATCAAATATGAAGCTCAACCCTTGAAATGCACCCTCAAGGGGGAATAATTTTTCTAAGGAAAATAAAATGAAATGACAAGGCTCCATATACGCCCATGAAACAAGGAGGTGTGTGAAGGTATGAAAAATTTCTAAGTCTAGAGAATGAATCAACACCTTCTAAATGCGCCCTAGCACAAAAACCTCCAAATGTGCCCAAGAGGCATTGAACATGAAGAAAGCACCAAGGAAATACACCCTACAAGGAGATGGAAAAATGCGCCCTAGAAGAAGTTAGATGGAAAGATTTCCTAAGGCATAGAAAATCAAAACAACACCCCCCAAATGCACCCTTGAGAGGAAATGAGAAAAGTTTCTAAGGCACAAGAATTAAATGACACTCCTTCAAATGTGCCCTATGAAGAGATAATATGCCCCAGAGGAAGAAGATGGGTAGAGTTTTTTTAAGGCATGGAAACATAAGCTCAACCCATCAAATGCGCCCAAGGAGGAGGAAGCTTAAGAAAACACCTAAGGCATTGAGTATGAGAACACCAAGGGAAATATGTGCCCTAGGACAAGAGGTGAAATACGCTCACAAGGAAGAGATGAAATTTGTCTAAAGCATAAAGAATTTGAAGATGAAGTGAAACTCAAACATCAAGCTTTCAAATGTGCCCTGAAGGTGGAGAAATTTCTAAGGCACAAACTCCAAACACAAGGTGGTAAATGCGCCCTTCAAGAAGACCCTATGAAATGAACACACAACTCTCTAAATGCGCCCATGATGAAAAGTTATGCTGGAGAAAAATGATGAATTTTATCAGATCTATAGATCAATTAGACCTTGGAAATCAGAACATGGAGATTAGGTAAGTGAAGTGAATTTATACTATAGGTATTTTGATGCTCTTCTTTTTGTTTGTTTTACAAGGTGAACATCGAGACCAAAACACGATGACTTGGGGTGATGGAGAAAGTACTCAAGGACAACATTACAACCTTGGAAGGGGAAAAAGTTGCATTTTTGAAACTCCTCCATGATGTCTCATTTGCACCCAAACCATGAAGAGAAATTTTGGAAGAAGCGACAAAGCATTGGAATTTCTCCACATAGATCTAATATGTAGGGAGGGAAGTGGCAAGGAAGAGATGGTCAAGTCCAAGACAAGAAAATCCTTCAAGATTAGGATGGAGGAAAAGATGAAGGCCCAAGCATTAAAAATCACCCTCAAGCACTAAAATTTCCTCAAGGCTAAGGAGGAGGAATGAGCAAAAACTTTAGTGTTCAAAGGTGATAGCAAGATGGATTGAAGAACAAAATAGTGGAATTCTTCTTAAGTGTGAAGTCCTTCTCTGATAATGACCTAGAAAGTGTTCTCTAGCACACTTCACACAACCCAAGATGCAATGGCAGTAAGGAGGGAAATCATCATCAAATAGGAGAAAGAGGTCATAGTCTTAGAGTTGTAGATTGAGAATGTGCCTGCCATATCAGTTAAAGAAGTAGAAGCTATGATGATTAGGTTCATCAGATTTACAATCAAAGAGAAAAATAATGGGAACGCATTTCTAGATGAGAATCTTCTTGAAGATAGTGGGAATTAAATGCTAATAGTGGTCACAGGGAGAGAGTGCACACATTTATTACCCCACTCCACTTTCTGGCAGTTTTTAGGGTAGAATCTTGACTAGGGTTTATGTGGCTAGATCTGAGCCATTCATTGTAATTGAATCTGAGCCATCCATTGGAATTGGCCAACTATAAAAGGGGTATTCCCACTCATTTGTACATCATAGGAGAGCAGAGAAGAGATAGCATAACATAGATAGATTGATAGGAAGCGAAAGGAAAGGTTTCAATTGAATGCTTTGTAAGAGATTGTTGTGAACACTCCTATAATAGAAAGAGTTATCATTGCTTGTGATTTATCTTTTGTTGTGGGTAGCTAGCAAGATTTCTTCATCCTTCCAATTCATGTAGAGTCTTAAAGTAGATCTTAGATAGAGTAAAGTAGATTTTATTTTATGCATGTAGATAATTGTGGAATGTGGTGGTTGAATTAAGCAAGCTTCATTAATCCATACCACTATTGGACTCATTGATGGTGGGTTTGCCTTGCGTGGTCAACTCAAATATTGTGGACCTATATTCAATTATAATTTACATGTTGGTATGCGTCATTGTGATGGCATCTTCATATTGAATTGCAATCTGAATACCTGTAGTTACTCCTTTGAAGATTCACCAGTTCTATGGAAGCTATCCAAGGTGAGGCAAAGCAAAGCTTGGTTGAAATTTGCAAGTGTTGATTTCCACGTCCCACGCCTAGAGTAGATTAGAATCTTCTTAATGCTTGCAACCATTCAAATTTTTTACTTTCTGGTTAGTTTAGGAAACCTGAACTTCATTGATTAATCCTCTAATACTTGAAAACCCCTTTATCTCTAGTTGAACAGTTACGTAAGTCCTCTTGAAATACTAGAAAATCACATCAAGCCAACTGAGTCTACATCCAATGCATAAAGGAATCTTGGAGTTGAATGCATGATCTTTCTCAAAATCTCAGAATGTAGGAAATTTTGATGAAGAGAGGATAAAGTGACCATTGGAAACTTTATTCTACTATTTGGTGTGGTCATAAAACACTCGTCAACAAGACTCATTAATATGTTCATCTTCATCAATACATTCTTCTTCACAAATGATTTCAGCAAAGTTACACTTATTATTTGATTGATCAAAACACAAATCATTTGTATCACATGAAATATCATACACAACTGGCTTTGTCTTCAAACAATCATTTTCTTGCTGCAATTTTAATATTTCTTTCTTTTGAAAAATGTTTTTGTCTTTTAATTTTTTTAGATGTTTTTCCAAATCTTAAAGATACTTCAACTTGTTTTGTATTTCCACTTTTTCTTTTTCAGACAATTTTAATTTCTCTTCCAATTATGTATTTTTCTTTTTAACTTCAACCAATCTTTACTCAAGGCATCATGTTCACATATATTTTCATATTTCTCTTTTACTCTTTCTTTCAAAATTAATAGCAATTCTGAATTGTATTTCTTAACATTTAACAACTCTTCTTCTAAGACATCTTTTGCAATTACTAAATTTCCATTCTCGTTTTTAACTCTTTTGCCTACTTTCCCCATCAGTAATAAACAATTTCAACTTACCTTACTTGATTTTGTTACAGAGTCTTATCTTTCAACAACTTTCCTTTACTCTATTTCTTCACAATTTCTTTTGACTAATTAAATCCTTCAACAACTACAATTGTTCTTTCAATGTCAACAAAGTCTCTTCTTCTTTAACAGTTGGGTAGTATCTATCATCATAGATCTCTAAGATCCTCCTTGCAGTGGCTTCTTTGACTTCTATTCTTCCAACACCAACAATATCATCTATTTTCTTTGATGATAAGGCAGAGAGAATAAAATAAAAGGGGAAAAACTAGGTTCCCCCAACTTGCTACAATAGTACAAAATTTTCATTCAAAGACTCCTTTGCAAAAACAAACAACAATAGACTTACCAGCTACGATTCCTTTTAGAAAGTCTTCTCCAATATTTATTTAGGGACTTTGATAACCTTTGTCTTTCCTTCAATGTGCAAACACTGATGACTTGAAACAGTAGGGTCTTTCTATCAACAGTGATGACCTTTTTTTAACTGGGCTTCAAACAACAGTCTGAGTTAGTAGACATCTTTCTTTTTTTGGTGTCTTCCTCCTTTTGCAATGATCTCAAGTCTCTTTGACTGGGGACTCCTTTTCTTGACAATCTTTAACAGATGTGACTTTGATTCATGGCATTCTTCCTTCCTTCCATTTCATTAGAGTTGTAGTGGTGGCATGATTCTTTTCCTGATTCCATGAAAACTTGCTTTTCCTAAAACTGGTTACCTCTTTTAGATACTGTAGTCGTTATTTGTGGCGACCTTTGCTTTATGACAATCAACTCTATTTTTTTTATGTTTGCAATATAAGAACTGTAGCCCTCTCTTTCTATTCCTTTCTTTCAAACAACGATTCCAAGATCTGGATTCCTTTTGTGCTTTAGAATGACGACCGCAGGCAGTGACTTCACTTAGACAATTTCTTCTACAACATTCTACCTTTTGTCTTTATTTAAACAGTGCTTTCTTTGCTCTAATGGTTGGAGTCTTGTTTGACTTCAGCGATTAGAAACCCTTCTGTATCTGCACTACCTCCAATCTTCAGCAGCGACTATCTTAGCTTCAAATACAATGATTAGCTTTTGAACACCAATCTTTTTCCTTCAGGCTCTCACTTTTTCTCTTCCTTGAACCGTTGACTGACAGTTGTGGGCAACTTTCTCCTCAGTAGGAGCTCCCACGATCTACTTTTATGGAAGGTTCTACATGCAACTACTGGATTGAATATATGCCAACGGCTCCTTTCAACGATTCCCAACATGTAGTACCCTTTCGTTGTGGCCTTTCTAGATATTGGTGTAAATATTTATTTGTGCTTCGTTGTTTATGGTGTCATCAAATTGTCTAAACATAAAGATTTAGTTTAATGAGTTAATTAAATTAATTTTGGTTGACAAGGTAATCTAAATAAAGTTGGAAAAATTGAAATAAAAAGTAAATAAATTAGTTTTACGAAGCATAAAGGATTTGGATTAATAAATAATTAAATTTAAATTGGTTTGTTAAATGTTTTAGTATTAAATAATTGGATTAAATTATCTTGTTAAAAAAAAAGGGTGATTATTTTAAATTATATTTTAATTGGCAATTTATCATTTTTGGGAGGATAATTGTTTAACTAAAAGTAGTAATAAGAATATTTTTGCTTTTATTTAATTATTATTAATAAATAAATAAATTTTATACTATTAATAAATAATATTGTCTTAAATAAAGATATTGCAAATTATTTTTATTTTATTTTATTTAATAATTATTTAATAGGAAAATAAAATAAAATAAATGAATATGTGAATTAAGTAATAAATTGAAGAGGATTACACGTTGAATAAATTTTATGCATAGAGGAAGTATAGAAAAAGAGTTATGGAGTAGTGAAAGTATAATTAGTAAGAAAATATAGAGGAAGGAGATAATAGTCAAAAGTGAATGATTAAAGACGGTTAAATTATTCAATAGTAGAAAGGTGAATAAATTTACATGTTGTGCACTTGTCTTCTAACATGGAAATTTATCCTACACCTTGCATGGCTTGAGCATTTTTGTTTGTTGAAAAGAAGTTATCCCCTTAATTCGTGGCCTGGATATCATGTCAGTGGAAGTTTTGTTCATTAGTTTAAAACAAAAAGATTGGGAGATATACGTGGTAATAGAAGGGGGGAACTAATTCCCTTAAAATTTAGCCCGACACTTCTTATTCTTAGCCTAAAAGTAATGAATAAAAATAAACATATATATAATTTAGATTTCATCATAAAATAGTTTTGAAGGGAGCGCCCACTATCTAATAAAGTTTTTAAAATATAAATAAGGTAGTAAAGTTAGTCAAAAGTCAATGATTATTAAACAATTCATTTATCATTTCATTAATTAAGTTAGTAAAATTTAATATTTAATTAAAGTAGTAAAATTATTGAATTATTCATCAACAATTTTTAGTAAAATGTTATTTGTTATTTAATAAATTTTAGTAAAAGGATATTATATTTATATGCTAATGAATTCATTAATAAACTATAGAAAATATTAGAATGTGATAGTTCTTGCAACTTGGAGGAAATATTGTAAATATAGTCATAGCATCAAATATTAGGGCATGCACTAATGATAATACTATTGGTGGAAATACTTCTAATGCTAACGGTGTTGGCAACTGTAAATAATTATGATAACATATATGAATATATTTTTATGTATAAATAGTGGGTTGTGGAGGGAAAATGTTATTGGATTATTTAGGGAAATATGCTTAAATAACTTCTTTAGTTATTTTAAATTACTTCTTAGTGAACCTTACTTTCGTATACACATTGTGTTGCAATAAAAAGAAAGTTATTTGAGATTTAGTTATACATTTTTATATAGCGATCCATAATGATATATATAGGTAACCATATGTGTGAATAAATGTGTATAAATAATATATGATTTAAAGTAAAAGTAAACTGTTTTGAGATATGTATATTTTAGCATATGCTTATAGTCTTATTAATTATTTTAGTAATTACATAATAAATGTAAAATTATTTAGTCAGATTGTACTTTTACAAATCATTATTTAGAATGGGCCATGAAGATTAAAGAAAAATAATTGATTTAATGGTATTTGAGTATTTGCATAATTTGATTTAAATGAATAGACTAGGTTAATCACGTTTAGTGAATTAGGCTTTCAAGTAGATGAGATTATATAATAATGAACGAATAAATGGTTGTCCTTATATAACCTCAATTATTTACTATTTGGTTGTTTTGTTAAGGTTATTCAAAGAATACAAAATAATAAATTAAATAGATGAATTAAATAGTATTAATAAATAAAAGAGTAATTGAAATAGAAATTAGAGGCTGTTGTTATGGATAAATAAGAAGTAACAATATAAGAAGTAAATTCAAAATTATTAGAAAGGAAATAATATGTTTTCTTTTATTATTTTGTATAATTTCATAATGAGCATAAATTGCTTGTTTTGACTTATATATGAGAGAAGTCCATGGATTATGTTGTGTTTAGGAAAGAGTATGCTTTTATAATTGTCTTTAATGACTTAATGATTTCATAATAGATGTAGAAATAAAAATAAAGATATTAAATTTAAATCATAGAAATTCTATTAGAAAGAAATTGATAGGACAAGTTAACAAATACAACTATATGCTTATATAATTTCTTAGATTGCTACCTTTGAATATATATATATATATATATATATATATATATATATATATATATATATATATATATATATATATATATATATATATATATATATATATATATATATATATATATATATTATTTAGATAAGTTAGTGGATGGTAAAGTGAAGCTTTAATACTAGGGTTTTGAGATAATTGCTTCGTAGATGATAGAGTTTTCTTGAAGTATTGATATATTATCTTTTAATTTGATCAAGCAAGTAGCTTATTTTAATGTCGAACTCATTTGCAATATTTAGTTTAAATACATGGCATAAACGTACTGCTTGTTTGATGTCCATTCAGGTCTCTTTTGGATGTACTGACGATTAACTGTTATTTTGGTTATTGTGATTGGTCTTGTATAATGCTGATAATCTTTTGAAAGTGTTGGCTACTATTTCGTTATGATATTGCCTCCTTTACTCTTCTCTTGTCGTTCTGTGATTGTGGAATTTATATATTCATTTTGTGGGTTCCTTGATGTGAGTCTTCCTTTTTGTGTTAATTCTGATCAAGGGTAATTTTTGCAATCAACTTTTTTTTAGTCTTATTTTGAGATGATTGGGAACCTGAAGTGTTGAATTATCTTTAGTGGGAGTTTCTGGTCTTTCAATATTTAGGCTTCTAGAGGCGATGGAGAAATTTGATTTATAATGATTTTCTTTGGTTGGACCATTGTGATTTATTGATCTTATTTTGGATTTTGAGCTTGTGGGTATTACTTTATACTATGGTGTTGACTTTTTTTGTGGTGGGTGGTACCTCCTTTGTTCATGTTTGAATGATATGGAATGGGTTTGCAAGATGGTTCTTACCTTGCATATTGTGTGCTATGTACACCTTGCTTTTATATGAGATGAGGTACACCCCTTGCATGTTTTGGTTTGGTACCTGTAGGGAGTGGCTCTTCATGGGGTTCTGACGCACAAAGGGGCTGTTAGGGTAACTCATGGAAGATTTTCCTAAACAAGCGATAATGTAATTAATGAACTAGGGGGTTTGGGTAGTTAAACACTAAACAAGATTAATTATGAGCCTCACCCATACCGTTAGTGCTTTCAAAGGTTGAGGATGGAATGAGAAGACCTGGTTGGTAAGATCACTGCCTTGTCCTCACAAAAGGTAAGCGGTCTCACATGAGTCACCCTATGGAGCGACGCCTTGAAATAGGCAACCAGGATAACCATAAATGGAGGTGGTACCTTGTGAGAGGTTGCCTGGATAATCGATGTAAGGCCATGTGATGACACTCTCCTGTAATACCTATTTATTTTCCCTTGTTTGGTTGCCTTTGGGAGTTTTGTTCAAATTGTTGATGTTGTTGAGGCAATTGGTTCTTGGTGTTTGTTGTTGAAGCCTCCAAGTTCTATTTTTTTAGTGTTGCACACATGCCTCATGACAACTTGATTGATGTTAATGAAAGGTGCCCTTGATATTTATTGTTGGATGGTATTGCGGTTTCATTCGAAGGCTTTGGATCCTATTGTTGTTAACACCTCTTATGGTTACTTAATTTTGATCTATAATATTGGAATTTGGTTTTTGATTGGAATTTTCATTATTTTGTTGTGGCTATGTGATGGCAATGTTATGGGTTGTTACCTTATGTCATTGTTATCCTTGTTGTGGAGTTTGGTTTGCTTTTGGTTTATTTGACTATTTTGGTTGAGGAATGGGGATCTTTCTTGTCAACTCCCAGCACGGGGGGTAGACTGTTGGGTCCATGTGGTTAGGTGGAACGTGCTATGCACCCCATTGGGTCGCCAGCCGAGGATCAAGATATGTAGATTGTGCCACTTGTAGCGACTCCAGAATTGTACCCAAGTTGGAGCTAGTCTTGTCACTGTGTATTCACCTTTTTTAGTTGTATTATTCTATCTTATTGTATTGTTTCCATTTATGTTAGGGAACTCTTCTGTATTACTATAACTCTTATTTGATGTAACTTTTATTATTATTATAAAGAATGTAACTTTTGATCTTAATGTATGATCTCTGATGGATGCTTGTCATGCTTGAAATGTATATTGTTACTTGGTACTATTATGAATTTTTGTTTCATAGTCTGCAATTCTTAATAGTGTTGTATTTGTGGAAATATGTATAATTATGTCAATAGATGTGATAGATGGTTTTACTTATTTTATAATGTGGATGTTTGTTCTTTGATTAATAATTCTATTTAAAGGTGAGGTGGAATACTTGTAGTTAGTTAATCATCATCTTGGTTTGAGTTTATGTTTAGTAATGTTGTCATGTGTACCCTAGAGGACAAGGTATATGATGTATACGTTTAACTACAATGTATGTGTTGGTTGTCCACATTCATTATATGTTATATTTCACTTTCAAAAAAAAATATTGTGCTTTTATTGAGTTCTTATTGTCCTTAAGGGTTCACATGATGGGGCGTTACATGTGATGAACCTTCAACTTCAATGCTTCTTTCTTATATAATTACTGCCTTTGTATCATGCTCAACCTCATAGGCATTCTCCTCAATGGCGGCTTGCACCCTAGCAACCCCATTTTTTGACATCAGTTCCAATGCAAACCTTTGAACATGAACACTTTTATCATCACCCTCCTTTCTTAATATTTGAATGCCTTTCAGTTGATGGCTTGCAACAACTCTTTGAGTTGAAAGCAACTTATTTTAATGGCAATCTTGGCTTTATTCCCAGTCAACTATTCCTTACTTGGATGGACTTATTTCTCCATGGACTGTAGCTTGAAAAACAAGATCTTCAAAAAAAATTGTATACTTTTCAATCAACTCTCAATTTGTCCTCTGCCTCTTTTCATTGGTAGTGATCTCTTACATGCCAATACAATGATTCTCCCCTAATGGCAGCCCTATTCTCAGATCTTTACTCCTCTTAAAACTGTGATCTTCAACTCTTTAATTGACTTGCTCTAATATGCAATGATCCTTTTTAGACTGGGTGATGCTCCTTTCGATAGTAACTTCTTGTCTTCAACTACAACAACAGTTCTTCTTCAAAACACCTCTTTTTTCTTCTATCAATTTCAAAACACTTCATAGATTCTTTTGGCTCTCTCTAGGATCTTCCCATCACCATCAACTCTAATACCAGATGATGAATTTAAAGGAGGAAGATAAAAACATAGAAACACAAACTGATAGTAGATTTCTAATCATTTGATTAAACTGTTGGAGTGAAAAGTGACACTGAGAGGGGGGTGAATCAGTGTTTAACCAAAATCATACATTTTGCATAAAATAGAACATATTTCAGATTTGATCTCAATTTAATGATTAAATCATTCATGTATTGAATGTAATCATTCACATGGTACACTGAGAAATATAACAAACTAAACAACACAAAGAAGAGGTGCAATCACACAAAATCAAAGATACACAAGATTTTTTCCAAGTGGAAAACCTTGAAATAGGGAAGAAAAACCACTCCTGAAATGCCTTGTAGGATTAATCAAATAATCCACTATTCACAATGCCTTATAGGCCAATTTTAGAGCACCAACCTCTCGTTTTGAGACATCTATCTCAAGGAGCACCAACCCCTCAAATTGTGTTTTTGAACAATAATAATAACTTAGAGGGTTTCTCTGTTTCTAGTAAAGCACAAATTTCTCTGTTTTCTTGTCTACAAAATACCCTAAGAATTCAATAATTGAATCCTTAAAATACTATATAGAGAAGAAATTTACAATGTCTCTGCCTCTTGTTATTCAGATTCTTAATGTAGAGTTCATTCATACATTTTCATACAGCCAAGGAATGATAATCTCATAATTACAACAACAGAACAAAATAGTGTTTTCTACTTCTATTTATACATTTTTTTCAGTTATCAAGTCTTCAATAAATTTCATGGTCAAGGAGAGTAGAGTAAAGAAAACTCTTTTTTTGTTTAAATGTCAAATAATCAACTGCCTTCAGGAGTAACGACTGATTAGAACAGGCTATAAAACTTTGAGTGAAAATCAATTCTCTATCAAGAGAAAATTAGGGAACTTTTTCAAATGCATTTGCAATAAAAAAAAAACTTAATCAAATACATTTATTTTCATTTTGAAACTATTTTGCGGATAACCCAAGTGCCCATATGTTAATTTCTTAAAACCCTAATCATCAAACTTCAATTTTTGAACACCCATAATCAGAAAATAGTAAATTATGCAATGAATAGGGAGAATACAAAATGTAACTGATGGAATCTCAAAGACCATGATTACCCACAAACTGAAACTCACAAACCCTTACTCCAAAATGATTTGATATCATTTAAGTGCTATAAAAGAAACGGTTTTGAAGAAATAATCATGCTATCAAAGATTCATTAAAAACAAATCAAATAAAGCAAAACCGACGAAAATTCCTCATGGAATGATCAGACCATAAACTAATTATAGTAGTAACTGCAATATAATAGATTCTGACAAATAGATGATTGAAACACATTTGATAAGACCAGCAAATTGTCATTTTCTTGAGAATAATCATGAAACTAGAACGTGTTACTGACCATACTAAAGGAAGATAAAAAAACAATTACCATGTGAAGCTTTTCATGTTTCCATTCTACCTTAACCTAGCTTCTAGCCAAAAATGCATTTGATAAAGATTCTCATTGACTTCAATAACTAGTTCCAGTCATTACATTTAGCTGAAGACAAAAAAAATGAAACAAACTCATAAACTTTCATGGTGGAAGCCAGGCTAGGGTTCGATACCCAACCAAAAGAGAGAGTTTGAAATTATGGCTTGCCATCAAATTCCTTCACTTCATTCGAATCACTTTGTTGAAATTAAGAGTGACTTGAAGTCAACACAAGTCAAAAATAATAATGATCAATTTCAAAGATGTTTAAATTCGCTATTCAAAGGAAATGCCAACCACTTAATAATCATCATGTATTGCATGCACATAACCCATAAATAGTCAATGTTTCTCAAAAAGTTGACTTAGAACAAATGATCCCTGTCAAAAGTGTAGATGAGTGGCCATCGAACCAAATAACATTACCGTAGTAGATGTCGACCTCACAATATTGTTGACATGAATACTTGTCAACAAAAATTGATGACTATGTAACTATTGAGCGAGGATTGCCAAAGAGTGGAAACATGATATTTGAAATAACTTTCAAGTGAGGCAGATAATAATTAAGCTTGAACCAAAAATATGACTTTAAACAAAGTCATTTCCCAAGGAATGTTCACTAAGAGATGCCCAAAACAAACATTAAACACAAATTTCCATGACTATGAAATTTACATAGTCACATGCAATGTAAAACGTATCTCCAGATTTCTAACCAAAGCCAAGTGAAAGGTGATACCTTCGACAAAGTACATTGACAACTGAATAACTTATGTTGAAAGTGAGCAATAATCAAACTATCTAAAACTGAAGTAGAGTATCAAAGCACTAAACCATAATATGTGCCAAGACAATCAATGATATACTAACTCAAACACAAGTTGATTAAACCATGAATCATTATACCTAAACGTGAAGTACTAAGTTCAGAATACTGAAACTGAAAAGGGCCCTGAAACATAAAACCAATACATCAATCCAAATATTAAAACGAATAAGATAACATGTAGCTCCATGAAACTCAAGCTGATCGGAACCATAATATGTTAAAATTCAAATTGTGAATTGAATCTGAATGCAAATGCCAAGTAAGAAAACTATCCACTGAAGATAGAACATAAGAAACCAAATTGAAACTGACAAAGAATCAACTGCAAGAATAATTTGTCATCAAGGACAATCACAACTAAGAACCAACAAACTCTTCCTTTGTCCTTGATGGCAAAACAAAAAAGACTCTTCACCTTTTTGCCTCAAAGACTAAGAAAAGAAGAGAGGAGTGTGCAATGCCATGAAACACAACTGAGAAGCCAACCAATAATATTATGAGAACCGGCTACAAATAAAGAGTAATAGTGTAGCAATCAAGAATGAAGGAGAGTTGTAAGGAATAAGACATATAACATGCTCCCCCTAGGCCAAAGCATGGTAAATTAGTGAAGTAACGATTGAGAGATAACTCCCAATCGAAGTCTCAGCCTTTCAAATAACTCTTTAGCTAAAGGCTTAGTGAAAATATCAACCACCTGATCTTGTGAGCCAACAAACTATAAGCAGACTTCATTAGCCAAAACCTTTTCTCGAAGAAAGTGAAACTTGATAGCAATATGTTTAGTGCAAGAGTGCATAACAGGATTTTTTGAAATATTTATCTCACTAGTTTTATCACAAAGAAAGGAAACAGGTTTGGAAACATCAATACCCATATCTGAAAGAGTCTGAATCATCCACAGTACTTGAGTACAACACGAAGTGGAAACAATGTATTCTACTTTAGCAATGGAAATA
Source organism: Sequoia sempervirens (assembly GCA_007258455.2). Lineage (NCBI taxonomy): Eukaryota > Viridiplantae > Streptophyta > Pinopsida > Cupressales > Cupressaceae > Sequoia > Sequoia sempervirens. The sequence goes on from VDFB02193867.1 coordinate 467,650,080, forward strand.
GAAATTGATTCTTGTTTCCTGTTGTGTCATGCCACTAAACGATCACCAAGAAAGAAAGCAATACCACTGGTGCTTTTCCTATCATCTAGACAACCAGCCCAATCAGCATCAGTATATGCAATTAAAGAGAAATCATTGCTCATAGGATACCAAAGACTATAGTCAAGAGTGCCCTGAATGTATTTAAAGATCCGTTTAATAGCAGTAACATGAGATTCTTTGGGTGATGCCTGAAAAATGTGCAACCATGCAAAATGCCTGCATAATGCCAGGTCTAGAGGTAGTTAAATATAAAAGAATGTCGATTATTGATCTATTTTTCATTTGATTTGAATTAGGAGAATCATCAATTTTAGTAAGTTTGCATCTAGTAGCCATTGGAGTGCTAACAGGATGACATTCATCCATTTTAAATTTCTTAAGCATATCTCTAGCATATTTGGTTTGAGAAAGAAATATTACATTCTCACATTGAGAGATTTGAAGACCTAGAAAGAAACTTAATTCTCCTAGCATTGACATTTCAAACTCAGATTCCATTAGCTGATAGAACTTCTTACTCAAAGTAACATTATTGCAGCCAAAGATAGTGTCATCAACTTAAATTTCAATAACCAAAATATCAAAACCTTCAGTTTTAACATAAATATTACTGTCTACACCTCCTCTAACAAAGCCATTAGAAATTAAATGACTGTCCAGCCTAGAGTACCAAGCTCTAGATGCTTGTTTTAAGCCATAGAAAACCTTTTTCAACCTGTAAACATGGTTAGGCTTATCTTTGCATATAAATCTTTCAAGTTGTTCAACATAGACCTCTTCATTTAAATAGCCATTCAAAAAAGTAGGTTTGACATCCATTTCATAAACAGTAAAGTTTTTGTAAATAGATTAAGCCAAGAATATTCTGATAGATTCTAGTCTAGCAACAGGTGCAAAGGTTTCACCAAATTCAATACCTTCTTGTTGAGCATAGCCTTTGTAGAAAAATCTTGCTTTATTATGAACCACACAACCATTTTCATCAAGCTTATTTCTATAAATCCATTTGCCTCCAATGACATTCTTGTCATCTGGTCTTGGGACTAACTCCCAAGTCTGATTTTTCTCAATTTGATCAATTTCTTCCTGCATTGCATTAAGCCAACATGATTTTGTGAGAGCTTCATTAAAAAATTTAGGCTCAAACTGATTAACTAAATAGAAAGCTATTTGTGCCTTTTCATCAGATTCTGCAGCCTTTCTTCTAGTTTGAACTCTTGCATTTTTATACCCAATAATCTGATGTTTGTGGTGATATTTAGCTAGAGTCTTCGAAGGAGCTTTTGATGCAACCTTTTTAGGACTCGCATCTTCATTTTTAGGGCTTGTTGATTCAACAATAGGCTTTGATGTTTTATCTTCTTCTGAATTTGATTCAATTTCAAGTTGATCTTCCTCATTATCCAATAAGGTGTCAGCATCTAAATGTAATCTTTCATCAAATTTTAAATTCACAACTTCAACAATCTTGTTAAGCCTTATGTTAAGACATTTATAAGCTTTGATGTGAGCTGAGTATCCCAAAAAGATACCCTCATCACACTTTAATTCAAAGCTTCCTAGGTTATCATATTTCTTGATAAAGCATTTACTTCCAAAAATTTTAAAGTATTTGATAGAAGCAGTTTTTCCATACCAAAGTTCATAAGGAGTGTGTTTAGATTTCACCTTAAGCTGCACTGTATTCAAAATGTATACAGTTGTATGAACAACTTCTTTCTAGTACATATCAGACAACTTAGCTTCATCTAGCATGGTTCTAGCCATTTCTTTTACAATTCTATTCTTACGTTCAACCACCCCATTTTTTTGAGGTGTTTTTGTTGCAGCATATTGTTTTTTAATGATGTGTTGTTCACAATAATCAATAAACTCTTGAGAGGTGAATTCACCTCCTTTGTGAGATCACAGACATTTAAGTTTCAAATCTAATTCCTTCTCAACCAATTTACGAAAGATTTTAAACCTTTCAAAGGCTTTTGATTTGTGCTTAAGAAAAGTGACCCAAACCATTCTAGTATAGTCATCCACAAACAACATAAAGTACTTTTCACCATTAATAGACCTTGTTCTGGTTGGTCCACATAAATCAATATGCACAAGCTATAAAGGTTTTGAAGAAGAATGTTCTTTTGTTTTGAAGCTGATTTTAGTTTGTTCACCACTTAAGCATTCTTTGCACACAGAGTTTTCTGGCTTGCTAAGAACTAGTAAACCTCTAACATTCTGATTTTTACTAATTCTAACCAGATTTTCAAAGTTTATGTGTCCTAATCTTTTATGCCATAAGCAACTCTCTTCAATTTGTCCCATTGAACACATACCTTGATTATTGTCATTGCTTGATGTGTCAAGAAGATTGTACACATTTCCTTTTGTCCACCTTCTAGCTACAACAACCTTTCCAAGCTTGTTCTTAATCTCACATCCCTGTGAAGTGAAAAGAACATGATAACCACTATCACAGATTTGACTAACACTTAGAAGATTGTGCTTGAGACCTTCCACATAGTACACATTATAGATAGGAGTGTCCTCATTTAGAAGAAGTTAACATCTACCTTTAATTTGAATACCAAAGTTATCACCAAACTTAACATACCCACCTACATAATCTTCAATATTTATAAACTTATCCTTTTCGCCAGTCATATGGTTAGAAAATCCACTGTCCAAGACCCATAATGAAAAGTAGTTTGAACCAACATAGTTTTTTCAATGTTGTTAACAGTTTTAGGTTTCCAAACCTTTTTAATTTTCTGTTGTTTAGATTGCAGATTAGTTCTGCACTGTTTGACATAATGTCCCAAAGCATTGCATTTAAAGCATTTGATCTATCTAACAAAACCATAGTGTTGTCTAATACCAAACCTGGGTGTTCTAAGCCTGCAAGTGCTCACCTTATGGCCAAATGTGTTGTAGAAAAAATAATAACCATAGAAGAAAGGATCAATGTTGTAAGAGGGTCTATTCCATCTTAAAAACTGAACATGATCTTTACCAGCTTTTGAGTAATTTGAACTTGAACCTTTGACATCAGAAGAGGGGTTTTGTTTTACATTGTTAATTGAGCATTCACCGTTTTCAAAACCAATACCAGTTTTATCTTTATGCATTTTCTGCTTGCTTAGCATCTCATTCAGTTTTATAGTGCTTTCATGTTTTTCAATTTCCTTCCTAAGATGAACTACTTCTTGTTCCAGTTTTGTAATTTCTTGATCTTTACAGCTTACAGTCTCTCGAAGACGGTCTTCAAATCTTTTAGCTTCTTCAAGCTAAGGTTTTAGAGAGACCATTTCTTGAACTGGTTTATGTTCTTGAGCAAGAACTTGTTTTTTGAGTTTTTTGACCTCTTTTAAAGCACATTTCAGTTCACTTTCAAGGTCTACTTCACCTTCTTCAATATTAATGGTGTTTGAATCATTTTGCTGAGTAATTTCAGCCATGAACAAAGTTTCATCTTCTTCAACTAATGAATCATCAGACTCAATGTCAAATTCATCCTTACTAAACAAAATTTTCTTCTTTTTGAAATTGAAGTTTCATTTTGGTTTGAAAGCCTTCTTCTTAGGCAATTTTTCATATTTCTCTTTGTCACTGATTTGATCATCATAGGGACACTTTGCGGCAAATTGACCTATTTTGCCACAATTGAAGCATTTAAAGGGAAGTTTTCCCTTATATTTTACTAATCCCTTTTTAAGTTTTCTAACAAAATGGGATTCTTTAGAATCAGACAACTTTGATTCACTGACTTCAACAATTTCTTTCTTTTCAGTGTTCAAGGCAGTTTCTTTTCGAGTTGAATTGTTTTTGCTAGTTCTTATTTCATAGGCAGTAAGTATTCCTTGCAAGCTATCAAAGGTAAGCTTATCAAAGTGTTTCTTTACTTCTAGGGCTAAAACCTTAGATTCAAATTTGGATGGTAAGGTTCTAATGACCTTTGTGACCACATCAAATTCATTAACCTCTTGACCTAAACCTTTTATTGCATTGACAACTTCATCAACTCTTAGGAAATATTCAACCACTTTTTCATCATCCTTCATTTTCATCTCCTCAAACTGATGTTTGAATGTAATGATTTTTGACAGCTTGACTTTCTGATTCCCTTGATATATAGTTTCATGTTTTTCCCAAATTTCATGCTTAGCTCTCGCATTTGTTTCATACCTCTTTTTTTTCAGTGGGATCAATGGGAATAGAGGCTAGTACATTGTACCCATTTAAAACAATGCTCCAAACATCAACATCAAGAGAAATAAGAAAAGCTTCCATTCTATTTTTTTAGAACACATAATCTATTCCATCAAATAATGGAGCTCTGGTTACAGAGGCACCATCTTGAGAATGTGCCATTAAAAAAAAACTCCAAGACCAAGATCAATCCAACGTGATTAAAACCTATCAGAGGACCCTACACTCTGATACCAATTGTTGGAGTGAAAAGTGACACTGAGAGGGGGGAGGTGAATTAGTGTCTAACCAAAATCATACATTTTGCATAAAATAAAACATATTTCAGATTTGATCTCAATTTAATGATTAAATCATTCATGTATTGAATGTAATCATTCACATGCTACATTGAGAAATATAACAAACTGAACAACACAAAAAAGTGGTACAATCACACAAAATCAAAGATACACAAGAGTTTTGCTGAGTGGAAAACCCTAAAACAGGGAAGAAAAACCACTCCCAAAATGCCTTGAAGGCTTAATCAAATAGTCCACTATTCACAATGCCTTATAGGCCAATTTTAGAGCACCCACTCAAGGAGCACCAACCCCCTAAAATTATGTTTTTGAACAATAATAATAACTCAGAGGATTTCTCTATTTTTAGTAAAGCACAAATTTCTCTGTTTTCTCGTCTACAGAATACCCTAAGGATTCAATAATTGAATCCTTAAAATACTATATAGAGAAGAAATTTACAATTTCTCTGGCTCTTTTTATTCAAATTCTTAATGCATAGTTTATTCATACATTTTCATACAACCAAGCAATGATAATCTCATAATTACAACAACAGAATAGAATAGTGTTTTCTGCTTCTATTTATACATCTTTTTTAGGTATCAAGTCTTCAATAAATTTCGTGGTCAAGGAGAGCAGAGTAAAGAAAAATATTTTTGTTTAAATGTCAAATAATCAACTGTGTTCAGGAGTAACAGCTGATCAGAATAGGCTATAAAAATTTGACTAAAAATCAATGCTCTGTCAAGAGTAAATTAGGAAACTTTCTCAAATGCATCTGCTATAACAAAAAAAACTTAATCAAATGCATTTATTTTCATTCTGAAACTATTTTTCGGATAACCTAAGTGCCCATATGTTAATTTTTGAAAACCCTAATCATCAAACTTCAATTTCCGAACACCCATAATAAGAAATTAGTAAATTATGCAATGAATAGGGAGAATACAAAATGTAACTGATGGAATCTCAAAGATCACGATTACCCACAAACTAAAACTCACAAACCCTTACTCCAAAATGATTTGATATCATTTAAGTGTCATAAAAGAAATGGTTTTGAAGAAGTAATCACGCTGTCAACGATTCACTAAAAACCAATCGAATAAAGCAAAACCCATGAAAATTCCTCATGGAATGATTAGACCATAAACTAATTATGGTAGTAACTGCAATATAATAGATTCTAACAGATAAATGACTGAAACGCATTTGAGAAGACCAACAAATTGTCATTTTCTTGAGAATAATCATGAAACTAGAACGTGTTGCCTAACCATACTAAAGGAAGATCCAAAAATGATTACCATGTGAAGCTGTCCACATTTCCAGTCTGCCTTAACCCAGCTTCCAGCCAAAAATGCATTGGATAAAGATTCTCATTGACTTCAAAAACTAGTTACAGCTGTTCCATTTAGCTGAAGACCAAAGAAATGAAACAAACTCATAAACTTTCATGGTGGCGGCCAGGCTAGGGTTTGATACCCAGCCAAAAGAGTGAGTTCAAAATTATGGCTTGCCCTAAAATTCCTTCACTTCATTGGAATCACTTTGTTGAAATTAAGAGTGACTTGAAGTCAACACAAGTCAAAAATAATAATGATCAATTTCAAAGATGTTTAAATTCGCTATTCAAAGGAAATGCCAACCACTTAATAATCATCATGTATTGCATGCACATAACCCATAAATAGTCAATTTTTCTCAAAAAGCTGACTTAGAACAAATGATCCCTGTCAAAAGTGTAGATGAGTGGCCATCGAACCAAATAACATTACCGTAGTAGATGTCGACCTCACAATATTGTTGACATGAATACTTGTCAACAAAAATTGATGACTATGTAACTATTGAGCGAGGATTTCCCAAGAGTGGAAACATGATATTTGAAATAACTTTCAAGTGAGGCAGATAATAATTAAGCTTGAACCAAAAATATGACTTTAAACAAAGTCATTTACCAAGGCATGTTCACTAAGAGATTCCCAAAACAAACATTAAACACAAATTTCCATGACTATGAAATTTAGATAGTCACATGCAATGTAAAACGTATCTCCAGATTTCTAACCAAAGCCAAGTGAAAGGTGATGCCTTCGACAAAGTACATTGACAAGTGAATAACTTATGCTAAAAGTGAGCAATAATCAAACTATCTAAAACTGAAGTAGAGTATCAAAGCACTAAACCATAATATGTGCCAAGACAATCAATGATATACTAACTCAAACACAAGCTAATTAAACCATGAATCATTATACCTAAACGTGAAGTACCAAGTTCAGAATACTTAAACTGAAAAGGGCCCTGAAACATAAAACCAATACCTCAATCCAAATATTAAAATGAATAAGATAACATGTAGCTGCATGAAACTCAAGCTGATTGGAACCATAACATGTTAAAATTCAAATTGTGAACTAAATCTAAATGCAAATGCCAAGTATGTAATGCAAATGCCAAGTAAGAAAACTGTCCAATGAAGATAGAACATAAGAAACCAAATTGAAACTGACAAAGAATCAACTACAAGAATAATTTGTCATCAAGGACAGTCATAACTAAGAACCAACAGACTCCCCCTTTGTCCTTGATGGCAAAACAAAAAAGACTCCTCCTTTTTGGCTCAAAGACAAAGAAAAGAAGAGAGGAGTGTGCAATGCCAGGAAACACAATTGAGAAGCCAACCAAGAATATTATGAGAACCAGCTGCAAATAAAGAGTAATAGTGCAACAATCAAGAATGAAGGAGAGTTGTAAGGAATAAGACATATAAAATGCTCCGCCTAGGCCAAAACATGGTAAATTAGTGAAGTAATGATTGAGAGATAACTCCCAATCAAAGTCCCAGCCTTTCAAATAACTCTTTAGCTAAAGGCTTAGTGAAAATATCAACCACCTGATCTTGTGAGCCAACAAACTATAAGCAGACTTCATTAGCCAAAACCTTTTCTCAAAGAAAGTGAAACTTGATAGCAATATGTTTAGTGTGAGAGTGCATAACAGGATTTTTTGAAATATTTATCGCACTAATTTTATCACAAAGAGTGGAAACAGGTTTAGAAACATCAATACCCATATTTGAAAGACTTTTAATCATCCACAGTACTTGAGTACAACATGAAGTGGCAACAATGTATTCTGCTTTAGCAGTGGAAATAGAAATTGATTCTTGTTTCTTGTTGTGTCATGCCACTAAACGATCACCAAGAAAGAAAGCAATACCACTGGTGCTTTTCCTATCATCTAGACAACCAGCCGAGTCAACATCAGTATATGCAATTAAAGAGAAATCATTGCTCCTAGGATACCAAAGACCATAGTCAAGAGTGCCCTGAATGTATTTAAAGATCTGTTTAACAATAGTAACATGAGATTCTTTAGGTGATGCCTAAAAATGTGCAACCATGCAAACTGCCTGCATAATGCCAGGTCTAGAGGTAGTTAAATATAAAAGACTGCCGATCATTGATCTATTTTTTGTTTGATTTGAATTAGGAGAATCATCAATTTTAGTAAGTTTGCATCTAGTAGCCATTGGAGTGCTAACAGGATGACATTCATCCATTTTAAATTTCTTAAGCATATCTCTAGCATATTTGGTTTGAGAAAGAAATATTACATTCTCACATTGAGAGATTTGAAGACCTAGAAAGAAATTTAATTCTCTTAGCATTGACATTTCAAACTCAGATTCCATTAGCTGAGAGAACTTCTTACTCAAAGTAACATTATTGCAGCCAAAGATAGTGTCATCAACGTAAATTTCAATAACCAAAATATCAAAACCTTCAGTTTTAACATAAATATTACTGTCTACACCTCCTCTAACAAAGCCATTAGAAATTAAATGACTGTCTAGCCTAGAGTACCAAGCTCTAGGTGCTTGTTTTAAGCCATAGAGAACCTTTTTCAACCTATAAACATGGTTAGGCTTATCTTTGCATATAAATCCTTCATGTTGTTCAACATAGACTTCTTCATCTAAATAGCCATTCAAAAAAGTAGTTTTGACATCCATTTGATAAACAGGAAAGTTTTTGTAAACAGAATAAGCCAAGAATATTCTGATAGATTCTAGTCTAGCAACAGGTGCAAAATTTTCACCAAATTCAATACCTTCTTGTTGAGCATAGCCTTTGTAGAAAAATCTTGCTTTATTATGAACCGCACAACCATTTTCATCAAGCTTATTTCTATAAATCCATTTGCCTCCAATGACATTCTTGTCATCTGGTCTTGGGACTAACTCCCAAGTTTGATTTTTCTCAATTTGATCAATTTCTTCCTGCATTGCATTAAGCCAACATGATTCTGTGAGAGCTTCATTAAATATTTTAGGCTCAAACTGATTAACTAAATAGAAAGCTATTTGTGCCTTTTCATCAGATTCTGCAACCTTTCTTCCAGTTTGAACTCTTGCATTTTTATACCCAATAATCTGATCTTTGGGGTGATATTTAGCTAGAGTCTTCAAAGGAGCTTTTGATGCAACCTTTTTAGGACTCGCATCTTCATTTTAAAGGCTTGCTGATTTAGCAATAGGTTTTGATGTTTTAGCTTCTTCTGAATTTGATTCAATTTCAAGTTGATCTTCCTCATTATCCAGTAAGGTGTCAGCATCTAAATGTAATCTTTCATCAAATTGTACATTCACAACTTGAACAATCTTGTTAAGCCTTATGTTAAGACATTTATAAGCTTTGATGTGAGTTGAGTATCCCAAAAAGATACCCTCATCGCACTTTGATTGAAAGCTGCCTAGGCTACCATCATCTTTCTTGATAAAGCATTTACTTCCAAAAATTTTAAAGTATTTGACAGAAGCAGTTTTTCCATACCAAAATTCATAAGGAGTGTGTTTAGATTTCACCTTAAGCTACACTCTATTCAAAATGTATACAGCTGTATGAACAACTTCTTTCTAGTACATATGAGACAACTTAGCCTCATCTAGCATGGTTCTAGCCATTTCTTTTATAGTTCTATTCTTACATTCAACCACCCCATTTTTTTGAGGTGTTTTTGTTACAGCATATTGTCTTTTAATGATGTGTTGTTCACAGTAATCAATAAACTCTTGAGAGGTGAACTCACCTCCTTTGTGAGATCACAGACATTAAGTTTCAAATCTGATTCCTTCTCAACCAATTTACGAAAGATTTTAAACATTTCAAAGGCTTCTGATTTGTACTTAAGAAAAGTGACCCAAACCATTCTAGTATAGTCATCCACAAACAACATAAAGTGCTTTTCACCATTAATAGACCTTGTTCTAGTTGGTCCACATAAATTAGTATGCACAAGCTATAAAGGTTTTGAAGAAGAATGTTCTTTTGTTTTGAAGCTAATTTTAGTTTGTTCACCACTTAAGCATTCTTTGCACATAGAGTTTTCTGGCTTGCTAAGAACTGGTAAACCTCTAACATTTTGATTTTTACTAATTCTAACCAGATTATCAAAGTTTATGTGTCATAATCTTTTATGCCATAACCAACTCTCTTCAATTTGGCACATTGAACACATACCCTGATTATTGTCATTGCTTGATGTGTCAAGAAGATTGTACACATTTCCTTTTGTCCACCTTCCAGCTGCAACAACCTTTCCAAGCTTGTTCTTAATCTCACATCCCTGTGAAGTGAAAAGAACATGATAACCACTATCACAGATTTGACTAACACTTAGAAGATTGTGCTTGAGACCTTCCACATAGTACACATTATAGATAGGAGTGTCCTCATTTAGAAGAAGTGAACCTGTACCTTTAATTTGAATACCAGAGTTATCACCAAACTTAACATACCCGCCTACATAATCTTGAAGATTTATAAACTTATCCTTTTCGCCGGTCATATGGTTAGAACATCCACTGTCCAAGACCCATAAGTCCTTTTCATTCCTCCTTTTTCTTGGAATGAAAATTAGTTTGAACCAACATAGTTTTCTCAATGTTGTTAACAGTCTTAGGTTTCCAAAACTTTTTAATTTTCTACTGTTTAGATTGCAGATTAGTTCTGCACTGTTTGACATAATGTCCCAAAGCATTGCATTTAAAGCATTTGATCTATCTAACAAAACCATAGCGTTGTCTAATACCAAACCTGGGTGTTCTAAGCCTGCAAGTGCTCACCTTATGGCCAAATGTGTTGTAGAAAAAATAATAACCATAGAAGAAAGGATCAATGTTGTAAGAGGGTCTATTCCGTCTTAAAAACTGAACATGATCTTTACCAGATTTTGAGTAATTTGAACTTGAACCTTTGACATCAGAAGATGGGTTTTGTTTTACATTGTCAATTGAGCATTCACCCTTTTCAAAACCAATACCAGTTTTATCTTTATGCATTTTCTGCTTGCTTAACATCTCATTCAGTTTTAGAGTGCTTTCATATTTTTCAATTTCCTTCCTAAGATGAACTACTTCTTGTTCCAGTTTTTGAATTTCTTGATCTTTACAGCTTACAGTCTCTCGAAGACGGTCTTCAAATCCTTTAGCTTCTTCAAGCTGAGTTTTCAGAGAGACCATTTCTTGAATTGGTTTATGTTCTTGAGCAAGAACTTGTTTTTTGACCTATTTTAAAACACATTTCAGTTCACTTTCAAGGTCTACTTCACCTTCTTCAATATTAATGGTGTTTGAATCATTTTGCTGAGTAATTTCAGCCATGAACAAAGTTTCATCTTCTTCAATTGATGAATCATCAGACTCAATGTCAAATTCATCCTTACTAAACAAACTTTTCTTCTTTTTGAAATTGAAGTTTCATTTTGGTTTGAAAGCCTTCTTCTTAGGCAATTTTTTATATTTCTCTTTGTCACTGATTTGATCATCATAGGGACACTTTGTGGCAAATTGACCTATTTTGCCACAATTGAAGAATTGAAGCATTTAAAGGGAAGTTTTCCCTTAGATTTTCCTGATCCCTTTTTAAATTTTCTAACAAAATGGGATTCTTTAGAATCAAACAACTCTGATTCACTGGCTTCAACAATTTCTTTCTTTTCAGTGTTCAAGGCAGTTTCTTTTCGAGTTGAATTGTTTTTGCTAGTTCTTATTTCATAGGCAGTAAGTATTCCTTGCAAGTTGTCGAACGTAAGCTTATCAAAGTGTTTCTTTTCTTCTAGGGCCGAAACCTTAGATTCAAATTTGGATGGTAAGGTTCTAACGACCTTTGTGACCACATCAAATTCATTAACCTCTTGACCTAAACCTTTCATTGCATTGACAACTTCATCAACTCTTAGGAAATATTCAACCACTTTTTCATCATCTTTCATTTTCATCTCCTCAAACTGGTGTTTGAATGTAATGATTTTTGACAGCTTGACTTTCTCATTCCCTTGATATATAGTTTCAAGTTTTTCCCAGATTTCATGCTTAGCTCTGGCATTTGTTTCATACCTCTTTTTTTCAAGGATCAATGGGAATAGAGGCTAGTACATTGTACCCATTTAAAACAATGCTCCAAACATCAACATCAAAAGAAATAAGAAAAGCTTCCATTCTATTTTTTTAGAACACATAATCTGTTCCATCAAATAATGGAGCTCTGGTTACAGAGGCGCCATCTTGAGAATGTGCCATTAAAAAAAAATCCAAGACCAAGATCAATCCAAGGTGATTAAAACCTATCAGAGGACCCTACGCTCTAATACCAATTGTTGGAGTGAAAAGTGACACTGAGAGGGGCGGGGGGGGGGCAGGAGCCGGGGGGAGGGTGGCCGGGGGCGAAGGGGGTAAATTAGTGTCTAACCAAAATCATACATTTTGCATAAAATAAAACATATTTCAGATTTGATCTCAATTTAATGATTAAATCATTCATGTATTGAATGTAATCATTCACATGCTACATTGAGAAATATAACAAACTGAACAACAACACAAAGAAGAGATGCAATCACACAAAATCAAAGATACACAAGATTTTTGCTGAGTGGAAAACCCTAAAACAGGGAAGAAAAACCACTCCCAAAATGCCTTGAAGGCTTAATCAAATAATCCACTATTCACAATGCCTTATAGGCCAATTTTAGAACACCCACTCAAGGAGCACCAACCCCTAAAATTATGTTTTTGAATAATAATAATAACTCAGAGGATTTCTCTATTCTTAGTAAAGCACAAATTTCTCTGTTTTCTCGTCTACAAAATACCCTAAGGATTCAATAATTGAATCCTTAAAATACTATATAGAGAAGAAATTTACAATTTCTCTGCACTTTTTTATTCAAATTCTTAATACATAGTTTATTCATACATTTTCATACAACCAAGGAATGATAATCTCATAATTACAACAACAAAATAGAATAGTGTTTTCTGCTTCTATTTATACATCTTTTTTAGGTATAAGTCTTCAATAAATTTCGTGGTCAAGGAGAGCAGAGTAAAGAAAACTCTTTTTGTTTAAATGTCAAAAAATCAACTGTGTTCAGGAGTAACGGCTGATCAGAACAGGCTGTAAAAATTTGACTGAAAATCAATGCTCTCTCAAGAGTAAATTAGGAAACTTTCTCAAATGCATCTGCTATAACAAACAAAACTTAATCAAATGCACTTATTTTCATTTTGAAACTATTTTGCGGATAACCTAAGTGCCCATATGTTAATTTTTGAAAACCCTAATCATCAAACTTTAATTTCTGAACACCCATAATCAGAAAATAGTAAATTATGCAATGAATAGGGAGAATACAAAATGTAACTGATGGAATCTCAAAGATCATGATTACCCACAAACTGAAACTCACAAACCCTTACTCCAAAATGATTTGATATCATTTAAGTGTCATAAAAGAAACGGTTTTGAAGAAATAATCACGCTGTCAACGATTCACTAAAAACCAATCGAATAAAGCAAAACCCATGAAAATTCCTCATGGAATGATCAGACCATAAACTAATTATGGTAGTAACTGCAATATAATAGATTCTGACAGATAAATGACTGAAACGCATTTGAGAAGACCAACAAATTGTCATTTTCTTGAGAATAATCATGAAACTAGAACGTGTTACCTGACCATACTAAAGGAAGATCCAAAAATGATTACCATGTGAAGCTGTCCACATTTCCAGTCTGCCTTAACCCAGCTTCCAGCCAAAAATGCATCTGATAAAGATTCTCATTGACTTCAAAAACTAGTTACAGCTGTTACATTTAGCTGAAGACCAAAGAAATGAAACAAACTCATAAACTTTCATGGTGGCGGCCAGGCTAGGGTTCGATACCCAACCAAAAGAGTGAGTTCAAAATTATGGCTTGCCCTAAAATTCCTTCACTTCATTCGAATCACTTTGTTGAAATTAAGAGTGACTTGAAGTCCACACAAGTCAAAAGTAATAGTGATCAATTTCAAAGATATTTAAATTCGCTATTCAAAGGAAATGTCGACCACTTAATAATCATCATGTATTGCATGCACGTAACCCATAAATAGTCAATGTTTCTCAAAAAGCTGACTTAGAACAAATGATGCCTGTCAAAAGTGTAGATTAGTGGCCATCGAACCAAGTAACATTACCATAGTAGATGTCAACCTCACAATATTGTTGACATGAAGAATTGTCAAAAAAAATTGATGACTATGTAACCTTTGAGCGAGGATTGCCAAAGAGTGGAAACATGATATTTAAAATAACTTTCAAGTGAGGCAGATAATCATTAAGCTTGAACCAAAAATATGACTTTAAACAAAGTCATTTACCAAGGAATGTTCACTAAGAGATGCCCAAAACAAACATTAAACACAAATTTCCATGACTACGAAATTTACATAGTCACATGCAATGTAAAACGTATCTCCAAATTTCTAACCAAAGTCAAGTGAAAGGTGATATCTTCGACAAAGTACATTGACAAGTGAATAACTTATGCTGAAAGTGAGCAATAATCAAACTATCTGAAACTAAAGCAGAGTATCAAAGCACTGAACCATAATATGTGCCAAGACCATCAATGATATACTAACTCAAACACAAACTGATTAAACCATGAATCATTATACTTAAACGTGAAGTACCAAGTTCAGAATGCTGATACTGAAAAGAGCCCTAAAACGTAAAACCAATACCTCAATCCAAATATCAAAACCAATTAGATAACTTGTAGGTGCATGAAACTCAAGCTGATCAAAACCATAACATGTTAAAATTCAAACTGTGAATTGAATTTGAATGTGAATGCCAAGTAAGTAATGTGAATGCCAAGTAAGAAAACTGTCCACTGAAGATAGAACATAAGAAACCAAATTGAAACTGACAAAGAATCAACTGCAAGAATAATTTGTCATCAAGGACAATCACAACTGAGAACCAACAAAACACCATTATAGAGTAGATATAGGGGAGAACAAAATGAAAAACAAGCAATAAACAACAACCCAGTAATTTTATATTAATCAAAATTATGTTTTCTTTTACGAAGCTTCGACTCTTTCATCATCAACTTCATTACAGACTTTTTCTTTCTCTTCTGCTCTTGAGAGCTCTCCTTCTCCATTATGCTACTACAAAGCAACCAAATATGAAACCTAAAGCAACTTCTAGAGACTTCAACGTAAAATAATCTATTTTGATGCACCGACAAAACATGTGATGCATGCACAAGAGTTAAAGAAAAATCCATTCATATCATTTCGTATCCTTTTCCAAAATCTGGCTTTTTAAATTCTCTTTAATGCTGGGATCAATTTGTGATCCAATTCAAATATGATGGTTGTATTTCTTCAATGTGGAGATGTCCTGTAGATATAAAGTTGATACAGAGCATGCTGAATTGACAGAAATAGCTGTGTATTAAATGGAGTAGGTAAGATTATATCCCCAACATGTTTAAATTATTTTTTGTGTTGTATTTCTTCTAGGGTTACATATATTTTTTTTTCTTGTAACTTTTATTTGTGTTAAAAAGTATCAAATATTTTTTGTTTAGAGATATTATTATGGTTGTTATAATCCTCTACTCTTTTTATTTAGAGATATTATTATGGTTGTTATAATCCTCTACTCTTTCTTGGTGTTAACTTTATTTTTCCAGCTCTCTGCCTCTGTGAGTAAATGATTTAGTAGTTATTTACTTAAGATTTGTAAATTAATTTCTACAATATTTTATGTGTTTATTAAGTTTGTTATTATGATTTATGGTCATTCATTGTGTTTCTTTCTTGTTTCATATTTCTGGCTTAGTAACTGTAGGGTTACACAGTTGACTTTTAAAAACAAGAGTTGTGCGCCAGCTAGTGTCCCTGCCTTAAGGGATATTGAATGTTCATTTTAGTGTAGATGGTATAATGTAGTTTATTTTTCGGTTGCACAAATGTCTTTATCAAGTTTAAAGATGAGCATGGAATTATCAGGGGAAGCCTAGACATAGTTCAAGAGAGTTAAAACAATGTGCAAAGGTAGAATAAATATGTGCTACAGTAGCCATTGTGAACACAAGAAAGGAGTAAAACTAACAACATCAAGACTATTTCAAACACTCTATTCTTAAACCGTTAGAAGATGAGAAAAGGTCTGAATTCTTAGTGATTTTATTAATAATTTTGCCACAAAGTATAATTTTTGAGCTTCAAAGGTTGATAAAATACAACCACAACCGATTTTATCAATAATTTTGCCACAAGGTATAATTTTTGAGCTTCAAAGGCTGATAAAATACAACACAACCTCATGTCTTAACTCAATACTGACTAAATGCTCAAGCTAATGGGTGATAGTAATAAAGTATATATAAAAATGTCACTGAATAAGATTATAATTTAAGCCATAAAGTTGTATATACATGTTCTCTATTTTTAAAGTTATTTGCAAATAGAATGGTTGTTATTATTGTTAATGCATTTGAAATATTTTCTTCTTTCTACCCTAGTGTGTTATGCTCTTTGGATCTAGATTTTCCTACTACAAAAATTACATGTTCTTAGAAGGTTCTAGAAAATACATATGCTTAGCATGTTTGGTTGATATTATCATTGACATTGCAATATAGAAAACAATACAAAATGTTGGCTATCCTGTATTAGAAACAATTAGTAGTGAAGGGTTAAGCTTTTCACAATGTACCTGTTACAATACGTTACTAAAAAATGACAGTTGCTTGTTGCAAATTATTTTGATGCAATTTTCCATATTGCAATAGTGCAGCATAAGACCTATGGTAAGCTGCAAATAGCTTTTCAGCTAGGTGGAGCACTCTTGGGAGCTCTAGCACCACCATTGCACTATGATAGAAAACTAAAAAGCAGAGGGCTTCCACACTCCAGGGAGCTCTAGCACCACCATTGCATTATGATAGAAAACTAAAAAACAGAGGGCTTTCCTCAAGGAGGATGTTCAGTGAGTCTCAAAAGCCTAACTTCATAATTCCAAAACTCTTGAAGCTAACCTTGATGATTCTTTCATTCAATATTCAAGGAAGCAAAGTGATAAACTGGATAATAAATTACTTGAAATAGCAGCAACATGTTCTTCTTCTTCTTCTAAACGAGCAGAAGACCCATTCACACTTCTAGTGTATGAGTAGAAGAATGAATCTGAAATATCCTTTGCCAATCAGAAACAACAAAAGTCTACTCTAGATTCAACAATAATGATTTTATTGATTTTTTCAAATTCTGGAATTGAGTCGAAATAAAACAGAATTAACTATGAATGACTCTTATTATCTGACATGACTAATATCCATAGTTTCACATTCCAAAATGATTTCCTTCAATATCTGGATAACATAAAATACCCGTAATAAGTAGATTGATATTAGAAAGCCTCCTTGAATTTCTGAGATATGGACGGCTTCGTGAATCCAGAAATGGGTTACAGGTTCTACAAGTCGGCTCCTAAAGCCTGAAGATGATGAGTGTTGCAGCCGCCGTAGCTTCAAACATAGAACCTATGCTGTGTCTGTGCCAGTAAACTATCATGCAGCCCTTGGTTGATCATCCAAGCTGCAGGTTTAGGGGTTTGTCGTCCCAAAACAGTGAGAGGAGAAAATAAAAAAGATAACATAATAATCATGCACCCAAATTTTCCAACCAGCCTTAGAAAGGCATCAACCCTAGAAACTGCGCTTTCCCTAACTCCTACAAATCAAGCGATTACTCTTAATAAATCAAGTGCTTAATTAAAAGCATTTCCTTAATTGAATTCATCATAAAGAATTAGAGTCGAATGAAAATGCTGAAGTATTAAGAAATGGCCCCAACCGATGACTAAAAAATAGGAGTCACTTAAGTGAAACCGGCCCCACCAAATTGTCTCCTTTTATTTTAACAAATTTACTAAGTCTACGAGACGCACAACAAGAACAAAATTAGCAAAACAAAACTTAGAAGCTCAATCAGAAGGGGATATTATAGTCCTCCCTTCCCAAGATTGTTGGTCCACTAACAATCGTAAGTTAGGATGTTGTAGTATCTCATCATTTTCCCATGAAGCATCATCAATAGGAAAACCCTTCCATTTTATCAGATACTCAAGCACAATCTTATTTCTTAGTTTCTTTTCCCTCTAATTGGCAATACCTTCAGGTTCCAGAATCAATTTTCCCTCTTCATCTAATTGTGGCAATTCAGGAGAGGCAACTGTTTGCTATCCCAATGCTTTCTTCAAGCAAGACACATGGAAAATATTATGGATCCTAGTTCCCGCCAGTAGTTCAAGCTCGTATGCAACTTCTCCAATTTTCCGAAGTACCTTGTAATGCCCATAAAACCTTGGTTTCAACTTCTCTGCTCCGCTGCTTTTTAACGAAGATTGTTTGTAAGGCTGTAAACATAGGAAGACCAAGTCCCCTACTTGAAATGTCCTCTCGACTCTATGTCTGTCTGCATACAATTTTTGTTGGTTTTGAGCCTGTGAGATATTGTCTTTCAATGCTTTGAGAATATCTTGGTAATTCTGTATGGTTTATTTTGCTCGGGGCACCTTGCTATCTTCAAAGGCTATGTCTATAAATGACAAAGCTTCATAACCATACAATGCCTTAAACGGAGACATTCCAATAGTCATGTGATAGGTAGTATTGTAACAATACTCACCTAAATGCAACCACTTGACCCAAGCACGTTGTTGCCCAGAAACGTAGTTTTTGAGATAGCCTTCTACCCACTTGTTCACAATTTTGTTCTAACCATCCATCTGAGGATGATAACTGGTACTGGGTGTTAGTTATGTCCCTGCCAAACAGAATAATTCCTGCCAAAATATGCTAATAAATCTACTATCCCTATTGCTGATAATGGTCTTAGGGAGACCGTGCAACCTACACACTTCTTGAAAAAATAAATCTACAACCTAAGAAGCTGAGTAATCTGTAAGGATAGCGTAGAAATGGGAATATTTAGTCAGCCTATCCACCACTACAAATATGCAATCCTTTCCTTGTACTCATGGAAGTCCTGTGATGAAATCCATAGATATACCTTCCCACTTCTAATATGGAATGGGTAAAGGTTGTAAAAGACCTGCTAGAAAAGTGTGCTCTGCCTTATTATGTTGGCATGTCAAACATTCACAGACATGTTGTAGCAAATCACCCTTAAGCCCTTTCTAAGAGAATCTCTCTCTTACCTTCCTATAAGTTTTGAAGAACCCCTGGTGTCCAGCTAGAGGTGTGTCACGCAATGCTTTCATAATACTTTGCTTAATTTTAGACCCCGGTACAAGGTAGATCCTATTTTTGTAATATATCACTTCTCCTATTAGGGTATATCTATCATCTTGTACCTTCCCATCCACTATATCACAATTAAAGGAGTCTTTAGAGTATTCAGCCAGAAGCTGCGATTTCTAATCAGCGGAAATTTTTGTAAGTGAGCAAAGAGTGGGTCTTCTAGAAAGTGCATCAACAACCACATTCTTCTTTCCTTTGATATATTCCACATCAAAGTCATATGCCTGAATCTTACTCACCCATTTTTATTGACGTTCATTGAGATCCTTCTATTCCAAAAAATATTTAAGACTATTATGATCAGTTCTAACAGTAAATTTTGCACCCACCAAATACTATCTGAGTTTGGATAATGCATGCATGATAGCCAACATCTCTTTATCATACATGGAATACAATTTATCGGAATCTCTGAGCTTTTTTCTTTCAAACACAATAAGATGTCTATCCTGCATTAGGACTGCTCCAATTCCTTGTCTCAAAGCATCACATTCCACAATGAAAGGCTTTGTGAAATCAGGGAGTGCTAATACTGGACATGTACTAATGATGTCCTTGAACTTTTCAAAAATAGCCTGTGCCTCTATAGACCATTGGAAAGCCCCCTTCTTTGTAAGATCAGTCAAGGGAGAAGCCAACTGGGAAAAGCCTCGTACAAATCTTCTGTAATAATAGCATAAACCCAAGAATCCTCTCAAATCAGAAATGTTCTTAGGAGGTGGCCACTCCAAGATTGCTTGTATCTTCTCTTGATGAAATTTTACCCCATCAACTCCAATCACATGTCCTAGATATAGAATCTCTAACATTCTGAATTCACACTTTGAAGCTTTAGCAAACAATGATTGTTGTTCGATGATACTCAGAACAATATCTAAATGCTACAAATGTTCTTCCCAAGTTTTGCTATATATTAGTATGTCATCAAAAAATACCAATACAAACTTCCTCAATTGTTCACGGAAAACGTGATTCATGCAAGATTGAAACGTGGTTGGCGCGTTGGTGAGACCAAAGGGCATAACAAGGAATTCAAAGTGCCCATAGTGATAACAGAAAGTTGTCTTCTGAATGTCTTCCTCCCTCACACTTATCTGATGATAGCCGAAACGTAAATCAATCTTAGAAAAGAAAACTGATCCATGTAACTCATCCAAGAGTTCATCTATTCTAGGAATGGGATACCTATTCTTTATAGTCCTTTTATTCAAAGCCCTGTAATCAATACACATAAGTAAGGTGCCATCTTTTTTCTTGACCAGCACTACTGAGGATGCAAAAGGGCTGAAACTTGGACGTATGTGTCCCATTTTCAGCAACTCCTTAATTGTCTTTTCAATCTCCTCTTTGAAGTGATGAGGGTGCCTATAAGGAGTGGTTATCACTGGTTTTGAGCCTTCTTCTAGCTCAATCACATGCTCAAATCCTCTATCTGGTGGACATCCTGGAGGAATATCTCCAAACACAGCACCATGTTTATCTAACATAGATTGTATATCAACATGGTAAGAGGGTTCCTTATTTGTGGTAGCTTTGTTAGAAATAAAACATTGGGCTGCCCATTCAATATCATCATGACGGAAAATAGCTTCCATTCTTTTTGCTGAGACCACTCTTGGTCCTCCATCCACCATAGCTTTCAGTATGGTTTTCTTACCTTCAACCATAAACTCCAACTGCATCTGTTTGAAGTCTTGTACATACCTCTCTAATGATTCAAGCCACTGAAGACCCAAAATAACATCTACATTACTAAGACCAAGAACATAGAAGTCTCCCATTAAAGTATAGTCTCCCATTTGAATTATCAGTTGTGGTATGACACGGTTACAATTCAGGGGAAAACCATCTGCAACAATCACATTAAATCCAGGAAATTCCTCTGTCTGCAATCCTCGTCTATTGACTAAACCTTCATCAATAAAGTTATGAGTTGCACCGTTGTCCACTAAACACACTATCTGCTGCCCCTGGGTAAACCCACAATAGTGGGTTACAATTTTTTGAATGAAGATAAATTAGAAATACTCATCAAAAAATTTAAAATGGTTTACCCCTTCTAATGAAGGGGGTTCAAATGAACCACCCCCCCTCTAATGAACCCGCCCTTCTAATGAACCCACCTCCCTTCTAATGAACCCCCTTTTCCACTATATAAGGGGGTTCGAATGAACCCTCTTTTTTCACCTTTCCCTCCACCATTTCAAAATTTATGCATTTTTTTTACTATCAAAGCTTGGGAAGGAGGTGCAAATAGATTCAAATTGATAAACCAAGTTGGATGATTGTAGCAATTGAAATGTGCTTTCCAACAACTATAAATTTAATATATTTTGTTTTTATTAATATTTTATTTTTTAGTTTTACTATACATAGGTTTTTCATCGAACATCAAGTTCGATGAAAAATCATTGTGGAAAAATAGTAAATATGAGGAATTTTTTTTTGAAAAATATATACGTATTAGGTATTGATGTCCTCGTTCTAACAGAAAAAGAAAAATTGAATTTCAATACATACCAAAAAAGTTATGTGAGCCGAAGTGCACCTATGTCTAAATTATAAATGTTTTGATTTCAAAACTTAATTAAAAGAAAAATATTCAACAAAATGCTATGAAACAAAATGAAAGCACTAGATACTTGTGTTGCCAACCTAAATTCAAAAGAATTAGAGTTTTATCCTTTGTAGAAAAAAAGTTATGCGAGCCGAATTACACATCACTTTTTAAAAATGTTGTTTACTATTAAAAACTAGTTATCAAAGGAGACGCAAAAAAATTACAATTTAATTTCAATTTTTTTTTTTAAAATACATTTTAAATATACAAACAAAATCTCACAAATCACTAGTTTACATCATTTTCAAATTCCTAATAGTTTACCTACTATAAGTGTCAGAAAGTGAAGTTTTCACTGAAAATGTTGATTTCAATGTCGAGTTTGGCCAAAAAGTGTAATCCATTATTGTGGGATGACCCCCCTTAAGAACTCCTTTTAACCGGAAGGGTCTACCTCTTGGAATTCCATAAAGAGTGGCTATGTGTGGGTTTTCTCTATCTGCAGTGTTTTCCAATTCAATCTATGGTGACTGAAACTCTTGTGTATGACCTTCTTCAACATCCTCTTCTAGCTCCTCCTCTAAATGTACTCCAATTAAATGAAGTTTACCCTTTCCAAGGCAACGATGTCCTATTTCCCAAGGTTCCTTACAGGAGAAGCACAATTTCTTCCTCCTTAGCTTGTTTCATGATTCTTGATCAGCTTTTGAAGGTGCATTTCAAGGCTGATTGAAACTTGTGTTTCTCTACTGGTTTGGACCCCTTTTATCCATTTTCCAAGAACTTAATTCTTTCTTTTGAGGCTGATATGGTGTTGTACTCTCTAAATCCATTGCTAATCCAATAGCATCATCAAGAGAACTGGGCCTATGAGCTTTAACTAAGCCTTTAAGTTTGTCACTTAGACCCTCAACAAAGAGCATTGTGACTCTTTTCTAAGGCATATCAGGAACCATTACTGCAATTTTTTGGAACTCGTTGATATTTGATTCAAGTTGTCCTCCTTGCTTTAACTGAGCTAATTCCCTATAGTAAACTTCTATATCTTTTCGATCAAATCGTGTAATTAGCCTCTTGACAAATTCTTCATATGAATGAATCATAGCATGATCCTAGGAAATAAGACCGTGATGCCACCAATCATAGGCTACCCCATCTAAATGCATGGTAACAAACTGGATTGCTTTTTCTTCCTCCATGGACTTAATTGCCAAGAAAGTATCTAATTTATAAACCCATGATCTAGCTGATAAGCCTTCAGTTCCATTGAAAGTTGGGATAGTTATTTTGTTCAAGGAATCCTTATACTCCACCGACTGAGTGCCCTGCCTGGTTGGTCCTCTAGGCCTCCAATCTTGTCCCTCCTGACGATTTTTGGCCTTGTCCTTACACTGATTCATGAACTGGTTTAAATTCACTAGCTGCCTCACATCAACTGGTAATTGCAAATACTCATCCCGAGCCACCATGATGTCATCTGTAATATGAGTCTCTGCTTCCTCTACCTGTGGGATGGGTTCCCTTTCAACCTGACGAGGTATAAAGGTGGGGCGTAAAGGTCGATCGGACCTTGTATCTGTTGTTCGATCTTGGTTCTCATGCCTAGCATTACTTTTGCTATGTTGAATACTGGACCCTCCAGATCGAGAATGACCCACCCTCAACTATCCCAAAGCAGTGACCATACGATCCTGGAACGGTTGCATCATTTGTTGTTGTTGAGCAAATAATGTCAAAAAATCATTCAACTGATTATTCAGCTCTCTTGGCGGACTTCCTTCTCTTCTTTCACCCATATCTCCTTCAACTGGGTTAATTTTAGCTTCCTCTTGTTGTCCTAACCTGCTCCTTGTATTGTATTTTTGAGGTTCAAACCCTCTTGAATGCATAGAAACACTTTATACTGACATGTTTAGGGTTAGGAGCAAAAAGGCAACCCAATTCTTGACATGCAACGAAAAAAGCATCTAGAAATCCCTCAGGATAAAAAAAGAAACCAAATTCTTGACATGCAACGAAAAAAGCATCCAGAAACCCCTACAGGTAGGCAGGATTCGTGGCTCTGATAACACTGAAATATCCTTTGCCAATCATAAACAACAAAAGTCTACTCTAGATTCAACAATGATGATTTTTATTGATTTTTTCAGATTCTGGAATTGAGTCGAAATAAAACAGAATTAACTATGAATGACTCTTATTATCTGACATGACTAATATCCATAATTTCGCATTCCAAAATGATTTCCTTCAATATCTGGATAACATAAAATACCCATAATAAGCATATTGATATTAGAAAGCCTCCTTGAATTTCTGAGATATGGACGGCTTCGTGAATCCAGAAATGGGTTACAGGTTCTGCAAGTCGGCTCCTAAAGCTTGAAGATGATGAGTGTTGTAGCCGCTGTAGCTTCAAACATAGAACATATGTTGTGTCTGTGCCAGTAAATTGTCATGCAGCCCTTGGATCAGCCCTGGAATTTGATGGTCTATTTGACCGTTTTTTCAATTTTAGACCATATATTACAACGATAAAATTTATTAGACCATATAGTTTGACTTGCTATATTTTTATTAAACCGTAAAAAAATATTATAAGCAAAGTATTTTAACCTATAATATATATCATTTTATAATTTTTATTATTAAAAGATAAATTAAATTAGAATAGAATATAACTTTTTTGAATATTTTCTAAAACGAATTTAGAAACTTTTGACATTTTTATAATAGTTATCATTTTTTTTATATTAATATATGTGACTTATAGTATTTTTATTAAAATATATATTAATTTAGAATCTTTTCAAAATGGAATATAATTATTTTTATGTTTTAAAACATATTTAACAAGATTTGTTTTTAATATAAACTTAGAAACTTTTGTTAATTGTTAATTATAACAGTAGATTTTTATATTTATTACTAATTTTTCAAGATATTGCATTTATAAAAGATTTTAATATTTATTAAAAAAATTTCAAGATATTGTATTTATAAAAGATTTTATATAAAAATTCATAAATTAAACAATTTTTTTGACAGATATTTAAATGACCAAACCGTCATAAAATTTTCATATGACAGGGAGGGGTGACCGTCAAATTCCAGGCCTGCCTTGGATGATCGTCCAAGCTGTAGGTTCAGGGGTTTGTCGTCCTAAAACAGTGAGAGGAGAAAATAAAAAAAGATAACATAATAATCATGCACCCAGATTTTCCAACCAGCCTTAAGAAGGCAGCAACCCAAGAAACTGCGCTTGCCCTAACTCCTACAAATCAGGCAATTCCTCTTAATAAATCAAGTGTTTAATTAAAAGCATTTCCTTAATTGAATTCATCATAAAGAATTAGAGTTGAATGAAAATGCTGAAATATTAAGAAATGGCCCAACCGATGACTGAAAAATAGGAGTCACTTAAGTGAAACCGGCCCCACCAAATTGTCTCCTTTTATTTTAACAAATTTACTAAGTCTAGAAGACGCACATCAAGAACAGACTTAGCAAAACAAAACTTAGAAGCTCAGTCAGAAGGGGATATTACAGAATGCCATTCACACTTCTAGTGTATGAGTAGAAGAATGAATCCTTGGCTGCTTCCTTGCTGTAATACAGAAAATAAAATGCCAATCATATCAGAGAGATCAAAAAAAGAGGATTGTAGAATATGTTTCTTACATATATAATTCCATCAATAGGAGTGCTCTCAATAAGCTCTTATAAAAAGGGAACACTATTTCCTAAATAAAGTTAATGAATGCAAGGAAAATAAAATTTCAGAAGTGGATTTTAGAGTTTGTTGTTTTACATTTCATTGAAAACATTAAGCGTGAAAAATAATAAGCAGCTTGAACTAAGTGGGCCAAGACTGCCACCAACCAAATGTTTAAAAACCACCATTACAAACTCAAATGCCATCATTCAATATAAACACTAAAACAATAGGCATTAAGGTTAAAATGTTTGTTATCCCAATTTATTCCAATCCAAATACAAATATAGCACAAGCATTCATATTCACAGAAATTGAACTTTCTCCCATCCCAAACATTCAATATACAACATAAGCGTTCATATTCATGAAAGTTCAACTTTCTCTGTTCTCCCATGCTTGACATTTCAATTAGATTTGTGATAGAGATGCAGAGGACAATTACCTGGGCAGCCCATACCATAGTAGCAGAAGTTATTCTCAGAAATAAATCAGCAAACTAAAAGATCAAGTTTCTTTCAAAAATCTTAGGTTAAAATTATCCAAAAAAATGGGAAACAATAGGGTAAGGGTTAGGGGTTTTGGGAAAAGATGAATGTAATGAAACAGTGGTATAGTTGGGCCTCCCATGAAAGCAAGACAACACATAAGCATTTTGGCGGATTCTGTTTTACCTGTCCCACTTTCTACTGAGATACATGGTGCAACACCATCAAGATGTGTCAATTCAGAAGAAGAACTCAGTTTGCATAAAAAAAATAACAAACAAAATTTTTACAGTCCCTCAATATATGGTTGCTAAAACTCCTCAAAAGTGACATATCCAACTGAGGTTTTGATGATATATTAACAGTACAAAGCATGAAACAAAGATACCCCATACGTGACAGGAAAATGATAAGCCGTCTACAGAGACATATTTACACATAAGTCAAAGAATACCTTTGAAATAATATACTGAAACTAATCATCGAACAAAGTTCTTGCTTGAAAAAGAGAAGCAATATGCAAGCACACCGAACTGTAGGATATTTCTTTCTTTCTGTATCTGTAAATCATGGACAAAAAGATAACAACAATTTTTATTTTTTTTAATTATATTGAAGAAAAGAAAACAACAATTAACATTTCAAATATATCAAAATTATTCATAGCAAGCTTTAAACAACTGGTTTGTACAAACTTATAGATTCTTGATGTTATAATAAGCAACTTTAAAACATTGCTTGAGAAAACACATTACAGCTGGCAATAAATACTTTCTCATCTTTAGTCCAAAAAAGCTCCAATCTTCTTGTTTGCCGTAAGTTTTGATAAACCATAATTGTTGATATTAATTCTAAAAATATTGAAATAGCTCAGCAAAATCCCAAAATGTGTACTGACCTTCAAAACAAATCATGATTCTTTGTTTTCTTAATTTTTTTAACTCATTTTGTCAATTTCCTGATTTTTTTTCTGAGTTTTACAATATTCCCATTAAGATCTTTTGACCCCTTCTGGTTTCTGTCCTTGTTATGTTTTTAGTAACATTCTAGTTTATACAACAATTAAGATTGCAATCTCAATGTCCAGCCCTGGTAATTTTTTTGGCTTCTCTAACTGTTGCAAGGTACATCCTAAAACACTATACCAACCTTCTCAGTTGCACTATAATTTGTCAGTAGACATTTTTGGCTAAAGGGGATGTGATCTTGAAAAAGCATTCCTATTAAGGTTATTATCCCACTGTCTTTGTGAGATGTAGTCAGAATCCTCCATTTATATTATTAATATTTATAGGGCAGCATTCTTAACTTGAAGAGGTATACAAAATGGTGTATAGAACATATTTCGAGAAACTTTCTATCAATAAGATTGTATAGTTCACATTTCAAAAATAATCTGCATAAAGAAACATACACATGAAACTTAAAAAATATGCTCTAACTAGAATCAAAGTGTAAAAATTGTGATACCTCTTAGAGGAGATATTCTTCAGTACTTTTCTGTCTTCAAGAAGAATATTTCTAGCATCCAGAATCTAGTCTTTAAATTTCAAACACAGGTTAGAGTTGTTTGATTCTCCTTTCATAACAGAATTCAAGCATAGCTCAGTAAAATCAATTAATTTTCCCATCACATGCATTCTCCATCATATTATAAAACAACAACTTTGGAGATACGCCATGATAAGTTTAGTAACGGACCTTCTTAGCAGGAGTGCATATATAACATTACATATACGTTTCAATTAGAAAATTGTCTAACAATAAAATGCTTGATCATTAGCGCATATTACCCATGCTGCCAACTTTGCTAGAGAAATTAACATTTGACCATATCTATTCAGATTGCACAACTTAAGGAAACAAGAAAGTTTAAATACTAGCAAATCAGAAATTTCATTTTAACAAAAAGAAATCAACAGGGCTCTCATAGCCCGAAGTTCAATTCTATGCACATAATCTGGCTGGAATGTTGTAATTCTAGTTGTAGAGCACCAAAAGACATGACTTTGATGAAATAAATATTTATGAAATCTAGGAATACATTTTCATGAAATCCTCTTGTTATGCTTGCTGTTTAGATTTTTAACATTTGACAGTTGCAGTGATATCCTCTTGGTTGACAGGGGGGATATTATACTCTAAACATAGTATGGTCACCCAGAAATAATTGGGGTAAAGTGAATATGAAAAAACCAAAACATTGCAAGTTGTAAGAAGCACAAAAATGTTGAAGCATTCTGCGAAATAGTTCACCTTCCTTATTTATGCATGCACATTTGACATACATGCTCACCAGGGCAGTTGAAACAACATCTCACAAACACTCATTTTCCTTTATCCTTTGATAAATGTCCATACCTTGTTTCAAAACCCTTGTTCTACCACCGATAGAGAGGATGCTAGCAAAGGTCAATTGCATTTGTTTGAGAGTTTCTACAGCCTTCGAAAAAAATCCAACGTACGCATGCCCTTAATATTTTCTCCTTGAGCGTTCTTAAAAGATAGTCCATTTGTGCATCTCTTGCAGTCAAAATTATGTAAAAAAAATATTACAGATACACAAACAAAAACATAAATTACCTTTGATATTGTGAAAAACTGCCATAAACTTTTTGTGTTAAAATTTTTATTGCAAACTTTCTGCCTGAGTAGTTGTAGGGTTACTTTGATATTTATTTATTTTTTGTTTTAGGTTTTTTAAACAATCTGTTTTCAAGCTACTACTATGCGAAAATTGTTATCATTTGCTTTCATTGAAAATTTTGTTGCAGTTATCTAGTTCAGTGACTGTAGGGTTATGTATTGTTTTGTTAAGTTTTTCCTTTCAAAAATTCATAATAATTTCACTGTTTGAATTGTTTTCTTTCGTTAAAATAAACGGAAGTTGATGGATCCCTGCCCAAAAGAAACAACATGGCATAACATTTGAATTTTGAAATTACCGAATGCTTCATATGCCTACTTCCAAGAGTTTTTATCTATGTTACACCAAGTTTCTGGGATGGGATTGCAGGGGATGGGGAGATGTGTTTCCAAGAGGATTGTTTGGGAAATCAGTTTTTAGGGGAGATCCATAAGAAAAAAAGGGAAAATTTAAAAAATTCAACTATTCATATGATAATTGTTATAAATGGCCAAGTATACGAAAAGATCGTAAGATTTTCTTAAAATCCACTTTTATTTTTATTTTTAAGAGCATGTTGAGAGCTTTATTAGCAACAAATAATTATGCATTTCCAGTTTAGTTGTGGCCCTACTTGAATTGGCTTGAGCACTTATCTTCATTAGGATGGAAGAAGTTCACCTGGGGAAAGCAAAGTAAAAGCTAATGAAGTAGGTAGGAAACTGGTTTAGTAACATGTCTGTATAAATGTTTGAGCGCAGAAGAATTACCATCATCTTCATCCATCAACAACAAAGGATTGATGCAAGATCTAATAATGTCCACGAATACTAGACACTACCCCTAGGATCCGATTACATAATCCCAAGAAAATCCAAGGCACTTGCCCTAGGACCTGGTTAGATAATCCCAAGAGGGAGCAGGACACTTGCCCTAGGAGCTGGTTAGAGAATCCCAAGAAGAACCAAGGAACTTGCCCAGGACCAGGTTAGGTAATCCCAAGAGGAAGCAAGGAATTTTCCCTGGGACCTCTCCTACCCTCAATGTCAATGAGTTTTCACAGTGGGTAGAAATTGTTATACACCTCTGCCTCCATAACTCAGGTTGCAGCTGAGTGGAACAGGAAGGCTCATGACACCAAGTAGAAATGAATTCATGATGCCTTACATGCAAGTAATAGAACTATGATATTCTCGTAGCAGCACAAAGGTAGAATTGTCTAGGAACAAAATGCAATGGAATGAAAAAAATTAATCAGCTCAGAAAAAAGTCATCCACTAAACTGTTCAAAGTAATTTTACATATTCTGTAAATGATGTCATTTTTCGACGATCTTGCAAAGCATTGAAAATATCTGTAGACTGTGGCTTCATGGTTATTTAATACTTGAAACAGAGTGTTTTACGTCTGTTAAAAACGGGAAGATGAATGTATGTTTCAGTGTTTCACATAAAAATAATGGGCTATTCTGCAATTAATTTGCAATACATTCGAGCAAAGCAAGATTTCTGGATGCCTTTTAATTATAGCAGTTTCCGACACAGTACAGAAATTAACAGTGATTTCATGGCTACTTTTGTCTCCAACCACATTGGCCTTCAACTGCAACAAACTTGCTCTTCAAGCCAGCAAATGTTGAGTACAAAAAATAAGTCTCTAAGGATTTCTATCCTCTACAATGAACTTGTTGCAACAGGGCTTTTGGGTTTCAAAGAGTTTTCTAAAACATGTGTCTCTAACCTTAACCTGAGTCACTTGGAATCATTCATGGTAGTTGGTCTCTGTTGCATCTATAATAAAAAACTTCACTAATTATGAAAAAAGAAAATTTCTCGAAGATTCTGTGTTTTGTGCGCTGGGCTGTAGCCGTCTGCTGTCAAAATATTGCCATACTGGTTCCTATGTGTCCCCGAAATGTCTCCCATGGGGGATGTGTCCAATTTTGCATGGGATGCATCCGCGAAACATCTCCAATAAGGGATGAGCCCAATTTTGCATGGGATGCATCCCCAAAACATTTTCTATAGGGAATGGGTCTAATTTTGCTTGGGACAGGTCGCTTGGGTACATATAACTTTTTTATACATAATTTATTAACATCACAACCCCATAGGGCCAGAATCTAAAATGCAGTGAGACTCAAAATTGGTGACTTCTGTCTGCTATTAGTGGATCAGAAGCAATAATTATTCTGTACTGAATTGTTCACAATATTTTAGTGAAAACAAGGCTACAAGTTTGAATGAAGAGAAAATACCAAGGAATTTGGCGATCTGCCAGATCCTTGCTTCCATGCATAGCTGCAAGGACTTTATTCAAGGTTTGTAGCTTCTCCATGTCCTCCATACTGCTGGAGTCATGTCTTTTGTGCGCTTTGCTTTTTCCTGGGCCTTCCATAGTGCAAAATTTTCCTTTATTAGACTGTGATTGTGCTTACAGAGCACGATCGTAGGATCCACAAACTTACCCTCTATCTGGCAGGAGGTGATGATGGCCCTCGGAGCCCAAGTACTTGTTGGAACTTGGAATTAATATTACATCATTAGGATATAATATAAAGAAGTTAATAGGTTAGATTATAGGATAGCAACACACTTGCGAGAACTTGCAAAGCATATTGCTAAACAAAGAATTCAACAATGCAAATGAAGGAAAATAGCAGTGAATCTTGAGTTTGGAGGTAACCAAAGGGCGTTGCAATTCAAGTTTAAGTCTTGTCAAAATCAAGCACTATGGCTGGATCTGAGCATGGTAAGTTTGACCCTGCGCAATGCTCCTTGTGGACAGTTCAAAATAGCACGATAACAGGTCACCCAATTGTTGAGCCTGCTCATATTGTAAAGTTCCATAAACTCCTTTTATCAGAAAATTTTGTAACTGTAGGGTTACATTGATATTTGTCTATCTCTTGTTTTAATTTCTTTAAACAGTCACTATGTTCAAAGTACTTATATGGCTGTTGTAATCATTTTTTAAATTTTGTTGTAGTTTCCAGGTTAAATGACTTTAGTGATTTTTATCTTATTTTTCTTTCAGAGATCCAAAATAATTGCTAAAATAAATCGAGGTTGATGGATACCTGCCCAAAAGAGACAGCAGAGCATAGTCCTAGGAATTACTGAATGCTTTATTTAATTAATTCCAAGAGTTTTACACATCAACTTATTAATATTTTAATCTTATAGGGCCAAAATCTAACAATCATACTTGCAAACTGTCGCACCTAATTGAATTCAAGAACTACTTTCAGCTTTCAGCTTTAAAATGCACCGAGACTCAAAATTGATGATGACCATCTACTATTGCTGAACCAGAAACTAGAACCTTGAAATTCTAAACAAAGATAAAACCAACTTTGGTCTGATGCTGCCAATGTAGAGAACAACAAATGTCCCGAGAGCCACTTTCATTTGTGACGATAGATTCTGTGTGTTGTAGAATAGAGGCTAAGAGAAGAGGGCCGAGGAGTTTAATTTTCTTTCTTTTATATTGAAGAAAAAGCTATGGCTGTTTGGAAAACCTAAGACGAGACATAATTGGGTTAAGGCAAACCATCTTACTGGTATGCAGAGGTAAGACTGACTTCTGTGGATCTTTCCAAAGTTCAGATGATATTTCCTGGTAGGAATAATCTGAATCTGTAGCAGCATCTGATTCTCTTGCTAGAAATTGTGTACAGCCAAGTACAAATGGGTTGGGTGTTCAAAAAGCTTTTGAACAGTAACACTAGATAGATTTTGAACAGTAAGCACCACCATCTAAAAATCAGAATAAAAACAATGATCGGCCTAGGCCCTCTTATCATTTGGAGCTAAAAACTGGATTATTTCCTAAAATTGATTTGCAAATGTATTAATCTCTTATCAGCGTGTTCTGTATTTTGTCATGTGATTTAGTTGGAGTCAAATATCTAGCCATTGGTTTGGATCAAGGGTTTCTTTGGAGGTGCTCAAATACGAGAAAGTAATCATAATTTGGACGATAGCCAATTCCTTGGAGTTCAAACGATCACATGGGTTCATCCCGAGTCATATAAAGAAACAAGTCAAGATGAAACATAGAGAGAATGACAAACATGTCCATGGATATTGAAAGAAGGAAAGGAAGAACTTAAGAATTGCAAAATTGTGCACAACGTATATTTGCAACAATGACTATCTGATAGCAGAGGAAAACCTAGAAGACTGGTTATGTCTTCATTTATAATTCAATGTTATTTTCTTTATGTTTTTTGATGTGGAGCTGAAAATAACTGGATAGTTAAGTGCCGAGGCACATGCTTTGTATGGACATGGAGAAGGAACCTGTCTTGTTGCATTTTCCTTCAAAGAGGAGGTGGGTTCTAGCTTTGCCACATCTGAGAGGTAAACCTATTCAATTCATGAAAATCTTTTCAACGCAGAAGAAATTGGTCGGAAGGAAAAAATCTCAGAGCTTGCTAGGATTTTTTTTTCCAGTATTGATAGGCTCAAGCATCTGTGGAACTGGAAACTTTTAGATTGTACCAACTTAAAAGAGGAGGTGGGTTCTAGCTTTGCCACATCTGAGAGGTAAACCTATTCAATTCATGAAAATCTTTTCAACGCAGAAGAAATTGGTCGGAAGGAAAAAATCTCAAAGCTTGCTAGGATTTTTTTTTCCAGTATTGATAGGCTCAAGCATCTGTGGAACTGGAAACTTTTAGATTGTACCAACTTAAAAAATGAACCAACAGAGAGTGTCTCGCTTGGCTTTGTCATGGCAGATTGCAGGGTAAGCAATCAATCAAGTACTCACAGATATTTAAAAAACAATCCTATTTAGTTGTGTTTGCTGATGGTAGTGCTTGAAGAATATTGGTGTAGCGTTTGCTGATGATAGTTCTTGAAAAATACTGGTCTAACTACTTTTCACAGATAAGATTTGTTATCTTATTCAATGCAATTTCTATCTAGTTTGTTTTTTAATTAATGATATTTCAGGGACCTTTTCAATCTTATTAGAGTCAGCAAATGTATATCTTTCCTATCCCTGTACCTGCAAGAAGTGCCTAAGATTATACCAACTTAAAGAATGAATCCACAGAGTGTCTCGCTTGGCTTTCCCATGACATGGATTGCATGGTAAGCAATAAATCAAGTACTCACATATATTTAAAAAAATAGCAATTTAGTATTGTTTGCTGATGGTAGTGCTTGAAGAATATTGGTACGCTGATGATAGTGCTTGAAAAATATTGGTCTAACTACTCTTTTCAGATAAGATTTGTTATCTTATTCAGTGCAATTTCTATCTAGTTTGATTTTTAAATAATGATATTTCAGGGATCTTTTGAATCTTATTAGAGTTAGCAACTTTGTCTTTCCTATCCCTGTACCTTGAAGATTTATAATTATTGTTATTTTATTAATGCTTGATTCTTAAAGATTATTGAATACTTTATAAAGCTTCAGTAGCTATTGCCAGATTGTATGCTTTTGTTCATTATTAGTTGCAAGTTCTTTTGCTTTTTTTTGTAATTGTGTATATATATAACGTTTAAATGGCATTTCCATTCTTGAAAATTTAGTGCTAGTACCTACTGGCAAGTGAAGATCAACGTCATTTATTGTTTAATGAAACCAGCTATTCCTCTATAGAGGAATACTTTCTCTTTTGTTTGTTTTTTATGTTGTTAATTTTCCCAAATGTGCTTTACAGGGTTGTTGAATGCACACTAGACACTGTAACATCTGATGTTATTTTGTATTCTGACAACATTGAATTGATATTACTCTTATTAGCATCACTTCAGGCTTAATTCTAGGATATTCTTTTGGCAAAAAAATGACTGAACTCTTCAATGAAGACTCAAGCTCCGTGAAACAGGATATACCAAGATTAATATTAAAGCAATTCAAATGGGTTGATTTTCTTGATACTCAATCATGAAGAAGAAAGTTGTTGGACAGTTGGGACTATTTGTCCATTACTACTTAGGAAGTAAATTATCAGCTTTCTTCCAAATATAATTGGTGATCAAAGTGATGGTGTGGTTGCCTCTACTCTGGAGAAAATGGCGCTAGAGGATATGAACCATATTGTTCCAATCCTTGATGCCTTTTCTAATAACAGCTTGGAGGATGAATTGTTTGACGAGGTAATCTAATTATCCTCAGTAAAGGCTGCGTGCAAAACCTTGATTTTAAATTGTTTGCTTGTATCAATAAAGAGCCAAGGAAAAATATAGTATTGTGCTATGCTAACAGTAGCATAAGTTGGCACTTGGCAGTTTGTTTTCATGAAGTAAAACTCATAAGCTGCTGGTAAGCCAACTGGTTAAATTACTGAATGAAAATTTAGATCTGTTAAGGTACGGTTGTGCTCTATAGCATTAAGTGAAAATAGATTCAAATTAATTTTTCTTGTTTGTGAAGTGTGAGTGACATCATTCCCTTTTTTTTAAGAACCCTATTATGTCAGGATTTTATAACTAAAAGAGGGGTAAAAATTTATTCAAATGAAAAAGAGCAATACAAAGCAAGGGCATTACACATCCCTATCAATCTCAACTAATTGGTCCAACTTTTGTAACAAATCCGGGGGTAATTGATCCCTTTCCACAACATTCCAATCTTGCAAGTGATAGATGTCCATTTAGCCAAACAATCCGCAACCCATTCCATTCTCGAGGAATATGACAGAAAGAAAAGAATCCAAGGAAGCACACAGATTAAGAATCTGTTTTTAAATAACAGCCAAATACCAATGATATCCTCTAACTGCTGCCTCTTGAGCAAAGTCACAACCACCTGAAAATCAAATTCACAAATGATTTGTCTCCACCAAGGAGCACAACTACACTCCACAGTGCATAAAATGACAAGAGCCTCCATCACATATATCAACCCTTATAAACAAAAAAGATAAAATCAAGAGTCCTAGAACCAGTCCGCCCAACACCACTTATACTAGAATACCAATATGTCAAGATTTTAGGTTCTAAGAAAAATTGCAACTATATTTTGATTAGCCACTAAATGCTTATATTATATTCAATTGTCTAGTTGATTGAAATGCCAAACAATTGAATATAATATATATTGCTGAACTCTAGCAAACAAACTTTATATATAATCTAGATCCTCCTTCAAAATTAGCCCTCCTTAATACCCGTTTTTTTGGTCTTTAAGCCAGAGAAAGTTTGTGTAATGATGTTTTAGCTTTTTGTTTCTTGGTTATTTGTGGTTTAGAGCAATGTTTTATCTTAAATCTTGTACTATCTTTATTTTTATTATTTTTAATAATTTTAAATTATAATCTTAATATTATTATATATTTGCCATGGGTAATTTGGCTTTTAATCACCCACAATTAAGGTCTCAAGATTTAGATGGAAGCTCTTCGTGAACATTTTTATATTGATTTGCTTGATTCAAATTTAGAATCTTTTTTAGCCTTTTGTTGATGTGGAGAGATCACATATATGTTGCATGATGTTCCTATTTTGGTATGTTCCCCTATTTTGGAGAGTGGTGTTGTTTAGCCTCCTCCTAGCGGAGTTGAGATTTCTCATCGTTCGCTTTCTTTATTTCCTCATGGTCTTTTTACCAATTTTTTTGTTTGTTTCTTTTTGTTTCCTCCATTATTTATAGTATTTTATAATGTTTTTTTTCTTTAATTTAAAATCAAATTTTGTTAAAAATCTTTAAAACAAATTAGATAAATAAAAAATAAAAATATTAATTAATATTATTTTTTTCTTTTCTTTTCAATATTTAAATTTTAAAATATGTTTTAAGATAATTCAAAATAGTTTTACATAATAATTGAAATAGAATATAAACATTCAAGTTGTAAAATAAAAAATAAGTTTGTTTTTATTTATTATTAACTTATTTTTTGTTTATTTTGATTAAAGTTATCTATACACGTGTTTGAGAGGTAGATCATAATTTTTAGTTTAGTTTTTTTTTTTTTTTTTTTTAATTAGAAAATTATTAAAACAATGAATTTTATTATAGTTATAAAAAATTTCTTATAAATTTGGATATATATTTTTTTTTATGCTTTTAATTTGATTTTCATGCAATTTTAAATTTATTTTCAAACGCAATTAGTATTGAGTAATTTTATTTTATTGTTTTTCATTTATCTATTTTTAAAATTTTAATTTATTTCAAACTAATTAATATTAATAATTTATTTTAAAAATAATTAGTATTAGTTAAATTAATTTTAAAAATTAATTAATTAGTTTTTTCTAAATAATTAGCTTAATTTGCTTTGCAAGCATACTTAGTATCAATTTTTTTTCATACTTAGTAAAAGAAGACTTAAATAAGAAATTAGTACCATTTGATATCAATAGTGTTTTTGGTTCACATTTACAAGTAATGTCATTGTGCTTTGAGCTATTACATTTATAATGCAAGAAAATTACAACAAAATTTGTGGCATCGCTCTTATAAATCATTGGAAAGAAATAAGAAACATCATGTACAGGAAAAGAATTCATTGCAATTTATTTTTAATTTAGTGCTAATAAATTCTCCAAGATAGAGGCTAAAACCTTAGCCTAAAATTACCCACCTATTGACCAGTGTGCCAAGGCTTTCCCTCTAGTCGAGACATAAATGATTAGAAAAAAATTGAAAAGAAAAAGGTAACCGAGGCTGGGTGAAAGATGACCATATACCAAAAGGAAAAACAAAAATAAAGTTGAGGAAACTCCTAAAACTAAAGATGGGGACCTACCTAAATGTTTTGACTCCTTCAGAAGTGAAAAAGAGGAAACCCAAAGCATGAATGTAGATTATAATTGATTGCTTAAGCTAGGATATTTGAGGAATTGAGTCTCTAGATAAAATATATATAATTAGAAGATACCTAAATTCTATTAAAAATGAAGACTTTGTTCTACTTCAAGAAGTCAAAGCGGTCAACTTTACCTTTGAAAACAATCTTAAATTCATCTGGAAAGATGCCTTACAAAAATTTACCAATCACAAAAAGAGCTGAAGGGGGAGTTGCTATCTTGTTAAATATCTTGTGGGCTAAATGTGCTACCAAAATTGGTATGTCTCCTTGCAATAGAGTTGTCTAGGTTATAATCGAAAAAGATAATAAAAAGTTTGGGGTATGTTCAATATATGCCTCTAATGACTACATGGAGAGAAGTGAACTCTAAAAGTAGCTCTATAATCTACAAAACATCCCTTGGGTTTTGGGGGATTTTAACATGATAGAAAAAAATGACAAATATGATGGGATAGGTATAAAGTAAAAAAAGGATGAAAAGTTCTTTTTGGAAAAGTTGAAATGAAAACTTAGATTGTGACCCTTTAGAGGGGAATAAAAGAAAAAAATAATCCATCTGGTTCAAATGGTGTAATGCCCAAAAAGGCAACAAGAGAATCTACTCAAGTTTTGATAGATTTTATGCTAACAAAGATTAGATATTATTTGATAATATGGAGGATGATAATAGGGTAAGTGTATATCCCAGTACCTTATTTGACCATCACCCGATTATGACCAGATTCAAATTTGGATGTAATAGACAAGCATAGGTCAAAAGGGGTTGTTTTTGTTAAATGCAAGCCTCTTAAAAGATGAAGATTGCAAAAATTTAATCTCCACAATTAGAGAGCTAAACAAATGGTTGTTGAAAGACCTTCCACCAATTAAAAGGTGGAATCAAAACACCTAGACCTAGTAAATTCTCTTCCAAATGTTTGGGAAGGAAAAAACACAAAATGGGAGAAGGTTGAAAAAATATCTCTACAAGAAAACCTCCTCAAGTTGGAAAATCAACTCTAGATAGACCCCTCAAGTTGGAAAATAAACTCTAGATAGACCCCTCTCTAGATAGATCCCTATAATGAAAGGATTAATGAGAACCTAATAAAATATAAAAGTGAATTAAGGACAATCTAAACTAAGAAAATCCAAGGCCTAAAGAAGAGATCAAAATTAAACTGGGGCCTCAATGGTGACAAGGGGTCAAAGTTCTTCTTTAATTATCTAAAGTAAAAAAATGGATGCATTTGGGGAGGAGATAGTCTAATTGATGACCCAAAAATTATTCATGATCAATTACTTATCTTTTATCAAGAACTCTTCAAGATAGGAGGAAACTAGTTTCAAAGAAGATGTTGAATTGCTTAGTGGGGATATTTCTAAACAAAAAATAGCTCAGATGATACAACCCTTTAAATATAACAAATATCTTAGGACAAACGAGCTCCCCATTAAATTTTACAAGAAAAAAGTGGATTGGTTAGTGAGGACCTTTTACAGGTATACAATGAGGCTATCAACAAAGGCTCTCTAGGAAAACATATAAACAAAGGGATTATAAAACTTATGCCCAAGGATGGGGAAAAACCCTTAGTAAAAAATTGGAGGCCTATGACACTTTCAATTTTTTCTAATAAATACTTGTCAAATTAATTGATAAGAGAATAAGGGATATATTACCCAAAGTGCTAAGCTATACACAAACATGGTTCATCAAGGGTAGATATATTTTAGAGAACCATACCACTAGTTGGGAAGGAATGGACTAGGAAAAATTCTCTGCTCAATAGGTGGGGTTGTTGCTACTTGACTTTGAAAAGGTCTATGATAGAGTGGAATGGACATTCATCATGATGACCTTGGAAGCATTTTTCTTTCCAATTTGTAAAATGGTTAAAACATTACTACAAGATGCCACTACCCAAGTTGAAATAAATGGTAACCTAACAAGTCAAATCACTCTTTGAAGGTTGATTAGATAGGGCCATCACCTTGCATTGACCCTATTTATAATAGCTACAAAGGCCCTACACTATCTAATAAGAGACAACATTGCTAGTCCTAAATTTAGAGGACTTTGTTTGCCTAATGATACCAAACTATTAAACATTCATTTTGCTGATGAAACAACTAATTTTTTAAATATGGAAGAGGAAAAATTTAACCACCCAGTTAGAAAACTAGAAATATTTAGTGAGGCTTTAGGAGCAAAAATCTCCAATGCCAAGTCAATAATGCTAAGTTGGGAAAAATCTTCCCTCAATTGGTTCAATAAGCTTAGAATTCAATAGGGTGGCCCAAACACTCAAGGATGGTACCTAGGCATCCCTTTTACCATTAATGCATGTTTAAAGGACATGTGGAATTTGGTCAAAAATAAAATTGATAAAAATATTGATAGTTGGAACATACGCTATCTGCCCCTTGCTGCGAGGTTCCAAGTTTGGCAAGAAGTCCTTTCCTCATATACCATTTGTTACTCCTTGGCTTGGATATTTTGTAACTACTAGATTGAAGAGGTTAAAAAAAAATCAAACTCTTATGGTTTAATGGAAAAGGAAAAAGAAGAAGAAGCATGTTGTAAGCTAGAATTAGTATTGTACCAATAGGCTCCAAGGGGATTTAGGTTTAAAGGACTTGAAGTTACAAGGTATTGCACTTGTGGTCAAATGGATTATTAATTCCCTGGAGGGTGAGGAACCTTGGAAGATCTTGATCAGGAATAACATTGAAAGGGCAATGCCAAAAAAAGTCAAATCCTAGAAGCATCTCACCTTGTGTGATCTTCTATTGGGGGAATTTTCAGTATGACCTAGTGGTTCTCTGATCTTCAAATCTATTGGGAAACGTTAGGAATATATTAAACATAACATAAAGAATAAAGAAATTCTTGACAAGAAAAACACTATAAGTTGTAGAAACAAGTCTATTTGGTGGAATCTTCAACATAAAGACAACTCTCTAGCTCTTCTCCAATGCTACTAACCAAAGGCTTGGGCCAAAAAAGGTATAAAAACTTCAATTTTGTTACTACTAACAACCAATTAAAAACATGCGAGGCTGTGAAAAATGAGTTTGACCTTCCTAAAACATATTGGTTAACTTACTCAATTTTAAGACTGAAAAATATAATAAATGTTCCTAATAATAGAGGCTACTATGAAAACAATGGGTTAATTAATTTAGATAGCTTCCTAGTCTATAGTTTTGGGATGAATGCTTTGAATAATAGTAAAATTTATAGCACCCTTTGTGACTTTGACAACAACATTGAACATATTAATAAAGGCTGGGGTTTAAATGTAAATGTGAATTTTTGTATTTTTCTGCACACATGCCTTGTGAAACAAGGACCCCCTCTTTTTTAAGCTTTCACTTGCACTGGTTTGCTTTTTATTTTCGCGCCCCTTTGCTTGGGTTTCTTTTGAAAATTTGAAATCCCCTTTGAAAATCCTAAAAATTTGGTTAAGTTTCCTTATGCGAGTTTTGTCATGTGGGATCCCCTTTGCGGAGTTCCATGAGGTGGGTTCCGTATGGTGGGTTTCTATCTTGCTTATTCTAGTGCTTGGTTTGCCATTTGAGAAAATTGTTTCGCAAGATTTTGGGTGTGGGACTCCCTTTGCGGGATTCCACCTCAATGGTGCCAATTCCTCCAGCTTCCACATACCCTTTCTCTACAACTCCACTGACTCACGTGCCTCATGTATGTGCATTCATCTCGACCCACAAAGCTTTAAGTCCTACAACAGTCTGACATCCACATTTAGTATTTTCATATCCTTGTGAGCTTCAGGTTTTCACGTGTGCATTTTTAGGTTATTTCTACTATGCAATGAGATGATTAAGTGTATTAATTGCACTCAACCCTATAAATAGGAGAGCAAAGTGGGGCTCATTTTAACTATTTTACGTTGTGAATTTAGAGAGGTTGAAGCTATGTGGTCTTCTAGTGCTTTGTTATCACCCATCCCCTTCCTTGCTAATGCAGGTATGATTATTTTCCTTTTTTGTTCGATTTTATGATACTATTTGGTTATGCAGTGATGGTTTCATGCATTCTAGGAGTTCGATTAGAAGGGGTTTTTGAAGTGTTGTTTTGGTTCGAGGTTGTCCTCTATAACCTTCAAATGTATTATTAAAACTTTTGAATTCTCACTATCATTAATTTAAAACCATTATCGACCCTTTGTAGATTTATAATGTGGGATCTCCCATGTGGGAATCCACTTGCAAAGATCCACTTCATTAACATCGCTCCACATAGCACCTGTGTTACGATTCCCCACATAGGTCAAGTTCTACAAGGCTTTGCTTGCAGGACTTCGACCCCGGGTTTTCTATGAAATTTTCTATTAACATCTAAAACTTGCAAACCTTCAAGTTGTGGCAAAGTTTTAGTTTAAGAGACTATGCTAGAATAGTGTAGCTTGCAAGGCTCAGAAGAGCCAAGGAATTAATGGATTCTTTTGGTATCATTCACCTATCCGTCTAGATGTGTTGGTGTAATTAGTTTGGGCTTACAATGCATGAAAGGAAAAACATTTTTGTTTCCATGTTTGCACTACTCTTAAATAGTGCTTTTTAGGAATGCATTTACTCTTGGCGAGATCAATCAATGTCAACTTGAGCAAAATTGAGAGGTTAATGCAAAGGGACCTTATATTCACCTATAGGTCTATATAAAGCATTTCTAGGTGCCACAAACTTTGATAATTGCTTTGTCATAGTTTGGTAGTTTTTTGCTTTCAGGGATCTTAAGAGACTATGTCAAAATATAGTACATGCAGAGATTGGGAGTCTTGGGGAATGAACTAACACCTTTGATGGAATTCAACCACCCAACAATATTTTTTGGTAGAGTTGGTTTAGCCCCATGATGCACAAAACACATGTTTTAGTGATGCATGATCACATACAACAAGAATATATTTTTCAATATCCTTCTACTTTTGTAACTCGATATATGTTGTTGATTTCTTCCTATAACAATGTTTAATCTTGATTTTCTTCAGCCATGTCAACTTCTAACTCATACAAAATGCTAGTATAAGTATAATATGATTGATTTCCATAGAGTAATAGACTACTATAGCCATGTATTTGATGTAGAATGTTTGATTTGGAACACATTCAAAATTTTCAACAATCTTAGAAGGAAGCTCAAATACACACATAAAGTAAATAATAAGGTTTTTAAATATAAATTCAATGAGTTAAAGTTCATCAACGTGACTAAGTAAACAAATTTCCACCTAACCGATTTTCTCTTAAATTTGTCAATTAATTGAGACAAAAATGATTTTAAGATGGAATAAAAAACTACATAATTCCAAGGTAGGTAGATGGAATATAT
This sequence comes from Sequoia sempervirens, assembly GCA_007258455.2. Classification (NCBI taxonomy): domain Eukaryota; kingdom Viridiplantae; phylum Streptophyta; class Pinopsida; order Cupressales; family Cupressaceae; genus Sequoia; species Sequoia sempervirens. The sequence continues at coordinate 467,692,786 of VDFB02193867.1, forward strand.
TGAAGCTAAAAACCTAAATATCAACTATCTTGAGTTGACAAGTAGGAGGTTTATTCACAAAGTAGAGGAAAATTTTGACAAGATGGTTATTATGGAATCAATTATCTTCCAAAATTTCATAAAATTTCTTTGCTCAAACGAAAATTATTTAATAAGGTTACTCTTTAACCTAATGGCCATAATTTTGTTGACAACTTTTTAAATAAAATTACACAAGCTAATAGGAAAGAATTTAAGAAATTGATAGTACATTACTTTCTAAGGATGAGAATAAAAATTATTTGTTGAGTTCCTTCATAAGGTTTCTAGAATGAACAAATTATAGGGGTTGCATCCATAATATCCTTATAAATTATCTCTAAAAATTCCTAAAAGAAGAGGTGTGAGAAACTATCAAGTCAAAGGACGTTTGAACAATAAAATAAATCATGGCAAAGATGAACTCCTCCATGCTCTCATAGTGACATTGCTATCCACCTATTTTCTCTAACATGGAGACTTGGGGAATTGAAATCACCAGCCATCATATTTGATATTATAATGAAGATATATGAAGATCATCATTTCCACCTAGAGATTCATTTTTTCAAAAGGGGATTTAAGAGCATAGAAGTTGGAGATAATATAGGAGTAATTATCTTTGAGATGAGTGAATAATATTACTAAGTGGTGATAAAAAGACACAAGGATCAATTGAAAAACATAGAGAGCTTTCAAAGAGAGGAAATTCAACCAAAGCCACAAGTTAGTGAGAATACAAGAAAAATTCTTATCTTCCTTCAAAACCAAAGAGTCTAATATGATAAAAAAAGAAGATGTCTTGGGACCCATCTTAGCCTTAGGGACCTCATCAAAAGGTTAGACCGCCACTTCATCAAGAGAGAAGGAGAAACATCCTCCTTTGAAGAACAATCATTAGGAGCAGAAGTATGTCCATAGAAGGGTCAAACAATTTCTCATTAAATGCCTTAATAAGTGGTAGGAAAATTAGGAGAAGGGGCATTTTTAAAATATTAAGTTCTACTTCATGAAACTAAAATATTTAAAGGTGGGACTATGTATAAATAGATGCTGACACAAATTATAATATAGAGAAAATGCTTCTAAGTTTATTTTATCTAGTGGTGGATCTATTACTATACTAGCATAAATAATCCATTAGCATGGTTAAAGGGAAGTGGAATATCTTGTATTAATATATCTATGACATTTAATACTACTTGATAGATAAATCTTGCACAAAATAACAAGTAATCTAGATGGAATTTAATTATAACTCATACCTTTACCAAATCCTTCTTGCAATGACCATTGGGATTCACTTGAATCTTTTATTTGAATGATAGTGGAGGAATTAGAAAAGATAAGTTACTATTGAAATCTTTTGCATCTAAACCAAATCATCAATGAATTCTAGTTATCATAAAGAATTACTAAAGTTATAGCATTGTTAATATAATCCTTGAATATCATGTAAATAGAGTAAATCAATCACTATTATCCCCTTGCTAGTTATTAGAATCATTAATAAATCCAATAACGAATTATCAATATATGAGATAAAACAATTAAAACTTGATTTGAATACAATTAACCTTCCAAGAACTATGCATGACATTAGTAAAGATCACCTCCATGTTATTAAAAAAATCAAGATAATTGTCCTACATTGCATTTCAACTTTAAGTAAAGTGATAACCTTGCACTACTGAAATGATATAACTAAGAATAATATCTACGGTTATTTAGATTGGTAGAAACTTACTAATTTAATAGATATGAGAGTCTAGATTTGACTAGAAATAACAAATCCTAATAACCTTATTCAATTGATTTCAAATACACTAAAAAAATACCATTTCAATCTTCTTATTGCTTATGTGAAATAATTAAACAAAGTAAAATGTACATACATTAAATCCCTAAGGATTTCACACATTATTAAAAATCAAGAGAAAAAGGTGTACTCGATCTACTAAAATCATATATGAAGAGGTAAATAAAGACGTATCTTCGATTTACTAAAATCATATAAGATGAGGTGAATAAAGACGTATCTTCTAGATGCCAAATATCCTTGTCTGATTATATTGATTGGTGAAATGACATATGACATCCTTGAGATCTCTTGTTTAAAATGTCAATCTCTTTAAAAGCTTAAATTGCATATAAACCTTCCAACAATTTCATTCCTTCTTAGGATTGAGTTTACACATAAACTCGACAATTATAAAGACCAATTCATAAATTTATTTATAGTAACCAAGGTATAGATATTTTCACCATTGAAATAGAAACGATTATTTAAGAATGGTAAATCTTATCTATAGGTACTATCCATAAAGATTCCTTCAAGATAAATCTGCTATAAATTTAATTTTATATCATCTATCTACAATTCATTACATTAAACTATATATATATAATCATTAAGTGAAAAGGTCTTAATCATACTCAAAATTTGTACTACGATATCATTAGTGTTGAGACACAACCATTCGTAAATAATATCACCCATAAATTAGATTTATATTAAACGTTAGAACATTAACAAGATAGATTATGACAGAGGTTCATATCAAAAATTGCGAGAAGCATTGAACCTCCACTATTGGATTATTTACATCTAATTTATCACAACTCCCACACCCACATAAGTGGTTGGGTAATGAAAATGCTAGAACAACTTATACTTCATAAAATTAAAACACAAGGATCTAAATCATGTGGTAAGACCGTACAGGTGTACAACTTTTGAGAAACCTTCCAAGTGTTAAAGAATGGGGATCTGGAATTCAATGAAAGTTTAAAGTGCTCTTAATAGAAACCAATTCATAACCATCCATTAAATGAAGAAATGTGGTAGAGCTTGAGCATTTCAACGTTCCAAAAGAACATGAACAGATTACATTAGGGGAACGGATCTAGTTACTACCACCCATTGAATTACTGCCACCTCCATGCTCACTTAACCCCCCAAAAAAATTCACTTTGATCCATTAATTTTTTTTATTTTATTGAATAAATAATTACAAAAACACTAATGGCTGCTCATTAAGTGCTAAAGTGAATGAGATCCATTGACTTTTAAGTGGATTTGAATGATAAAACAGTTATAATTGATTGAAATTATAGCGAATGGATATTGAGTCCTCTATGCTTTACTTGGTTGAAACTAGAGAAAAACCCAGGCAACTGAGAGATTATATCATGTCCTTCGATGCAAATTATTTAAAAAGATGTGCAAAAATGAGAACAATGATTGAGAAACATTTTGGGGCTCTTTTTGGAAGGCCAGTTACACACATTGCAGAAGATGGAATAGTTACTATTGCATCTGATGAAATCAGGTTAACATATAACAGCTTGAGGAGGCTACTTCTGGAGGCTGCAGCATTTGGTTCTTTCCTTTGAGATGCAGAAGGCTATGTAGACTCTATATACAATTTGTCAGATAATTGAGTTCCCGAGGCATCTGCTATAAAACAGGGATGCATAGAAAATGAACGAGACCCAAGGTAGAACAATAATACAAAGGAGCCTAAAAGGAATAATCCATCTCCAAGACACAAGAGGCTAAAATCTAGAAACTCCACAAATAATAATAAAAACAGGTAATCCATGAACATGACAGGAACTTAAAGAGTCAAAAGGAAAACATGATAAGTGTTTTTCAAACCCTGCACATTTTTCTTAATATTTCTAAACAACACATCCACCTTAGATGAATAAAATAGTCAAGTCTATGGCACCTACTAAATAAACAAAAAAAAGATGTTACACCAGAGAATCAAAGGCTTGATGGATGATTCCACATGGATATAACTTAACTATATTGTACCGAACACAGATATTATGATCAATAAATTGACGTTCGGTCAAAACCCTTGGTAGTACATGTCTAATTTAACAACTGGAGAGAAGAAGGTAAATAAGGTGTACGATTCTAAAACATAATAGACCACCGTTCTTATGGGTGAAGGCTATATCTTCAAGATTTGCTCCTAGAAGACCAAATTGGAAAGGCTTTGAGCTTCAACATTTACGAAGAAGCTTAACTAAGTAAAGAGGCTTATTTAAGGGATAAGTCCGTGGAGTACTCAGATCCTTGGGTCGTTTGGTGAATCATGACGGTTGTTTGCTTAGGAAAGTATAAACACATCGACCAAGCTAAAACTATAGACACAAGATGGAGCTTAAATCATTTAGCGTTTGGTATTCACAGGGGCAATTTCATGATGACAAATTCAGAAATTATTTCCCATCTAACACATATCTTATTTGATAGTTATCAAGATTTTAAGAAGAGAAATATTAGAAACATCTGCCTATTTTATGATTGAGGAAAGTAATGTGTACAACAGACATGTGAAACAGTAAGGCATATTACATTCGGATTAAAAACTTAGGAAATAATCCATACAAAAACCAAATGCTACCTGAAATTCTGACTGCAATTACATGACAATCAAGATATTCTTATCCGATTTCCTATCTATTTTTCTCTTTCCTCTAGAAATTTCTGGTTATGCTCTTCTCTCATGTTTCAATCCCCCAAAATAATACATGCTAACATGGCTTCCATGATCTCAGGTTGTGCATAAAATGTGATAGAAAGTTTTAGAAACATGCAAATGCAACTTACAAGTAAATTGCCAAAATGGGATTTGGGACGAATGAATATTTGGGCAATGCCATGCTTGACATGACGTTAATAGAAGATGGATAAGGGACATGCATCAAGTGTTTGACAAGATGGTAGAATGAAAATAAATATTCTTGGAATGCAATGATTGATGGCATGGAAAATATGGTTCCATCTCCGTAGCTTTCTCTCTATTGACAAAAAGGCTTAATGAATGTGTCCTCATGAGCTCCAATGATTTCTTAATAGAGCAGCAAGGTAACGATTATGGTGCGGTAGAGTTCTATGCATGCGTAGAAAAAGAAGGTACCTGGTCTAGCTTGAGCTCACTTAACCTGGCTTTGATACCTATGTAATGCCCTCCCAAGATCAAGCTAAAAAATTACAACTAAATAACTAATTTAAGAAATAAATAATAAAATAAAATAATAAAAAATAAAGTATTTGTACACTTAATTTTAAAATTCCTTTGTTGCGATGGAAATAATAAAAAATAATGATGTAGTATATGCTACTTCAACTGAATAAAGGATTAAATTTCAAATTAGATATTTGTATTACTTAATCCATTATTTAAGCTTATAAGAGAGAATGAAGAAGTAATAATTTTAGCCAGATCATTCAATAACAACAAAATTTTAGAGTTAGTATAAATGAAACTAACAATTTCAAAAAACATTGTTGTTTTAACTGGATACTAATGAACAACATTATATATTTTTTCATTTTATTTTAGATACAAATTAATACATAAAATGGAGTGAATAATTTACATGAATCTAAAAATTGAACACTAAAACTCTTTCGTTTATAGCCAAAATCTTTTTCCAAACTGCAACACTGCATAAACCAATAATCAAATTGAATCAACAATATAATTTAAGAATTTTCATACATCCAATATTCTTCAACAAATCTAGATCACTCTTTAAAATTGAAAACACTGAATAAAGCAACCCAGTCCTGCTCTCCTCCTAGCCATAAGATTGATTAGTCCACCCTCAAGTAGGAGACAAAATCCAAAAACCCCATACATATTAAAAACAAAAAAACATAAACACTGACTCTCACACAGAGAATCTGGTCTCAAAATTCTCATAGAAAAGTCATTTATTCTCAGCTTCAACATACATCTCCATTCTTCAATACACAACTCCATGTTCCCACACACAACCACCACCATTCATCCAAAAACCAACCCCTCCATTCATAGTTTTCCAACCTCTAACAGACTCCACACCACTATATCAAAAACCATCCTTCCATTCACCATAAACTATCCAAATCAAAATTCTATTTTTAACATGTTTTTTTTAAGATCACAGATCCCCAAGAGAGGATCCACGTTCTCCTCAACCCCAAACAAAGGAGGTTCTCAACCCTTAGGTGAGATCAACTCCTTATTCACACCCAACCCCCCCATTACTCAACATGACATCACATAAAAATAATAACAAACAACAATTTTTCCAACACAATATCTCCATCTATCAAGAATTCAATAACAATACTAAAATTACCAATATAATTCAAAGCATACCTTGGTTGTCCAAGTTAGGATCAACCCAAACAACCTATCCAAATTTACAATCTTTTTCTAGCCAACACCATCCTACAACAAATTCATTCCAGCCATCCCCCTTCCTCCAAAGAAGAAATTAATAAATAGAAAATGAAGAAAGAATACAATCTACATCATTCTCATTTCCTCTTCCCCCCAACCATTATAATTCCCTCTTTAAAATAAAATAATTCCCAACTCTTCAATTTCCCTCAAAATGTTATCCAAATAAAAAGAAAATTCAATAAAAAGATATTTCCTTGCATAGAAAAACAGACAAGAAAATCAATTTACACTCCAACATTAAACTCTCTTGATAAAAAATAAAACCAATAATAAACATTTAGCATTTGGATTTTTGTCTCCAATTCTTAAGGAATCTAGACTACCCACCTAAAAAATCTACTTAGAAACATTAGTACATTTTGGAAATTATAGTCAAAACAATAAATATAAACTTTAAAATTTCTAGCATCAAACAATTATAAAATATATCATTAATAATTAATAATTATTTTTGTGAAAATTAAATATATAACCATAATTCTTCATAATCAAGTTATCTTATTGAATGAACATATTATTTCATTTATAAGAAAATAAATATCTAAGCATAATAATATCTCTAAACCAAAATCTCAATGTCAACCATGTCCAAAACACCAACTATATAAATATAAAGTTAGATCAAAATCTCTAGAATAATACTAACTATGCCTCACATGAGGTCCCCATACTATCGGCAAGGTAAACACTTCTTCACAAACTAATTGTCTTATTGCTCCATTGCTGGCAAATAGCATCTTGTTATTAAAAAATATATATCCAAGGTTACGCCACTCGAATATGACCCATAGATACCTTTGTACACCTCTTTCAAGGCAATTGAAGCTTCGTCTTGGTTAATAAATTGTAATAAGATTCCTTCAAGACTTCTTCGGTAAAGGGTATTGCCCATAAGGGTGAATCAAGAGGCTCTTCAAATAAATATTTTGCGTAGGTTATGGGTAAGGTCAAATGAGAAGATTCCTCCATGGAGGTAGGTGAAAATTTCATGATACTATGGGGAACCAAGACCAACAATTTCACACACAAATTTCAATTAAAGTATATCTAAAGCTAGCATGAGAAGTTTCTTGAGGAAAAACTCACATTTCAAGCTATTGTGTGGCATGTATAACAAAGATCCGATGGTGGCCATCATATCCACTGCTCTATTTATGATCCTTGATATTTTCTCAAATGTTATATCGATGAAATAATTCTTGAAGCTATCTACCATTTTATTGTATGGAATCATTCTATCATGTTTGATTTGATAATCATCATTCACCTACTTCACTATCAGTTGAGAGTCACCATAGACTTTGAGTTCTTGTATCTGTGGACATCAAATCTGCAAATGGTTAGAAATCTTAACATAATAATATCACGCTTTAGTCATTTCAAACACATTAAATTTAATATCCCTATGAAATACTTAACCATGTTAGAATATGCAAAACTAAATAGAATAAGAATAATTGATTGCAAGCATACACAAACATGATCAAAACTTTATTCCATAGTGGATTGGTGTCACATGTGCTAGTGACCCTTTCCCAATCCTTGATCAAAACTTAAGATAAAAATGCTATGAAGATGGTGGAGTGATGATGAGCAAAATCAGTTGTCAAACCAAGAGAGTGACTTTGCATAAAGATTGTGGAGGATTTGCTCAAAGATGAAGCTTGTATTTAAAGATTTTCAAATGCTGAGTGTTGAAGAGGGACCAATGTGGGACTAAGATTGGACCAATGAAAGAATGACACTTGTCAAATGGTGAGTGGTCAATGGTTGTGCAAGATTTGAGAAGAGTGCCCATGAGAGGGAAAATTTGAATTTGAATTGGCAATAAATGCTGATTTTGACTTTGGAAGGGGACATGTAAGAGACATGTAAGGCCTCATAAATGCTCTGTTGGGTGTACATGTCCACTTGGGGGGAGATTCAAACTTGGAGAATATTCTTCCTTTATGCCAAGTTGAAAATAAAGATTTTGATAAATCAATTAAATGTAATTTCATGTGCAAGTGGCCAAATCTAGAGAATGCAAATGGGTGAGTATTTAATCAGGGTTAGATTAAATAGATGATGATTATGCTGATTTAATGCTGATTAGATGATTTTGACTTTTAAGACTTAAATATTTGATTTATTTAAATCAGAAAAGGATGGAAAATGTATGATTTGGATTTGATTTAAATAAAGTCCTGATTTATTTGATGAATGGAATATGATTATGCATGATGTAAATTTGACATGTCTACATTTTGCCCCTTTGAAGCAATGTACTTGTTGCATTGGTTCAAAGAATAAATTCGCTTTAATTGAAATTAAAAATTTCATGATTTTTTCGATGGCGTAGTACATTGGTACATTGCTCGAGAGATCGAGTGAAAAGATTCGATTTGGTCGATCTCACGATAAAGAGGTTCAAAATGGATGGTTATGGATGACGATGCAAATGAGATGATTTCAAGATGCTTAGAATAACAAATCTATATTATTCTAAACAACTTAAATGATGATATGATATGAGATGGATGAGATGGGTGATGTGATATGTTGTGATTATGCAATGGATGATTTATGAGAGACTAACAGATCTATATTATGATAATGATGCAAATGCAATGTATGTGAAATGATCAATGTTTCCTATGATGTATGATATGGATGATATGTGGTATGCTGATAGTTTTTTGGATGTAGGATGGATGCATGATGGATGCAGGATGGATGGATGCATTAGCGATGTTATGTTAGCATGGAAATGAGATGATGACAAGAGGATCCAACAAGTCCATGATTGGTCGAGACTTTATTAGAGATGATGATGATAGATGATGATGATGATAAATGATGATGATGATAAATGATGATGATTTGCTTATCAAGGATTGGGATTTTCAAAGGGTCACTTACTTTATGTTTGATAACACACATAGAGTACGATGCATCAAGGTATCAAGAACGGGATGGCATTGTACCTAGTGTGATGGACTTTGACTCAACAAGCGATAGGAGTATTCTTGTTCACACTTGACATACGGAAACCTTGCTAGGGCGTACCTAACAAAGCAAGTATTCGCCAAGTTATATTACAAGAGCGTCCAACAAGCACAACAGAAAAAAGATAATGATCGTTGCCCCATTCCTATCTCTCTAAATCCTTCGTTCGGATATCATCGAGAGGTCCTTGGAATGAGCGCAATAAGATAAACCAAAAGAAAAGACCAAGTACACAAACAAGTCAATGTTCTTCATACCTCCAGCCAAAGGGATGTGTTTTGATAGGATAAGAATCCAAGGTGATATCCAAAATGATGCCCATTGTCAGAACGATATATCCTAGGACATGCATTGTGGAGGATGATGATGGTTGATAAGTTGATTGATAGGTTGTTGATATGACATCGATTGACATGTTTGCGACTGATCAAGAGTTTGATCTTGTGTTCAATGGTTTGTTGTTTCGATTTTGATTTTACGATTGAAGCTTGCTTTTGCTGACTGTTGTGATTATTTCTGTTTGCATTGCCAAAGGATGAAGGCGATGATCAGTTTATTATGGATGCTTGATAATTGCGGGTGCAAGCGAGATGAGATGGATGGATTTTTTCAAATATTTGGATGTTTTTGATGTTTTGAAATGTTTTGAGGTTTTTTTTGGATTTTGATGTTTTTCCGATGTTTTTGGATTTTGGTGTTTTTCAAATGTTTTTGGATTTTGATGCTTTTCGAATGACGTTTTTGGATTTTGATGTTTTTGTTTTTTGGATTTTGATGTCTGGATGATCAAAGATTAGCCTTGCCTACGTTTAAGCTCAAAGATGACATGGTTCGGATTTCAATGTTTTTGATGTTTTCTGCTTTTTGAGTGTTTTTGGATTTTTTGATGTTTTGGATGTTTTTCAATTTTTGGATTTTCTAATGTTTTTGGATTTTTTGATTTTCTGATGTTTTTGGATTTTGCGATGTTTTTGACAATTTGGATATGGATGTGTAATGATATCAGTGCTCTGTTTGAGATTTTGTTGAAAACCAAGCTAAGGTGGATTGATCAGATCGATGGATTGATGATGATGATAACATTGTTGAGGATACACAACAATGCAATGATAGTGTTATGCAACACAAGGATTTGATGGGATTGATGATGATAACATTGTTGAGGATACACAACAATTCAAGGACTGAATTGATCAGGATTGATAATGATAACATTGTCGAGGATACACGACAATGCAAGGATAGTGTTAAGCAACACAAGGATATCCCAAGATGATGATTTTTTGATTGGATCTAATTGATCATGATTGATGAAGCTTGATTTGGAACAAAATTTGTTCGAATGGTTTGATGTGATGTTTGACGTGCAAATTAGATGCAACTGATAGTGATTGTTTGGATTGATGTTCGATGAAAGATGAAGCTTTGATAAAGAACATGTTCTTGTCAAAATATGCCATGGGCTAGTGATTCGGATTCTAGATCACAAATGCTTTGACCAATTTGGTTTCATGTTTTCCAATGTTCAGATCACCACATAAGTTGGAGGATGTAAATCAAGATTTATTCTCGAAGCAAGATGTACATATCTGCCCCCAATGTCTAGCAATGTATGGAGTGTCATGGGTGGATGCTCAGATAAGTGTATGGATGGAGGGACATGGATTATCTTGCGATAAGATAAGGTGTTCGGATAACGAATGCTCATTTGGATGATGCCTTGTGGCTCAGATAAAGCTGGGTAGGATAGGATTAATGAAAACGGCCCATGTCAAGATGTTTACCATAAGCAAGCGTAAAGCGTGCCCCAAAATTTCATCAAGATCAAGATAACTTGGATGATGGATGCAGATGGATGAAAATGGATTGGATAAATGGTTCATGGATGGATGGATTTATTATGGATAAGATGGATGGAATGCTCAATTTATTATGGATGGGATGAGATGCTTTCACCTGAAGTGGCGCACGTAGATGCTCGATTCTACACATGATGCCTGTTTGCCAGGTTTTCGTCATGGTATTTCCCAAAGCGCAACCCATGCGGTTTTCACTAGAGGACGATTTTTATCTTTACTATTTTCAATCTTTTTTTTTATTTTTTTGGATTTTCATATTTTTTGATTTTTTTGTATTTTTTCGAAAGATTCATGTTGAACCATCTGGTGGTGTTGACGTAGATGCCTCTATCATAATGTGCCATTGATATCCTACCTGAAGGAGTTGCTTTGCTAAGATATGTGCACTTGAATACAATTTTTTGGATTTCTGATCTGCTTCGTTGATACCGGAGTTAACTCTGTCTCTGTGCGCACATCGTGATAGATTGCCTTCTGAATCCTTATGATGAAGGGTTATTGCCAATACACGGTCAATGTAAGAATTGGATATTATGCGTGGAGGTGTGGATGGAGTGTGTTTAGGGATAAGAGATGGATTGATTGACAGTTTGGAACCTTTGACTCTCCAAACTTGGGAAGATGAGCAACGATGGGTGGATACGGAAGTGTGCAAAGAATTAGGACCAACTGCTTGATATACTTTGTACGTCGCTTGAAAAGCTTGCTTTTTATTTTGTGAACAACTTTGATGGATACTTTTCCCTTTTTTATTTTTCCCCATAGTTTCTTTGACTGATGGAGTTTGATAGGGATGATCTTTCTTTGTATGCTTTGGTATCCATATGTATTTGATTTGTCCTTCAAGCTTGGCTTCTTTTGCTTTGATAACGTTCTTTATACTTTGTTTTAACACTTTCCTTTGGTGTTGGTCCCAATTCGTGGATGGGATGATAGGTGGATGAAGATTCATGACGTGGTTGGTTGTAGTATTGACACTAGTTTCATCATAAGGACTCTTCATGCTCCCTATGTTGACGTTTGCTTGAGACGAAGTTGCCCCCAGTATTGTGGTAGTACCTTTGTTCTTTGACTCTTCCTGTTCTGAGATGTCTTGTTCAGTAAACATGCTCTGACAAATGACCACCGTAGTTGGCGTTCTTTCAATTTGCTGCTCTGCTAACTCTGGATGTTCTATTTGACTTGTTTTGTTGAGCGGATAATGATGGATATCTTTATTCATGATGTCCTCAATCTGAGTTTGGGACATATTTGATCCTGATGTTGACAACTCCATTTGATTGTAGGAGTTAAGAATCTGTTCTTTTTGTGTAACAAAATCTTGTTCTAGATGAAGATCATCTATGTGCCCATCTGTAGAAAGCATCTCATGGGTAGATGGAGGAGTATGTGCTATATGGATATGATCATCTTGCATGGATAAGAGAGTGTCCATTAGATTATTGTAGTATCTTGAAGATACAAATTCTTGATCTTGATTAATTTCGGAGTTGCTTTCGACATGCTTTGGATCAAGTTCTTGACATGGATCAGTTCCAAAGGATGGATTCCTTTTAAATGGTTCTTGGACATCAAATCTACACATGGTTAGAAATCTTAACATAATAATATCATGCTTTAGTCATTTCAAACACATTAAATTTAATATCCCTATGAAATACTTAACCATGTTAGAATATGCAAAACTAAATAGAATAAGAATAATTGATTGCAAGCATACACAAACATGATCAAAAATTTATTCCATAGTGGATTGGTGTCACATGTGCTAGTGACCCTTTCCCAATCCTTGATCAAAGCTTAAGATAAAAATGCTATGAAGATGGTGGAGTGATGATGAGCAAAATCAGTTTTCAAACCAAGAGAGTGACTTTGCATAAAGATTGTGGAGGATTTGCTCAAAGATGAAGCTTGTATTAAAGATTTTCAAATGCTGAGTGTTGAAGAGGGACCAATGTGGGACTAAGATTGGACCAATGAAAGAATGACACTTGTCAAATGGTGAGTGGTCAATGGTTGTGCAAGATTTGAGAAGAGTGCCCATGAGAGGGAAAATTTGAATTTGAATTGGCAATAAATGCTGATTTTGACTTTGGAAGGGGACATGTAAGAGACATGTAAGGCCTCATAAATGCTCTGTTGGGTGTACATGTCCACTTGGGGGGAGATTCAAACTTGGAGAATATTCTTCCTTTATGCCAAGTTGAAAATAAAGATTTTGATAAATCAATTAAATGCAATTTCATGTGCAAGTGGCCAAATCTAGAGAATGCAAGTGGGTGAGTATTTAATCAGGGTTAGATTAAATAGATGATGATTATGCTGATTTAATGCTGATTAGATGATTTTGACTTTTAAGACTTAAATATTTGATTTATTTAAATCAGAAAAGGATGGAAAATGTATGATTTGGATTTGATTTAAATAAAGTCCTGATTTATTTGATGAATGGAATATGATTATGCATGATGTAAATTTGACATGTCTACAGTATCTACCATTAGATTACAGTCATTAACCCTATGATGAGGGCCTCATACTTAGCTATGTTGTTCATGCATGGAAATGCTAACCTGTATTACTTTGGGATGTAATCACTTTATGGGATGATAAATAGAATGCCTGCTACAGATCCATGTTGCATATATGAACCATCAAAGTATAGTTTACATTGATTTGTTAAGATGAGGGTGAACATTGTTTCATCAGGAAACTCTGAAACCAAGGGGTTTTCTAAATAAATTGGTGATTATAGTGCTAGTTGATTTGTAATGACTTGTCCTTTGATAAAATTTTTATCAACATATTCTATATCAAATTCACTAAAGATCATCACCCACTTTTTCATGTGACCTGTTAGAGTGGCTTTTGATAAAAAATTTTTAATGGATCGACCTTGGAGATAAATTTGATTTGATGAGAGAGCATATAGTGCCTTGGATTTTGAGAAGAAAACACTACTAATAAGCAAGCTCTTTCAATGGATGTGTAGTTGATTTCATATCCCACCAAGGTCCTACTGATGCAGTAGATATCCCTCTCTTTACCTATTTATCATGTTGTGCAAGGATAGCCCCTAGAGCTACTAAGGTTTTAGAAATGTATAGCATCAACAGTTTCTCTTCTATTGGTGGCATTAAGATGGGTGGTGTTGCTAGATACTTTTATTTGTTGGAATTCTTATTCACAATGTTGGTCCCATTTGAATGCCACACCCTTGTAAAGAATATGGGTGAATCGATGACACTTGTTTTTTAGTCATGCAATAATCCTTCTGATGGATTGAAGCTTTCCTTGTAGGATGTGAAGTGTTTTGAGGGTTTTAGTTGGTTGCATTTCCATGATTATTTTAACTTTGGCAGGGTCCACTTTGATTCCCCTTTGTGATACAATGTACCCCAAAATTTTACCGGTAGTGACTCCAAACACATTTTTTGGATTTAACCTCACCTAATAATTTTGCAACATGTCAAAAAGTTTAGCTATCATGTCTAGATGTCCCATCCTTGTAATTGATTTTTCTAGGATGTCGTCTACATAGTCTTCTAGATTTTTTGTGAAACATGTCATGAAAGATCACCGTCATTGATCTTTGATAGGTGGCTCCTATGTTCTTGAGACCAAATGACATAACATTCAAATAGTAGGTTACCCATGGACATGTGAATGCTATTTTATGTTGGTCTTCTTCTACTATCATTATTTTATTATATCCTAAGAATCCATCCATGAGAGAAAGCATCTCATGGCTATTTGTTAGATCCATGATGATGTGACCTATGTTGGGAAGTGTAAAGTAAACCTTAGGCTACACCTTGAACATTCAAATACCTAGATTTTGTACATATCTTGATTCCCCCAATGGATTTTGAGACTAGTACAAGGTTTGAAACCCACTCTGGATAGTCGATCAGCTTTATGAAACCCACGTCAAGAAGTTTATTTAATTCCACCTTGACTAGTAGTGCAATTTAGGGATTTATCTTCCTTAGATTTTGTTTCACTGGCTTCACATTGGGATGCACTGATAGGTGATGTATAACAAATGATGTGTCTAACCCCAAAATTTTAGCATAGGACCAAGAAAGGGTGGTTTTCCATTCTCTGAGAAAAGTTGCTAGGTCATTTTATTCTTCATTGTCTAGTGAGGAAGCACAAAACATGACTTGAGGTTCTTTAGTTGTTCCAACATTAACCAATTGTGATGATTTCATAAGGACTACTTATTTTTCTTTCTCTATATTTGGGAGATTGAATCCTTCATCCTTGGGTGCCTCATAGAGGTTTTCACCTTTGCATACACGCTTTTTTTTTACTATTTTGTGATCAGAAAGTGCCAATTTATGGTTTTCACTTGGATATCTTATTTTGACTTTTAAATTTGTTATTTTTTGACTGAAGGATTCAATCGTGTCCCCAAAATAGGCTTGTGTGTCTAGCTCTATATCAAAGCCTTCTTTGTGGTCTCCAAAAGGTATGTAGACTCGGAGCCCCATGAATTTGGAGATAGCATCATCATTTTCAAATGGATCTAGAACCAGTTCTTGTTGTTGGTCCTAGTTGATGAGTTGAGGATAGAAAAGTTTGAGTTCATCGGCTTGGGTGGGGGATGTAAAGGATGTTGTGGTAATCATGTATATGGAGGCATGTTCAAATAGGTTAGTGATGCAAAAGGGTGTTGTTGATGGATCTATAATTAGATGTGTTTAACCAAGACTAATTTTCATCTCCCTTAATTAAATTACCCTCAACAAGAGGGGTTACGTTTATGCTCGAGGTGTAACCAAGACCAATATTCTTGATTTACTTTTCAAGGATAATAGGTTCACACATTCCTTTCTTATTTATATGAAGTCCATCTTTTCCTATGTAACCCATTCTTTGACTAGTTGAAATCCCTTGCTATTTGTATTCATTGGAAGAGGAGATTCTTCTTGTTCATCTTTATATACCCATTTGAAGGTTTCCCCTTCATCTATGATTTCAACATTAATATCTTCCCATCTTGTAAAGGTTGTTGGTTCCATATTGATTTTTTTAGTCACCTCAATATGGTGGGGTTTACCATATGTCCTAGGAGAAATGGGAATTTGTTGCACAACAAAGGATTCTTTAAGGTTAAAATTACCACAATTGTTGCCCTTGATTAGTACCTTGATTTTTGAGATGGTTTGTTGTGTTGTTGATGTAGATGTTGATATGGATGTTAATGTTGATGGATGAACATAATATGGTAATGCAGCACCATTTTTAGGTACTTGTATGACCTTTTAGTATTTCTCCTTCATACCCTTGCAGTAGTAGAAGGGCTTAAGATCACTAAGGATTGTTATTCTCTTTTTTATTAAATAGGAATTTTATACATTGGTGATATGTGGATGCTACAACTTGCATGGCATGGATCCATGGGCCACAAAGAAAAATGTTATAGAGTAAGTCAAGATCCAAGACTTGATATGTTGTTTCAACAATTGTTATCCCAATTTGTATGGGTAGTTTGATTGTTCCCTCAAAATCCAGTTCATTGTCATCATA
The DNA here is from genome assembly GCA_007258455.2 of Sequoia sempervirens. Taxonomy (NCBI): domain Eukaryota; kingdom Viridiplantae; phylum Streptophyta; class Pinopsida; order Cupressales; family Cupressaceae; genus Sequoia; species Sequoia sempervirens. The sequence continues at coordinate 467,709,440 of VDFB02193867.1, forward strand.
AGCCCAAATTGTGATGTCTTTTTCTCTTTCAATCACATCCTCAGAATAGCCCATTTTTATTATTATTTTAAGGGTATAAATATTTAATCCCACACCTTCATCTATCAAGACTCTTTTCACTTTGTTTTTATGGACATAGAACTTAAGTTGTAGGGCACAGTTATGGAATGGTTGATATGGGAGGTCATTTTTTGTGAATACGAGTTGATGGGTGGATGTGATATGTCCAACCATAGATTGGAATTCTTTGGTATCAATATCAATGGTTATAGATGATGGAAAAAGAGCCTTATCCAATATTTCTTTAAGTGTTGGAGAAAGTTTCAAAAGTTTGAAGATGGAGATTTTTGCAATTTTTTCTTAAGTTGGTCCAATAGACTAGTATACGTAGGGTTTGACCTTGATGGGAATCTAGGATTCAAAGGAGATCCTTGGATAGTAACCTTCCCTCTTCATGTGGTGCCTCCACACTAAGGACTAGGTCCTTGTATAGTGATGACTAGGATGTAACATGTTCCTACAACTTTTCATAGGTGTGATTGACTTGGTTATAAACCTTTCATTTTCCAACATCATTACCTTTACCTTGATCAAACATTGGGTTCTTATATATGCCTAAGTCATTGTTTCCAATATTTTGATTGATACTCACCTCACCTTGATATATGAGGTCTTGGATGACATATTTAAGTTTCATGTTGTTAGATGTCTTGTGCCTTTTTATTCAGAGATATTGACAATGATCTTAATACCATAGTGGTTTGAATTATCGTTCATCATAATGTTTGAAGTCCAACAGTATGATTAATTTTTTTGCATTTTCTTATGGAAGACCGTTTCAATTGGTTCCCCCAAGGTTGTGTATTTGCATTGTGGAAGATAGTTGTTTTTCCATGGTGGTGGTCCTCATGGAATGTTGGTGTTTTTAACATTTTTCTAATTGTTTTGTTGTGTATTTTCTTTGGGTTGAGCATTTTTCACAACCTAATGTTCTTTTTTTTGGCCCATATATGGGGTTTGTTGCTAGAACTAGATGGTTAGTGGTTATCTTTGTATACTTATAATGCTCCCTTGGCAATAGACTATAATTTGTAGGGATTTACTTTGATGGAACTCTTGGATTTAGAGGGGCTCCTTGGATAGTAACCTTTCCTCTTTGTGTGGTGATTCCACACTCAAGATTAGGTCTTTGTATAGTGACTACTGAGATGTGATGATCACATGTTCCTATAACATCGTCATAGGTGTGATCAACTTGGTTATAAACCTTTCCTATTCCAACTTCATTACCTTTATCATGATCAAGAATCAAGTTCTTGTAGATGCCTAAGTCATTTTTTCTAGGATGTTGAATGATACTCACCTCACCTTGATCTATGAGGTCTTGGATGACATTTTTAAGCTTCATGCACTTCAATGCCTTGTTCCATTTTTTTTTGTGATACAATGATTTTCATCTTTATACCATGGTCTAGTTTGGATTTTCATTCGTCATAATGTCTGACGTCTGGGAGTGTGATTAAGTTTGTTTGAATCAACTTATGTAGGACTATTATGATTGGTTCCCGAAGGGTGTGTATTTGTGTCATGGTGGATAACTTTTTTTCCATGGTAGTGGTCCTCATGGAGGGTCGTTTTTTAAAAAAAATTGATTTTTTTGGTGTGTATTTTCTTTGGGAGGAGTGTTTATCACAACTTTCGAATCAGCCACACCATCATTAGTAACATTCTTGTTTTTGGACCATAAATGGGGTTTGTCATTAGAACTAGATGGTTGGTGATTATCTTTGTAGATTTGTAATGCTCCCTTGGAAATGAGGGCCCTCTCAATGTTAAGCCCTTTGGATATGAGTTCTTCAAACATCATTACACATTGTATTCTTAGTTGGTGGGCTAGATCCATGTTTAAGTTTCCTGCAATGATCTCTACTTGTTGCTTCTCGGGCATGTGCCATTTACATTTGATTTCCTTGTGTCTCCATTTTTGTAAAAAGGATGCAAAGCCTTCTCCCTTGTTATTTTTAAGGGTGTATAGTTCCTCCAAGGTTATTTTTGCATCAATGTTATATTAAAAGTGGGCTACAAATGGATTTATTATTTCTAAAAAATTCTTAATTCCTAGAGGTATGTTTTAAACCACTCTATGGCTTGCCCTCCCAAACTTCTTGGGAAGAGATGCATTAGGTATGAATAATTGTATGCCACTTCTATGCAAGTGATGTAGAACTCTAATATTTTACTTAGAATTTCCACTTCCTTTGTATTTGTTGAACTTTAGTATTTCAAAGATCGGAAGAAATATTATCATTGTGATGCTTCAATCAAATGGGTATGGACGTAGATCTTGAACTAAAAATGAATTTTTGGTCTTCCCCATTTGTAGGTCTTGATTTTTTTTGTGTTAGTGTTTGAATTTGGGAATATTTTTCCAAAGGAGGATTGTTTTGTAGTGGAGCATATGTGTTGTATTGTGGGATGGTAGATGAGTTATAAGCTAGATTTTGGTATGGAGGTGTGTTTGGGATGTATGTGTTGTATGGAGTGTATTGTGGGTTGGCTTGATATTGTGAGTTTATGGATGGAGGAAGTGGAGGATTGTATGCTCCATATTGATGTTAAGGAGTGACATTTGGTTGGGAGTTTGTGTATTGTTGGTGTTGAGGATTGTATTGTGAGTTTGTTGATATTGTGCAAGCAATTGTTGTTGGGAATATTGCTGCTATTGGGCTTGTAATTTTGTTGTTGAAAAATAATTTCTTGATGAGAAAATGGGACTTGATGTCGCGATGGTAGAATTTGATGTGATGCCATGTGTTGATGATGTTGATGTTGAGGAATATATTGATTTTGTGAAATGGCATTGTGAGAGGATTGTTGATGTTTCTAATATAGGTAAAAACAAGTTTTGAAGGGACCTTGAACCCTTTACAAACAAGAAAAAAGTTGTAGAAAAGACAACCTACAGCTAGCCAAAAACCAACTCCAAAACAAGACCCTTCAAGATTTACATTTAGCACTATTCTTGTGGGAGCGGAGAGTCATGCCAAAAGAAGGCCTAGAGATTTTAGCTTTCTTACCCTTTACAGTAATCCAGCCTTCTTCCACTTGTGCTGACCTATCCAACCAGTCCAACCCACTATTATCTTGAAGATTAATGCCTGTTGCCAAAGTCTTAGAGATTACATCATTATTCCTTTGTGTAGGAAAATACTTTTCTGAAGAGCCACTAGGAAAGGAAGTCGTGGCACTATCACCAAGACTGGCCGCTTGGGACCTAGTCACTTGCTCAATAGGGGAAGCCATAGCAGCCCCGCCATTTGAGACATCCGGAGGGGATGCCCCAGAACCCCACGAATCAGAAGCAACCACCTCATAAAAACTCCTATGTTGATCATATTTCTTCTCAACAATATAATGTTGTTGTGAAGCACCATTCCACCAAGTAGCCTTAGCTATTTTCTCAAATCTGCAGTGTGCCACAACATGTCCTATTTTAAAACACCTTCTATAGTGGAAGGGAGTCCTTTCATAATCCAAAGATTGGATCCAAGAACCCTTTGAAGATTTAAGTAAAACCTCATCAGGCAATCCTTTTGAAACATCAATTTCAACTAGAATACGGGAAAAGGTGGAATGAAAAATGTCAAAAGATTCATCATCCACCAACAAAAAATCACCAATGCCAGAGAATTGTTGATGTTGTTATTGTGGAATGTTGTTTTGATATTGACCTTGATGTTGACCTTGATGTTGATGATCCCGATGTTGTTGATTTTGGGGTTGATGTTGATGTTGAGCGATTTTATGTTGTTGATGTGTTTAATGTTGAGGATTTTGATGTTTTTATTGTTGGGGAGACCTTTGATGGATAATGTTTTATTGAGGTTGTTGCATGATGTTTTGTTGGGGTTGTCACATGATGTTTTGTTGGGGTTATTGTAAGCTAGGGAAATTTGTGTGTACATTTTGTGAAGGTGGATTCATCCCATGGTTTACTATGTTTTAATTTTGAGCATTTAAGGTTTTTGGGATGATGGTGTTTGAAGAATTGAATGTTGGTGTTTTGAGATCCTAGATTTGTGTAATTCCCTAGATTTTGATAATTACTCAATTGATTTCCATGTTGAGGTGTGAGGTTTGTTGAATCCATTCCCATCATAGTAACTATAGGTTGAATTGGTATGCTTTATGAAGATGGTTTAGACATTTGTTGTATGACATTGTAGACCAAAGGTTCACTTCCAAGAGGAAATTTCATGGATGCTATGTGTGAAAAGGATTGCTCTTTTAGTGTTTTCACATTAAATTTTGTGGGAAGTTTTGCACCATCTTGTGCATGTTTTAAGCAAGTATTGATTTGGATTAAGATTTATCATAGTGTTTATGATGTGAGTAAGAGTTGGATATATTTGCATCTCTAGTAATTCTTTAGGAGTAAAGTCATGAAGTTTGTTGGTGATGTCTTATATGTGAACCATTTCTCTTTGGGATGGTTGAGTTTGTGCTTTAATTTTTTTTGGGTTGTAGAACATTTAGGATCAAAATTGAGCATCCCTACACTTTGTTTACTAGCACTTGTTTTGGTAGGTACTTTTGAGCCACTAGGATTTGTTTTGATGTTTTTTTTGTTTTGGGACTTTATTGTGACCATAGAATTTGTATCAATCTTAGAATATGTTTGTATGTGAATGAATTTGTTGAATTTGTTTGGTTACCTCGAATTTTACTAATAATGACACTTTGATAGGTTTAGGACCAATGTTGAATGATTTTGTGGATGAATGGAGGATATGAAACTTTCAATTTTGAAAAAGTCTATACTAGATCTTTAGGTATGTTTGAGGATGATGATGAACTTACAAACCTTGGAAGTCGAATCATGAATTCAAGGTAAATTTTTCCATTATGGTGTTTATTAACTCAACCAAATGCTTGAAAAGAGATTTTTATCAAGCATAAACCCAAACTAGGTGATAGGATGAAAAATCTAAGTCCAAATGATTTATGTCAAAATATCAAGTTGTTGTTTGAAATGGAATTTTTTTATGGTGAAGTTGATGGTGTAATGTTTATATGAGTTGATCCTAGTGACAACGTAGAAATAATTTTAACAAGCTCAAAATCATAGTGAACAAGGATTTGTTTGTTGTTGTGTTGATTGATACAAGTGAACAAAAGTCTATTTCACATTAGTTCTAGATGATTTGGTGGTTGTTTACCAAAATATAGATTTTGGAAATGTTTTGAAGTTCTCAATTTTCAATTTTACACAAAGGTGTGGTTTTGTTTTTGCATAGGCATCAGACTGTTCATTATAAAGACAGTGTGGTATTTACAAAGGTGTTGATGTTTAACAGAAGCATTAGACAATCCAAACAAAGGTGTTGCTCCATAATAATTTTTTACCGTAACAAACATGTCAAAATGTGCAAATGTGTTGATATACAAACAAAAGCATCATTTTAATAAAAATATAAGTGTTGGTTTGCATAAAGGCATCACACTATATGGACAAAGGCATCAATCTACTAGAGGATCTTTAATGTGCAATTTAACTTAGGTGTTTTAATATTTTATGTTGATAAAACATAGCAAACAACATGTAAAATGACTCAATTTGGTGTTTGGATTATTTTCATGTATTCTTCTTCCACAAGATCACACTAATGAGGTTCACAAGGTTTCCAAAAGAATACATGTCATAGAACACAACCTATTTTTAGTGGTAGAATGGGATTATCTTCTAAAAGTGGGCCTGCTAATAAAATACCACAGAATGAATGGAAAGGTAGAGTATGCCAAGGTCATATACCACCTTGACACCTCTTACCTAGGAAGTAAAATTTCCTTGTGACGGGTTTTTTCACCTCAATGAAAATTAGTACATAATGAGTAACTTCATGTGTTAATCATGTCGTATTGCACCACTAAGAGAAGGCAGTCTACAAATGGATCATCAGATTCTAAACATAAGGTTCATAGTGGATAGGACTCCATGAGCACCACCACCTACATAAGTGTGATATGAATATATCATCTCCTTATGTTCGGAATCAATTGACCACAAAGGAATTCCCAACAATTACACATGTGAATAAGGCGACAACTTTTTCTCTCACCCCTTTATATGGCCTGCCAAAAAGGTGCTTGAGGTTGAACCCTAGGGTAATGAAATACCTAGATATGCCTCCTAACAATAAATGAAGGATTCATGTTTTTATTTTCTCATCACCCAAGATCACACGAAGCACAAGGGGAGAGGATAGATAACAACTCCTTCGATATACAATGATAAAATTGCAAACTAGAAGTATTTCTCGTCATCCAAGATTGCACAAAGCACAAGGGGATATGATACATATTTCTAGCTTACCAAGCATGAAATACAAAGCACACATGTTAATTTTAGGTACACCAAGGATTGAAATGTGTGGCTCATTTTAAACACAAAAATTGAAAGCATTCAATTTGTTTTGTTAAATGTTATTGCACCAAAATGAAGTGTTCAAATTGTACTATTCATTTTTAGAGCACTAAGGGAAAATAAATTCATTTTAAAGCACCAAAATTAAATGTTCAAGTTGTATCAGTGTTCGATTTTAGTGCACCAAATTTGAAATGTGAATTAATTTTAAAAGCACTAAATATAAATGTTCCTACATTATTTTACAACAATCTACAAAACCAATGTTAGTACTTCGAGTTGTATCTCTTTCCCTTTGATTTTTAAATTCCTACAAATAATCAACCTCAAAAAAATAGAAAACATCAAACATAGGATTTTTAGGGTTAGATAAAAATTAGATTGAAGTGAAATTGAACCCTAAAAAATGAATTAATCATTATACTTGCAGAAGTATCGCTCTATTTGTACAAAGCATTACTCTATCAAATAGAAGCGTCACTCTGTCAGAAAAAGGAATTGTTCTATCTTGCTAAAAAGGTGTCGGTCCTTTGTAGAGGCGTCAACCTTCTACAAATGTGTCGCTTTGTAACTATAGTGGGACATAAAAAAAATAGAAATAGAGGCGTTGATATTTTGTAGAGGCATTACCCTTTGAGTTGCAAAGGTGTCTGGCTTTGCAAAAGCATTGCCCTATCACATGTAAAGGCATTGATCTACTCATGTAACCTGCAATGTCCAATCAAGCTCAAAAAGAAAAATTAGTTCAAAGATGTGGGTCCCACATGGCATGCCAAAATGTAAGTATAATGAATTCAATTAATCAAATAACATGAAATGAAACAAGTTAAACAAAGATCAATTAAAGATAATATTCCAATGAAATTAGTCTAGCATGGCTAAAAATGATACAATTAACATCAACACAATATAAATTATAATCAATTAAAGAAAATAACCATGCAAACGTATAATCCCATTGTGGATTGGGTGCAAATGGAGTGATATGGGATGTGGATTTCTCACTTTACCTAATACATGTTGATTTGATGCAAAATTTTCAATGGATTGATGGTCGAATATGATTCAAAAATTCTCAAAAGGATCAAACGTTGGGTGAGAAATATAGTATAGTAAGTTTGCATAAGGATTGTAAATCTATATTTCATGTAAAATGGGAAATATTTATAGATTTTTGGAATGAATCAAGGGTGGGGATTCAAAATACTAATCAATGGATCAAATTGAGTTGAATATGTGAGTGTGGATCAAAAAATGGATCAATGGTCCATAATCCTTGAAGGCATGCATCAAAGATTTAATTGAGGGTCCATAATCCATGAGAGATTAACAAATCCCTGAATTTTAGGAAATATCTTGGAGATATTTCATGTGGAGGGAAGAATTTGAATTTGGAAAGGTAATATTTCATGAGAATATTCTTTGAATGTTTGTGAAAGAAAACTAGCTAATAAAATAATTTAGAAAATCATTTAAATTTGCAAGTTGAGGAATTAGAAACTTTAACTAAGAAATTAGGAATTATTTAATCAAAGAAGGAAAAGGCATTTAATTAAATAATTTGATATTATTTAATTAGAGGGGAAGAAACATAGCATGAAGGTGATGAATTAATCAAATAAAATTAATTATTTGATTAATAGGAGAAAAGGTGAATTTAACTAAATAATTGGAATTATTTAATTAAATAGAGGATTTAGGATGAAAATGAGAGAAAATTATGTTAGTAAGTGAAATCTAGTTGTGTGACATACTTTGGCCATTTTCAAGTGTCTATCTTATAAGCACATCCATCATTTCATCCAAGAAAAGAATAAGAAATCAATATTTGATGATGATTTTATTGATTTCTCTACTATTTATTCACATCTTACATATGACATCCTTCTTTGGAGTTAAAAGTTCTAGTACAACACATGGGATCATGCTCTCTGTCACCACACCTTTTCTTATAAGATTTTTCACTTCTCTATTGATCTTTGCATGTTGTGTAGGACTCATCTTGTAAGCTTCTTGATTAGGTAGGGATGCTCCTATAATTAGATTAATTTGGTGTTGGATAGATCTCTTTGGTGGTAGACCATCAAGAAACTCATCTAGCACAAAATTTACGTACTCTTTTGATACATTTGTCACTTTTGTTGGCACTAGTGTCTCTTCACCTTCTTCCCTCTACACCACTAGTGCATAACAGAACCTTCTCACCTTGATTTCTTTGAAAAATTTCTCTAATGGAAAACATACTTTCAAATCTCCTTCATCCTTAAGGGGTACTAAAATAAATTTAGAACCATATTTCATCCCTATAATTCTTTCCAATGGAAAAATTAATTAGGCATCTCTTGTCAATAGTAACTTCATTTCCTTATTTAAACCATGTAATATGGCAAGGTTTGGGATGTTTTTAACATTGCAAATTTGGTTTATCTACCATTTCTCTAGAAAAATTATTCTCGCAACTACTACCATCGATAATAAATTGACATACATTTCCTCCTATAATGCATCTGGTTTGAAAGATATTGGTTTGAATCCAAGAATCATCATGAACTATGGTTGGCACTTTCTTTCCCTTTAGAATCACCACTGTTCTTCTCCCCCACATCTAGTTGAACCTTTAAATATACTCCTCCCTTGTTATCCTCTTCTTGAACCAAGTTTAATCTTGATTATTCTCCTTGTTTCCTTTCTTACATGTGATAATTCAGACATTCAAGTTTAATCTAGTGATACAAGGCTATAGGTAGGGTGAGGAAGGGAAAGAGAAATGTTCCCCTAACCCCTAAATCCACCATATATGACACATTATTTGAGCTCCAAACCCTTGGTGTGGTCAACAAGGATTTTTATGATATCAATGAAGTGAAATCATTCTTTCTCAATGAAATGGTTGAGGTTGTGAATTTTATGTTACACAATTTGAAGATGGCTCAATAATCCTTTGACAATTAGATCACTCATAAATTTATTCTTTTTGGAGATCAACAGATGGAATATTGAAATGGATTTGTGGGAGAATAGGCAAAATAATGTTTGACATAATAACTTGGAAAATGACATGATTCTATTCCAAAATTATAATTTCCTTCCCAAGGTGGGGATAATTGAGGCTAAGAAAGAGAATTTAAAGAGAATGATAGATTCTTTGGAAGATGCTATATGGAGGGAAAGAGATGATACCATTGACATATTTACTTCTTTAGAACTTGAACCAAATGAAATAAAGGAGAAAATAAGTAGATTCCTTGAAGTTAAAAATTCACCATAAGTAATGGTGCAATGGGGCTGAATTTTTTTATTAAAATACTAAAGAAGACTAAAGGTGATCCTCGTCCAACCCAATTAGTTTAAAACAAAAATAATTCCAATCCTAGTACTAGGACAAGACATAATAAAATACAAGAGGCTAGAACTAATGAGAAGGAGAGATACAATACTTTTTCAAACTTCATGATGTTTTTGCAATAATAAAGTATAGGCCATTGAATCCATAAGAAAGTTTTAGGTATATGGGCTTATGTTCTTTATTATTTCTATTAAGTTTATTGGTGTTCTTGAGCTTTGATTTGGACTATTTTTTTTTTTCCAACTAAACATTAGTTGACATTCTTTTGTACTAAGTTTCAATATCCTTGTAAAAGCTACTTACCCTAATAGAAAAAAAATAGAATTGTGTAATTATTAAGAAAACTTTATTAATCTTATTAGAACTTACATTTCCTTGGAGGTGAAAATTTGATCAACACTTATCACATCATGCAATGTCCTATTTATAAAATCTCTTTTTTTATTTCTAACCTATAAGCTTTGAAATTTTGTGAGATCTTCTCCAATCAAGGAATTCATGTGATCAAGTACACTAGATCCTTTGAATTTTCCTTGAGTTGAGTGAAGGGCGAGAAAACACATTTCCTTCCATAACGAATAACTTGACACTTGCATATAGACTAGTGATGGATAATATTTCAAATGTAGTAGTAATGGTGATTAGCTCATATTCTTCATCTTTCACTTAAATATACATGTATATTTAGGGATTTTAGGGAATTAGGTGAAGCGTTTGGAAGATTTATTGAAATTGGATGTAGAAGTAAAGATCAAAAGTTGCCATATTCATGTGTCACAAAGAACTCTACAATGGTGAGTTGAAGGAAATACAAAATATCTAAGATATTCCTAGAGAAATGTAAAAAATGTAAGGGTAATCTATACTTCGGAAACTCTGAAAAGAGGAAGGAGCCCACATGAAACCCATAAACAAGGAATAATAGAAAGTGAAACTAGCTTACAAAAGTTCAAGTGAGAAGGGGAAGTTAGTTTGAAGAGGAATATATATGATGGGCAATAGGATTTTGTAGACACTAAAAATTGTCCTAGGCTTGCGACTCTTAGATTCTTCATAATTTCCTCTTTCATTCTTCATTTTAATTATTTAATTATTTTATAATGGACCATATGTCTTCTATTCATTTTAATTATTTAGTTTATTTAATTAATTCATTTCTATCTTTATTTATTCCTAATTAATTTTATTTATTTAATTATGTCACTAATTAAGTCCTCTTCTTTCTAAAATTAAATAGATTCTAATTTATTTACTCGTATCCACTTTCCACTATAATTAAATAATTATTTTTAAATATTTAATTATTTGTTAGCTTTTTCTCTCCTAAACTAAATAAATTTTATTTATTTAATTTGGTCCACTCTCTTGAATTTTTAATTCAAAATGTCCTCTTTGTCACATTTCTCTATAATTAAATAATTATTTTAATTATCTAATTATTCATTGGCCGCCTAAATTAAATAATTTTTATTATTTAATTTCTCCTATCACCTCTTTATATGTGCCAGTCTTATCTTCCACATCAAATCTTATCTCTTGACATCTCATTTAATCCTAGCCCTTGATTGAATTATCTCATAATTCAATCCCAACCCTTCATCTTTATCATTTTCCCTAATTTAGCCCTCACCCTAGTCCATACCTCAACTTTCAATCTTGGACATTGATTAAGACATCTTATTGGCATCCAATCTCAAGCATTCATTCAAATTTTTCTCCTCTATAAAAGACATTAACCTTGTCATTTTCATTATCTACATGTATTATGCAAGTACATGTTGCTAGTGTGAGACAACAATCTTCAATATTTTGCTAGTCATTTGTCATAGGCTTATTATTGCACACTCAAATCTTAGGGAAACTATCATATTCAAGCAAAATGGAGAAGTGCAATGGAGGTGAATCAACGATGGCATGAAGATTTGATAATATTGTTTTATGCTTTATGTCTTTATGCTCATTTGTGCTTCATTGTTTATTAGGGTTTGATTTGTATGCTTTATTGCATTAACCTTGATATTTTAGCCCTAATTATAGATTCCACAAAACAAAAGTTAATCAAATGGAAAGTTTTCAAGGTTAATATAAACATCTAAACTTTAGAATAAATGTTTAAAATGTAAAATTTTAAGAAAATAATGAATAAAACTACCTCTACCAAAGTTTTCAATACTTAGAGATAATGCTATGGTCATTTAGACATCCATACTTTAAACTAAAATAAAAAATTGGAAGAATTTCACAAGAAACCATAATTTCATAGGAAAAACAACAAGGTGAGCAAGTGTACCATAGAAAATTGTATACACTTACAATTTCACATTATGTTTTGGCCCCCTAATTTATTGGACTTAGTTAAGCTTTTAATTTTCCAACTTATGCATTTCAAAGTCTAAATTTTACCATTTTCCAAAAGGGAACCTGTTAGAGTAAAGGTTTTAACTTAATTATGTTTATTAAGTTACCTTTATTCCTCTCTTAAGATTTCACTTTAGTTTGCATATTGTGACATTTAATAATTATATTAATTATTAAATGTCTACCTATTAGGGTTCCTTTTAGGGTTTTGCACATATCTTTTTATAAGGATTCATCATTGTATTTTACTCTCTCTCTGATTTATACAATTTTCAGCTTTCAGAGCACCCTTGCTTGTTTGTCTCCATCTCTTCTTTATGTGACAGGTTATTTGCATGCAGGTGATTTTCGGGGTCTGTGAAGTTGGCTTTCTCAACTTTTACATGGTATCAGAGCTCTAGCCCTGCTGCTTCTTGTTTGATTTTTGAAGAATGTGGAGCTTTGAGGGTTTTAGGGTGACTTTTTGTGGATCTAGGTAACTCCATTTTTTTGGTGCATTTTGGGCCCAAACGGACCTCACGGTTGGATTCAGAGTGGCCAAAAACCCATATTTTCATATAAAGTTTGTCCAGTTTGGCCTCCGTCGATTGAAAAGGAAAAAAAAAATTTCCCCAAGGCTGTATGGCCCCAGGTCACACAGTACGAAGCAAGAAATTCATAAAAAAAATAAAAAAAATAGGAAAATTTTGGGCGCTCACAGTCTAGAAGGGGGCACCGCCCGACGGCCACCCCTACACCGCTCGGCGGCCACCCCTAGCGGTGGGCTCAGGAGGAGCCACCGCCGCTCCCCCTTGCTTCAGTCCACAACTAGTCGGTCGCTCAGCTCCCTACTCCGCTCCTCTCAGCCCTAGTTAACCACCCACCGACCACCAGCCGACACCGCCCACCAGTGTTTATGCCATGGCCGCTAGTGGTTTCCTAGCCCCTGTCGGGTTTTTTGCCTTAGCCATGGTTCTATTAAGAACCAGGTGCCGAACACAGCACCCAACCCTCCAATGAATTAGCCTTGGTCATGTGGGTGACCGTGGGCTCAGCTATCAGCACCCAGCTCCTAGTCGCCCTACCGACCAGGGGCCTCTTTTTTTAGCCCCTGAGGGCTTTGGAGGCCTAATTGTGCAAATTCAAGGTGTTTTCAGTAAATCGGGTGTAAAATGGGCGTACGATCTCCGTTTTTTTCAAACAAGATACTGTTGGAAAGCTAATTCTAGTGCCGGTCTGATGGTGAAAGTTTTATTTCCATATTTTTCTATTTTGATGCTGTTATTCTCATTCAAAGTCAAAACTTATTTTTTGCACTCCCAGAGCCATAACTTTTGCATACGGACTCCGTTTTTCACAAAAGAATAGGCATTGGAAAGGTGTTTCTATGATATTTCCAGATCTATTACTTATTTTCCAATATTTATCCCCAAGTATTTTTTATGCAAAATTTTGTGTTTTCACAGTTTGCTTAATTTCTTGGTCATTTTGGCACTTGGGAACCTCTTGTTTGCGTGGGATGGCTTTATTTGATCTGCTTTATCAGTATTGAGGTTAGTTAGTCTCAAATTTTGTAATTTGAAGAGTTATCATGGGTTTTTCTAGTCACCCTTCAGTTGTTTTTCTGGAACAGGGTAATTATGAGTCATGGGCAAAGGGTATACTTACACATTGTAGGTGGCTTAATATTTTTCCTTATTTGTATGATCTCATACCTGAACCAACAACTTTAGAGGGAAAAATAGCTAGGGATATCATTAGAAATCACATAGTAGGATTTATAGTGTCTAGTGTTGATTCTGACACTGTGTGGGCTATATCAGGCATTGATTGTCCTCACTCACTTTGGACACGTCTTTGGGAGATCTATGGAGACCCCAGTCTTTCTCCATTCCCAGAGGATCCTACTTTAGATTGTCTTGTACCCATTGGTTGGAGAGATAACACACCTTTTGATCATGATACTTTAGAGGAGCTTCAGTATTTAGCCACCCTTACATATTTTGATGGATTAGAGGATTGTCTCATAGTTCCTACTCTTCAGACTAAGATTATACATGTATCAACATCATCTCCTGTTGTTCCTGATCAGTTTGATATTGCCTCTTCTTTGGATCCTATTGATTTAGTTAAACAGGACATCATACATCTTTCAGACATGGCTACTTGGGATTCTTATCTTGCAGGCATTTCGTCCTTGTTTGTAGAGTCTTATATTGTAGATTTGGAGGATTACTTTGAGGATTTTCAGCTCCTCTTTGTTGACAGCCATATTCCCGCTGTTAGCCCACCATCATCTGTGCATTCAGAGGTTGCAATTCAGGAGTCTTCACATCAGTTTGGGTTTGATTGTTTCAGTTCAAACACGAAGATTCTTCAGCATCCTATTATGTCACACATCTTGAGACATCTTGGTTCTTCTCTTTTCACAGGGTTTCTTCAACATTTTCCTTTGGATCCATTTCTTCCCAAGGGGAGGAATATTATTTGCCACTTCAGGATCTCTTTCTAGATTTTACTTCAGGCATCCATATGTGTGACAGGAGTTTCTTCTTTGTTGGGGGGCCTTCTAGTCTCTTTCTATTTCTCCTATGGAGAACATTGTATATGTACTTATATGATAGAAGTTGTCTATGGGGGGTATCATGTTATCCACCTCCTATCCTTCTTTTCTTAGTGCATTGCATGCTTTCATCTCTTTTTGGAGTAGAGATTTTCCCATGAGGTTTTCTCTATTTCTCCACTTTACAAAGATTTGGTTGTAATTGGGTACCTGATCTGGTCTAGTTGTCGGGACCCAAGTTTACTTTCTTGCATTGTAGTTACCTTTGCTTTCTTGCACATGTTTGTAGCTGCACTTTTGCTCATCTTAAGGGGGGGTGTTAGAGTAAAGGTTTTAACTTAATTATGTTTATTAAGTTACCTTTATCCCTCTCTTAAGATTTTACTTTAGTTTGCATATTGTGACATTTAATAATTATATTAATTATTAAATGTCTACCTATTAGGGTTCCTTTTAGGGTTTTGCACATATCATTTTATAAAGATTTATCATTGTATTTTACTCTTTCTCTGATTTATACTATTTTTAGGTTTTAGAGCACCCTTGCTTGTTTGTCTCCATCTCTTCTTTCTGTGACAGGTTATTTGCATGCAAGTGATTTTTGGGGTCTGTGAAGTTAGCTTTCTCAACTTTTACAAAACCCATACTAAACAAATACATTAAATCATTAAATTGCCCTAGATCAAGTGTTTCTTAGAAATTTGGGCCAATACCCATTTGCCATGGGCAACTGGGTACCCCTCCTTAGCCAAGACCCATTTGTGCATGGGCGACAGAGTACCCCTCCTTAGCTAGGACCCATTTTTAAATATGCTTTTGGCATGTTAATTTAACATTTAGAATTCAAATTTCAAATGTCAACTTCTTAAATCTAATTTTTAGGAAATTAAATAAATGCATATAAATACCTATTCATTTCACCATTTGAAATCTAAGTGAAAGAATCTAGCAAGAGGTTAACTTATAGATCATTCAAGAGAATGGGTTTCAGTCGAATCATATTCAACCGAATATGTCTAAGTGGCATCCCACTTGGTAATGAAGTCACCATTTTTTAAAATTTTCTGAAACTTCCAACTTCTGGTGTATATTTCATCAATCAAATTTTTTTTTTAAAAAAAAAGACAAATACCCTTTTGTAGAGCTCACAGTGCTAAATCCAATATATATTTATATTTTGATTAGTTTTAGT
The DNA here is from genome assembly GCA_007258455.2 of Sequoia sempervirens. Taxonomy (NCBI): domain Eukaryota; kingdom Viridiplantae; phylum Streptophyta; class Pinopsida; order Cupressales; family Cupressaceae; genus Sequoia; species Sequoia sempervirens. The sequence continues at coordinate 467,725,302 of VDFB02193867.1, forward strand.
ATATAAATTGTAGACATCCAAATTTGGACACTTAATTTATCCAAATTTATCACTTTTCATCTAAACATCCTCTTATCTGAATTAATTAAATAATATTACTATTATTTAATTAATACCATTAATTTTGTCAAATCCCTAAGGTATTTAATTAATAATTAAATACTTTACTCTCTTTAATCCTCCTTTCATCAAATAAATTAAATAAATAATACATTTATTTAATTTCTCACATGTCATTTTCATCTAATCCTAATCCATCTCCTAATCTCTTTATTAGGGATGTGCACATGCCTAATCCTTGATTAGGATGTGTCACATCCTCCAAATTTTGCAAGTTGGCTTCTAATCCTCATTTACCCTCTAGTTATCTTCTAATTATTGATTAATTAATCCTAATCAGTACCTTGGTCAACTCTCCCCATCTCCCAAGGATTTTTTAACTCTTTTTTATTCTTTCTAGAATCCCTTTTTCCCATGCATCTTTTTGAATCTTTGACTTGTCATGTCAAGTCACATGTGACAAACTCCCACCTTTTTGGAGACCCTCTCTTATCCACTAGATTCTCCCAAGCATGTGAATTTTTAATTCACATTTATTCCTCCAAGGAATCTTCTCATCTCCCAATGTACTTGGAAGGTACTTGTCCTTCCTCCACATCATGTACTTCTCTTCCACCTCACTTACACCTCATCCTACCCTTAGCCACTTCACATTCCACATGTCAAGATGTGAGAGCTTGTGAGTTCTCAACTAACCATAGCCCTTCATCTTGACCTTGTTGGGTAAATCTCAACCATTGAATTCTCTAGAGAATTCAAATTCCTCTATAAATACCCCCTCCTCGGGCATTTTCAACAGTTTTTCATTTGAGCAACTTTATGCTGTAAATTTGCACTCCCACTTTGCAAGCATCTTTCTATCATTTAGCCATCCATTTTAGCCATTTTTCATAATTAATCTTGCATCTAGCTACATCAAAAGCCATCTAAGGAGCACACAAAGCAAACAAAATCAAGGGCCAATCAAGAAGTTTTAACAAGGAAGGTATAATCAATTGTCATGTTCATTTTGTCTTAATTCCTTGTTTTATCATTCCTTAGGCTAATCATTTGAAGTGTTCTTTGTGTTTTTCTATTTGCATTCTAGTCATTTTGCACATTAAAATAAATAAAAATCAAGGATACACATTTCTGGCATGCCCGGTGGGACCCACAAATGGGTTCCTTCATTTAATATTTGTTTTCGTTGATTTTTTGTGCAAGAAAAGGTCATAGAGGGGTGGATATGCTCTTTGTTTTACTGTAGAATGGTGCTCTCTATTTAACAGTGTCACCCTTTGTTTTACTACAAAAAGTTAGTGGCACCCTCTATTTATGAGTGATTTTATAAAAAGTTTTTCTAACACTTTTCTACAGCGGGGTGGATACGCCATTTATTGAAAAATCTAATTTTTAACACTTTTCTGCAATGGGGTGGACATGCCCTTTATTTAAAAATATGATTTTTGACACTTTTGTAGCGGGGTGGACATGCCCTTTATTTAAAAATATGATTTTTAACACTTTTTTGCAGTGGGGTTAACATGTCCTTTATTTAAAAATCTAATTTTTAACACTTTTCTACAGCGGGGCGGCCACACCCTTTCATTTAAAAAGACTTTTTTGTAGTGGGGTGGGCACACCCTTTAGTTAAAAATCTAATTTTTAACACTTTTCTATAGTGGGGTGGATACACCCTTTTGACTTACAAAGCTTTTTCTGACATTTTCTGCAACGAGGTGGACACGCCCTTTATTTAAAAATCTGATTTTTAACACTTTTTGGCAGTGGGGTGGATACGCCCTTTGACTTACAAAGTTTTTCCTGACATTTTTTGCAGCAAGGTGGGCACGCCCTTTATTACAAAATCTAATGTTAACACTTTTTTGCAGAGGGGTGGATATGCCCTTTATTTAAAAATCTAATTTTTAACACTTTTCTACAACGGAGCGGACACACCCTTTCATTTAAAAGATGTTTTTCTCTAACATTTTACTATAGAAGGGCAGATACGCCCTCTGGTTTATTGCATTGGGGTGGATATGCCCTATGTTTTACTACAGAAAGTCAGCTGCGCCCTCCTATTTACTACAGAGGGGCGGATACACCCCAAAACAACATAGTTTGAAAGGTAAAACTGTCATTTTAGCTTCGTTTTTGCTCCCATTTTTTGTTGTTTTCAAGTACTAACCCCCTAACATTGTTTTTGGAAAGGATATTGGTGTTTTTGCTAACATTTTGCAGCATATTATTATGTAATTAATGAAGAATGAAGGACAAAATAACTAACATTTTCTTGCAAGGCCATCCATTTGATCAAGTTTTAAAAGTTATCCTTGTTTTTGTTAATTTAAGAACATAGTCTAATTAGGGGGAAGTAATATTCATTGTTTGTTGTGTTTGTTTATTTTTGTGTCACCCAAGGGGGGAATCAGTTTGTTTTCACTTTCCCCTTGCACTTCGTGTGAGTCTGGGGAGTAGTTGGAAACAATTAGTGCCTTCTTTTTAGTGGGACCTGCTTGGGGATTTCATCACTCCAAGGGATGATTCCAACCATGCGTACCAATGGAGTATATAAAGGGGGGAGAGCTAAAGTTGTACCCCAATCTAGTCACATCGTAATCGACAGAGTGTCAAAGCTAGGGTGATACCTAGATAGACGTAAAGATTGGTCTGAGCCCTTCAGTATCTTGCGGGGGTTCCCGACTCACACTTGTGACGGGATGGTGTTCATGGTTGTGTCTCACGTACCGAGAGTATATCGAGGACTCCCTAGAAGCCTTGTGCATCCTAGATTAAGACCTTTGTTGACCATACCCTTAACACTAATCATAAGATTGTGCTTGTTTGAAGTGTTTTCTTGTGAGAAACTTGTGAAATTTTTGACAATTTAGCCTTATCACCATCATCTTGAGTCTTTTCCATCAAAACCAAGCTCTATTTACTGCAGAAAGCTGACTATGCCCCTGATTTTACCACAGAAAGCTAACTACGCCCCTGATTTTACCACAAAAAGCTAACTACGCCCCTGATTTTACTACAGAAAGTTAGTTGTGCCTTTATTTTACTGCAACAAGGTGGACATGCCCCTAACTTCCCAAGGCCACCATTTGCAAACCGTGCATTGGATCGACTTCGTTCAAAAACCAAAATTGCTTAATTTTTTGAGCTCTATCTAGTGGTACCTTCCATTTCTTCCTATCAAGAAGTTGACCATTCCAGGGTGGCCACACCCCGCACCACGTGGTGGACACACCCCTAACTTCTCGAGGCTATCATTTACAAACCATGCATCAAATCGACTTCATTCAAAAACCAAAATTGCTTAGTTTTTTAAGCTCTATCTAGTGGTACATTTTTTTGTCTTCCTATCCAATCTAACCAATCCATTCCTCTAATCAAATTCATCCTATCATCTAATCAATCCAACCACACCAATCCTATCAAATTAATCCAATCATCTAACTGATCCAATCACAACTATCCAATCAACATCATCCAATCATCTAATCTATCCAATCAAACTGATCTAGTCTCTAATCAAATTCATCCAATCATCTAACCAATTCAATCACAACTATCCAATCAACATCGTCCAATCATCTGATCTATCTAATCAAATTGATCCAGTCCTCTAATCAAATTCATCCAATCATCTACCCGATCCAATCATCCTACCGAATCCAATTAACTGTTTTCCCCATCCAAATCCCTTGAACATCGTTTCAGAAGTTATTATCCAAATTGACCTAAGTGTCTGAATCTGATCATCATCATCAACATCTGCTTAGGATTTTCATCCATCCTAAGGTAATCATCATCATCAGCCCTATCAATTCACTTTCAATCTCAAGGTGGATTAGGTGCCGCAATCATCCATTTATCCTTTAATCCAATCAATTAGTATCCTAAGTCACCTAAGGTAATCTCTGAATGGGGTTTTACAATCCCTTTCATCATCCTATCTAATCCATCATTTGATCCTATCAATCATCAATTAATCTTATCCAATCCAATCAGATCCTTATCACCTTCGACCCTATCAATCTACTTCCATCTCAAAGTAGATTCAATGTCACAGTCATTCTTTGGTAATCAAAATCAATCCCATCGCATCATCCAATCATCCTAATCTGAGCTTTAATCCAATCTTGATCTGAGCTTGGCCTAAATCCCAATTTGAGCTTTCATCTATTTTCATCCAAAGTCTTTGATCCATAATTTAATCATCATGAGTCCTTATCTTCCATCAATAGTAGTCAAGGGAAACCCTAATTGTGTTGATGATGATAACAAAAATATTGTCGATCAAGAGGTATACAACATAGATCCCCTTGACACTATCGTCGCTAGCGAGCTTTCTCCACTCGCTTTCCAAATTCCAATTAATCCTCTGAGCTATCCCATTATGTCTTCATCCATGCCTAATCATGCTCCTTATGCTACCTTTAACAAGGGATATCTAGTATCTTCCCCATCCCCATATTCGTCATGTCCATCTACATCATCCTATTATCCTAATCTACCATCCCAATACCCTTGTTACAATCTCCCATCCATGTTTCCCTATCCTAATCCTCTTTCCTAGTCTTCCCATACTAATCTTACATCCACACCCTTTTACCTTAATCTTACACCCACATCTCCTCATCCTAATCCACCATCCCAACACCTTTATTATAATCCATCGCCCACATCCTCTTGTTTCACTACACCACCTATATCCTCTTGGCCTAATCCACTGTCCATGTCCCCCTATCCTAATTCACCCCTCCAATATCCCTACCTTAACCCTCCATACAATCCCATCCCTCCATCTGATCCTACATCCAATCCTCCTAGTCCTACATCCAATCTAATTCCTCCATCTAACCCTAGTCTACCAATCCATAATCCTTCATCCATTTCTACCACCCTAGCCAAGCCAACCATATGCAAGTCTCTCATTTCAGAAGTTCTCCAAGGACTCATGACAAAGAAGCAATCCCCAACTCCACATCTTGAAGTCATGGAACCATGCCATCCAGATCCATCATCCACGATCACTAGTGATGAGACCCTTCTTCATACCACACCTATTATTGATGTTACCACCCCTAGCACTCCTCAAACTGTTGAAACCATTGAACCCACTAAATCCATTGAACCCCCATCTCCTACTCCAAGAGCCATCGAATCCATCGAAGGTACCCAAGTCCAATCCACTCCCTCTCCTCCTAGATCAACCCAATCCATCAAAGATACCCAAATCTAATCCACTCCTCCCACTCCTAGTAGCACGAAAACCCATTCCAATGAACCTCATGAATCCTCCATACTCCCATCTCCCACACTTGAAGAGTCCCTCCAACACTCCATTATCATGTCACCCACACAAGATGAGTCATTCCAAGATTTTGATCCAAAGCATACCACCATTTCCCCTCCACCTCAAGATCCCACAATCCCATCCAGTTCATCTCAAGCTCATAGTCCTTCATCCATTCTGACCCATGATCCCCTTGACACTCTAGATCCAATCACTCTATCACACAAGCCCTTATCACCTAATGCCACAAATTCTGATCTTATCATATCACCCACTTCCTCTCTTGATCCCTTACCGCTTACTCTGCCTGATCACAATGCTACCACCCCATCATCTCCATCTCATGATCCTTTATCACTGCCTATTCCATATCCCCTTGGTCCTATCACATTCCTCCATGGTGGCCTCCTTGCAGAAGAAAAATAAAGCATATACACCAACCCTCCTCTTCCACTAATAATGGACTCATATCATTCTTCCAGAATAACAAAAATCTTGTCCTAGATTGAATGCTCAAGAGAATGAACTATCAAGGAAAAGGTTTAGGCCTTCATGACCAAGGTATTATAGAGCTCATCCAAGATAAAGAACATTTGTATACGCAAGGTCTTGGATTTATTACTCACAACTTGCAATCCAAGAATGTTGGTACAACCTCCACACATCTTCCCTGATCCTCTTCTAAAAAGATAAGAGGATCCTCCCATAACCCCACCAAATCATTTATTGCCAACCCCCCTCCTCCATCATATCACTTCAAAACAACCATCCAAATTTCATCTGCTCCATCCATTTTGGGTCCTTATGTTCCCTCATCCCCCATCACATATCCTCCAAGTCCTAAGTCTATTTTGGGCCCTTATATCCTAAAATCACCTCCTCCATATCATCTTATTCATCCTTTCATCCATCCATCACCTATCCATGTCACCCATCATAACTATCCCACTCTCATGTTCCCTAATTGTTATGCCTTGCATAACCACCCCTATCTTTACTGGCATAAAATGGGTCCCCCCTTCTTGTTTTGTTTCCCTTTGGTTTTATGTTTTGTACCTTAGAAGTTTTTCTTACTTCTCTCGGCCTTCTTCTTTTTTCCCTGGCAGAGGCAGAACGTGGACTGAAACTAGACTTAGAAAATTCTCTTAAATCCAGGTTTTGTTCCGATTCCGGTTCTGGCCCGGCATTTTGTCTTTTGCCTTGGTCTTTTTCTTTCTGGCGGAGTCAGAGTCGGAATGGGAACTGAACATGTGACTTGTATTGATTTTCACTTTTTGTTTCGATTTCCATTCCAACTCTGGGTTCGCCTTTGCCTTTTTGTCTTTTTCCTTGTCGCCTTTTGCCTTTGTCATTTTTTGCCTTTTCTCTGCGGAGGCAGGATCAAGATGGAATTCGGATTTGGAACTTACCCAAAGTTTCGGATTTTGTTCTCATCCCGACCCCGGCTCCGCCGGTTTCCTTTTCCTTGGTCTTTTGTTGGAGGCGGGTGCAGAACGAGAATGTAATTTGGAACTTCTCTTAAGTTCCATTTTCCATTCCAGTTCCAGCCCCGGTTTTGGTTCCATTTTTTACTTGATTCCCACCCCGCCATTTTAAATGTTTGGCTTGTGCTTGTTTCCATCTTGGTTCCACCTTTGACAGAATCATGTTTGACCAAGTATGAGGTATAAGGGGGTAATTAACAATAATATTTTCTATGCTTATGTGGAACAAATGAATGCTCAATTTTGCAGGGTTTGGACACGTGTCCTGGGTGATGAAATTCTTCTTCTTGAGGGAATTGCTCTTGTCAGCAGGACTTGTGCCAGTCACCATGACATCTGACCGAATGGAAAACACTTAGCGAAGGAGATGGAATTCTCACCGGGACCTCCTGCCAACTTTTCAATGTCTCCTCGATGCCGAATATGATGCCGATTGGGATGCTTTATTGGTTTCCATCTTCCTGCTAGCAGCCTGAGCCCAACGATCCTTGCGATCCTTGTAGCTACTAGCAGTCAGTGCCTTTTCTCCTGCACGGATAATGTCATCTCGCCACATGTCTGTGGAGCCTACCTTTGGACTTGTGCCCGGTGTGCATATCAACAAAATCTATGGTGGTCATCATCTGGACTAGTTTTCATCCAGCGGTCCTCACTAGTTCGCTTGTTTGATGAGCTTGGTGTTTAAAAGAAGCGAGAGTAGCGAGCGACTGCCACCTATCTCCCATGTTCCCTTCCTCATGGGGCGTACGGCCATAACGAAGGCCTCGGTGGCACACTATCATTTTTTGTTTGTTCTAGCAAGAACGAAGTTGTGGATTCAACAGACAGGTTGACTCGGTTGGGACTGTTCATTGCGATGACTCATAATTAATCTAACAATGCGCACTGGCTCGCCGGTCCAAAATGATCAACAAATATTTCCCACAAGATGAGCATGGATCTACCATGTGTCCCATCTAGAGGGCCAAGCTATAGAGTGAAGCGCATTAAAGACCGAGCTACTTATGGAACGTCGGTGAGCACGTGCATGTAATGAACAAAGATGTTTTAACTCAACCGATAAAGTGCTTGACGTTTACCCTTCGACCAGTGTTAGGTTAGCTTAGTTAAGGTCTATGGGAATCAACGGCTCTTAGGTGCTGATAGATAAAGATCGATGACATGTGTTGGTGCGCTGGTTGAAGCTACTAGCTCAATACCTCTTGCGAGGAATGCGATGGGCCGACGCGTGGAGTCCCTTGGCTGAGGGATTTGGTGGGCCCGACGGTAAAATGGCTGACTTGCTTAACAGTTAAGTGTAGATTTTAAAGAGCATCATCTGATCACTATTGATTGATGACAGATATTCAAACTGGGCACAGCTAGGGTTTGAGGAGTGCATCACACGCGAAAACAGAGGCCTTAATGGTAGCAGATGAGAATGTCATTGGCCCAGCTGGGCCAACATTCATGGCAGTCTTCTGAGGTGCGGTTGTGTGGTCAAAGACTTGGCCTCGGGCTTTAGCGTGCGATCTTTGGTAGATTTGGCATCAATTGTTAGGACCCTTTCTAGTTAGGGAGCCATACTTGTTCTTCATTCTCTTGACAACATGCATTCATGAGCCTTGACAGATGGGATCTTGCTCGCAGGAAGGCCATACCCGTTGGAGATCCCACGTTGACATAGACAATGTACCAGCATTCAATGCATGTCTTGACTTAGTAGGAGTTGTTGGTGACTGGTCTGACTGATCTGATTATTGAAAACCCTAACTATGCTGCTTGTTCGGGGGTATTCTCTATAAGTATGGCATTTCACCTCTTTTTTAGGGGTTAGATTTTAAGAGTTAGAAATTAGAAGTTAGAAAGTTAGAACTGGTTCGTTATTTTAGGGTTAGACAATAGGGAATAGAAAGTTAAAGTTTTAGCAGTAGAATGCATTTTCTTTTCTGCTCTTCTTAGTGTAGATGGGGGAGAGCTTGAAAATTGAGTCTTCTATACACTGGTGAAGTCTTCCAGTTTTGTAAATGCTACTTATTTGTTTTCCAATAGTAGGAGCAGCCAAATTCAAACCTTCTTCAAGTTGTTCTCTATAATGGTATTTATCTTGATTAATTGTATGATTTGCAAATTATTCAAGGAATGAAAATTTTATCTTTTTTTTTGTTTAAATGGTGTTTTGTAATCTATTAAGTTTGTACTGTGAATGAATGGAATTGTGTACATGTTACAAATTAACTTCATTTCATAGCAATAGTTTAGAGATTCCTTGAATGATATCAAACATGGTTAATATGGATAAATCAACATTCTATTCTATTTCAAAACCTTGACCTATCTTTTGTTATTTCTTTAAAACCCCCCCAAATCAGAGTAAACTTTGATAGATTCTTGAGTTTAAGACTATTCAGGAACTTAAAACCAGTAGGCCCCTTGAACATTACAGTCATATTGACCACTTAGTGAAACAACAACATTGTGAACCAACTTCAAGGATCTCGGGAGTCAACCAGTTTAACCACTGATTGTCTCTTTTAGGAGAGGTGAGATACATGTATCCCACCTGCATGTTGCATGTCAATCTGGCATGTCAACAGAGATGGTGCTAGAAGGAGGGCCAAAAACAACTAAATAGTTAAACTCTAGGTTAGACCAAATTTCGTTAGCTGAGAGGACAATCTTCATCAAAAAATTCCCAAAGATTCCTTAGGTCAACTAAAAATCCACCACCACTGATAAGGCTCGAAACCCCTACCAAACCTAGAACTCACAAGGTTACACCCTTATCCCCTCCATCCACTCCACCTGGCTTTTCACCCATACCTCAGTTGATACTAGTAAATCCCTTACCAAATCCACTTCAAAAACTCTTGCAGCCGATTCAACCCATCCAACAACCAGCTTAGCCACCACCACCGTCACCAATGGCATTCTTCCAGAATAACCCTTCTCCATTGGATGCTATCCCTAGAGGTTTCCATGATATGCCAAAGAATCCTGAGAGATTTTGTCTAAAATACATTCATGGTGAAGCTAGGAGTGTTGAAGAGCACATACAAGCTTTCAAGGATGCTTCCACTAGGGCCTAGATAGCTCATCATGACGTGGTTTGCAGGTTATTCCCTTATTCTTTAGGGGATATGGCTTATAGTTGGTATTTGAACCTACCACAAGGTTCTATTCTAAGTTGGAATGACTTAGAAAATGCTTTCATTAACCAGTTTAGAGTCTATGTAGACCCAGCTATCCTGTTCCAACAGTTTGCTACTATCAGGAAGGAGCCACATGAACCACTGCCCCTGTTCAATACCAGATTTCAAAGAACATACAAGAGGCTGCAAGACCCTTATTTGATCACAAAAAATGGTGTCATTCAGGCATACTTTTGAGCCATTGACCCATGGCTTGGTATATTCTTGTAGAGAGCTTATCTTCCAGGGGATATTGATTCCCTTTCCAAAGTTTATCATCTAGCTATTCAACTACAGCAACAAACCAACTCTTAGCCAGGAAACTTGGGTGGAGGTATTTCTTCTATGGGATATCAGATGCATAACTCCACTCCCTTGTTTAACACTGTCCTAGGGATGTCTCCTTCCCACTATGGACCCATGTCTGAGTTGCAGACTCAACCCGCGGTTCCATTCTTTGGAAGTGGAATTTCTGATCCATCACAACATCCACAGGGTCACTATAGCCAGGCTAGAATGCCAAACCCTGTCAGCCAGACATCTGTCATTAAAAATGCTGAGAGTGAGCGAACAACCCAACTCACAAATGAGGTAGAAACATTGAAGAAAACTCTATCTCAGGTCATAAATGACATGGCCCAATTGAAACTGAACCCCTCCCAAACCAATCATAACAACAACCAAGGAAATTATCAGAACAACCACAACCAAAGGGGCTATCAAGGCCAAAATTTCCCCAATCAAGGTTCTTAGAACCAAAATAGGGGATATAATTAGAAGTCCAACAGTAATAGGTAGTGGAACATCGGTCCAAACAATGGTGGAGTTCCTCACAACTACCAACCTAATGAGGACATACCTCATGTTGTAAACGTAGCTAACCTCAATTGCATGACAAATTAGTGCAGGCTACATGAGACTAAATCCCATTCTGAGGTAAACTGCCCAGAAGTGGAGAAGATGGTAAAAATGGCACAAGAGGATGCCCAAACCTTTCAAGGAAATCCAAACAAGGGAGGACGCCCAATAAACACAGCCATGGCTTTTGACCTCTTCGAAGGGGATTCTTCATTCCCAATGCAGAATGTGAATGAACTAGAAGAGGACGTATATGATGCCTAGGCCTTTCAAACAAAGGGAGACCATTTCTTGAGAAATCAAAACAAGAGGCCATTCACCACATCAGCACCACCCAACCACATGGTACCCCCAAATCAGAATGCTGATAACAATCCTCCACCAGCAAAAGGTCCACCTAACTTTTCTGGTAAATGTAGTCCATCTACGGCTTTTAGGCATAATGACAATCACAACACAAAATTTGACATTGTTGCAGAAATGAAAAAACAAAAAGCCTCACTGTCATATTTTGATATTTTGATATGGTGCCCTTCTTAAAGAGAAATAGTACTAAAAGCTTTAGAAGAGGCTGACAGATCCAAAGGAAAAACCAAGTTAGCCCCTACTACTGAGACGAATGCAACCTTGCTCAAGAATAAGGTAGGTACTCAACCATTTTTGATAAGTTTGAGGATTTGTGGAACTTCCATAATTGCTTGTTAGATTTAGGAGCTTCTGGCTATGTCATGCGATTTGTTGTATGTAGAAAATTGGGGCTAAATCCAATCCAAACCAACAAGAAAGTTATCCAACTGGACAAGACAAAGGTAAATGTAGTTGGAGAACTTAAAAACATACATGTTCAAGTAGGATCAGACCCTAGAGTCCAGACTAGCATAGACATTCAGGTAGCTGGTATTCCTGAGACCCATGGTATGCTTTTAAGCAGGGACTTCATGAAGAGTCTAGGGGGATATCTCTCCCTAGATTTCTCACATATGTGGTTACCATGGAGAGGCATTCCAACACAGATCAGAGTTGAAAGTGAACCCTGCCTTAAGCACATCATCATTGAGTATGACTGCCCTAACGAGATGGCCTACTTTGAGATTGAGATTGGGGTCTACAAAAGAGAGGAATGCCTAACTCTTTCAGTCTTAGATCCTGTTAATTTTCCCATACAAGAACCCCAAGACTCAGTGATTGGTATAAATCAGCAGACACTAATCAAAAAATTACAACAAGATCAACTTGTATTAAGGAAAGACATTGATTTATAGAGCCTTTTGCTTCCAAACTGGTGTAGGGTTCATTACCAGAGCCATTTAGAACTCACATGTCAAGCTTGCATTAGTGTTTTGCATCATGTATGCCCAACTAGGGAGGCTATTCCAAGTCACTTTGAGACCATGACAGGACACTTTGCTTTTGAGGCTAGAAATGCAACAATTCTAACTAGAGACAACCCCCTTTCAGAGGAAGTTGTCCCTCAGATTGAACCCATCACGATCCTAGCATTGGATCAGTATGGCCATGGTGAGCAATCTCAAGTCTTGACTGATGCCCCCATGCCTTCAAATTCACCAATACCTGAAGGGCTGATCAAAGCCACTACTGATTACCAAAAGAGCTCCCAAGAGCCATGTATTGTATCAGATGTCAAGGATTCATTGACGCCACCTATTATTCCTCCTGACCCAACTTGCAATCATTTGTTGACCCTCACCTTTGATGGGTCCAAGTCCAAAACGAGTTGTGGTGCTGGAGTTGTGCTAACCAATCCAAGGGGAAAAAGTTTTTTTGCTTCTTATAGGCTACAGTTTAGATGTACCAACAACGTGGTAGAATATGAGGCCTTGGCAAGAGGACTAATGTTTGCTCATTAGAAAAGGGTCACTGCCTTTGTAGTCAAAGGGGATTTAGAAGTAATTGTCAAATATGTACATAGCCAATACACATGTCACAACAAGAGGTTGGCTGCTTATAAAAATCATGTATGGAACCTAATTGAGGACTTTGATGCCTTTGGGATCAGTTTGATCCCTAGAGAAGAGAACAACATTGCTAATTAATTGGTTGTGGCTGCAAGTACCTTGGAGCCCATGCAAATGCCAAGCTCAAGAAGTTCTCAGTGGAGCTAATATCCACCCCAACTGCCCCTAATAATGTCATACACTTTCAAGTTTTTGATGATGATCAACATATTCTTTCCTTTCTAGCAAGCTCAGATTCTTTTGAAGGCTAGATCATCGATGAATCTAACAGAGATCAGGGAGATTGGAACCCTAAAGATAGTAATGTAGATGGCATCCTCAACCTTAAAAGTAACACCATTCCCAATGGAATGGTAGCCTTGGAAAGGATGTTTGATTAAGATCCAAGAGCTTTGAAAAGGGTGTCAACTGAAGACAAGGGAGGCAAGTATGAAGTAGTTAACCTAGCTGATTCAAGCCCTGAGAAGAATATTTACATTGGGAAAGCTTGCCCTGAGGCAATCAAAGAAAGTATATTGTTGACCTTAAAGAAAGAAATTGCTGCTTTAGCTTGGGGATATGAGGATTTGAAGACATTTGACACATCTGTGATAACTCATACTATCCCTCTGAAGCCTAAAGCAAAGCCATTTAGGTAGAAACGCCATGTTAATACCTTGATTGAACCTCTCATCTTCAAGGAGGTCCAGAAGTTGCTATCAATAGTAATAATTTTCCCTGTAAGGCATTCAACATGGGTTTCCAACTTGGTCCCGGTCAGAAGAATAATGGAGAGATCAAATTGTGTGTGGACTTTAGAAATTTGAATAGAGCCTCAGAGAAGGATAACTATCCACTCCCTTCTCTTGATGAAATCTTAAAAACTGTTAATGGGTCCCAAATGATGCCATTTCTATATGGCTATTCGGGGTGCAACCAAGTGCTGGTCATCTATGAAGAGAAAATGAAGACAGCCTTCACTACAAAGTGGGCGACATTTTCTTATAGAAAAATGCCATTCAGATTGATAAATGTTGGGGAAACCTTTCAAAGAGAAATGGATGTAGCATTTAAGGATCTGATTGGCAAGTGCATCATCATCTACATGGATGATTTGATAGTATTTTCAAAAGACAGACTTAACCATATTGCAAATTTGGCAAAGGTCCTTGAAAGATGCATCAAATATGGTGTCTCCTTGAACCCTAAAAAGTGTGTGTTTGGAGTTTCCGAAGGGAAGCTTTTGGGACACATAATCTCAAAAAGGGGAATATCCATTGATCCAGAACGAGTTGACTCCATTATGAAATTAACTATGCCAAGTAGCAAGAAGGAGATGAGATCTTTCTTTGGGAAGATCAACTTTGTCAGAAAATTTATCACTGGCTTTGCATAAATTGTCAAGCCTTTGAATGAAATGATGAAGAAGGAAGAAAAGGTAGAGTGTGGTGACAAAGCAAAGGCTACTTTCTCTCAGATCAAGCAATCAATCTCAGAGGCACTAGTGCTCACTAGTCATGATTACCTAAAGCCATTCTACATCTACTCCTTTGCTTTTGAACATTTATGTGTTGTTTTCTTAACACAAAGAAAAGAAGAGGGAGATGAAAGACCAATTGCTTTCATGAGTTCCCCATTCAAAAACGTTGAGATCAAATATTCATCTATTGAAAAACAAGCCTTCGCACTAGTCAGAGCTGTCAAAAAATTCAAACATTACATCCTCAGAAGTTAAATTATTGTCATGGTTCCTGATGCTACAGTGAAGTCTCTCCTTATGCAAAGTGAATTAAGAGAAAGAAGAGGGAAATGGATGGCCATTCTGCAAGAATTTGATTTAGAAATTCATCCTATGAAGCTAGTTAGAGGTCAAGGTCTATCCAAAGCAATGGAAAATGCTGGTAAAAACATTACTTGCTAGCACTTACCACAAAGACCTTCTCCAATGATCCTTGGTATGCTGACCTTATTTATTTTCTACTTAACAATCGGTGCTCAAAATGAATGAGTGCAACTCAAAGAAGAGCACTCAGGATGAAAAGTTCACATTACATGATTAACGGGGGACTATTATATAGAAAAAAATTTGAGGGTGTATATTTGAGATGCCTGGATTAGCAAGAAGCCAAGCAAACAATTGTAAAATTTCATGGAAAACATGGCACAGGCCATGGTTCAGCTAATTCATTAGCACACCAGATCCTCAGAGCTGGATACTACTGGCCATGTGTGTTCAAAGATGCACACTAGCATGTCAGAACATGCCACACATGTTAGATTGTTGCACCAAGAGAACACCACTCAGCCATGCCATTGCAGCCTGTCTATGAGGTGAGACCTTTTTCTCAATGGGCACTTGATTTTATTGGGGTGATTAATCCAAACTCTTATGTACGACACAAGTTCATTCTAACTATCACAAACTACTACAAAAAATGGACGGAGGTCGTAGCTTGCAAGAACAACACCACAAATGTGGTGATTAAATTCCTTACAGAGAACATCACAACCAAGTTTGGAGTGCCCTTCGCGTTGGTATGTGATAATGGTTTTTCCTTCTCTTCTGTTGATTTCATTGCATGGACTTATGAACATAAGATAGTTTTAAAATACTTTTCCAATTACTATCCCCAGGGGAATGGATTAGTTGAATCAACCAATAAGAACCTCCTAGGGGTAATCAAAAGGTTGCTAGATAAGAACCCAAGAGATTGGCATACCCAACTAAGGTTTTCCTTATGGGTGGACAGAACTAGAATCAAATCTGCTCTCAAAACTTCACCCTTCAAGCTTGTGTATGGCCAAGAACCTGTCTTACCCATCCACAAACAGATTCCTATCCTAAAATTCATGCAAGAGTTCTACTCCAATGATGATAGGATAGAGGTAAGGCTAGCCAATTTGCTTAAATTAGAAGAACAAAGAGATGCTACCTTGCAACAATTCTTCAAACACCAGGTTGTTGTCAAGCGTTGGTTTGAGAAGAGAGCCAAGATAAAAGCCTTTCAGATATAAGACCTTGTCTTGCTGTGGGACAAGGCTAATGAAAAGAAGGGTGATCACCAAAAGTTTGACAAGCTCTGGTTGGGCCCATACCAAATTGTTGAGATCATAGGAGAAAACACTTTTAGACTGAGTGCTTTAACAAGAGAACCTATCCCATTGCTTGTCAATGGACATTTCCTCAAACATTATTTTTGGGTCATGAAGGCTTGATGTTTCCCGTGGTTGTATATATGTAAATAGCTTGTTATCTTGCTTGTTTGTCATTTTCCTTGTTTTCCTTCATCTTGTTGTTTTCTTTGCTTGTCTTTTCTTTGTGTTCTTTTGCTTTCTTTCCTTTGTTTCTTTCTGGGGACCTTCATTTTATACAGTTAATGCTGGGGTTGTTATCTTAAGTATACTTTGGTCACTAGGAGGGAAGCTGGTTCAAATATTTTTTAGGTTTTTCTGATTGGGTGATCTTGTTCTAAACTTAAGTTTTATGCCCATTTCAATGGAGGTTGTGAAAGGTCTTCAAGAACAAGGTATAAAGTAAGAAATCTACACCATCTACAACTAAATCTGTCACAAAATTAATAAACCATCCCCACTTGTAAGGGTATACTTGTCTTAGGGTGGTTATGTCTCGATATTTGAGTGAAAAATTTGATCCTTCAATTGTTGTTATGAGGTCCATGGTAGTTTTCAACCTAGCACAGATGTTTAACATCTGACATATTGAGAAGGGATTGAATAAAAAGAATGAAAATAAAATGAAAAGAAAAGAGCACTATCAAAGAAAGAAGGAAAACTCAATATGAATGGGTGATTCTAGTATATCTACTGGGGCTATGGATGCCTGACTGGTAGTAGAGCAATGTTATGAGAAAACTAGAGGTATCTTCGTCAGAGCTATGGATGCTTGACTAGCAGCGGAGCAATGCCCAGGATATCATTGCACAACAGTAAAGGGGATCAACTCATGTAGTTCGAATCTTGAGCATAGTTGTCCAAAAGATGAAGAAAGCTTTGTAAAAGGATGATACACTATCGAGCACACACTTAGATTCAAAGGTAGCCAATGTTGATTTACATTTGAGATTCTAGCTCTACATTGACTACTGAACTGATCCAACTTAAGTTGTGATGTCCATAAACCAAGAGTTCTGGGTGACTGAATTCTTCGGTGTCTTGAAAATGGTTAAACCATTTTCCCAGCCAAGTCGCCATTTGTTATGCCTTGCATAACCACCCCCATCTTTACTAGCTTAAAATGGGTCCCCCCTTCTTGTTTTGTTTCCCTTTGGTTTTCTATTTTGTGCCTTAGAAGTTTTTCTTAATTCTCTTAGCCTTCTTCTTTTTTCCCTGGCGGAGGAAAAACGTGAACTGAAACTAGACTTAGAAAATTCTCTTAAGTCCAGGTTTTGTTCCGGTTCCAGTTCTGACCCTTCGCTTTGTCTTTCGCCTTGGTCTTTTTCTTTTTGGCGAAGTCGAAGTTGGAACGGTAACTGAACATGTGACTTGTATTGATTTTCGCTTTCCGTTTCAATTTCCATTCCAGCTCAGGGTCTACCTTTTCCTTTTTGTCTTTTTCCTTTTTCCTTTTTTCCTTTTCTTCACAGAGGCGGGATCGAGATGGAATTCGGGTTTGGAACTTACCCAAAGTTCTAATTTTTGTTCTCATCCTGACCCTGGCTCCGCCGATTTCCTTTTCCTTGGTCTTTTGTCGGAGGTGGGTGCAGAATGGGAATGGAATTTGGAACTTCTCTTAAGTTCCATTTTCCATTCCAGTTCTGGCCCTAGTTTCGGTTCTGTTTTTTACTTGATTCCTACCCTGTCATTTTAAACATTTGGCTTGTGCTTGTTTCTGTCTTGGTTCATCCTCTGATAGAATCATGTTTGACCAAGTATGAGGTATAAGGGGGTAATTAACAATAATATTTTCTATGCCTATGAGGAACTGATGAATGCTCAGTTTTGCAGGGTTTGGACACATGTCTCGGGTGATGAAATGATTCTTCTTGAGGGAATTTCTCCTATTGGCAGGACTTGTGCTAGTCGCCATGACATCTGACTGAATGGAAAACACTTAGCGAAGGAGATGGAGTTCTTGTCAGGACCTCAAGCTGACTTTCCAATGTCTCCCCGATCTCGAATATGATGTCGATTGGGATGCTTTATCAGTTTCCATCTTCCTGCTAGTGGCCTGAGCCCAACATTCCTTGCGCTCCCCATAGTTGCTAGTGGTCAGTGCCTTTTCTCTCCTGCGGACAAGGTCGTCTCGCCACATGTCTGTGGAGCCTACCTTTGGACCTGCGCCCGGTGTGCATATCAATGAAATCTATGGCGGTCATCATCTAGATTGGTTTTCATCTACTGGTCCTCACTGGTTTTCTCATTTGATGAGCTCAGTGTTTAAAAGTAGTGAGAGCAGTGAGCAGCTACCACCTGTCTCCCATGTTCCCTTCCACATGGGGCCTACAGCCACAAGGAAGGCCTCGGTGGTGCACTATCATTTGTTGTTCGTTCCAGCAGAAATGAAGTTGTGGATTCAACATATAGGTTGAATCAGTTGGGACCATTCATCATGCATGACTCAGAATTAATCTAATGGCACGCGCTGGCTTGCCGGTCCAAAATGATCAACAGATATTTCTTGTGAAATGAGCATGGAGCTACCACGTGTCCCATCTGGGGGGCCAAGCTGCAGAGTGAAGCGCATTAAAGACTAAGCTACTTATGGACTGTCGGTGAGCACGTGCATGTAATGAACAAAGATGTTTTAACTCGGCCGATAAAAGTGCTTCACATTTACCCTTCGACCAATGTCGAGTAAGCTTGATTAAGGTCCGCGGGAATCAACGACTCTCAGGTGCCGATAGATAAAGATCGACGGCACGCGCTGCTGTGCTAGTTGAAGCCGCTAGCTCAATATCTCCCACAAGGAATGCGACGAGCTGACACATGGATTCCCTTGGCTGAGGGATTTGGCGGGCCCAACGGTCAAATGGCTGCCTAGCTCAACGGTTAGGTGTAGATTTTAAAGAGTGTTGTCTGATCACTGGTGATTGACGACAGATATTCAAACTGGGCACAACTAGGGTTTGAGGAGTGCGTCGCGCGCTAAAATAGAGGCCTTAATGGTAGCAGATGAGAATTTCACTGGCCCAGCTGGGCCAGCATTCATGACAGTCTTCTGAGGCGCAGTTGCGTGGTTAGAGACTTGGCCTCGGGCTTGAGCATGTGATCTTTAGCAAATTTGGTGTCAATTGTTAGGACCCTATCCAATTAGGTACCCATACTTGTTCTTCATTCTCCTGACAGAGCGCATTCATGAGCCTTGACAGATGGGATCTTGCTTGCAGGAAGGCCATACCCGTTGGAGATCCCACATCGACATAGACAATGTACCAACATTCAATGCATGTCTTGACTTAGTAGGAGTTGTTGGTGACTAGTCTAACTGATCTGATTATTGAAAACCCTAACTATACTGCTTGTTCGGGGGTATTCTCTATAAGTATGGCATTTTGCCTCTTTTGTAGGGGTTAGATCTTAAGAGTTAGAAATCAAAAATTAGAAAGTTAGAACTGGTTCGAGATTTTAGGGTTAAACAATAGGGAATAGCAAGTTAGAGTTTTAGCAATAGAATGCATTTTCTTTTCTACTCTTCTTAGTGTAGATGGGGGAGAGCTTGAAAATTGGGTCTTCTGTACACTGGTGAAGTCTGCCAGTTTTGTAAATGCTGCTTATTTGTTTTCCAATAGTAGGAGCAGTCAGATTCAAACCTTCTTCAAGTTGTTCTCTATAATGGTATTTATCTTAATTAATTGTATGATTTACAAATTATTCAAGGAATGAAAATTTTATCTTTTGTTTTGTTTAAATGGTGTTTTGTAATCTGTTAAGTTTGTACTGTGAATGAATGGAATTGTGTACATGTTACAAATTAACTTCATTTCATAGCAATAGTTTAGAGATTCCTTGAATGATAACAAACCTGGTTAATATGGATAAATCAACATTCTGTTCTATTTCAAAACCTTGACCTATCTTTTGTTATTTCTTTAAACCCCCCCCAAATCAAAGTAAACTTTGATAGATGCTTGAGTTTAATACTATTCAGGAACTTAAAACCAGTAGGCCCCTTGAACATTACAATTATATTGACCACTTAGTGAAACAGCAACATTGTGAACCAACTTCAAGGACCTTGGGAGTCAACTAGTTTAACCACTGATTGTCTCTTTCAGGAGAGGTGAGATACCTATATCCCACCTGCATGTTACATGTCAATTTGGCACGTCAACACTAATTAGGATCAACAAAGACATGTACATGTACATCATCCATCCACATATCATCCTCAAAATCCTACCTCAGTCCCTCCATCCATATTCCCTCCACATCAACCATGCACTCGCACCCATCCCATTTACTAAAAGTACTTTGGATGCCAAAGTACAAATTCATAAATCTAAACGACCACATGAATCAAAAGCTCCTCATGTCCCCTTTAAAAGACATGTTGAAGAAAATAAAAATCAAATCCAAAAATCTAAATCAAATCCGTAGGCCACAAAGGCCCACCAAAGAAAAAATAAAAACCATGTGGATCCCAAAGAAAACAGAAGCAATTCCTTCAAATGAAGCCTCCATAAACACATCCAAAGTTGCTACTCCAAAAGCTAATCATGCAAATCCTCCATCTCCTAAATCCATTTTGGGTCCTTATGTCCCAAAATTTGCTATCACCTCTCCTCCATTATCTCCACATCCTCCATTACACCCTCCATTAGCCCCACATCATCCAACCATTAATCCTACTATCCTTTCACACCCCCCACCACATGTGCCAATGTTGGTCCTGAATAAGCCTCCCCATCACATGTTTACTCCATCATTCCATCCATACACTTTCCAAAATCCCATCCATTATTCCACATATCCCCCCATCAAATCCCTTTAATACATGTCCTTTCATAATTCCTCCATTATCATAACTAAGGTTGTACCAACATCCAATAGTCGCTTCAAACATGGGATTTTAATACTTTGTATGGAATTTAATGCTTGAGTCCTTCATCCATATCCTTATCACATGTCTTCCACATCTACTTATCCACCTCACTATACTTATCCATATCCACCCACATTTTATCCAAAAAAATTTAAAAAATACAATAAAATCAATTAAAAAAAAAGTAAAGAGAAATCATTTGTCCAATGGTCAAAACTTGGCAAACAAGTGCCTTGGATAAGTACCATGATGAAAACTTGGTAAACAGGCATCATGCATAAATCCCCTATCTAGTTTACTTCTGCAATTGGGGGAACCTGCATCCTTGTCACCCACCTCCTTCATCCCACCTGTCTTACATATCCTTCACCGCAATCCCTCCATCCTCCTTGTGATCTTGATATAGCTAGGAGAAAACATATATACATGCTTTGGACACCTCTTGGAATACTTTCCCTTCATCCATACATTGTCATATTCTTTGTCCACCCATCATGTTACCATACACCTACCCCCTATCCTATTCCTTATCCAGATCCATCTACCTTCTTTGTCTATCTGTCATGCTACCATCAGTATCCCTTCCTTATTCAAGCATCCTACCTTCATTCATCAAAATCCCTCATCCACCCATCCTATCCTCCTCTAGCTATCTCCTTTATCTTCCCATCCACTTGTCTTTCACCCCTTTTTCCTTATCACACATGACATATCTAGAGTGGGGGCATCTACTTCCTTTGTGGTGTAAGTCCTTGGAGACATCATTCATCAATCCTATCTAACTTTTCATCTTCCCATCCTTATCTTCCTACCCATCCATCCAAACAATCCCTTTCATATCCCCATCCTTATCTTCCTATTCACCCTTCCAAACAATCCCTTTCATATCCCCATCCTTATCCTCCTATTCCTCCATCCAAACAATACCTTTCATATCCCCATCTTTGTCTTTCTACCAATCCCTTACAACTCCCCATCCTAGTCTTCTTATCCATCCAAACAATCCTTTTAACCTCCTTATCCTTCTCCATCCATCCTAGCATCTATCCATCTACCTAGCCAATCCCCTTAATTCGTCGAATCTCTTCTACCCCCCATCTTTGTCTTAATATCCATCCCCCATCGCATGCTTGCCATCTCCCCATCCTTATCTTCCTATCCATCCCTACCTCTATCCCCCATCCCTTTCATCCCCCATCCCTATCTCTCTATTCATTTCTCTCTATCTTCATCCAATCTCATAATCCCTTGTCATTGGTCTATAGTTATAGGCTTCTCCCCATGCAATCCAATTCCATCTATCTAATCATCACCACTCCTGCTTCTCTTGCACATCTTTCCAATCCTCTATCACTTTTCATCACTCATCTATCTATCATAACATCCTCCCAAGTCATTTTAATGATTTGGATAATTATCCCATACTTGAGCTTTGTAATTGTCGTCATGCTATCTTGTCCAACAGGTCTATCATTCCTCATCATATCATTCTGATCTTTTTATCCACTTATCCTATCATCTTGTCATCCTTTATCCATTGTTTGTCGTTGGTCGTCGTTTAAACTACATTGCCCCTACGCTTTCACATCGGCAAGGTCAATCCTTTGCTCCACCCCTAGGGATCTTTTGTTTGTCCAATCCTGTCATCCATCATCAGTCTCCATTTTCCTCTTTATGTTTTTATCCACGGTCTATCATCAGTCTTTTATAGAACTATGAGGGCTCTGCGCTTTCACGTAGGCAAGGCTAATCTTTGATTGGCCCCTAAGCTCCTAGGTAGCTAGGATGTGGCAGTCTTCTATCTCGTGTCTTGTCTCCCTTGTGTAGTGTCATCAAGCTATGCCCTTATCTAGTTGATTCTTAACAAACGAGATCCACTAGTATCAATAGATCCAATTGATTTTGCGCATCTCACGTCATAATGATCTTTTAGTTTAGTATCCATCATTGGTCTCAACAAGATGCATCATTCCTAACATACCTCATCAACCCCATCCATCCCCTTGATCCTATGGCAAAGGACATTTTGAAATTTATTGCAATCTTTTGATGCTTTTCGCTTTTCTTTATCATTTGAGCTCCCTATCACACCTTTTCATGGTCACCTTGGTCCATCATATCATGGTGTGTTGTGACTAGTATTCATAGGGGTATATCTTGATCTTTTTGTTTGTTGTTGTCTTCTTGGTTGTCTCACATAGTCCCCACCAAGATCCCTACGATCTTGTGTTACGTTGGGGCATCCTGTGTGCTTGTGGTTATCCAAATACTTGGCTAGACCAAGGTCATCATGACTTTGGGGTGTTGGGATAGCCTTATTGTTTGTTGTATTTATTTTTATGCATTAGACACTAATCCGCCTTTGTACTTCACACCTTGGTGTATCGTGTCTTATGCTATAGCAAAAATTAGTGCTCTTAAAGATGGAAAATTACATTAGGATTGCATTTCATTTTCCATTCCATCATCTTGCATGTATCCCCCATCCTCTCGTCTATCAAAATCCCCCCCATCCCTTCATCCTTCATCACTCTCCCTCCTCTATCCATCCAATCTCATATCATCAACCACACTCCCCCATCATCTTTATACCTTTCATCCATCTCACATCTCAATCTTATCCTCATCAACTCATATCTCACACAAATCATCTAATCAAATCCTTGGTTTTGTCCCTAGTCTTGTTACTAGTTTTGACCCATCATCATCATCATCATCATCATCATCCATCTGTATCCTTCCCTATCCCTTTAGTGTTGTTTTGGGATGTATCTTTCCCTCATCACCAACACTTTCATCATCATCATCGGGAGGTATTCTTCCCTATCCTTTAGTGGTGTTTTGGGATGTATCCTTCCCTCTCCTCATGTTGTTTCGAAATCCCTCATTCCCTCATTGATAACACTCCATCCATCATCAACCCCTTTTGGCTTATACCTTGACTGGGGAAACATCACCTTTTGTCCTAAAATCCATTTGTGCTTCATCCATCTCCTATCACTTATCCTCTTCTCTTTTCCATCACTTTGCATCATCTTCCTCATCTCCCCTTGCATCACATCATCTATTTCGAGAGCACACTCATGTTCTCTTCAACCCGCATGTCCTCTCAAGGGGGCATCCTCAATCCATAATCTTCATCTTCACCCCCATCATCTTTTTTCCCAATCAATCATTTGATGACTGGGGCATCTTTCCCAATCTAACCAGCTTCTTCTAGGTTATATATTTTAATATTCTTTGAAATGATGTTACTTCATAACACCATCTCAAAGAGGAAAAATATAGACATCCAAATTTGGACACTTAATTTATCCAAATTTATCACTTTTCATATAAACATCCTCTTATCTGAGTTAATTAATATTACTATTATTTAATTAATACCCTTAATTTTTCCAAATCCCTAAGGTATTTAATTAATATTTAAATATTTTACTCTCTTTAATCCTCCTTTCATCAAATCAATTAAAAAATACTTTACTCTCTTTAATCCTCCTTTCATCATTTATTTAATTTCTCACGTCATTTTCATTTAATCCTAATCCATCTCTTAATCTCTTCATTAGGGATGTGCACATGCCTAATCCTTGATTAGGATGTGTCACATCCTCCAACTTTTTCAAGTTGGCTTCTAATCCTCATTTACTCTCTAGTTATCTTCTAATTACTGATTAATTAAGCCTAATCAGTACCTTGGTCAACTCTCCCCATCCCACAAGGAATTTTTAATTCCTTTTAATTCCTTCTAGAATCTTTGACTTGTCACATCAAGTCACATGTGACAAATTCCCACCTTTTTGGAGACCCTATCTTATCCACTAGATTCTCCAAAGCATGTTAATTTTTAATTTAATTCACATTTATTCCTCCAAGGAATCTTCTCATCTCCCAATGTACTTGGAAGGTACTTGTTCTTCATCCACATCATGTACTTCTCTTCCACCTCACTTACACCTCATCCTAACCTTAGCCACTTCACATTCCACATGTCAAAATGTTAGAGCTTTTGAGTTCTCAACTCACCATAGCCCTTCATCTTGACTTTGTTGGGTAAATCTCAACCATTGAATTCTCTAGAGAATTCAAATTCCTCTATAAATACCCCCTCCTCTTGGGCATTTTCAACATTTTTTCATTTGAGCAACCTTATGCTGTCAATTTGCACTCACTTTTCAAGCATCTTTCTATCATTTAGCCATCCATTTTAGCCATTTTGCATAGTTAATCTTGCATCTAGCTACATCAAAAACCATCTAAGGAGCACACAAAACAAACAAAATCAAGGGCCAATCAAGGAGTTTTAACAAAGAAGGTATAATCAATTTTCATCTTCATTTTTTCTTATGTCCTTGTTTTATCATTCCTTAGGCTAATCATTTGAAGTGTTCTTTGTGTTTTTCTATTTGCATTCTAGTCATTTTGCACATTAGAATGGATAAACTCAAGAATACACATAAATATTTTAAAATATTGCAAGTAGGTTATTCAAAGTCAAAAAGAGATTGATTAGAAATTAACTAAAAAATAGTAAATCATTATAAAACAAATTGGAAAATATATGATTCCCTAAAGGGGAGAATCCTCTTCAAAAGGGTATAATTTGTTTTTTGAAAATGAAAAAAGGTTAAACAATAGTTGACGTCAACTGAAAATTATCAAATTCAGGTTAGTTTGATTTTAAAATGTTATTATGAGAAACATAAATTATAGATCAAAATTTCAATTTTTTTCCATGCCCTAGATATTGAAGTCACCTATTTGGGAAAAAAAATTAGGAGAAAATGAAGTTTTTTTCTATTTGTTTCTTGACGTCAACTAAACGTCACTTTTTCTTGAAATTTTTCAGCATTACAAAATCTACTCTTAAATTGATAAAAAAATATCAAAACAATTTTTTAAAAACCTAAAAAATTACATGAATAAACTTCAACAAGAGTTCTACATTTTATTAGTTTACATTATTTTGAAATTCAAAACATAAATACCACTTTTTTGTGGTTGAAGTTGAGAACTTTTTTTCATGTTGGCCAATTCCTTTATAAAGTGTGACAGGTTTGTACTTTTACCCCGTAGTTTGAATTTCAAAGTGTTGGATTCTTGAAGGCAATGAGCTAAAGGTGTTTGCAATCATTCATGCAAGGTTTCGAAAGCATGTGAGAAACTGTGGTGGATTCCTTGTTGCATTGAGAAAGTGTTCTCTATGTAACATTTCTCTTTTATCTTCTTATATTTCTTTTTGTGGTAGTGAGCCTTGACAGTGAGCCTTTTTGAAAAATGTGTCCTATTTTGGAAATGAGCCCTTGTACAGGTTTCAAAATTACTTATATTGTGAGCTAATCCTCACTGTGGTTTTTCCCTCATTGGGTTTTTCACGTAAATTTGGTGTTTTCTTGTGTATGGTGTTGTTATTTCAATTTTTGTTATTTGCATTTCGTGATTAATCACTTTAGCAGAATAACGGCTCGATGTATGTTTATGGATCTAATTATTGTTGAGAGTTTTTATGTTTTAATTTGCTACAACTGATTCACCCCCCTCTCAATTGTCTTGTTCATTTAGCATAAATGCTTGCACAATGAGAAAATGTCTCGAAAAGATTCCCGACTTCATTGCCATTGGGATGTTACATTTTTTCCATGTAAAAAGTGTAACATCTCTTTGTCCTTTAGACACATTGAAAACGCCCTCTTGCATGCCTTTTCTTCATTTTTTTAACCATTCTTTTGTTGAATTCAATCAATCTATCATTCATCCAATCTATGTTTGACTCTAGCTCTCACTCTTTCACTTTCATTCTCATTTTACACTATTTTCTTGCAAGCTCTATTTCTCTTTGGCTTCTGCACCAACACTTTGGTTCTCTTGGCTTGTCTCGGGCATTGCATACTCTCCTTTAGCTTCACTAGCTTTCTTAAGGGAGGGAAATCACATCCTTCATTTCTATTGCATTATTGTGTTTAAATCAAGCAACATATTAATATTCTAACTTGTCTATTTTCTTTATCTTGTTTATATATTTGTCTTGTTCATTGTCTACATTATTTTATATTTGTCTATTTGGTTGTCTATGGAGGTGGGAACACATATGTGGGGATTTGACTGAAGTAAACCCTTAAATAATCCCCAACAATTTTCCCAATTTCCATATGTGGAGGTTGTCAAGTTGGAGCATTGTAGGAGGCTTCATCTTGTAGGACCTCGTAAGTTATTTTCTTCCCTTTCACTTTATTATTTTCTTTGCATTCAATCTATGATTGTTATTCCTATTATTCTACTATTTATGTCATTTTATTAGTTTAGCGTGCATTTAGTATTTTAGTCATCAAACAACCAGTTGACTCTTTGTTGTGCCTATTAGCAAATTTTGTTTTCAGTCCATATGAGACTAGAGTGCATCACAAAGAATTTTGCATGCTACAAGGATGTTCAAGCATTGTGATGTCGTCCTTGGATGAGCTCCTATCATTTTTCTCATGGGACCTCTAAAGCCTTTTCTTTTGATTCCTAAAACTCGTATTCCTTAATTTATCATAAAACACAAAATATAACCAAAACTCCTTGTCTTTTCACCCTTGTCACTTGATCTTTTCCTTTGAGGTAGTTGATGAACACTTTCCCTTTGAGAAGGTAGGGGTGTCATTTTTCCTCCACTACAAATAGAAAAGTTTAGATTCAAATTATAAAACTTGCAAAAAAAGGTTTGTGCATAGTCCATGGGAAAAAGTTCTCTCAATTTCTTCTCCATTTTACTTCATTTCTTTTTCCCTTTCTAATGATTTCATTTTCTAGATGAGCCCACTAGATCATTGCATGACCCTTGAATTTGGTTCATGCAAATTTCACCTTCTTTTCCTCTATCATAGTTTTCTGTTCAAATAATTCCCCCATGTCATTCAACCAATCTATTAGCTCCTCTAGTTTGAGACAACCTACATACTCTAAAACTTAAATTTTAATTCCTTCTAATGCTCTAAGAATTCTCTCTTAAAAATTTAGGCACTCTAATGGTGCTTCCTCTTCATGTTCTACATGTTGATTTTCATCTCCTAATCTTTTTCATTCATCAAAATCATCTCCCATTTGTCGTATTCTCTAATTTTCTCTCATGTGCAAGTTTGATAGTTGCATCTGTAGATTGTGCATATCCCTATGAATTTTGGTAAGACTTGCTCTTGCTCTTCCTCTTCCAACAATCTTCCTACTCTGCTACCAAATTAAGTAGCCAAGAATTCATACGAGAATATCCATTTTCATTATTAACAATAAAACCAACAATTATAGAATAATTCAATTCTTAGCTCCATTCTCCTCTCTCGAAATAAGAAATTGCCTCTTTTAACTACCAAAATTCCCTACTAAAATCTACCCATTTTTAGTAATTCTACATACTTATTTGGATATGAAACTTGCCAATTATTTAGATCTGACTAAAATAGGATTGATTGTGAGTTGGAAACTCCTAATTACATGAATAAACTCAAAAAATCTATAAAGACCAAAATTTGAAATTGTCAAGAAAAACATTAAAACCTTAGTTTGAATTCGTAGAAAGTTGAAAATGACCTTGAAAAGTGTCAAGACGTGCTCCAACCCAATAGGTTTGGTTGGCATCATGATCAAATCTTCAAATGTAAAATTTCAACTCAATCGAACTCTCAATTCAAAATTTATGATCTCCAAAAGTTCCTACATCAAATTAAGAGATTCATCCCTCTCCACAATATTAATTGCAATGTAGTTGAAGTAAAGTACTTGGAAGGGATTCTAAATATTTTCTATCATATTGAATAATCATTGGAACAGAAAACACCATGACATATCCATCATTAGTCACACCATTTTGAGAGAGTTAATATATTTTTTTATTATATTTAATAAAGGAATTTAATATGAATTTACCTAAAAATAAAATAATATTATAATAATATAAAATGAAATATAATCAAGAAGATATATATATTTCAATAATTATTTAATAAATACATTTATTCCTCCCTTTTTAAGAGGGTTTTAATAAATATTTTTCATTATCTATTTTAATTAAAGGATGATAATATTCTTTATTTTTCTATCCCCCTTTTAATTCTAAAGGTTTATTTCATAACTTTTTCTTCTCTTAGGAAAAATTCACATAAGATTTGTACCCCTATAAATTAGTTGTTATCATCAGTAGCATGACAAGCATCTACATTACAACTTAGGAAATACATAATCAATTAGTGATCATGAATACATTCACTCATGAAATAGTTTTGTAACATCATAATGTTTCAATTTTATTTCGTCTTCATGTATATACCTTTCTTAAAATTCATAGGGCTTCTTTCAATAATTGTTTTCGATTTCATTTTAAATTCACATGTAAGTTGGGTGATCATTTTACCAATCAACATTATGATGAGAAATATAAACATTTCTCTATGAAATAGATCTAATAATAGTTTACATCTTTAATCTCTTATTCTTCAATATCATCATAATTTTACTCACTCATGTAACCCCTTTTTAATAGTTTGTGTAACTTCGATGTAAAATTTACAAAATTATTATTATATGATCGCACAACACTTGCTAGTGAATAACATGCACATCCTATACTATTTGTCACTCATCATTTAATACCATTTATTTTATATATTCAAAATATATTCCAATATAATATTCATGTATTTGGTACTATACGAATATCCTCTTTTGATATACAAAATATTATTGAATGAAAAAAAATAAAAAATTACATTTAAATAGATTTCATATCATTTCCTCTAGTTGTTGAACAAGGGTTAGAGGAAATTATAAATCCAACAATGATGTAATGTAAAATGGTTAATTGGTAGTAAATAGGTTTATTACTATTTCTAAGGTGTTTATAATACCTAACTTGGTCACCAATAACATCAAGGATAAATAAGTAATAAAAAATGATATGATCTATTTTAAGAATCTTAGTCCTATACAATCAGTCATATGTACAAGGTTATTTAAAGCATGTTTATTTAGAGTTATCATGTTTATTTTAATGATTGTATTTTGGAAGTTATTGTATTTTTTTTATTTTGGGCCATAATTTATGAATAAACAATTTGATCAATATATACTAGGATAAATGCATTGGATTGACAGGGTTGAGATCTCCACTTCATTTTTTATAGTTATATAGATGAAGATTTCTCTTAGGGCACTTTAAATTTTTTTTTGCAATGATGTTATAACTCATCATTTGGATATATAACCATTAGTATAAATGTATTAGATTCAAAAGTTTCAGATCTCAATTTTTTTTGTTTCATTTTCACCCTTGTTTATAGTACTTGCAATAGTGCATTTATGAATGGTAGGTATAAATGCATTGAATTCAAAAAACCTAGATGATTCGTTTTCATCACTTCCTTAAAAATAAAGTTTTATTATTTTTTTATATTTTCCTTTAAACTTGTTATATTTAAACAAACTATATATAATTTTAGTTCAATCTCTTGCTCTCTAAGAGACTATCAACTATATTCTTAATCATATATTGATGACTCCAAATCCAAAAATCAAACTAATGTTTATCTTAGTTTCATCATAATCAATTAGCAATTCAAATAATTAAAATAAATTAATAAATATTTAATACATAATTGATTTTAGACAATTTTATAATTAATTTTCTCAACATTGTTACTTTGGATAAATTCATTAAGATAAATTTAGAAAGCATTTGTGATCATTGATTATTGGTTATTGATTTAATGTGATGTAAATCTTATATATGATGATTAAATGTTTTTGATAAGATAAGCAACATTTACAGGGTGTTGTACCCTTACATAGAGAGCCCAAAGGGCCAAAGGAAGGAACAAATATAAACAACTGACCAACAACTGTAGAACAACCAACAAAGATTAGAGAATCCCAAAAGAGGGGACCAGTCTGACTCCTTGAACCTGAGGCCTAGCAGAGGCAACAGATTTGGCGAGTCCTTTCTTCTTCCACAGCACAACCGACCAGGAAGGCTTAGAAGCGAGATCCACCGAGTGAGGCGAGGTGAGTGGATCCACAACAACCACCTCAGATGAGGAGCCATCATGCAATGAGGGAGCCAACACAGAAGGAGAGGAGACAAGAGCAAAAAAAGAACCAGTAGTGTCAACCAAAGAGAGACAAGAAGGAACCGACGACACAACGATAGTAGAAGGATCCGCCGAAGGGTTGGCCTGTAGAGGAGCCTAGATAGGCTTCGACACCAAGGGGGCAGACAAGGGAGGTTCACCCACCTCAGAGGAATCATCTAAAGAGGGATCAACCATGAGATGGTTTGAGAGAGCATTTTTCCACCAAGTGGTTGTACCCTTTTGACGAGTAAGAGGGCAGCCAGAGGCCAAGTAACCAATAGAGAAACAACGCCTGCATAAAAAGGGGAGCTCTTCATAGTCCAAGAGTTCTTTCCAAGGTTTGTCCCCCACCATCAGAACCACATCACCATGGAGCGGTTTGGAGATGTCCAAATCAATTAAAATATGAGCCACTGTAGTATGCCCAAGGTCCTAGTCGTAGAATCCACCTTCAAAAAGTTGCCAAAGGCGTTGCCAATACCCTCAAAGGAAGAATCCTCCCAAAACTGGATGGGGAGATTCAACAATCAAACCCAAACAAGTCTAATGTTCAAAGGCTCCGTACGAGGATTGAAAGAGCGAGACCAAGGTCGAATGAACAACAAATGAACAACCCACATGCACACCCTATCCAACACTCTATCACAATCCACCAAGGAAGAAAAATCAACAGAGTAAAAACCTCTAGCACTAAGATAGAGCTCAATTTGTCCTGAAACAATAGGCTTCCAACAACCGATAACCCATTCATGGAGATCAGGTAGGGAGGGCCACAAGTCGTTAACCCTACAGACCACAACCTGCCACACATAATACTCCTCGTTCTCAGCAACCTTAGGCCCATAGACCACAACATGAGAGGCTCTAGCACAAGGCAAAGGACGAACCCTAGCCGAAGCAAGCAAAGATCTCATACAGTCCTTTGAAAATGCATTAGAAAAAGACTTATGTTTGCTACTAGTAGCAGGACCACCAACAGTAGGAACAGTAGGCAACACCTTAGAGAGAAAAAGAGCAACATCACCCACCAAAGGAGAAGCATTCAAACCCCCCAATAAAGTAGGGGGAGCCCTAGAAACTCCACTTCAACCACTAGGTAGCGGCAAACGTAGCTCCACAACAGACACCCCAGCCCGAAGGACCCTGTCTGACCCCAAAGCAGCCCCCACAGAGTCAGTCATAGAGGGCCCAAGTCCACAAGCCACCATGCCCATAGTCGCCTCCACAAGAACGAACACAGGCAGCAGTTGTTTGCTCGTAGAAATCCAATGAACGACATGCATCACCTTCCCGCCCAGAGACATTTCAAAGTATGCACTGGATTTATGATGACTAAATGTTCTCTTTAACATAATTTATTATTAATTGTATTATTATATTTTTTAAAGTCATTTTTAGCTAACTTAAATGACAAACCAATCAACCTTTGACTAATGGCACTGTGTATAAACATTTTGATTGATATATTTTCAAAAGTTTGAGATGAAGTTTTCATTTTTCTTATTATATAGTTTTCCTATTAATGGCATTGTGTATAAACATTTTAAGTAGTATTGATAGAGTTTAAATTATATGGCTTTTCAATAATATTAGCAATATTTTTAGTTATAATTTTAATTTAATTTTAATTTTTTATTTTAATTTAGATTTGACTTTTTATTAGTATTATAATATCTTAAATATATTGATAAAATGTGGAGATATAATGATGAATTATTTTATTACCTTTTAAAGTTTTTTTATTTATTCAATTAATATTTAATATGTTGTAATTGAAGATGTTATTGTGTAAAAGACATTAAAAATATCATTTTTCAAATATCTATTTTTTAATTGATTTGTGTTAATTGATATTGATAGAGTTTTAAATTATATGGTTTCCAATAATCTTAATAATATTTTAATTTATTTTATTTAGTGTAGGTTTCATTTTTATTTTTATTTTTATTTTTTATTTTTTGATTGATAAGTGCTACCAAGGGGGTAGCTCCCGAAGTTACAACCAATGTGTTTACATTTTGAATGAGAACCGAACGATAAGACCCACCAAAGAATGGTGGGTAGTGCCCCACCCCGACAAACCCAAGGCAATAAAAACTGCATAACAACCCCAACAAGGCAAGCAGTTCACCCTTCAGGCATATCAATTCAGCACAAATACCACCCAGACCCGAGCCGAAAGTTTCTATGTTAGAGGGTTGGGTCAAAGGACCTACATTTGACACACTATCATGAATTACCAATTACCCACTTCTGGACTTAGGGACAACTTCTTGAATGGTAATAGCTTTCACACCCATCAATAGGTCACTGTCCACAAAGACTTCCTCATTGCCATTCAACCCCACACCCATGTTAGCCAATGCATTGGCCACCCCGTTGGCCTCACTATACACATGGAAAATTGAGTAAGGCTCCAACATGTCAAGATGATTTGAAATGGTTGCTATTCAACGATTTAGTTTCCAATTTGGTGTACTTCGTTTGTTTACTGCATTTATATAGATTAGGGAGTGATCTGTAAACTAGGATGTTAAAGTTTTACAAAAACTTAATCCAATACAGATTTATTCCCGATCGCAGCAGTAATGCGTGATTAAGTGTCTTAACCATTGAAATTATTACAAATAGAGTTCACTTTATCTAGATTCAAAAGACATAAACTAAGAAAATTCAATAAATCAAGACATTGAAAGAATAACGAGACAGAAAAGAGGGAGAGAGATCACGCTTGATAATGGAGTTCGCTCAGTTTGAGCTACGTCTTTGGGTTCATTTCTCAATATTGGACCGCTTTAT
Organism: Sequoia sempervirens; assembly: GCA_007258455.2. NCBI lineage: Eukaryota > Viridiplantae > Streptophyta > Pinopsida > Cupressales > Cupressaceae > Sequoia > Sequoia sempervirens. The sequence continues at coordinate 467,759,017 of VDFB02193867.1, forward strand.
TAAGATTGCCAAACACTGAAAGTGTCTTCTTACAATTCTCCAAGCTTACAATAAGTCGTCTCCTCTCGATCTCTCTCACAATTTACATTTTTTGGTGTAAAAAACAACTTGCAAATTTTCCCCTAAAAAACCTCTCCAAAGATTCCTTACAGAGCATCAAAAATTCTCTCAAACTCCTAAAAATCTCCATTGAAGAAAACAAGACCTCCTACCCTCCTTTTATATATTATTTTGACTAATATGGCAAAAAAACCACCATAATAAATGAATAACAAAATAAACCCCCTTTTTACATTTCATTTTATAACCCCCTTTTCCTTTAATAATTTTGGGGTTCGACATTGTTCTTTAATTAGGGGTTAGGTAATAACAAAACCTTATATTTATTAAGGTTTCGGCCACATTACACAACAAAAGAAACCAACATCACAATACATATATGACAGCTCCAATGAGCTATTGGTGATTATCCCTTTTACCATCCATGAGGTCGAACCGTTGGCCGTTGCTTTTTTTTAAAACAGACTCAGAATCAAACAATAATAAAAATAAGCGACAACCATACCTAGACAAGTGGATACCGTGTGGTGTAACGGCCATACAGTGGAGTAGTGTGCTGTAGGTCACGAATTCAACACCCTATCAACCATTTTGGTAGATCGTTCAAACAAACCGACAGAGCAGGAGGATCCACGCCTGCCACGTGGCAGGATCTGATTCGCTCATGGATCCACATCATTTTCCCAGCTATCTGCCATGTCTTTGCTGACTCGGATCCCACCTAGATATTAACTCAGCCTCCCACATTGAGGTACAGAATGCCACATCATCTAACACGTCATCTACCACGTCACTCAGTATGGTTAATGATGTCATCATATGGATGACACGTGTCAACCTCTAATTGGTCCACCTCAGATTTCGTATGGATTGTTGACGCCATCACCTATACCTTCTAGTCCACCAAGTCAACCAAGAACTTTGACCGACCATATCTCATGCGTATGAGCTCCATTTTTGACGAAACGAATGTCGTTGGAATCGTGACGACATGACCTTCGTGATGATGTCATTTTTTGCCAAATTTTGTGACCTTTGTACCCTATTTGACTAGACTTTTGACTAAGCAGAACTTGCACATACGATCTCCTTTTGACACGATTCAAGTTGCATCGAGATCGTGTCAACGAACTCTTCAATCTAAGACTGCTTTCGGCTGATTCTGAGAGAGTGAAATTTTCACCTTCTGGACAGCCTCTTCATCTAGGGTTGACCCAACTTTGACTGCCTATAACTTGAGTGAACAGACTCTTTTTTCGCCTGTTCAAGTTGTGTTGGATTCAGGATTCAGAGCTCTACGCCATGGCATCATTTTTGAGAGAAACTGGAATACTTTAATTGTCAGGTTTTGAAGATCCACCTGGATCAGGGAGTCGCCTTTGATGTCAACCTAAATGATCCGCAACTTGTTGCATAACTCCAATCCGACGTTGAGAGCTTCAAACTCGGCCTCATTATTTGTGGCCATGCCAAGCTTGTGGGTCAACGCCCCTATGCACACACCCTTATCATTTCTGATTAGACAACCAGACCTAGCCTATCCAAGGTTGGCTTTGGCAGCCCCGTCAAAATTTAATTTGTGACAACTTGGCCACGATAACTCCCATCTAACCCGATTTCTTCGTTTGTCTTTTTTAACCGGGTCCAACCTAGGAGGCTTTAGCATGATCCAAGATTTCTGGAGATCATTGTCCCAATTTGTGAACTCTGTTTTAATTCGCACATGACATTTTGCATTTGCAAGTTCACAAATACCTTGTTCAATCTTCTTGATAACCTCTTCAACAGTCGAGGGATTAGTTATTGAAAATTCTTCAATTTCGTTCTTTCTGAACATGCCACACAACTAGCAAAGGGGCAAAGATCTAGACATCACTCCACAAGTCCTTCTGTTTCTTCATTGGCCAACCTTGGAGGAAAGCTAGCAAGTCTTGTTGCTGAGGGCCTGCCCAACCAAGCAAACACACCAACCAATCCCAGCAATTCGAAGCAAAAGGGCACAAAAGGAGCAAATGGTCTACAAATTCCCCATTTTACCAACATAGTACATAGACAAAGGGACCATATATTTTGAAAGTATCGAAGTGATCACTCAAGAGGATCCGTTTATGTCACACAACCCACAAGAAGGCCCCATCCTTCGAAAGAATGCTTGAGCTCCAACAGAGGGGGATCGGCCATGTCTCACTATGATTCTGCACTTCTTGGATGTGGTACCCCAGTTTAACTGAATAATTGCCTAACTTAGCAGCGCACCAAATAATTTCATCATTCTCCATTAACAACCGGATTCTTCATTTAGTTATGGCGGAATTAATGCGTTCACCAAGTTTCGATGGCACCAATGACTTATCAGGGGTTAGCCACCTGAACCCACCATTATCCTTGGGTACCACGTAAACAGCCACCTTTCTACCGTGACGCTCACAAACCTTGTTGAACTAGTCACCACCACCCCCCACCTCTTCAATCAACGAAATGTTACCTTTCCATGAGTCATGCCAAAATTTTGCCTTTATGTCATCCCCAACTTTCCAAGATATATGCTCAATGATAATCAATCTACATTCCCAAATAAACTTCCAAACCACAGAGCCACCACTAGCATTCGCAACAGTAAGAATCATGTTGGGATCATCCCCGTCGAGGTATTTCTTCTGCAGGATTTGGCACCACTTTCTTCATGGCTCCTTCATGAGCTTCTAGAAAATTTTGGCACCTAACGGCTGGTTCACCTATTCCAATTTCCTTAACCTTGCACCACCACAGTTTTTTTTTTTGCAGGTCGAGTCCAAGCTAATCAATGGTATGTGCTTCTCCTCTTTAGCACCCTCCTAGAGGAAAGTTTTGAGGAATCCTTCAAGATTTGATAAAACTTTGCCAAGTAACTTGAAACATGACATAGCATAGATAGGCAACGTCGATAAAACCGATTTTAACATTTGGATTCGACTGAGAAGAGTGAGCCATTTCAATTTCTAGGCAGTAGTTTTGTTGTGACATTGTTCCATTAAGTCTCCCCATAGGGAAGTTCTACATGCACCCGAGAACACAAGGACCCCCAAATGTTTTACCAGTAGTGATGAAATCGTGAATCCTAGAAGTTGTGCAATCTTCTTCTGGGCAACCTTCTTGGTGTTGAAGAATACCACCACATACTTTTCCTTGTTGAGAATTCGTCCTGGCAAGGCTATGTATTTATCTAGTGCTTCTTTTATCACCCTTGCCTCACTCAATGTGGCCACTCCAAATAGGAGCGTGTCATCGACGAACAGAACATTATTAATCAGATCTAAGTCAGGTGCTACTTTGATCCCATTCCATATATCCTATCTCTCTGTTTCCAAAAAAAATTGTTCACTGCCTCTACCATAATGACAAAGAGAAAAGGCGCCATTGGGTCACCTTGTCTCAATCCATTAGATGCACCAAAAAAACCACACAAAGAACCATTAATTGAGATAGAATACTTGGGGATTGAGATGCATTGAAGAGTCAATTGCAACCATTCCTCTGCAAAGCCAAAACGCCTCATCACTTCAATCAAGAAGCTCCAGTTCACACGATCATATGCTTTACTAACATCCAACTTCAGCATCATTCCTTGAACTTTATCTTTTGTCATTGTGTGTATGGTCTCCACCGTGGTTATTATGCTATCAATAATTTCACGCCCAGGTGTAAACCCATTTTGTTCTTCGGATATGATTGATCTCATTACTTTCTTTAGTCTGTTTGCTAACGCTTTGGACAATATTTTGTAGATAATGTTACACAGAGATATAGGCATGTAGTCTGCATATGATGTGCACTCTTGCTTTTTTGGGATTAGGGAGATCACCGTATTATTAATGTCCTTGATGAATCTTTTTTTCTTTCGAAAGTCTTCTACAAATTCCCAAAGATCGTTAGCCAGGAACTTCCAACCTTTCTGATAAAACTATGCAGGGAACTCGTCTGGACCTGGGGACTTATCTGGGCCCAATTCAAATACTGCTTGTTTCACTTCTTCTTGTGTAAAAGGTTCCAATAATATCTTGTTCTCTGCTTTGCCGATTAGCTTAGGAATGCAATCGATTATTTATGAATTCTAGTCTTGTGGGCCGCTCCCACTATTCATTAATGCCTCAAAATATTTAACTGCCTCAGCCTCCAATCCATCTCAGTCCACCGCGGCTCTCCCATCTTGAAGTTTGATGCAAGTAAATCCAGTTCTTATTGCGTCTAGACCTAGAGGCAGCATGAAATTTTTTTGAATTTTGATCCCCAGTCCTTAGCCAAGCTTCACGAGATTCATCCTTCCAAAATAGCTCATCTCTAGCCAAAAGCTCAATGTGCAACGAGTTTAACGTCTTTTCTTTGACAAAATCCACCGCAGTCATTCCGTGTCTGATTACAGACTCATTCAAGGTTTCCAGTTCGGCTTCAACCTTTAGTTTTTCAACAAAAATGTCTCTGAAACAGGCATTGTTCCATGCACGAAGTTTATTCTTTATGTGTGCAAGTTTCCTAACCATTTTGAAGTTGGGCATTCCTTTGAGCTTAGCATTCTCCTACCACCAAGCCTCAAGATGACCCATCAAATTCATGTCTCTCCACCACATTGTTTTGAATTTGAAGTAGCTATTAAGAGGTTTCTCTCGCAAGCATAGAGAAAGCAAAATTGGCAAGTGATCTGATATAGATATCAGAAGGATGTTGGTTACATAGTCAAAATTACCTCCAAACCACCCAAGGCCAAGAAGAAAGCGATCCAAGCGTTCGGCAATGTATGTGAAACCAAGTCGGTCGGTCCAAGTGTATTGACCGTCATTTGGGTGGCAGTCAGCCGCTGGAATCGCAGCCACAAACTCTTTGAAATCCTCCATTGTCCTGTTCACCTTTTGTAGACCGTCGCTCTTCTCATCAAGATTCATGATCGCATTAAAATAATCTCCAACCACAATCATTTCTCTCTGAATATGCCCCATAGATGATAGAAATTTGCTCTAGACACCCTTTTTGTTAGTCGTGCAAATCAGGCCATAGATGTTGATAAGAGGGAAAGACAGTGTGTCATCGTGACACTTGACCGTCTCCAAAATCCAATTTGCTTTGCTTTCTGAAATTTGGAAGTCCACCGAATTGGAAAACCAGAGGATGCCCAATCCCCCAAGGATCCATGGGCATCAAAGAAGTGACCATTCCAGTTTCTGCAATAATTCAAAAACTTCAAACCATCTTGAGAGCTTACCTTTGTTTCTTGGAGTAGAATTACATCCGCTTTAATTCATTCAAGATGACGCTTGATTAAATGTCTTTTGTCAGGGGATGATAGGCCCCTAACATTCCAACTAAGGATCTTCATGGGTATCCAAGGGACGCCCTTGCTCCCTTGGATGTAAAAAGTTTTGTTACACTGGGCAAACCTTTCTCCCTAGCTTCCTCCTCCCTTTTCTGCCTACAAGTTTTGCGCCCTTTGCATTTTTTTTGTCTTGCCAAGCAATTTGGCCGCAGACTGTTGGATCCTCCTAGGCTCCGCAATATCTATTTCATCAATTTCCCACGCCACGTCATCTCCATCCATAGAATTCGCGGAGCTCGATTCTAGGGCGTCCCTAGCTATCAATGCCAAAGCTTCGCGTATCGTGTCTTCGCCCGAACCACCACTAGTCGAATCGAGCGAAGTGTCAGAAGATGTAGAGATCACGATCTCTGGAGAAGGAGATTGATCAGAGATCGCCTTAGGGGAGTATGACATAATTGCCAATTTGTTAGTGTTCGTGGAAGCCCTTGTGCAATGGTCCTTGGGTTTCCAAACCTTCTTAGTTTTTGGATTTCGCAAGCATTCCCTTTCTGAATGGTTTCTATTCCGACAGTACAGGAAGAAATTGTTTTCCTCCTCGATCTCAACTATTTGAATCCAGTGCTCTTCCCCTACACAAAAAAGAATTTATTTCGGGATCTTTCGTACTGTCGTGATCATCAATCTGGCGTAGATGTATGAATCTCCATCAATTATATCCACATCTGTGTTTGCCAGCATACCGAGTGTTCACCCAATTTTAACCAATCTTCCTTCATTCCAATATTCCAAAGGTAGGTTGTACAGTCGTATCCAAACCGGGTGATCGTAGGGTTCATTCTTTTTCGCGTTGAAATTCAGTGTCCAGTTTTGGATATATAATGGTGAATCATGGAATTTCCAAAGTCCGTGCTCCAACACTTCATCCTTGGCTTCCGATGATTGAAACACCACCACAAAGAAGCTTTTTGGAAGGAATTTTACCAATTCCATAGAGCTCCAGTTTAATGCAATCCAAGAATGCAGAATGCTACGCTCCTGCCGCAAACCAATTACTCTAGCAATAATGGCATGTTCCACCAACATCCCTGAGTCCACCGTTACTTCCTCTGATAGGTCGATGGATGTGAAAGCTCTATGACTGGCTACCTCGCACTGCTTGCTTTTTGCCTTTGAGACTGAGTGGTTGCCCTTATCTCCCGAAATCACATCTTCTGCGTTTGCTCCATCTGTCGATTTTCGCTCCATTATAGTTTTTTATTTTCCTCCTAAATTCTTATTAGGTTTGGTTTATATTTACTTTTAATATAATATGTGGAGACATATAATGATGAATTATCTTAGTCTCTTCAAGAGTTATTTTATTTACTCAATTAATATTTTATATGTGGTAGTAATTGGAGATATTACTAAAATACCTATCTTTAAAAAAAAGTGAGTAAAAGACATTAAAAGATATCATTCTCAAGATATCTATTTTTTATCAAATTTGTGATTTAAATAGAATGCGCCAAGAGAATAATACCTCTTCATGTATATTACATTTTTTATTTATAAAAATATACTAATATTTACTACACTTTTCAAAGTAAAAACAAAACAAAATAATTACCAAAACAATGAATGTTAACTTTTCCAAACGTAACATTAAAAGCTAAATACAAAAATAAAACAAATACTTTACTCTCTTTCTCTCTATATATATATTCCCATATTTATAGAATATTTTTAACATTGTTATAGAATTTTCTTTTCCTTAAATTTATTGTATTTAAACAATTCTTAAATAAATAAAATAAATAATTTTGATAATATTATTATTTTTTATATAAAAACTAAAATATATTGTAAATATTGTTGATATAATTAATGTGTCTAAAATAAAATAACTTAATTCTTAAACAAACAAAATATATCTAATATTAGCTCAAAGTCTTACTCTCTATAAACTATATTCTTAATCATTAATTGACGACTTCAAATCCAACAATTAATGATTATCTCATATTCATCATAATAATTTATTTTTAATTCAAATAATTAGAATAAATTAATAAATATTTAATACACAATTGATTTTAGATAATTTTATAATAAATTTCTCACCTTTGTTACTTTGGATGAATTTATTTTGATAGATTTAGAAAGTATTTATGATTATTGATTTAACCTAATGTAAATATTTAAATATTTGATGACTAAAAGTTCTCTTTGACATTCAATATTATTATGTGTTATTGTTTAAAACCATTTTTAACTCCCTTAAATGACAAACCAATTGTCCTCCTTATAATCACATTGTGTATAAAAATTTTGTCGGGTAGCACAACACGCCCTCTGGCAACAGGAAAGATTTAGCCAACCGAACTAGGGCCTCAATCCCATTTATAATTTTAATTTAATTTTAATTTTTTTGGTTTTTTTTAATATAATATTTTAATTATATTCATAAAATATGGAGAGATATAATGATGATTTATTTTACTCTCTTTAAGAGTTATTTTATTTACTTGAAATTAATATTTTATATGTTGTATTTGAAAATGTTACAAACTATCTTAGAAAAAATGTGTGATAATTGATATTGATAGAGTTTTAAATTTTATGGGTTTCCAATGATCTTAATAATATTTTTTAAAATTTTATATTATTTTAGGTTTGGCTTATTTTCTTTCATATTTATTTTATTTACTCAACTAATAATGCTACTAACATAAAAAAAAGTTTGTAAAAGACATTAATAAAAATTATGGAGGCATCCCTCTTTTTTATTAGTTCCTGTCAAGGAACTATAGGCATGGGATCTTAACTGGTTATTAATAAAATTGGTGTCTTAGACATATTTTACATTAATTTTTCTAATAATAGGTAGATCAGCCTATAAATATTAAAAAATATTTTTTAATAAATGCATGTACCTATCTTACATAATTAAAATAAAAATTTATGTCCATGTTTTTATATAGGAAAAAAATAGTTTACTCTTAAGTAAATAAATAGCTATATGTTGTTCTCCCATTTATTCACTTTTCTATATATAGATATTAATATTTAATATTTAAATACATCTATCTAACTTATGTCACCTTTAAAATGATATCTTTGCATCTAATAAATCTATAATAAATATAAATTTGATACACAATGTATTTCATTTATGAAAGTATTAAAACTATTAATATTTAATTTTTCCCATTATAAATATTTTATTATTATTTCATATATGTCAACTATTTAATTAGAATAACATTCATTTGTTAAAATATTTATTTCATTCAAAAAAAATATTAAAGTAGTAACATTAACTAATTAAAAATAAATTTAAAGAATTATTAAAATATTTTATTTTAATTTATAACATTATAGATATTTTCATTATTATTTCATATATGTTGACTATTTAATTAGGGTAACATCCATTTGTTAAAATATTATTTCATTCTAAAAAAATTAAAACTATTAATATTTAATTTTTCCCATTATAAATATTATTATTATTATTATTTCATATATGTCCACTATTTAATTAGGATAACATTCATTTGTTAAAAAATTGCAGGAATGAAATAAAACCGTTATTCTAACTGTTTGTGTCTAGCTGCATTCGATTTACTCCACTCAATGCATTTGATTTATTCTAACCGTTCCCGGCTGTGGAAACTTGAAGCAAATGCAACTAGCAGATGTAAAGCCGAATTCCAATGTAAAAGGTTAAAGGAAAAGACGTTAATAGTAACGGATAAGATACCATAGATGCCAGGTGAATATGTTGATACTAGATGACTTATGCTTTGATTGAAAGCATAAAATTTACTTTTCATTGCAGCAACACCTGTTGAAAACTTTGTTTTTTGATGCCATTCATCTACAAGTTTATCAAGAAAGGAGAAATTCTATTGTACAACGTTTATCTTGTAGGCAAAAGGAACTGGAAAAACTTGGCATGGCATGCAAAGAATGGGGATTTTTTTATTTTTTCAGATGGGCACATCAAAATTGATTATAAATTATGGTGCAGACTAACAATCGTAATGGGATTAGGTTCCATATTATCTTTATCCTTCTAACTTTCTTACTTGGCTAAGATGGTATGTATGTCTTCATGACAGGGCGTGAATCATGGAATTTCTTCGTCTCTGACAAAAAGAATGAAGGGGATTTGTAAGGGAATTCATTCAACTACTTCTGAAAGGAAAACTCAAATAAGGTTATGGCCAGGTGTCCCAGGCCTTTGTACCTAAATATTTACTAATTCATGCTAATAGAATGTAAAAACTATTTTCCCCTCCTCTCGTACTAGGAATGTAAAGCATATCTATGTGCTTCTTGCATTGGTTACAAGGTCATTATTGGGTTAGTGACACAAAGTTGAGGTCTTTTTGAGTTGATTTTATATTGACCGAGATGCCAACTGACCTTGGATTTGTAAGGGTTGTAGGAATGTGGGCACAAGGGTTGGACAAATGTGGGCACCCTTCAACTGTTTAGGCCTTGTAGTTCTAATTTGCTCAAGATTTGATTCAATACATCAACATCAAGAGATCTTATTTATAGCAATACATACATTTTTCCATATGGGTATCACAGGTTTTCAATTTGTTGCCTCTTGTTTTTCGAAACATGGCCAAAAAAATTAATTTCCAGTTCTTCCATTGATCCAAGTATGTCCTTTTTGAACACTCACGGGTTTGATTTTGCTCAAGTTCCTCCTATTCTCTATTTCATACTTTTAAACACTAATGGCTTTGATTATTTTGTTAGATCTTCTCATTTATCTCAACTAAACCATTAAACCATTTTTGGACATAAGGTTAAAGTTTTGAGTTACTTATTTTTGTCTTCACATTTTTCTTTAATGTATATAAAATTCAAATGTGTTTAACTTGATGTAAAAACACACATACTTAAATCCAAACACTTTTACACTTGAGTTCAATGTTAAAAATAAAATATTATTAACTTTTAACACTTCAATTAATTAGATCAATTAAATAAAATTTATAAATTTATTAAACATATTTTTGAATACATATGTTTTAATATATTTAATGATTTAGTTAAACACAATATATATAATTAGATCAAGATAGTTACGGACTTATTGTTCAAAAATAATTAGTGTTAATTTTTTCTATTTTAAAATATGGTGATTACATATATTTTTTGTGGGTTACAAGTATTCTCTTTAAAAATGTAAATAAATTTTAAAAAATGAAAACAATTGTAAATAAAATTCAATTAATATTATAATTAGGTTATTTTATTACTTTTAGGTGATTTTATTTACTTACGAGTTATTTTACTTTTTACTTTAGATCTATTGAAGGATTACCTTATTTTATTTATATGATAAGTGTCTCCAAAAAATATCTCTCCACGTACATTACATTTATTTTTTAAATATAGGTATGCTAGTTGACTTGTCTATACATAGATATTAATATTTAATATTTATTTCATTTATAAAAGTCGAAATAATGACCTAATTAATATAAGCACCTCCAAATTGATATTTTGATGTATTTTAGATAGATATATGCTAAATATAAAATAAATAAATAGTATAATATATTTGTCTTTTTAGATAGATATTTAAGATAGGTAAGATATCTATATAAAATTTAAAGTAAATAAATAATTTGTTTTTATTTAAAATAATAAAATACAAATAAAATGTATGATCTATTTTTTTACTATATTTATTGCTTATATACTTTAACATAGATTTATCTAAGATATCTATATATTACTAAATACTTTTCTTTAGAAAAAATGTACTTTAACATTGCAAAAGATAAATATTTAATTTACTTTAGAAATAATAGAATATTTTTTACCATGTTGAATATTGTAACAATTTTAAAACTATTCAAAACATTTACACCCACTATCCGAATATGTACTTTAAGAAAAAAAAAATAGCAAACATTCCATACATAACCATATGTTGTACAAAATAGATATCAAATGCAAGGAAAAGACTCACCAATATAATGTTAACAAACTCTTTACCCTTGGAGAAAGTAATTAGCACCTAAACACTCTCCAAGCCTTTATACATAAGATTATTCACCCTAGCATTTTATTCATAGAATTTTGGCTCTAGGAAAACTACCAAGTGGTATTCAAAACCATTGATGGGTCCAATTGACACATGTTCATTGCTCAACATGCAAACAAGAGTTAGACATGAATTGTACTCATCTTGCAAATCCAAATGTCAAACTTTGCAAGAGAAGGTCAACAATACTCTAGCTTCTCCAAGATGGACTCATCCTTTTCAATACTCTTAAATTCAATAATTTTTGAGTCCTAAAGGGGACCATTTGCAAACAACATTAGAATGTTACGATTTTTAACTAGTGTGCCGACATTACAATAATATTCCAACATTATAAATAAGACTTGCAAGATGTACAACACACACAGTCCTAATATTATTGAGAATTGAATGCTTCAACCCATAATATCTGCTGGTACAAAATAAATAATAAAAATACTAAGATCTAATGGACATGATAAGCCTTACAACTCCAACTCAAGGTAATTGGCCTAAGAACTTATAGATGTTGTACTTAGTAACTTTTATATCTTAGTGTCTTTTAGGGGACATGTATTTAATGTGATGTGATAAAATCTTTGTAGCTACTTTACCCTAGTGGGCTTTGGTTATTTGATTTTTTAGTCCATAAATTAGATCACGATATAATTTAGCATACAATGGTACAGTAGGAGCATTGTGGATCTTGGTGAGCTTTGACTGGACATAACTCAAAATTGTTTTCCAATTGGCTTGGTTTGTACTTACTTATGTTCTATGTCCATTAGTTATTTGAATCCTAAAATCAAGATTGTAAAGTGCTTTGTGCCTTTTCATTAGGTCTAATTCTATGGTAGGCTTTGTCACCAAGTAGATTCGCCTTCCACCAAGCAAGTACTTATCATTTGTGACATTGCTAAAATTTATCAAAAACTACTAATTAAAACATAACAATTCTATTACTATTTGGTAGGAACTTCACTGCCTGTAGCTCTTGTTAGATTTGTGGTTTGAATAGAATGCATGAAGAGAATAATATCTAAAAATTATGTACAAATATTTACTACAACTTTCAAAATAAAAATAGAACAAAATAATTACCAAAATAATGAATTCTAACTTTTCCAAAAGTAACATTAAAAGTTAAATACAAAAATAAAACAAATACTTTACAACTAAAATAAAATAAAATAAGCAATATATATATATATATATATATATATATATATATATATATATATATATATATATATATATATATATATATATATATATATATATATATAATAAAATATTCTATAAAATCAAAATCAAAATTTATATGCTCATGTAATAAATAAAATAATTATATAAGTGAAAAAAAAACTATTAAATTCACATTAATATCTCTTACTATACTAGATAAATGTATTTAAGATATCTATACTAGATAATCATTTAAAAAAATAGATCAATAATTAATAATAAGATTTATAACTATTTTGTAATATATTTTTTTTATATAAATAGAATTTGTTACATCTACTACTTTTAAAATCTTAAAAAGTTAATGTAAACCTCTAACTAATGTGAAAAACCATACACACTTTTTTACACTATAATCCTCCTTTCATGGATAATACTTCAACTTCATTCTCCTTTTATAAATGCCAATATTTATAAAATCATTCTATTTCAAATATTTTAAAACTTAAAAACAAAGAACTACTACATAAAACTTTATTTAATAAAAAGATTTACAATTAACTACCTTTGAAAAAGCCTCCGTTATTCTCCCCTGTTCGCCCGTCACTAACCATGCCGCTTCCACTTTTACTTTTACATTCTCGCCCTCGCTAATCCATGCACAAATATAGTCCTTGCCTGACCAAGAGTTCCCTGGAAGTTGGGTTAAGACACCAATCCATACCCATTTTCCTTCACCCAATTCGGTATTAAAAAATTCGGAATAGCGTAATTCCAAACCTATAAAAAGGCGTAAGTCTGGATAAACACGATCTATAGTAAAACATATCAGAATGAAATTGGCATTGGCGGAACTCCCCGGCCTCTTCAATTCTAAGCACTTTCGCTTTCCTCCAAAAGTATAGTAGTCGTCAACTTCGACCACATGAGAGTAGTCAAGAACAGAGACACTTGGCAACTCTTCAAAGAAGTTTTTCAGCGAGTCCACATCACACGATGCCCTGGTGTATATCATCACTACCCTTGGCCATTTCTGCACATTATTTGCAAAAGGCAAAACCAGCAAATAATCAAATGACTCATAATAATAAATAAATTTTCATATTTCTAATTTAAATATTTTCAAATACCTGTATGCTACTGACGAATGGTTCAACAGCTGATATGTGGTTTGCTACGACTACCACTGACTCCAGTCTCTCAGAGTGCTCTAAGCTCACTATACACGGCGCATTCCAGCGGGTATACAATTCCAGGTCCTCCAATAATCTCAATCGTTCTAAACCTTCTATATTCTCCAATTTGTGGCAATTTTTCAAATAAAGTCTTTTAAGAGAAGTTGATTCTGAAAGACTTGGAAGCGCCTCCAACTCTAGGCAGTCACGTATGTGGAGAGAAGTTAATTCTGGGAGACTTGGAAGCGCCTCCAACTCTGGGCAGTCACTTATATTGAGCTCCTTCAATGATCTTAGGTTTTCTAAACCTTCCATCTTCTTCAATTTGGGGCACATTTGCAAGTAAAATTCTTTATGAGAAGTTAATTCTGCAACACCTGGAAGCCCATCTAATTCTGAACAGTCACATATCCATAGCGTCTCCACTGATGCTATGTTTTTTAAACCTTTTATCTTCTCCAGTTTGTGACATTTTTCCAATTGAAATGTCTTTAGAGAAGTGATTTTTAGGAGACCTAAAAGCACCTCCAACTCTGGACAGTCACTTATCTTAAAGTCTTCCAGTGATCTTATGTTTTCTAAACCTTCTATTTGTTTCAATTTGTGACACATTTCCAAATCAAATTCTTTAAGAGAAGTTAATTTTGCAAGACTCGGAAGCCTGTCTAATTCTGGACAGTCATATATCCTGAGCTTCTCCAATGATATCATGTTTTCTAAATCTTCTATCTTCTCCAACTTATGGCATTTTTGCAATTGTAAGTTTTTCAGAAAAGTGGTTTTTTGAAGACTTGGAAGCGCCTTCAACTCTGGACAGTCACTTATAGTGAGCTCCTCCAATAATCTTAGGTTTTCTAAACCTTCTATTTTTTCCAATTTGTGGCACATTTACAATTTTGTATGAGAAGTTAATTCTTCAAGACTCGGAAGCCCCTCTAATTCTGAACAGTCCTTTATTCTGAGCTCCTCCAGTGATCTTATGTTTTCAAAGCCTTTTATCTTCGCCAGCTCATGGCATTTTTTCAATTGAAAGTTTTTCAGAGAAATGATTTCTTGAAAACTTGGAAGCACCTCCAACTCTGGACAGTCACTTATATTGAGCTCCTTCAATGATGTTAGGTTTTCTAAACCTTCTATTTTTTTCAATTTGTGACACATTTGCAATTTAAACTCTTCAAGAGAAGTTAATTCTGCAAGATTCGGAAGCCTCTCTAATCCTGAGCAGTCATTTATTCTGAGCTTCACCAGTGATCTTATGTTTTCTAAACTTGGAAGCACCTCCAACTCTGGACAATCACTTATATTGAGCCCCTTCAATGATCTTAGGTTTTTCAAACCTTCTATTTTCTTCAATTTGTGGCACATTTGCAATTCAAAATTCTCAAGAGAAGTTAATTCTGCAAGACTCGGAAGCCTGTCTAATTCTGGACAGTCATATATCTTGAGCTTCTCCAATGATATGTTTCCTAAACCTTCTATCTTCTTCAACTCATGGCATTTTTGCAATTTAAAGCTTTTTAGAGAAATGGTTTCTTTAAGACGTGAAAGCGCCTCCAACTCTGAACACTCACTTATATTGAGCTCCTTCAATAATCTTAGTATACCTAAACCTTCTATTTTCTTGAATCTGTGGCACATTTGCAATTTAAATTCTTGAAGAGAAGTTAATTCTGCAAGCCTCGGAAGCCCCTCTAATTCTGAACAGCCATATATCCTGAGCTTCTCCAGTGATGTCATCCTTTCTAAACCTTTCATCTTCTTCAATTTGGGGCACCATTTCAAATTAAAATCCTTGAGAGAAGTTAATTGTGAGAGACCCAGAAGCTCCTTCAATTTTTGGCACCATTCCAAATTTAAAAACTTGAGAGAAGTTAATTCTGCGAGACCCGGAAGCTCCTTCAATTTGGGGCACAAATTCAAATTAAAATGCTCGAGAGAAGTTAATTTTGCGAGACCCGGAAGCCCCTCTAATTCTGGGCAGTCACTTATATCGAGCCTCTTCAGTGATTTTAAATGTTCTAAACTTTGTATCTTCTCCAATTTGTAGCACCTTGTCAATTCAAGATCGTTTATAGAAGTAAACTCTGCAAAACATGGAAGCCCGTCTAATTCTGTACAGTCACTTATATTGAGCCTCTCCAGTGATTTCAAATGTTCTAAACTTTGTATCTTCTCTAATTCATTGCACCTCTGCAATTTAAATTCTTTTAGAGAAGTAAACTCTGCAAAACTTGGAAGCTCGTCTGATTCTATGCCCAACTTCCGCAACGATCTCAACTCTTGTAGACCTTCTATTTTCTTGACTTTCCTGCTACCTTTCAACGTAAAATTTTCTAAAGACGCTAATTCTGCAACACATGGAAGCCCGTCCAACTCTCGACAGCCCCATATCTGAAGATTCTGAAGGCTTTTCAAGCCATGGACACCTCTGATGTCCGTCAGGGCTTCACAGCGATCAACTTCAATGGTCTTCAGTGTTGGTGGCAGGGTTTCCAACTCTCTTAAATCCTTATTCTGACTAAGCACAAGAGTCTCAAGGTAGGGACAACAATCTCCGCATATTGAAATCTTGGACACTTTCGTGTCATACAGATCTATCCTCTTGAGCTTGCACCCTGACACAAAACTCAACTCACTGATTGGGGTATTCCTTATTCTCAGATTTTGAAGATGGATTAGTGATTCTGGAAAACACTTCACTCCTGACCCCTCTATAGTTAAATCTCTTAATAGATTAAGATGCTTCAGAGAATCTAGTGAAGATTCCAACTTCTCACACGATTGGATTTGAAATGTGCTTAAGGAGGACAAATTCTCAAGAGAGGATGGCAATGTTGTCAAGAAGTAACTCCCTATCTGCAACTTGGTTAACTTAGTTTGTTGAAAGATGTTACCTGGCAGTTCCTTCAAGCTGGTCCCTGTTAAATAGAGCTCTGTTAAGGAAGCCACTTCTGGGAGGCGCAACTCTTCTAATTTCCGGCATTCATAAAGATTCAAATACCTGAGCTTTGTCATGTTTTCCAGAATGTGTAACTCTGAATTGATGATGAGCTCCGAGCACCATTCTAAATTAAGATAGTCTAGGAGCGTCAGCTTCTTCAAAGAATCTGGCAGCCTTTTCAACTTGTAGCAACCGCTCAAATTTAGGTTTTGTAAATTTGTCAACTGGCCGAAATTACTCGGCAAGGATGACAGATTTGCACATCCTTCGATCTCCAGGTGCTCCAGCGATTGGACATGACAAAATTCTTGTGGGAGGCTGCTCAATGCACAGCTGCCATAATAGCTGCCATAATGCCCAACTATTGATATCTTTTTCAAATTCTTCAGAAGTCCTATTGACTTTGGAACTCCCCGCAAACTAATGCATCCCCGACAAACCAACTCTGTTAGCTGCAAAGGAGCCTGCAGCCAATTTGGATACTATTAATATACAATAAATTAAAAAGTATTTACCAAGAGCCATTTTTATAGAGCCATAGAGTAAGATACTTACGTCCGCATCCCGTTCCCACAAATCTTCTAACCTCCGAGCGTTGTCAAATTCTAAAATTCTTAATTTTTTCGATGAAAGCCAGGATGGAAGATTTTTGTGCTTAAACTCATTAAACTGAAGCCAGACCAGATCTCTTGATATTTCGCTATGTTCCTGATTAATAAAAGCTCCATCACCAACAAAAATCTTCAATCCAAGCGAGCAGGGCGCGATGCTATGCTCTCCTTGGCTTGTGTTTATTATGATCTTCCCTTGCCGTTGGTAACAATTCTCACCAACTGCGTTTGCGATTCCTCGGACTCGTATTGCTTCCTGAAAAGTCAAAAGTAAAAATAAGAAATACTTTAAAGCAAAATAATTGGAGAACCTGGTTACCATCTTATGATTAATAAAACCATAAAAGAAGGCATTGACTTCACCTGTTGAGGGGGAATCTCGATAACCTGCTGTGGAGACCAAAGGCGGTGAGGTGAGTGTCCATTTGCAACGTACCTTCCCAGATCTCTAAAGTGATCATGCATTCTTATCAAACCATTCTGGTCCTCTTCAACAAGACACTTATTGAAAAGGGTTTCCCAACCAAGTAATCCATCCCACTCTGTGTCCCATGCTGCAATGGCCGTACTTTTTCTACGTCCAATGAACAAACACGCTACATCGAAGAACATCTCCTTGTCTTGTTTCTCTAGCGCATCATAGCTGACTTTGAGCTTCTTTGTGATATCCTTGTGGGGTATCTGAGAAAATTTATTGAACGTACGCTGCCAATAATCCATATCAGACCTGCCATAAAGCTGTACCCCTAAGACCTTGAGTGATAGAGGCAGTCCTTGGCAGGCATTCAAGAACTTCTCAACGAGATCTTCAAACTCTAAAGGTGGAGAATTTTGTAAAAATGCATGCCAACAAAAAAGTTGTTAGGCATGGGTGGCATTCAGAGGTCTCATTCGATAAATGGTAGAGATGTCCCACTGTTGAAGAACCTTTGCATTACGAGTAGTAACAATAATCAAACTTCCGTCACCAAGGCTCTCCTTAGATGGTAGTAGAGCATCCAGCTGGTCTATATGATCCACGTCATCCAAAACAATAAGCACAGTCACAGCCCTTGACAAGCGGGTTTTAAGAATCTGTTTGCCTTCGTCTAGATTGTTAAAGCGTACGTGGTTGACGCCAAGGTCCTCTATAAGTGTTTTCTGTTTGTCAAGTAGCAGGCCTTTCCTGTCAGCATCTCGAACATCAGACAGAAAAGTAGAGTAATCCATGGTAAAGCTTCTCCTGTTAAAAATTATCTTGCGAGAGTGGTTTTGCTGGAGCCACCCATGCCCCAGATCGCCACAATGTGTATCAAGCCAGCAAATTGAAGTACAAATGTGTTGAAGTCTTGTACAACTTCATCCAGACCTACTGGATGCTTGGTAACCTCCAATGGCACCGTGTTCACCTTTTTCAATACACGATTCACCACATTCTTCACTGCCCTCTGCTCGTCACTGAACAACGGGAAACACAATAAAGTAAATATCTAACGCAAGTTAGAGGAGTTTTGAAAAGATAAAGGGCTAGTCAGGGTTTTAATCTCAGTGGAAGTGACAATTCTTTTTCACCAATGATCGATAGGGAAATTTTGTCTAATTTTGTTTTGTTTTGTTTTTGCTGCTGCCCGTAGAACCACGTCAGTTTTCACTTTCTTTGTATTTATTTACTTGGAGCTTCAATAGGTTTAATATATAATTTTTTATTTTTAATAAAAATAAATAGATATTAATAAATGAAATTTAAAATCTATATTAATGTTTACCGTAATCCAAATAAGTTAATTAAGTTGTAAGAAAATTAAAATTGTAAGAAGAAAAAAATAATGAATTGTTTTGATGAATCTTGGAATGTATTGTATATTATTTCATTTTTCTTATAAATAAAACTACACACCTTTGATATCATAATAAATAAATCTCATAGACAATTATAAATTTCTCTAATAAATAATATAACTTATCACAAATTTCTATGTGGATAGACATTTGAGAATAGCATCAATGAATCTCATATCATGTACATAAAAAAATTAGTATAACTACAAAATTAATTTTTTTAAAAATAGCATATAAGTATATAATATTTACTACATTTATAAAAAAAAAAACAATTAAGACCCCACGTACACCTCTTTGCACCCCCCAACCACCACCTTTTTACTTTAGAATTTATATTTACTTATCATGTTGTGTGTGTTAAAAAAAATTACCTTCCTCTTGAGAAAGAGGAACATAATACATGTGTCTTTTTCTTTGATTTTTTTTTGTTAAAAGAAGAGGATGTTCCAATGAGCTATTGTGCCACATGCAAAATTGTTGATCAATTTCTTATTCTTCAACCTATCTACAAGCGTATCTTCATTACAACATGAGATGAAGGAAGACGAAGAAAATCATCAATGTAAACATGCAAAATAAAATTCTTTATATTCTAACAACTTGTTTTTATATGGTTTGTCAAGGCTTCATAAAATTTTATAAGAATTGTTTTCCTTCACAAATTTCTACTTATGTTGAATTAGAAGTTTAAAATTAGATTAAAATGTGTTTTTCCTTAATTTGTCTATGAGTTGGAACATTTTCAAAAAAACTATAACTTGAACTAAGATCATTTAAGATG
This sequence comes from Sequoia sempervirens, assembly GCA_007258455.2. NCBI lineage: Eukaryota > Viridiplantae > Streptophyta > Pinopsida > Cupressales > Cupressaceae > Sequoia > Sequoia sempervirens. The sequence goes on from VDFB02193867.1 coordinate 467,778,915, forward strand.
ATAGAGCTAAGCAATGTCATTCTCAAGCTTTCCACCTATTACATAATACTTTTGCTTCATGTTTTTATCTTTAATACACATTATTACATCCTCTTTATCACCCATCTTTATATTATAAAGAAAATCTATTGGCAGATCAATTCTTTTGTAAAATGATTGTTTGCCATAAAGATCAAGTAATATTCCCCCATGTTTTCCAACCTTTAAATTTCAATATACCAAATGAATAATTATTTTCATGAATACATAGATTTTATCAAGACTAAATCCTATCTATTATCTTTGTTAAATTCTACTAAATTTATGACTTTAATAAATAATATAAGTTGTGTCTTAAAATAATGTTCCATAAATCATTAAGTATTAAATTAATCTTCATATTTTTACTTTATTCTTCATAATTTTTAAACACTTTATTTCTCCACTTATTTCTTAAAAAATCTAACACGTCCCTTTCAAAACGAGATTTACAAAATCCATTCTATTAGCTTTTGATCACCCCTTTTCTATAGTTTTCAATTAGAATAGCCTTGACCCCTTCACTTTAAAAAAAATATATTTAGAATATTAAAATATTTAAAAATGAAAATCCTCGAGCCTTCAAGTATTGATCTTTCCTACTCAAAAAATAAGTACAGCTACCACAAAATTTGATGTGAAAAGGTGAGGAATACCTTTTTTTTATTGGGTTCCACTGTTCTTTATTTATATATTTATATTTTTATATATATATATATATAGTGATTTGTTATATCTTTTAAATTTGATTATAAGTGGCACAAAGAAAGGGAAATGAAATAATTATTATAATTGAGGATTGAAACTTTTTAAAGTTGTGAAATGTATACATCTATACCATGGTGCATTATCAAAATGTCAATGATAACAAGAAAAAAAATTATAACAATATCAAATACATTTGTTAAATTTTTTTTGGATTAGATTGTGTCTTAATTTTTGCATCAACATTTCGAATCACACTTCGTGATTCATCATCAACGTTTCATTTTTTTCCTTTTCCTCACTTATCCTGATGATGAATCACAGAGTGTGATTCTAATTTTTCCTTTTGCTCTCTTATCGTGACAATCTAATCCAAAAAATTATTAACAAATCTTTATGGATTATAGAAATCTACTAGCACTAATATCAAATACAAATAAATGTTTGGCGGTGAATTTTCCATCAGTGAATTGTTAGCGATGAATTTTCCTAGAGCCTAAATGTTTATTTTTATTAATTAGAATATAAATAATTATTAAAAGTTAAGGGAGAGGAGCTATCTTTGTCCATAAGATTTGTAAGATCAAATATGAAGTACTCCAATGTATATATTGTCATCTTAATAATTATATGTACATAACATGTTTATGTAGATGAGCACCTTAACTTATAAATAACATTTTTATATTAGATAGTTATAATATTTTATATGAATGAAAACATATTTATTTCACTTATTAATGAATGTATTTATGAATTTTAACATGACATTCGTAAATTGACATATTGTAAGTGTCCATCTTTACAAATAATTGACCATTTGTTGATATATATACAAACTAGTATTGACAATACATAATATAAATATGTTGCAAGACTAAATCTTATAATCACAATTACTATACAAACAATAACACCTTTCCTAACTATTGACCTCTCCACTAACTTATTGGAATTGATATTGGTATAAGAAAATGATGCATGAGCATCCTCGAGAAAGGTATGGCATCAATTTTTGACTCTGATATTTATTTGTCAATTGTTGGTTGTCTTTTAAATTCCAATTTTTCTAATTAATTATCCTTGAAATTGAAATTCTATGTGTACTGTCTGAATATGAAATTTATTTTATTGGAATTTTATGGATAATTAAAGTATTAAGAAACATGAGAGAAAACAGGTTGGCATGGAAGTTTGAGGGATGCCAGTCAAAGGTGAAATCAACATAGAACTGAAAAGACAAAAAAAAAAATGGGGCCAAAAGGCCACGCCATATGCTGAGAAGTTGAAAGGATGCGAACCAAGGCTGTTACTGGGGTGGGCGTGAGGAAAGAGCGGGAAAAAGATATGTAAAAAAATGCAGCCACAAGAGACTGCATAGAGGGCCGCGTGGGAAATAGAGTAAACCATAGAAATTGAATGAATTTTGGCAGAAATAATATATGAAGAAAAGACACGCAGGAGTATGGAGCATGAGAATAATTTGAAAACAGTGGAAAGTAAATAAATTGTACCCACAGGCAAATAGATAGGGGTGCGTGGAGAATTAGAGGACAGCAGAAAGGATAATCATATTTGAAGAGAACATCAAATGCAACCACAAGGAAATACACAGGGGCACCTGGGAATTGCTGTGTGAACAGCAAAAAGTTGTAAGTAGTTTGAGCATTGATTAGTGTGTAAAGAAAAACATCCAGTGCAGGAATTTGGAAGAAAGAAATATGAAATTCAAAGACAATCACCAACATAGCCAGAGGAGTTAAGAGGAGTGCGCAGAGTAAAGAATCAATCAGAAGAAATCAAGAATCAATGCACAGGAAAGGCCAATATAAAGAAAATATGTTAAATTTTGATGAACATAATTTGATGGAATGATTTGTAGCTGAAAATGAAAAATAAATTGATTTATTTAATTGTTAGAATTGCAGGTTTGTAAAGAAATTTTTTATTCTCTTTAAATTTTTGAATTGGAAATTGAATTTGTGGTGTTTATGAATTCAAAGATTTGTTCTTTATTTTATTAAGTGCTTATTTCATTTGTCTGATAAGACAATTGAAATTTCAACTGCATTAGAAAAAGGATGCTACAATTTTCTTTAGCACTCACTAGCTAATATGATAATCATTCCTATAAATAGGAGGTATTTTCCACAATGTGTCAAATTATGATATTTCTAACGGATTCCACAGTGTGGTTATTTTAGTCAAACTCATTGACCACTATTGAATGATAGGTGGGTCATTGTGAACCATTACTCATGAAACATGGGTCAATGAGTTTGACTTGTAAAACTAAATGATTGAATCTTTCTAGCAATATTATGACATTCATTATTTCAAATGTTTTCAATTATTCTTTTTCACATTCACTATTCCTCATATCATTGATTTTTATCCACACTGTTTTTCACATTCACCATTTGTTATTTGCCTTATTTTTGCCCATTATTTTATTTTTGCCATCCTTTAATTTTATGAATTCATCATCTATCCCAGCCTTCATTAGAGGTCAATGAGAATTTGTGCCTTCCATAAACAAAATTCATTTGTAACCAAGTGAGAAAACATTTGCATCCAATTTAATTGGAGTTAATTTTGTATGCTAATATGTGAAGGGGGTCTTGTTGATGGTGTTTTCTGCACAGCAACAACTCAGACAGAGTATAATATCCTATCTCTCTTGAAAGGTAAATTTCTATCAGCAAGCCTTAAGAGTTAACCCCAAGGTCTCTAATGTCAGGTCTTGACAATGCATAAAACAACTCAAATAATATGTGAAAATGTTGGTAATCACAAAGGGACCTTACTACAAGCAAGCACTAAATCTTCAATAACTTATCAGATTTTGCAATACTATGATATTTAAATCCTAGATCTAATCAAAATGATGAAGAAATAGCAAAAGATGAAGGTTTAAGAGAGATTTCTAAATTTAAAACTACTCCTAAGATTAACAATCCAAATGATGAAACACTTGAAATGGACCAATCCCTCATTAACTAATTCTTGCTTAACCCAAATGAATCTGCAATCTTACAAAAATAGTGCAATCCTCTAAGGCATCAAAATTTTTCAAATCATGAACATTCATTCAAACAATCTTATTGCAATTGAAATGAATAAACTTCACAATCGAACTAGGAACAATGAATGTAAGGTCCAGGGCAACTTTGCAAAGCAACTAACAATTAGCTAACTACTAAAAGTATGGACCATGGATCACTGCAAACACTTCAAGTATTAAACCAAGCACATTATTAAACCTATCTAATTCTAAATCTAACATATATCTAATACTTTCAAGCAATTTCATAAGATGGAACAACAAGAACCATGCAAGATAAATCAACACAAAAGAATTCACCAAAGCACAATGTCTTCAATTGTATTGAATTACATAATAGAAGCAACAATTTCAGTGTTCTGTATTACAACGCTTGCTCAAAATAAACTAACTTCTAATTCTAACTCTTTCTCTACTACTTAGTTCGCTCTAATATCAAATTATCTAGCTAACCCTTACAAATGAGGCAAAAATGCCATTTATAGGAAACCCCCAAGACATGTCGGCCCAAATGAGATTTACAATAATAAAAGGCCACAAAACAGGTCAGCCAAGAGAAATTCAAAATAAGATAAGAGATGCATTAAATGCATGTGTACTATCTGAGTCGGCCCAAGATCTCCCACAAATCCAAACCAATGCATGTGAAGGTGAAGGAAAATAATGGGAAGCACAAATTTTGATGTAGCATTGCATTAACTACCTCCTCCCCTATCCTTGGCATGCTCCATCTTATCTTGAACTACCAAAAATGCTCTTTCCAAGTCATCCACAGACGGCATAGGTAAAACCCTGATTCTCCTTTCAATAGTCTTAATATCATTCCTTAACTGTCTCACCAAGTTATCCCAATCTATCTTGTTGGATTGATACTTATCAATGACTACAAGGTAAGTCACTGCATCATCCAATTGGTGCTCATTCACTAGATTTTCATTGATTGGAGAGTAGATATCTCACCACCACCTCCTTAACTGCTCAAAACTGAGATGTTTTGGCAGAAATTTCTTTCTCCCTGTCATTACTTCAAAGAAAGAGATGCACTTATCATAGATTTTGGTTAAAGCATCCTCAATTTGCTTTCCTTGCTTATGTACCTTCTTCAAAACCTTCTGCCTAATTTGCAGTGCTTCATGCCACTCCCAAGGTTCTGCAACCCTAGATGAAGGAAAGATCCCATCACTCACCAACTTATCTTCAATGTACTCCATGATGATTTTAACTTTCTGTAACAAGGTATCTACATTCTCTCCATTTTGTGCCAATACGCTTTTCAACCAGTGAACTGATCTCCTTGCATCTCCTTCAGTGGAAAGAATGTCCTTAATGGCATCATCCACTTTTGTCTATACTCCTTGCAACCAATAAATTGTAGCATGTGAGGTGCTCTTCATCCTCTCCAACTCAGAAATTGTTTCTTGTGGCAAGAAACCTACAACAGTAGATGAGGAACTAATTGATGGTAATGACTTCATCAAATATTGCAAGTATTTCTTAAGCCTTTCATTTTCTTTCTTCAGCTCTTGTTTGGTCTGTGCCTCCTTTCTCAACCTTCCCAGGATTACAACACTTGAACCTTCATACTCTTCAATATCCTACTCCATGGAAGTGGGCCCTAGGTTGATGGTCTGCAAATTATAGTCACTTCTAGTAACTTCATCTCTATCCTTATCTGTGGTAGGAGTAGCAATGTGGACTACTTTGTTGTTTGCTTCATCCCTTTCAATTTTAGAGATCACTCTGGCCTTCTTCTTTCCCTTATCCTTTCCTATCTTAGCTAGTAGTTCATCCCAATTGGGAGGAGTGTCTTCTACAACAACTTGTTTTCTTTTTACCTCCCTGTCAAGCCAACTTGGAACAGTGGACTCTGCTTGCACTTCACTCTGTCGAACTCCTTCATGCTGACTTTCAAATACATCTTTCTGACTCTCAGGGAGTTCTTCATCCCTACCCTCATTTTCAAGTTCTTCCTCCTTGTGCACTGGTGAGGGATTTTTAATAGGAGTTTCCTCTTCTTGAGGGGGCCTATCTTCTTCACTTCTAATAGGGGAATAATCATATCTTACCAAAGGAGTGCGTAGGATTCCCTCGACCTCTACAGCCGCACTATGAAGCTCTCCCTCTCTGTCCTCCTTCACTTGTCTCATGCTTTACATCTTCAGGTTGTTTAGGTGCATCATGTGACTCATGAGGTGGAGAAGAACCCCTTTGTTGCTCTGCAATAGAGATTACTGGAGGAACATATGCCTTCACTGTATGGTCCTTTGGGGAAGGAGTTCTTGACCTCCTTGTATATACCTATGTCTTCTCCCCAGAACTTTCTACATTTACCATTGGAGGAGCAGTTTCGTCATTCTCCTTTGAGGATCCACCTTTCTTTCTTGAACCCCTGGTTGTTCTCCTTCTTTTAGGTTTTGGAGCATTGTCCTTTTCTCCTCCTTCACTAGGTTCTTCTTCTACAAATTTTCCTGTCTTTGAGGTACCAGTCCTCTTCTTTGCCTTAGGCCTCCTTTGTTTCTCTTGTTCTTCTTCTTGAGGACTGTTGATCTTCATTTGGAAGGGAGAATTCACCTTAGTTTTACCCTTGGGATCTTCCTCAGTTGATTCTTCAGAGGTGGAATGAGATTGCAAGTTCCCCATCAAATTGTATGTGCAAGGCACACCCTCACTTTCTAGTTCCCACACCTTGTGCTTGAGCCACAACTTGGTGTATTTCATTATAGGAGCCATGACTTGCTCTAGTTTAGTCTTTTTTCTTCTGACCAGTCTACTTCTCTAATTGGTTTATCCTTGATCGGCTCATATTCATGACTTTGTATTAAGTCTTGATCATCTTCTATTTGATCAGGGACTATCTTCACACTGTATATTCTAACTACATCCATCGGGAGTCTGGAAAATCTCTTCTTTCTCACCTCAAACTCATCCTTGTTATTGGCCTAGTAGTCTTCTATGTCATCCCTATGATGGTACTCCCTGCTGGCCTTCTTTTGTGCTTCACCAGTGATGTCAAAACCTAGCCTTTTAGAATGGTAGGACAACCCAAGAGTGCTTAGTTCATCTTCAGAGGCATGGGCTGGATTGATTCAAGGGCACACTTTTCCTGTACCTATCTTCAAAGGAAAGTCTCCACCAAAACCAATTTTGTGCTTTTATTTCTTTACTATGGCATCAAAGTCACATATCTGCCTTGTGACTTCCAACAATACAACATGATCTATGGGATACCTTGGAAGCCTATATGGAGCCCTTTGACAACCATAAATTCTTATGTAGGAGAAGGTGGGAAACTATATGAACCAAGCCCCATATTTCTTAATCAACTCCTTAGCACCATCATAAATTCTCACATGTTCTGCACCTTGGAGTAGTCTTGTGATGTGCATAGTGAATGCATCATTCACCCTTCTATAGATTGAGCTCCCTAGATGCAATTGAGGGTAGAATTCATAGATGACATCATGTCCAAATATTCCTCTTGTGCTCAATCCCTTATGTGGACGAAATCTTGCAAGTGCATACACCAAGTAGGAAGTCATAGTGAATGTCTTTATTTGTAGCACATTGCATAATTTCTCATGGATCATGGCACTAATGATTCCTACCCAGTGATAATTGGTGCCGTGTTTTGTTCTAGTAGTAATATGGAACATCCAATTCTTAAAAATTTCAGCACTCTTCAGACCTGCCACTTTGCTGAGCAATGTGATGGCATCATAAACTTCTTGTTTGAACTTAAATTTGTGCAACTACTTTGGCAGCTTAAAGAAGTGAGACTTTGGCTTCTCTAGCCAAGAGTTGATTACCTATTGTGATTTAACAGTCTCCTCCTCATAATACCTCTTAGCAAGGTCCATATCAACTACTACCACATGGGATCTATCTGGCATATCAAAAGTTTGTGCAATGGAGACAGGATTGAGATTTGCCAGTACCCTCCCATCAGGGCTAACTATCCTTTTTGAATCTCTGTCGTAATGTCAAGCACATTATAGCACTGACTCATAACACTGAACTATGGGAGGAAACCCTGCTACACAAGATAATCTTGATTCCACTAATCTCCTAGCCAACACTGATGGATCCTTTTGAGCCATACTCGTCTTGAACTCCTCATAGTCCCATCTTCCCATATTCGTATCTGAAACTTTAGACCAGAATGAGGCTATCTTGCTCTCTGGAATCTTTCTCTTTTTATCCAGCTTTATTCTTTTTGCATCAGAGATGGAAGATCCCTCTATGTCCCCTTTGGCCTTTCCAGCCGCCGTCTTGCTAGATTCAGCCTACATTCACCAAAAACCAACATGAAAATCCAATTTTTGACCACATATTCATCAAATTGTTAGCTTGAAATCATGATAAAACCATTAAATTAACTATAAAGCACCATAACCCAAAAGTTCAAGATTTCAAGCTATCCGGGGAAAACCGGCCTGGGAGGAATTTTAAATTTTTTTGGGCTAGGCAGATTTTCCCGAAGCAAGCATAAATGTCATCAATTGGTCATTCTAATGAATCCAAAATGCATGTAACATCATAAAATCTATCAAATAAAGCAAAGAATATTGAGCATTCATCATTAAGTTCATCTTTACATCAAATGTTTCAGTTTGCACAAAGCTTGGAAGATGGTCCAGAAAAATCCGACCAGACCAGAATTCCGTGGATGACTCAAAACTCTGAAGTCTCCTCACACTTCGAAAAACCAATAGAATCCAAGAAAATCCTGGCCTGTGGAAATTTCACAAAAGACTCGAGATCCCAAAGAATTGTTCCCATGTTTGAAATTTCGTGACTTGATCAAATAATCACCAAGCTTAAGTCTATTGAGCTTGAATTCAATCTATTATGCCTTCTATCAATCCCCCTTTGATCTAGATTCCTCAAGGAATTCAAATGACAAAAAATCATGATGAATTGGAGATGCCCTAATTTTGACTTTGAAGACGTTCACCATGAATGAAAGGGACAAGCTCAAATTTCACCTAAATTGACCTTGAATGCACTTAACAAGGTACGCAACAAAGATATGGAGCATTTCTAACCAAGCTATGATCGATACAAAGAGGGTGTAACTCGCGAACTAACCCAGAAAGTGCCAAATCCGCCCAGACCTCACAAAACCCTAACCCACAACAAAGTAAGGCATTGACTTCACAGGGCAGGGCATGGGGAATGCTTCAAAGCATACAATATTAAGAAAATCCCATTGGAAAACCAAGGTAGAATACTAGATGCCAACAACAAACACAACCCTAGTTAAATACATTCGATCAATAAATTAAGCAAAATCGGACTCCCAAATGGATTGAAAACAAAAAGCATCGATAATTATTAGCAGTTTGAGAGTAAAGGCCACAATTACATACCATGAATAAATAAAATTCGACAACAAAGGCAATGAACTTAGAGCTCGGATGCCCTAGCGACCGAATCAACTTGGAACGCAAAAATCCATGCACCCAGCAAGCAAAATCAATAAATTCAATCTTCAAACCATGAAATCTCAAACACAAGAGCAATGCACACCAAACGATGAGACAAAATGATGCAAAATTGCCTTAAATTCAACCTCATACGTGCCATAGAAATTGTACTTGGGTGCATTAATGCTCTCGACAAGACAAGGTGACGAAACTTGGGAACCCGACGGTGAGACATAATCTGGAAAAATCTGGCCCAACCTGAATTCTCTGAACTTCGGTGATAAAGTGACTTTGTCGAGCTTTAGACAGAATCTAGGAAAATCAAGATGAGGCGAAAAATCCCAAACTTGAACAAAAACCTGAACTTTTCCCAAAACTCATGTTTTTCAAAGTGCAACTCAAGGAAATGACTTGGGCATGCAAGATAAATATCCTAACACCTCAAAAGGAATAAAATCAATAAAATGAAGAGGTCAAAAGACTAGAGTGAAAGAGGGTCCCTACTTTCAGTGGGGCATGTGTGCAAACTGCACAACAGGACTTAATTAATGGATTTGTGTTTCTCCTTTTATTTTTTATTTTTCTTAATAAATTAATTTAAAATATTATATATTAATTATATATTATGTTTATATTTAATAATATATATTGTATAGAATACAATAATCAACAATAAATAGAAATAAAATTTATATATATATATATATAATTAATTAACAAATATGTATTAAATATTTAATATATTTAAAACAAATATATAGTTTTAGAATGTAATAATATTTTTAAAATATATTGAATAATTCACATTATATAAATATTTCAAAAATGTTTAGGACTACAGGAATGTCACGATTGCGCATATCTTTGGATGCCAAGGCATCAAATTTTGTGGATGGATACGAATATCCTAGGCACAATCTATGGAAAAAATTGATGCAAAACAATGATAGATCCTGGCTAAGTATTCAGTCTCTTTTTGGGTTGAGCTTTCGGGAGGTGGCGTTGCATGAGGTGGCGAGAAATGGGCATGTAGTTACAGAAGATGAGCTCCATTTGAAGGCTCACCCCCTCAAATGTGCCACCTCCTCTCCCACAATGATCCTGGGTGATGATTTCAGATGTGAAGTAGCAGAAAATGAAGCCTTCATTATAGAAAAAGGTTAAATCGAGAGGTTCAAAGGGTTTTGGCCAAGCCTCTCTGAGTTGCATGAATGGATAAAAAAACATGAAGCCCCATTTTAGAAGGTGATCTCCAAACTTGTACTTGAAGATTCTTTGTGGTGGTTTTTGACAGTGTTTGCATGAGATAATTCTCTATAATTACCAACGAAGATGAGAAGAACACTTGCTTATGTTGAAACCCTAGTACCCTTCATTCAACCCTACATCTGAAAGTTTCATGATAATTCTAATCTAAGAAAGACTTCAGAATCTTCCACTTTAATTTTGGTTCAATGAGGTTGTGGGTAATTCGTTGGGGAAATTTCTAGACATTGAAGAGGGATCATCAAACTACCTGCATACAACTTATCCATGTATCTTCATGGATATTGATATTACTAAGGATCTCTTGGTAGATATCTCCCTCAATAGTGTCGGTGGGTGTTGGAACCAATTGTTAGATTATGAGGGACTTCCTTTTCACTATTATGTTGGTATGTGGTGATTGATCATGCTATACTGTACACCTTGGCATGTATACTTGTCGTTTTTTTCACATCATCATCAAAAAAGGAAAAATCTCTGAAAAAGAAAGAAAAATGACTTTGTAAAACCCTAATTTTGGAATCTTCTAAAAGCTTGTTATAAGGGGTTGGGATGGGGGTTACAGTATGTAGAAAAAGGCAATTATTCACGGGGTTGTAATAATTTTTTCATTGGATTGTTGCGGTTTGGTGGATGTAGCCCGGATTGGGTGAACCACGTTAAATTCTCTGTGTTATAATTTTCTTGTGTGTTTTTATTTCTCTATTTATTGATCAAATCTACATTTAACTATTAGATATCTGTTGTCTAACCCTAACAAGTGGTATCAGAGCGGGTTTTTTTTCAGTTATCGTCTACAAGAAGGTATCACGGTTGAGTGGGAGCAATGGTGGACGAGGGTAAGCTGAAGGTTGAGAAGTTCAATGGGCAGAACTATCAGTTATGGAAGATGAAGATGGAGGATTATCTCTATCAGAAGGATTTATGGAGGCTGTTGAGAGGAGTATCCAAGAAACTGACATATATGAGTGATGAGGATTGGAATCTTCTTGACAGAAAGGCATTGGGGGCCATTCGTTTATGCCTAGCACAATCGGTGGCATTCAATATTACAACTGCAAAGACAACTCAAGAATTGATGGAAACCCTGGCAAAGTTATATGAAAAGCTTTCCGCTTTGAATAAGGTATTTCTTATGAAGCATTTATTTAATATGAAAATGGTAGAAGGTGGGTCAGTTGCTGATCATTTAAATGAGTTTAATACGGTTACCAGTCAATTAACTTCTGTAAATGTAAACTTTGATGAAGAAGTTAGGGCTCTTTTGATTCTGTGTTCTTTGCCTGAAAGCTGGAATAGTTTGGTAATGGTTGTTAGTAATTATGTTTCTGGTTCAAATACATTGAAGTTTGATGATGTTGTTGGTGTTATTTTGAGTGAGGAAATTCATAGGAAAAGCTCAGGTGGTACATCCACATTAGGTAGTGTTTTGAATGCAGAAAGTAGGGGCAGAACAAAGGAGAGAGGAAATAATTTTGGAGGTCGTGGGAAGTCACAAGGAAAATCAAAGGACCAAAGGTCCCAATCTAGAGAAAGGAGGGATTGTTGGTACTACAGTAAGCCAAGTCATTTAAAGAAAAATTGTTGGTCTTGGAAAAATAAAGGAGACAAAATGTGGTAAGTAATAAATCTGATGAGGATGCTTTGATTCTTTCCCTTGATAATGCTAATGATTCATGGGTTTTAGATTTAGGGGCTTCATTTCATGCTACACCCCATATAAGTTATTTTCTTGATTATGTCCAAGGGGATTTTGGGCTGGTTTATTTGGGAGATAATGAACCTTGTTAGATTGTTGGAAAGGGAAGAATCAAGATTAAGTTGCATAATGGGAAACATTGGCTACTACATGAGGTAAGGAATCCAAAGTTACAAAGAAATTTAATTTCAGCTGGGCAACTAGATGATGAAGGTTGTGTTGTTACTTTTAGTGATAAAAATTGGAAGGTTACAAAAGGTGCCTTACTATTAGCAAAAGGTGTGAAAGTAGGCACCTTATATCTTTATACAGGTCATATTGTTCCTTCTACTTTAGCTATTGCAGATAAAAATCAAGGTTCGGGAACAATTGCTGTAGGTTCGCAGGAAGAGACTAAAACAATTGTTGTAGGTTCTAAGACAACACTGTGGCATAACAGACTTGGGCATATGAGTGAGAAAGTTATGAAGGTACTTCATTCTAGGAAATTTTTACCAGGTCTAAAATGCATTAATATGGATTTCTGTGAAAGTTGTGTTTATGGAAAACAAAAGAGAGTTAGTTTTCTCATGAAAGGGAAGGAAAAGAAAAGTGTGAAATTGGAGATTGTGTACACACTATGTATGGGGACCAGCTCAGGTATCTTCTCTCAGTGGCTCTCATTATTATGTTACATTCATTGATGATGCAACTAGGAAGGTATGGATTTATTTCTTTAGGCAAAAATCTGATGTATTTGAAACTTTTAAAAAATGGAGAAGCTTGGTTGAGAATGAGACAGGTAAAAAGTTGAAATGTCTCAGATCTGATAATGGTGGTGAGTATTGTAGCAAAGAGTTTGAAGATTATTGTTCTGCTAATGGTATTCGTAGGCAGAAAATGGTTCCAAGGTGTGAACCCCAATTCTTGAAACCTGCAAAACAAACAATCTAAACACATTAGACATCAATTGCAAGCAAGAAATTAAGATTCCCCATTGAATTCATTTGAATGCAAGAAATAGGATAACAAAACATGAAGAACACAAAATAAGATGAAGACAATCCTATTTAGAGCAAGTAAACTCTCAATCCCATGGGGAAGTTGGTGCAAATGAGTGTGTGGAGATTTTCCCTTTCCCAACTCCTTGAAATCAAGTAAAGATGATTGATCCACTTGGTGAAATCCCTCAACAAGCTCCAAAATCTGCAATAAAACTAGCTAAGAATGCACTAAAAATGGATGCTACTTGAGAGATATTTGAGCATGGTAACTTTGCATGAAATGTGGATGATGAAATGAGGAATGAAGCCTTCTATTTATAGAAGTTTCAAGATGAGAGAATGTCAAATTTGAATAATGTGGGACAAAACATCATGCAATAGGAAGAAGACACTTGTCAAAGTGTGATTGGTCAATGTGTGTGCAAGTTTTGACAATTGTGCCAATAAATGCAATTTTTGAATTTGAAATTTTGAGAAATGACATGTTGAAGGGGGAAAGAAAATGCAATTATTGCCACTTGGCTCAAGGCAAGGACATTGTAAGAGGAGTAAATGCCTTGTTGGAAGGACTTGTAAGAGGAATTGAATGACATGTTAGAAGGACATGTCATTCAAATTTGAAATTTGAATTAGAGGAATATTCTTCCAAATATGCCTTGTTGAGGGAAATTAGAAATTTAATATTGCAGGGGCGAGAGCATACTATGATCGAGTTGTACCTTCCCAGACGGGTTCAACATTAGTTTGGCGAGGCCCAGGATAGGCCCGCAGATGATTACACAGCGATTTTTGCTCGGACTACTGCACGGGGTGCTTGGGGTCAGTATATTCCAGCCATCGAGGTAGTAGAGTGCTTTAGGCAGTTACAGCGAGTGCCATGGCCTCATGATCAGGGATTAGTGGACCCAGGGATGACTTAGGCTTATCAAGATTGGTTTCGGCCACCTCTTCAGTTGACAGTTCTAGGGACATTGGATCCTCAGCAGAGACCCAGAGGCAGAGGGGCAGGGCGAGGAGAGGCAGGCAGGGATGCAGGGTGAGGAGAGGCAGGCAGGGGTGCAGGGTAGGTGGAGGATGTGCCGATGCTAGAACGAGGCGAGAGTTCAGGTCAGAGGGAGCAGATGGCTCCACCATGAGCATAGCTGTTAGTTCAGGCGACACGAGGGGAGGACTAGCCTGTAGCATAGCCATCAACAGGGTAGTCGACAGGGAAGCCAAATCCCATGGATGCATAAATTGCTCAGATGCAGACACAGATTGCCAAGCTATAGGGGAAGGTGCAGATCTTGACCGTAGAGCGAGATCAGGCCAGAGCTGAGAGAGACCAAGTTGAGGCACAAAGATAGGCCGCAGAGCGCTAGGCTGCAATAGAGATGGGCCGCAGACATCAGCTAGAGAGTATTGCCACCTCAGCTGCCTCATCCTCATAGAGTATGGTTTCATTGAGAGCCTACAGGGAGGCCGTACAGGAGGCTGACTACTACAGGTTTCATTATCAGCAGGCCGTGCCGAGGGCAGCTCAGGTCCCAGCTTTTTCACAGCGCACCAGTCTCAGAGTGCCAGAGGGACAGGCTAACAGAGGAGTTCCAAAGGGACATGATGAGAGGGGCAAGGGTAGTGAGCATCAAAGTTAGACTGCCTCCCCTTTTGATCGAGATGTTTATCCACTTTGTTGTGCCTTTTGGGCTCATTTTTGATAGCCCGTTGGGCCGTTTGTATGTACTCATTGATGTACAGTGATTTGACATTATTTTTGTACTATGACAGTTTCGTGATGATATATATATGAGATGATGATTTTTTTATGCGACATGATGTACTTTATGTGATGTAATCTATTATGCATTTGTGTCATGATTTTATTCTATATGCAATGGTTGCATGGTGTTATCTAGATGTATGCGTTATGCTTTTTTAATGCTTATTTATGATATGCATTTTTGTGTATGATTTTTGTGATTATGAGATGATCTCTTAAAATGTCAAGAATAACAAATGTATATTATCCTAAATGAGATGTTATGTGAAATGATATGCAATGTAATGTGATATGATGATAACTTATGTTATGTATGAATGATTTATGTATGATTATGATGTCAATGGCCTATTTATGATGATTATACCCCTATTATGTATGAAATGATTTGTGCAAATGGTTTATGATGTAATGATGCTTATGTTATATCAACGCAATGCTTTATGCAATATGATGCGATATGTTAGAATGCAATGTGGTAAATTTGCGATGTAATAAAATGATTCCTTATGTATTGTGCAATATACTAATGTTTGTGAATGCAGGATAATGATGATGATTAACTGTCATAGTACCTTGTTAGCGCGGAAAGCCAGAAGAGAAGAAAGAGGGAGATCTTCCAACAAGTCATGAGATGATGTGTATGCAAAGGATGATGAATGCTTGCTACGGAGTTAGGATTTTCAAAGAGCAAATTTCCTTATGTTTGATAACACACGTAGTACGATGCATCAAGGTATCATGAACCAGGATGGTGTGGTACTTAGTGTGGTGGACTTTGATTCCACAATCAGATAGGAGTACATTTGTTCACACTTGGTATACGGAATCTTGCTTAGAATGTAGTTCGGATATCTTAAATGTCTCAGACCAAAACAAAGGAAAGCACGCCTTCCCATGTGGTCAACAAGAAACCTAAAACACCTTTCCTACAAACCAAACAAAATCACACATAACCAAAGTTATTTTACAAAGATATCCAAGCACAGTAGACAAAAGATAATGATCGTTGCCCCCATTCCTATCTCTCTAAGTCCTTCGTTCAGACATCATCGAGAGGTCCTTGGAATGAGCGCAATAAGATAAATCAAACAAGATAAAGTAAATAAGCAAACAAAATAATGTTCTTCATACCGTAAGCTGAAGGAAACTTTGTTTTGAGACATGAGCACTGAAACTTAATGCCAAAAGACTGTCCATTGTTGGAGTGGATCCTAGGAAATATAGATGACACATCATTTCATTTACCCAAAGTGTTTGGTCTGATAAAAGTTCCCATTGTCAGAACGAATCCTAGGACATGATTTCATCAAACGATGATGGAATTGATTTATGATTGATATGCCATTGATATGAAAAGAGTTGACCAACTTGTTTGCTGACTGACTTAGGGTTGAGATTTTGACAGTATGTTTCGCTTTTGACTGCTAGACTTGTTTCTAACTGTTTCACCAAAGGTTGAGGGTGACAATGATTTATTATGAGTGATGTTTTATTGCGGGTGAAAGTGAAATGAGATGGGTGGAATTTTTCAAATATTTGGATGTTTTTGATATTTTGAAATGTTTTTGAGACTGTTTTTGGTATTTTCAAGATTTTACAAATGTTTTGATTTTGAAGTTTTTTGAACTTTTTAGGTGTTTTCTGAGATTTTAACCAAGAGCTAACCTAAAGACTTAACCTAGGGGTCTCAAGGGTTGATCGATAGATGAGCCTTGCCTACGTTATATATGCAGAGACCATGTAGTTCGACTGACAACTTGACCAATTTATAGATGAAGATATAAACGCGATGAGATGTCAGTTTATTATGACAGACTCCTATAGGACTGACCTAACGTCTTGGGGATTGATCAAGGATCAATCTTGCCTACATTGCATGCTCAGAGATGACGTAGTTCAACAAGATGACTCTGTTTTTGGCTTTTTGGTGTTTTGAACTGTTTTGGATTTTTGAAGATTTTATGAATGTTTTTGTGTTTTGCAATATGTTTTGGATGTTTTTGGATTTTCTGACGTGCAACCTCAAGAATGTACATGAATCCAATCCAATGCATGCCCCCAGTATGATGTGATAGACTACTCTGATGTGGGTGGGACAAACTAACCTTTGAAGTGGGTTGAGTAACTCTAGGAAGGATCACGATACAAGCGCCAAAACCAGGCTATGGTGCAAATGTGGATGGAAAGAATGCATGCGGAATGCCATGATATGCAATGGATGAATGAATAATGCTAAGCAAGTCACAGAGACAAAAGTGGATGGAGAGATTTACACATGGTGTCTGTTTTCCAGGTTTTCACCAAGGTACTTGTCCAAAGCGCCACCAAAGTGGTTTTCACTGAAGGACAATTTTTTTTTCTCTTTACTATTTTCTTGATTTTTTTATTTTTTTTGTTGTCACCACGATGCCTGTTTTCTAGGTTTTCATAATGGTAACCATTTTTTTAGGACTTCTTCTGCTTTTTATGAGTTTTTTGGTTCTATACCTTACAAATTTAGGCATAAATTTTTTTGAGATGAGAGTTATTCATTGGCTCCTGCAGGGGTTCCCCTTCGGGTGTTGATAACCGATATGCCCCTGATTGATAGCTTGTTGTGATGACAAAGGGTCCCAGCCAGTTGGGTTCAAACTTGCCTTTGCCATTTGGATTCAAGATATTTTTTTGGTTCTCCTTCAATACTAGCTCTCCCACTTGGAATGTTCTACTTTTGATTTTCTTATTATAGCTCATTTTAAGTCTATTCTGATAGACTTGTAGATGATTCAAAGCATCCATACGTCATTCATCCAAAAGCTCCAGTTCATTCAGTCTTGATACTCAGTATTCCTCGTCTGTGATGAGGTTTTGTAGTGATATTATGAGGGATGGTAGCTTGATCTCAATTGGAAGGATGGCTTTTGATCTGTAGACCATGGAAAAGGGTGTAGCATTGGTGGGTGTGCGAATGCTAGTTTGGTAGGCCCAAAGGGCGGGATTCAGCTGCAGATGCTAGTCACAACCTGTGTCATTGACTGTTTTCTTAAGGATTTTCAGTATTGTTTTGTTTATAGCTTCTGCTTGGCCATTGCCTTCGGGATAGTATGGGGTGGAGAAGCAATGTTGGATTTTGAATTTTTCACATAGATCCCGGACATCCTGATTCTTAAAGGGTGATCCATTATCTGAAATAATGGCTCATGGAACACCATATCTACATATAAGGTAGTTTAGGATGAACTTAGATATCTACTTCCCCGTGATGTAGGTCATAGGTATTGTTTCCACCCATTTGGTGAAGTACTCAGTAGTGGTAATAATGAATTTATGGCCGTTGGATGAGGTTGGGTTTATCTTACCAATGAGATCGAGCCCCCACTGTGAGAAGGGCCATGGTGTGACGATTGAATGAAGCTCTTGAGCTGGAGCATGGATGAGGTCCCCATGCTGTTGACACTATAGACACCTTTTGATGTATTCATGTGCTTCCCTTTCTATGGTAGGCCAGTAATACCCATTCCTCAGCAATTTCTTAGCCAAGGTCATGCCACTCGAATGAGAACCGCAAATGTCGTTGTGCACCTCAGTTAGAGCAATTGAAGCCTCCTCAGGATTAAGACACCTTAACAGGGTTCCTTCTATGCTTCTGCGGTATAAGGTTTCTCCTAGGATGACGAAGCAAGATGCTTTTTTAATAAAGGTTCATCTAAGGCTTGTACGCAAATCAGCAGGAATGACACCTATCCTAAGGTAAGTGTAAATGTCTTGGTACCACAGATCATTGGGACCAACGATTTCACACACGAATTACGACCTTGGTACCTCGAATGCTGGAATAAGAAGCTGCTCTATGAGGAAATCATATTTTGGAACATTCTGAGGGATATCCAAGAGTGATCCAATGGTTGCCATTGCGTCTACAACTCTGTTGTTGGTTCTTGGTACTTGCTCGGATGTGATGTCCACAAAAGATTCCTTGAGAGTTTCCACTAGCTTTTTGTATGGAGTTAGCTTATCATCCTTTGTTTGGTACTCATCGTTTACTTGGTTTATGATAAGTTGTGAATCTCCATATACTTTGAGTGTCATGATATTCCATTGTACTGCTATTCTGAGACCTATGGTTAAAGCCTCATATTTTGCAATGTTGTTCATACAGGGGAATGCTAGCTTGTATGATCTTGGAATACAATCACCCTGTGGTGTGATGAAGAAGACTCTAGCCCCTGACTCGTGTTGTGTGTAGGATCCATCAAAGTATAGTTTCCAGTGAGTAGCTATGGATTCATCTAGAAATTCAGATACAAGTGGATTTTCTGTGTAGATGGGTGCCTCTGCCAATTGGTCTGCAATGACTTGTCCCTTGATTGCCTTGCGCTCCACATACTCAATGTCATATTCTGATAGTATCATTACCCACTTAGCCATTCTTCACGTAAGCATTGCTTTTGAAAGAAGATACTTTAGGGGGTCGATTTTGGCAATGAGTTTGATCTTGTGTGCCAACATGTAGTGCCTAAATCTTTGGGAAGCAAACACCACTGCTAGGCAAGCTTTTTCAATGAATGTATAATTCAACTCATGTCCTACCATAGTATGAATGATATAGTATATGACCCTCTCTATTCCATTTTCATCATGTTGTGCTAGGAGAGCACCAAGGGCTGCTGCAGTTGTTGAGATATACAAGATCAGCAGTTTGTTTGGAATGGGAGGCATTAACACTAGGGGTGTTAACAGATACTCCTTGATTTTGTTGAAGGCCTATTCGCATTTGTCATCCCATTTGTACGTTACCCCCTTGTGGAGTAAGTGAGAATAAGGGATTTGTTTGTCTGCTAACTGTGCTATGAATCTGTAAATTGACTGAAGTCTACCTTGAAGACCTCTCAGCTGCTTCAACGTTCTAGGAGCTTCCATTTCAAGTATGGCCTTAACCTTTGCGGGGTCTATCTCTATACCTCTCATTGAAACTATATAGCCCAATAGCTTTCCTGATTGTACGCCAAAGATGCACTTCTTAGGGTTCAAGTGGACTTTGTATTCTTCCAGCCTATCAAAGATAGCACTCAAAACTGATATATGATCCTTCCTTTTCTTAGACTTTCCTAGGATGTCATCGACATAGTCTTCAACCGTTTTGTGGATCATATCATGGAATATCAATGTCATGGCTCGTTGGTATGTTGTTCTAGCATTCTTCAAACAAATGGCACTACCTTCTAGCAGTATGTTCCCCATGGGCAAGTGAAGGCTATTTTATGTTGATCTTTTGCGATCCTTATTTGATTGTAGCCTAAAAATCCATCCATCAAAGAGAGCATTTCGTGTCCTGCCATCATGTCAACAATCATGTCTATATTTGGCAATGGAAAATCATCTTTTGGACAAGCTTTGTTCAAGTCCCTAAAGTTGGTACAAACTCTTATGCCCCCAGTTAGTTTTGAAACAGGTACCAGATTGGATACCCATTCTGGATAGGCAATTGTGCGTATGAAACCTACGTCTAGTAGCTTCTGGAGTTCCATCTTGACTAGTAATGCAATCTGTGGGTGATCTTTCTCAACTTTTGTTTTACCAGTTTTGCCTTAGGATACACTGCTAAATGGTGAACCACTACCTCTAGATCTAGCCCTGGCATATCAGCATAGGTCCATGCAAAGTTGATTTTCCTTTCCTTCAAGAAAGTAGCCAATTCTTCTTGTTCTCCAGATAACAATGACTCAACATAGAATGTAATATGCGGAGTTTCTTGAGTTCCTAGATTGATGGGGTTGCACTTTTCTGCTAACATGGCTGATTTTTCTTGGTGTATAGCTGCAAGAGGAAGATTGAACCCCCATCCTCAGATGCCTCAAAGAGGTTTTCACCATTGGATGTGTCCTTTATTTTTACTTTTTTAGAGTCGGAGAGTGCCACAAGGTGGTTTTCACTCAAGGACTTGGAGATTATTCTCAGTTTTTTATTTTTGCGACTGAGGGATTCAATCGTTTCTCCATAGTATGCATGTGTGTCCAGCTCTATGATGAAATTTGCTTTGTGATCACCACATGGAATGTTACCCCTAAGTCCCATGAATTCCGAGAGCGCTTCATCGTTTTCAAACATGTCAAGAATCGGTGGTCCTCATTGGTCGTAATCAATCAGTTGAGGATAGACTAGACAGATTTCATTACTCTAGTTTTCAGCCTCGTAGGATAGGGTGCTAATCATAAAGACGTCAAATTCTCCAAATAGCATAGGTAACCCTATCACAGGTGACTCAATTATATCTATGGGCATTCCTAAAGTCATAGATGATTGTAGAGTAGCTAAAGGCTCTTGAGGAGGTGTTCTATTTTCTTTTCCATGGGCACCTCGACCGAGTACGGTTATCCTAGGAGTAGGATGACCAAGGCCGAGATTTTTCATTTGCTTCTCAGGTATAATGGGTATTACACGCCCATCATTATTTTGGCCAAGTCCCTGATTCCGGTTATAACCCATTGAGAACATCATTTGTAAACCTTTGTTTTCATCCATGGGCAACTCCACTGTTGGTATGTCATCTTGATAGAGGAGTTGAGATAGGTCCCCCTCTAATGTTTCCTGACCAAGGTCTCCTACACTTGTGAAGGAAGGGTTTCGTTCATATGATCCTTGAGACATTGAAGCCTCTTGTGATTGTGGTCGCCCTCTTGATCTAGGAGATTGTGGTAACTCTCCCACTACAAAAGCGTTATTGGGCATTGAATAATTTCCACAACCATCATCCTGTATAATGACCTTGATATCCGAAAAGGTGGGGATGGCGGGAATGGTGGGTGTCTCTGTCGCAAAAGTGAGAGTGGCAGGGTCAACATATGGTGTTGATGGGCCTTCATCATTTTTGGGTACCTGTGGAATCTTGTAGTATTTTTCCTCTAGATTCTTGCAGGAGGCAAATGGCTCGGGATCCCCATGGATGGTAACTTCCTGACCTTCATGTGTGAATTTCACACATTGGTGGAGGTTGAAGCTACCACTTGCATTGTGTGAATCCATGGTCGTCCTAGGAGGATGTTATATGGTAAGTCGAGGTCCAGGACCTGACAAGTAGTTGGCATGGTGGCAGGTCCAACTTGGATGGGAAGTTGAATGGTACCTTGGGATATCCTTTCTTGGTCATCATATGCTCTGATTGTTATACCCTTGCCTTTGTCTATTGAATCCTCTGAAATGTTTAGATTCTTTAAGAGCTTTAAGGAAAAAATATTTAATCTAGCACCTCCATCCACCAAGACTCTATTGACCTTATTTTTATTTACGTACACCTCCAGATGAAGTACACGGTTGTGAGATGGTTGGTCAGGGAAATCTTGATCAAAGAATGTGAGAATGTTGGGTGTGGTGATGTTTGCGACCATGGCTTGGAATTGTTTCGCATCTAGATCTGCGGGGATAGTAGATGATGCCAAGGCTTCCTCTAGAATCTTTTTGTGGATCGATGAGATTTTAAGCAACTCCATGATGGAGATTTGGGAAAGCGTTCTTTTCAATTAATCAAGGACGTTATAACCGCTGGGGTTGGACCTTGGATTAGAAATGGAATTTCTATTTGGTTGAGATGTACCTATGATAGTGACCTTTCCGCCTCTTGTGGTGACTCCACAATCAACTTGGGCTCCCTTGATAGTGATGACTCCACAAAATCCATCTAGATTAGTGACAACACCTTCATATGTATGGTTGACATTTTTGTAAGTTCCTTTTCCTTTGTCCTGCTTATTGCCTCCCTTGTTTCCATGATTTGGCATCAAATTGGTGTAAATCTTGAGGTCTTGATTTCCTGATGGTGATTCCACTTCTATGACTTTGTCATCTATGAGGTCTTGAATTATATTCTTGAGCCTCATACAATTATTTGTTGTGTGTCCTTTAAGTTTTTGGAAGTCACAAAGGTAGTTCTTGTTGTACCATGATGGTTTCACCGTGGGCTCTTGATAGTTATTGTGCATAGGTACAGTGATAAAATTTTCATCTACCAGTCTTTTCATGATTAATTCTTGTGGTTCCCCAAGGAGCGTGTATTTTCATTTAGGAGAGAACTTGTTTCGTTGTGGTCCCCATTGATTGTCATTGTTGTTTTTGTTTTGTTTATTGGGTTGCGGAACCACAGTGCTGACTTGTTGATTGTTCTAGCTGGTGTTTTGGTGTTGTTGTTGAGATGGTGGATTGTTATGCCACGGGGCACTGATGACAACTTTCGCGTCAACAACACCATCATTGGTTACATTATGATTCTTTTCCCATGTTCGAGGTTTGTATTGGTAACTAGATGATGGGCAGATTTCTTGATATGATGATGTTTCTCCCTGTGTGGCAAGGGCTTGTTCAATGTTGAGCGCCCTAGGGATCAACTGATCGTAAGTGGTAATGTGGTGAACTTTTAGGTGAAAGGTCAAGAGTCCATCAAGATTTGAAATGATTATTCCCACTTGTTGTTCTTCAGGCATGGACCACTTACTTCGATTGGCTTTGGATCACCATCATTGTAAGAAAGCACCCAATGATTCGTTTTTCCCTTGTTTGAGAGTTGATAATTCTTGTAAGCTAACCTCCATGGGAGTGTTGAAGGAGTAATGCTGAATTGAGGCATCTATGATTTCTTGGAATTTTTTGATTCCAGATAGTCGAGAAAACCAATTGATAGCATTTCCAGCCAAGCTTCTTGGGAATAATCTCATTAAGTAGGTTTCATCGTATGCCACTTCCATGCAATGTACTTGGAATTCCTTGATGTGATCTTCAGGGTTACCTGTCCCACAATATTTGTCAAATTTTGGGATCTCAAATCCTTTAGGGAATGGTGTCATAACCACACTCCTGTCAAAGGGGTAGGGGCATAGATTTCTCTATGGCTTTGGTACTTTCCCTGATTGGAGGTCCAACACTTGTGATAAAAATTAGATTTGTGCCACAACATCTGCTTGTGGATCGGGAGGTGGTATGAATGTGTTTTGAGGGGGTGGTGTGCGTGGGTGAAAGGATGGTTGAATGGGTGGTGCCTACGCATTTTGTCATGTCATGTATGTTTGCAACAACGCTTGTTGTTGGTCTAACTGCTGTTGCGCTAATAGGGCTTGTTGTTGGGCTTGCTGCTGTTGATCTAACAACGCTTGTTGTTGATCAACTAAAGCTTGTTGTGCTGCTTCTTGCTGCTCTTGGTATTGTGCTAGAGCTTGTTGGTATGCTAGTTGTTGGGCAGCTAGTTGTTGAGCAAAATACTATGCTTGCGCTTGGGCTTGTGTTTGAGCTCGCGCTTGAGCAGCGTGGGCATATTTTGTAGCTTGAGCATCTTTTGTAGCTTGTGCAGCTTTTGTAGCTTGTGAAGCTCGTTGTTTTTGTTGCAACAAATCTTGGGCTTGCGCCGCTTATTGTTGTTGCAATAGCGTTTGAGCTTGAGTTTGATGTGAAGCTTGAGAAGCGTTAGCTATAGGTGCTTGATACTGCTTTAATACTTGTTGGTAAGCTTGGTGTGCTTTTAGCACGAGGTTGTATTGTGCCACTTTGCTAGGCTGTGATGGTAATGGAGGTGGAATCAAAATTGTGTTGGATGGAGCAATGGTAGTGGTATGAAGTTGCGTTGTAATAGGTGGAACGGAGGTAGTAGAAGTTTGAGATGTAGTAGACAGAATGGAGGTAGTAGAAGTTTGAGATGTAGTGGTTGTTGTAGTGGGAGTGAATGTTATGGTGGGTGGGTTTGGGATGGCTGAAGTGATAGGAATAGTTGGAGTGGATGAAGCAATAGGTCCTTGAGAGACCGTATGTTGATTGGAGATGGTGAGAGTGGTTGTTTGGTTAGCAATCATGCGTTGATTTGATGTGGATGGTGTGTTGGAAAGATTTGAGGTGCCTCCTTGGTTGGAAGGATTAAGTGAAATGGAGTGATTGATGTTAGGTAAGGGTGGAAGTTTAGGTAAAGGAGGAATCCCTAAACCAAGTGGTGATGTAATTGTGGGCATGGGTGATAATAATGATGATGTGGGGGGTGTGTATGTTGTGAATGGTGGTAAATTTTCCATTGCAAATGATGATGTATTTCCATAAGGTCTCTCTATTCCAAATGAACTCTCTTGCACCAAGGGTCTAGATATATGTGTGTCAAGTGAATGTGATGAAGTGGTGGGAAAATATGTATCATTGAAACCTATTGGATGGTAAAGCGAATTTTGATGTGTGTTAAAAAAGGTATTATCCTCAATAGGTGCTTTGGGAGTGGTAGTTTGTTGAAGAGTGTTTTGGGCAAGAGACTCATTCTCAATAAGGTCCTTCTCAATGCGTAATGATGGATTTATCTTAGCCATGGCACGAAGAAATTGTTGTTGCTTTGGCTATTGGAGCATCTCAAGAATTTCCTCTTCAGTTAATTCTATTTCTATAATGTCTTCCACCTCATTTTGTGGATCATGTGTGGTAAAAGTGAGGTCCATAGTTGGTGTGTTTTGAATTTCTGGAATGTTTTGGCTTAAGTCACTTGTAGTTGATGTTTCTTGGTTTAACTCCATGTTCCTCTTGTGTTGTGATCTTGATTGAACCATAAAAGTATAGTTCAAAAGAGAAAACTAGGATGTTTTGAAAGATCAAAGATGTGATGGAAAGATGTATGATTTATGGATGAAAAATGGATGTTGTGAATTTGTATTGAAAATCTTGATGCAAATGCTAGGGGTTTTGGGTTTGATGTTGACTTGTTTGATTGGATTGATGTTGTTTGACGTTTTGGGACTATAAATTATGTTTTGAAATGTTGATGTTTGATGTTTGTTTGATGAGCAAGAGATATCCCCAATATGTTTGGATGATGATCTAAAAAAGATAACTAATGCTCATAAAGATAGTTTGGTTTGGAAGTGAGAAAGAAGGATGCATCTACTCACAAGCTAACCAAACAAAGATAATCCAAATTAGTGATGGAAGAAGGATGCATCTATCCACCATAAATTTGAACAAAATGATAATCCAATCTAAATGTGTGCAAAAGGATTCATTCACACACACTTGAGTTGAACAAGTTTGATGTTGATGTTTAAGAATTCAAAGTCCCATGGTTGTTTGAAAAGTTTTGATGTTTACCAAAGGATCCTAGCATAGTTGTGTCAAGATTTTCTCAAAATGTTGGTGAGATGCTTTGATTGATGGAAGATTGATGGATGAATGTTTGCTTTGACCTTAGAATGAACCTAGTTTTGACCTTTGTTTAACAAGACCAAGGTATTGAAGAACATGCTATTCCCTAGACAAGAAATCCAAACTCATGAAATATCCTTGGATTTTGTGTGTAGTAAAATGAATACAAAGTTGGATTGTCCCTTGAAGCATGTCTATAAAAATCAGCCAACAACTTTTCTCTAAAGTCATATAACTTTTTGAGTCTTTGTTGATGTTGCTTTGGGCTAAGTTTCTTGCTCTTGGGTTTTTGAATCTTGACCTTGCGAGAAATCATTAAAGAGACATATGTGGGGTCCAATTTGCTTATCTTTGCTTAATGACTTCTTTTTACCAAAAACACTTGCTTGATTATGTTTCAAACTAAAATGTCATATGTCAAAATTCCTTTTCTTCCCACAAAAGTGTTATGTGGGAGTTCCAAGAAATTGAGGCAAAGGGATTTCCTAGGTTAACCTTAGTTAGAGCAAATGATGATGTGAATCCAAGTGCTAAGAAACCTCTAAGGACATAGTCCCAAGGGCAAGCAACAACACTTAAATTTGTCAAAAGGTATTTGATCTACCAAAAGGGTTTGAAATTTGCATGATCATGTTAAAGTGTTTGTTTTCCAATGTTTACGAACAAGCAATGTGTCATTGTAACCCAAATATGTACAAATCATATGGATGTGTAAGACAATGTTTGTTGAATCCCCACTTGGACAATTCCAGCTACGCTTACTTTTAGCGGATGGTTAGATGCTTGACCCCACTGGATCCCCTCCACGACACTCACTTATACGGGGCAGCCAAGCACCAACACCCATGAAACTCCCATGGCATGCTTTCCATCTCTACTAAAAGCTGTAAGAATGTGGGGCAGCTTCAGAATGACTGTTCTTGCACCAACAAACAGATAAGATTTTGGCCTTTTCTAAACAAGGGTTTTAATAAGGACTTTCCATTCGTAGGAGTTGACCCATGTGGTGAGAATCCCCTTTCGGATCCATCTCGTCGGAGCCAACCGCGTGATAATGGCGTTTAACCACTACCCATTTTTATATCCTGGCTGGAAATACTCTCGAGTTCAGAGTGTGACCGGTTGAGTCGTTCCCTTGGGTGAGTACTTTTTTCCCAAGGCAGGCCCTCTAGGATAAACAATAGCGAAAAGACACACTCATAGTTCGATCGACCTTTGTTTAGAAACAAAGGGAGAACACATGTCGTATGTTTAATCACACTCGCACAATAGTTTGTTCAATTTTAAGCCCAAATTGAAGTGTGGAAGTGATCACTTTATCTTACACCAAAATCACCAAAAAGGCCTTTTGATTCTCAAGATCGCTTGGAAGCGTGAGAGAAGTGCATACGTCATTTTCAATGACTTTAGTTTAAGTAATCATAAAACAAAGCAAACACATATTCATTTTATTCCTCAAAGCAAGATGTGACATCTTTTTAAAGCACCAAAATGAAATGTGAAATTTCCTTGTTCAATTCTTAAACCAAAACAAAATCTAGTAGGTTGTTCCTAGATTCTTTTTAACCCTTTGTAACAAAAAGGAAATGTTCTTTTTAAACCCAAAAGGAAATTTAGTGTGCCCTAAGCAAGAAGAAGGAATCAAATTCTTTTTGAAGTGTTGAAAAAACACTAAAGTGTTTAAAAAACTTGAATGAGTGACACATCCTCATGCTCCTCATTTGCTCCAACCTACAAAGAAAATTAAAATCAATCAATTCTGGAAAAAACTAGAGAATAAAAGACATAAAACAAAGGGAGCAATAATCATAAATTAAAGCATGTTAAAAAAATGAAAAAACTTTAAAACTCCCTGTTAGTGGTGATGTTCTACGACCGTGTCACAGTTTGAAGTCTGTCAGCAGTGTTGTATAGTGACGCCTTTACTAGTCAGCGGCGTTCTGCAAAAAACCAGTGACCATGATTGCATCGGGATTTCGTGCAGCAGTGTCGTTTGAAGTTTGAAATTTTGAAATTGCTTTGGTGTTTTGTCAGCGTCTGAGTTTGAAGTTTGAAATTTTGAATTTCTGTTGGCGGTTGATGCAGCGATGTAGTTTGAAGTTTGAAGCGGTGTTGTAGAGCAACGTTGGAGCGATAGCAGCGCTATATAGCGACGCTGGAGCGACTGCATTGGAATTTCCTGTGTAAGATGAAAATGCGAAAAAATTTAAAAAACGTGTTAGAGATGATTCACTGCCCTCCTTCTAGCGCCAATATGTGAACCCCAATTCTTGAAACCTACAAACCAAACAATCTAAACACATTAGACATCAATTGCAAGCAAGAAATTAAGATTCCCCATTGAATTCATTTGAATGCAAGAAATAGGATAACAAAACATGAAGAACACAAAATAAGATGAAAACAATCCTATTTAGAGGAAGCAAACTCTCAATCCCATGGGGGAGTTGGTGCAAATGAGTGTGTGGAGTTTTTCCCTTTCCCAACTCCTTGAAAGCAAGTAAAAATGATTGATCCACTTGGTGAAATCCCTCAACAAGCTCCAAAATCTGCAATAAAACTAGTTAAGAATGCACTAAAAATGGATGCTACTTGAGAGATATTTGAGCATTGTAACTTTGCATGAAATGTGGATGATGAAATGGGGAATGAAGCCTTCTATTTATAGAAGTTTCAAGATGAGAGAATGTCTAATTTGAACAATGTGGGACAAAACCTCATGCAATAGGAAGAAGACACTTGTCAAAGTGTGATTGGTCAATGTGTGTGCAAGTTTTGACAATTGTGCCAATAAATGCAATTTTTGAATTTGAAATTTTGAGAAATGACATGTTGAAGGGGGAAAGAAAATGAAATTAATGCCACTTGGCTCAAGGCAAGGACATTGTAAGAGGAGTAAATGCCTTGTTGGAAGGACTTGTAAGAGGAATTGAATGACATGTTGGAAGGACATGTCATTCAAATTTGAAATTTGAATTAGAGGAATATTCTTCCAAATATGCCTTGTTGAGGGAAATTAGAAATTTAATAAATCAATTAAATTGATTTATGTGTGCAAGTTGAAAGAGCTGGAGGATGTGATGGCTATTTGGATTAAGTTAACTAAATGAAGATTAAGGAGAGTTGACTCATTTGACTCAAATATTTTGATTTATTTTAAATCAAATGAGAGAGGAAATTTAAATGACTTAATTAAATAAATATTTTGATTTATTCAATTAAGGAGATGAATGTTAGATTAAATCAAATAAGGTATTAAATTTATTCAATTTAATAAAGATAGACTATAGAGATTTTAATTAAATAAATTAATTATTTAATTAAACCAGGATGAAGAAGCAAGATAGATAAAATGAAAGAAATCAGATGGAAAGACTTAATTAAATACAAGATTAATTTAATTAAGAGAAGAATATCAATGAATTTAATTGAATCAAATATTCAATTAAACAGTCAGACAGAGGGATGATTCGAGACGAAACGGTGTTAGTAATTAGGATCAACTATTTGATGTTAGCATGTACATTTTTCGTGTCTACACAAGGACTCCATAGGAAAATGGAGTGGCTGAGCGCATGAACAGAACAATAATGGAGTGTGCACGGACTATGAGATTGCATGTTGGGTCGCCTTTAAATATGTGGGAAGAGGTTGTAAACACTGTTGTTTATTTAATTAATAGAGGTCCCTCTAATCCTTTGGGTTGTGGTATTCTAGAGGAAGCATGGACAGGTAAGAAGGTGAGTTATTATTTTCTCAAGACCTTCGGTTGTGAAGCATTTGCACATGTAGATTCTAAAAATAAAGCCAAGGTTTATGCAAAATCAAAGAAATATATATTTGTTGGATATGGCATTAATGAATTTGGTTATAGGCTTTGGGATTTTGAAAATCAGAAAATTGTGAGAAGCAGGGATGTCATACTCAATGAGAATGTGTTGTACAAAGATCTGTTGCAGCAGCAAGAGAAGAAAGAAAATGATTATGCAGTGTTGGATGATATTACAAACATTGATGTTCTAGTGGTTCCTCATGTTGCACAACAACAACAACAACAAATACCACAAACTCTTGTGAATGTTAGACGATCTTCAAGGATAAGTAGACCTCCAGACAGATTTTCTCCCTCTTTGTATTGTATTTTATTAATTGATGTTGGTGAACTAGAATGTTATGATGAAGCTATGTAGGTGGCTACCAACGTTCAGTGGGAGCATGGAATGGAAGAAGAAATGAAATCCTTGCTAAAAAATCAGACTTGGGAATTATGCAAGTTGCCTGCAGGTAAAAAGGCTTTACCAAACAAATGGATTTATAGGCTAAAAGAGGAGGATGGAAGTAAGAAAAGATTTAAAGCTAGGTTAGTTGTAAAGGGATTTGCACAGAAACAAGGTATTGATTTTGAAGATATTTTTTCTTCGGTTGTTAAAATGACTTCTATACATACTGTTTTAAGTATTGTGGTTGCTAAAGATTTGCATTAGAATAGCTTGATGTTAAAACAACCTTTCTCTATGGTGATTTGGAAGAGGAAATATATTGGAACAGCCACAAGGATTTGAGGTCAAAGGTAAGGAGAAACTTGTGTGCAAATTGAAGAAAAGTTTATATGGCTTGAAGCAAGCACCTTGGCAATGGTATATCAAATTTGATAGTTTTATGGCTGAACAAGGCTACATCAGGTGTTATTCTGACCATTGTGTTTATTTTAAAAGGTTGGATAATGAAAGCTACATTATCTTATGTTTATATGTTGATGATATGCTTGTAGCAGGGTTTAACATGGATCGCATTAAGGAGTTAAAACAATACTTAGCAAATTCATTTGCTATGAAGGATTTGGGGGCAGCAAAACAAATGTATGTGGTGATTGATCATGCTATACTGTACACCCTGGCATGTATCCTTGCCGGGGTCCAGGGCTGGGCCAGGCCCCAGGTGAGGGTTCGAGGGCGGCAGCCCCCGAAAAGCAGGGGTTCAGAGGTGCAGCCCTCGAGAAAAAAAAATTTGCCGTTTTTTTCACATCGTCAACGAAAAAGAAAGAAAAATGACTTTGTAAAAGCCTAATTCTGGAAGCTTCTAAAAGCTTGTTATAAGGGGTTCGGATGGGGGTTACAGTATGTATAAAAAGGTGATTATTCGCGGGGTTGTAATAAGTTTTTCATTGGATTCGTGCAGTTTGGTGGATGTAGCTCGGATTGGGTGAACCACGTTAAATTCTCTGTGTAATAATTTTCTTCTTTGTGTTTTTTATTTCTCTATTTATTAATCAAATCTGCATTTAACTGTTAGATATTTGTTGTCTAACCCTAACATATTAGTCGATGGAAAAGAAGATACCATTTCTTGCTAGGAAATTGATGCACAAGTTGGCAAAGAGCAAACACATGGGGACAAATTCCCAAAGGATACACCTATTTCTAACAAATCAGAATGATTTTCCTCTGTCATGGAGGGATTATGTGAAGGCCACAAAGCATCATAACCAAACTGGAGTATTGGGAAATCAAATAGAGGTGTATGAGATAATGTCTCCTGAGAGGGGAAATTTATCCATGAAGTTTACAAATGCGAGAACACATGGAGGGATAGAAGAGGATCAATGGACAATGCAAAGGAAAAGAGAGAAAAATGAATTAGCATTCAAGATGCACCTTCGTTTCCATACAAAATATGGAGTCAATCGTAAAACATCATGGATCTCTCTTGCTTTCTTTCTCCTTATGGCATTTCATTGGTTAGTCATTGGGATCTAGATGCTACTTTAGTATTGGTAGGCTTAATTAAATCCCAAAAATTTTGTCTAGTTGAAAATATTTTTGAGTTAGGTGCAATGTCCTTATTTTATTCTAGAGCCACACATAATTATCTCTTGACATTAGTATATGTAGCTTAGTTTTCTTTATCTAGAAAAAATAATAATAAATTATATTATATAAAATTCAAATATAATTAATTTAATAAATAAATAAATTTAAATCTATAATTTATAATAAAATATAATATTCAAATACATATATATATATATAATTTGAAGTTTAAGTTTCTCTTATTTCATGTTCAACAAATAACAAATCATCACTAATTTGTATTATATTAATCATATTTTTTTAAAATTAAATCGTAATTAAATTATGCAAATTAATTACAATTTGATAGTGTACTCTTGTTTTTAGAGGATTCATTTTTTTTTTTTAACTTTTTATGTTTGGTTTTACTTGCAACTTTTAATATAAAAGATAAAATTTAAAATATTAACTTTCACAATTTTAATATAGTTTAGTAGTATTTTAATTTTTGAAATTTAACTTATTTAAGAATATATATATATATATAATTTGAAGTTTAAGTTTCTCTTATTTCATGTTCAACAAATAACAACTCATCACTAATTTGTATTATATTAATCATATTTTTTTAAAATTAAATCGTAATTAAATTATGCAAATTAATTACAATTTGATAGTGTACTTTTGTTTTTAGAGGATTCATTTTATTTTTTTAACTTTTTATGTTTGGTTTTACTTGCAACTTTTAATATAAAAGATAAAAGTTAAAATATTAACTTTCACAATTTTAATATAGTTTAGTAGTATTTTAATTTTTGAAATTTAACGTATTTAAGAATTAATTATATTCATGCTCAAATTTATAATATTTTATTTATTTATTAATATGGAACTTATCTTTCAATTAATGTTTATATTGTTTGTAGTATATTTATTATATTTCTTAGATAGATATTTTATTAATGTTTCATTTTCTTCTAGATTAAAAAATTGGTTTTATTTTTTTTGTTTAGTATATATTTTGATTTTGCATTTAGATTATTTGTTTTGATTTTTAATTGCAATATAAATTTGAAATTTATTTTAATTATTTTTCTTTTTATAAAATTACAAATAATAATTAAATTTTATTACAATTAATTGTCTTATTAAAATTTTAATTATTATACAACAATTATACTTTAAACTTTAATTTTAATTTATCTAATAAAATAAATTTCAAACTTAAAATCTAAATTAAAAATTAGAGAGCACCATACCTCCTAATACATTTGACCCATTTGTTTAACACAATAGTGGATAGATTGGAAACCATGTTTCAAAACTTTTGACGAAGATTTTTTCAGACTACTTGATCTTTAACTTCATGCTCTGGTGGGCGAAGAGAGCCCCCTCCAAATTTCGTGCAACTTTTATCACTTTCCATACATTTGGTGCCTTGATTTTATAACTTGTCATTTTCCAAAATGTACCGAAATATGTTTTGTCAAAGTTTGTAGGTGTAGGGTAATAAAACAAACAGTTTCTTTTTTCTCCCTTACCATTTTTTCCCTTCTTGAATTTTCACTTTTATACAAGTCACATTCTTAAAATACGAGGAAGAGTTGACAAGTTCCTATTATTTGTCGCAAAGTGACAACCTTCATAGGGGAGAGGATCTAGTAGTTTCGCACCCTAACTTGGTGCTTCTAATTATTCTTCATGGAAATTTCAAATCACTCTCAATTTTTAACAACAGCTTATTTGGCAAGTCCACATCATCAAATATGATGCCACATCAACATGCTTTTTGTCAAGGTGTTCAAAAAGACCCAAAAAAAAAGTTAGACCAATACTTCTGCATTCACAACATGTTTTGTTGAGCGTTGATGTGGAATCACATGATTGGTTGCTTTTTAGATCAAAGGAATACATTTTGTTTAATTATGGGTAGTCATCATCAACACTAACAACTTTAAAGTCACAACTATTGGTTCAATATTGATAAAAATATTGGGCATTATATAAACAACTACTATCACAACTATTGAAACATGCTTAGGTCCTCTCCCCTATGTGAAGCTTAACACACCTAGTTCACCTCACAATTATAGTGTCACTTGCCATGTTACCATGGGACTGGACCCCAACAAATCTACAACATGCCCTATGAATCAAAAAGTTTGAATACAAACAAATAATATGATTTATTATTTTTCAATTTGATGGCATCATAATTTTGACATAATAATGCCACCTGCTTAGATTTTCTTTCTAAATAAAGCTTTTATTCAATTAAAAAAATACATTCTTATGTTTTTTAATAAAACTATTTAAGAACTATAAGAATTGTAAAGATCTTATATTAAAATTATATATTATTAATATTTTTATTATAAATAACTATAATATAATATATGTTAAAATTTATCATTAATATTTATAATATTTAGGGGTGGGAGGTTTGGTTCGATTGACTAAAGTATCATGTTGAAAGAAAGAGGTCAAGAGGTCATGCCCCCATCCCCATAGTACGGGAGGTCATGTCACACCAATGTCACCATCACCACGTGCAAAATAAAATTTTATATATTTCAAAGTTATATATTATTGATAATTATATTATAAAATAATGTTATAAAGTTGATATATTAATAATTATAATAAAATAGTTAATAATACTATTTTTATCATTAAATAGTTATAGTATTAATTTATTATATATTAGTAATAACATAATTATAGTTATATTATAATTATAACTATGTTAATACTAATATATATAATATTAATACAATAGTATTATTAACTATTTTATTATAATTAATAATATATAATGTTATGATATGCATATTATCTATATAACTTTAATTCATAATATAGTTATAAATAATATATATATTATTGATAGTTATATTACAAATTAATATTGTATATAATATAGTTATAATATAAAATATATTAATAGTTATAATAAAATATTTATTAATAATAGTATATATATTATATATAGCTATTTATAATATATGAGTGTATATAATGTATTATATAATTTTATATATTATCAAATAACATAATATAAAAAATATAAAAAATATAATAGCTTTATTGAGTGGGAGAGGGAATAAATATGATCTAAAGAGAGGAACAAAGAAATGGAGAGGTAAGACAAAGAGGAAAGTGATAGAGAGATGGAGGAAGAGAGAAGCAAAGACAAATATAGAGCAAAATAGGGTAGAGAGAGGAAGAGAGATTGAGTCTCTACTTCTCTATGCTCTCTCTATTTCTCTACCTCTCTATACCACTCTCTATCTATTTATGTATATTTGTGTCCCTCTCTATCTCTCTATGTATCTCTCTCTCTCTCACTCATAAACATGCACACTCCTTGTTTTACCCTCCTTATCTCCATCTCTCTATCTTTCCCCTCTCCATCTCTCTCTCTCTTCCCCTCTCTGTATATCTCTCTCTATTACTTGTCTAAGTCTTTATCTATCTCTATTATTTATTATCTCTATCTTTATCTTTCTATCACTCCCTCTCTATGCATATGTATCTTTTATCTCTGTCTATCCCTCTCTTATCTCCATCTCCATCTCCATCTCTATCTCCTTTCCCATCTCTCTCTCACACTTCTCCCTAAATCTCTCCTTATTTCTATCCCTATTTCTCCCTCTCCCCCTATTGAAAACATAACATGAACCTATGGGTAATGAGGCCTAATTATCTCCCCAATTTGGAGGTTTTGTTTCAATATGTTTGGTTCCTTCTAAGTGGATTCATAGTTGATTTGAAATGATCACCTCTCCATTGAGACCTTTGTTGCACAAACAATATCATTTGCTAAATGGCCTACCAATTGACCTCATGTTCTGCACAAATGTATGCAACTAATACACCAAAAAAAATCCTAAATGACCTTCCACACCTCTTTGGCATACCCATTACACACCAAGATGTGATTGGTAACTCTCTGTATTACTTATCTTTGTCCTTATTTATCTCTAATATATATCCCTCTCTATCTCTATCTCTCTATCTTCCCTCTCTCCACCTCTCTCTCCCCCTCTCTTTGTACCTCTCTCTATTTCTTGTCTATGTCTTTATCTATCTCTATCACTTCCTATTGTTATCTTTATCTTTTTATCTCTCCCTCTCTCTATATATTTATCTATTTCATTTCTGCCTATCCCTCTCTCTTCTCTATCATTATTTATCTGTCGTCTTCTCTACATATCCCTCTCCATCTCCATCTCTGATGAGGATTCATAGGGTATAGGTTAGAGCATAGGATTTAAATTATTATTTTAATATTTATTAGTTTTTATCTTAAGTAAAAAGTTGAAAGTCAAATGTTAGTCTCCTAGTTGTTAGGAAGTTAGTATAAATTAGAAAATTGTGAGGAAGTTAGCATAAGTTAGCAAATTTTTATTTTGTTATCATTTCCATTTCATGTGAAGATTTGGATGATATTCCAAATATTTAATTTTGGCATACATAATATCTATATAATAATGTACTTTCCTCCGTCCACGGGCAAATGGAAATACAAGCTTGCAATCTTATATTTCACAAAGATCAATGTCTCATTTTATAGAATCTAATCTTTATTTTCTACTTTTTATTTTTCTTCTTATTTTGGAGAGATTTTTCATTAAAAATATTTTGAAAGAATTTTCTTAAAAAAGAAAGTAAAATATAATCATTTTTCTCTTAATTGTTTTTTGTGAAATTGCTATCAAAAGTCGTGTTCTTTCATTAACACCATTTTATATACTCAATATATTATAAAATGGTTTTTGGGTTTAGAAGGTCTCAATCTAACCTTTCCAAAACATTTTATAGTTTCAATTTTCATTATTAGTTGAGAAAGTTATCATAGTTTTAATATTGTTTCTACAACTGCTTGATTCAAAGACAAATAGGCAGTTTTTGTTGGTGGTTTTGAATGTAAAAACGTGGTTTTAAGTGCAAAAATGTGGTTTTCTTCTTTCTGTCATGGTTTTTCTTTTAAAAATAAAGAATTCATATTCTTTATATTCTTTTAAAAATAAAGAATTCATTTTATTTTAAAAATAAAGAATTCATATTCTTTATATTCTTTTAAAAATAAAGAATTCATTTTATTTTAAAAATAAAGAATTCATTTTCTTTTAAAAATAAAGAATTTATATTCTTTATTTTATAAATGTTTATTATAATTCTCCCAAATGTTTTAAAAATATATATCTCAAGTATGCCTGGGAGATTATCAATTTTGTAGGTTGTGATTTGATTGGTACTTCACTTTGAAAATTTGTCAAATTGTGTTCAATGGAGTCCCAAACATTCATCTAAAGCAATTTTGTAATGCCTGCCATGCAAACCCCAGAGAACAAACATTGCAAAC
This sequence comes from Sequoia sempervirens, assembly GCA_007258455.2. Taxonomy (NCBI): domain Eukaryota; kingdom Viridiplantae; phylum Streptophyta; class Pinopsida; order Cupressales; family Cupressaceae; genus Sequoia; species Sequoia sempervirens. The sequence continues at coordinate 467,816,122 of VDFB02193867.1, forward strand.
AATTTTTTTTTTTTAAATAACACAGTTGAACATGCAAGAAAATTAACCATAATCACATAACACATTACTTTACACTATTACACTTAGTTCTTTGGGGCACGCGAGGTTACTTCACAATCAACTAACAACGAAAACAAAGATAACAACAGCACAATTCACTACTTATAGCTATATTCAATGATCACACAAACTACAAGAAACAATAGAAGTGATTTACTAACTTTGGCAATAGAGTCTACTTACTTAGGTCAGCTTAACATACCTCTTACATTCTATTTTATCGACAAGTCCTTGCTCCCAATGCCTATACCTGCAAGATCTACATGACTTGGCACACACATCATATCAAAGATAGTTAGCACATGATCACTAAGAGAAGCTATATAAATCAATGGTAGTTTTTACATTATAAAAAATAAACGACAAATCTTAAACAAGACTCAGGAGAACAGTCCTAGGGGCCCAACCTAATGTCTCGGGAGCTCATCACTCGATGGCCTTGCCTACGTATATAATTCGCAGAGGCACCGTAGTTCGACAACTTGAGCTGCTCCAACTCATTGACTAACCAACCAAGGGTTCACTCATAAGACTTTCAAGGAGGAATCTACCCCAACACAAAAGTAACACAACACCACAAATACACACTAACCTCAATCCTCTATGCATAAGCATTATGTGACCCATACAACATTACATACTAGAGGAGTGGGTATGCAACCCTTTCTAGGGTCTATCACCCCAGACAGTTTCTTAGGCAGCTGCCACTCACTTAGGTGAAGCCGAAGACTGAAGAACAAGGTAAGCATAATTTTGCAAAAATAAAATAAAAATAGCCTACTTAAATATTTATTCATACTTGCACAACGAAGGTCACAAGACATAACAACATTTCCTTTTAGCTAGATAGCTCACGATAAAACATATACTTATATATATTATAGCTATCCACCGTGGAAGAAAATAGTGATTTCACATCCTTCTTGGTTAACAAACAAACAGTTAATATAGGCACTTACAATATATATCAAATCCTTATCACTAGTCAAATACCACTCAATAAACTAATACTCAAAACTTAAACATTCAACGATATCAATTTATAATATACAAATTGATTATTAATGTATGAAAACATTTCAAGGGTCATTCAAAATGAGAATTCAACAATATAATATCAACATTTGAATTATATGATAGTACCATTTACAATTATAATCAAGATAGTAATCTACACTTGAACTATGTTATCCTTTACTATTTCTTAACTCCTATTCACTAACATATCAATCAATCATCTTTAGAACCCATGTATAGTTAATAAATTGAAGTAACATAATATATGCAATTAATAAAGTTGAATCTTAAAGCTATTTAAAACTATAGTCCATCAGTTATTATTCCAATATTAATAATTGCAATGAATAAATATGAGTTCGTAGATATTTTAATTGGTATAAATATATCAAGTAATGGTAATGGATAATAAGCTAGGTTTATCACATCATAATCTAAACGATGAATTTTCTAAACCAACAATAATTGAATATCCCACAGGTCTATTATAAAAACCAAGTAACCAATAATATACTGATTTTAATTTAATAAACCATACCTGCTAAGTCCACATAAGGAAGAATCTAAAATGATCTCTATTTTATCAAGATATTTCTTAGTTGGGCAATTCTAAAATCCACAAGTGAAATCATTTAAGAGTTCTCACTAAAACCAAAGATCTAATAATTAAATTAATATGATTATTAAAAGATTCCAACTTTCAATATAACCAATTACAATTGTCTCGATATAAACCATACAATAAATTAAGGCTTATTTTCTTTTAAAAATATCTATTCTATCAAAATAACCAATTAAACAAATATATTTAAATATATATATATATAATACATATAATTAAACATATATATAAATACTTATTAATTAATACATTAAAATAATTTACTATATTCAAACAATGTTAATAATAAAACTAGTGTATTGCGACTTGTATAACTTTTTTTTTTGGATCTGGGTCTTTCTACAATTTTTATTGAAGCTGCACCATTAAGTATTTTAACACATATAAAAAATTCAGCCATACCCAGTTCGTTAATTGTGAGTTATGATGAATTTAGTGACCCTATGTCTCTGCTGTTTTCTACAGAAAAATATTTATTATTTTATCATAGGATTTCATTTTTCCTAATTTATCAGATGATTTCCTTTGTTTTTCAATCCTACAGAGGTCTTCTAAATTATAAGTGAGATTTTCTAAATTATCTATTGTTTTCTTTTCGAATTTTCTACCATTTTAAATTCATTTCCTTAGAGAGGATCTAAGATTTTCACAATTCTTCTACAAAGATTTTTTTAAAATTTCACAACGAATTAACAGACAATATTTCAACATATGTAAACAAATTATCTAATTCTTTTTTTTTATAATCTCACAAAATCAAAATAAATATCTACAATTTTGTACAGACAATCTTTTAACAACACAATTTAAATAAATATTTAAAATAAAGAACCTGAAGTCCTACGCTTATTTGAGAATCTGATGATGTTTGCTTGTTCCCGATGGCCTCTACGATGAGTTTCTCCTTCTTGCTTCAAATCTCCCCTTCAGAAAACTGTGCTCAAATCTTGAATTCAAATCCTTAATCCCACGACTCTTTTCAAAGTATTCCCCAAAACAAAAAGAATGGAAAAATCCCTTTTGAAAACTTCAGAAGATTAAAAAAACGGCATCACAATTCTTTTTTTTTCAATTCTTGTCTCCATAAAATCTCTATGTGTAAAAAACTCACAAAATTCTTAATTAAATAAAAGATATTCCAATTTATTCAAAAAGGTCACAAAAATCCAGAATAAAAGAATTTAATTCTTTAAAAGCAAGCTTTTCAGTTAGATATCAAATCACATTCGCTCTTTCATCTTTTTCATTCTTTTATTTATTTATTTATTTTTCTATTCTTCAATACTTTTTGTTTTAATCAGCTTTTGCAAGCTTTACTTGCAAGGCACATTATCTAATTAATATAAATAATTTATTTTAACAATTATCCTCAACAAATAATTAATTAAAATAATAAACACTATTTAATATTTTAATTATCATTTACTAAACTCATGACTTTTTTTTTAAAAAAAAACATAAATAAAACATTTAAAATTTCAAATACAATTTAATCTAACATTTTAATAAACAATATTACCCTTATTTAATTAATTCAATCACAACATATAAAATACCATTAGAAACTCTTGTCCTATCTTCCTCTTCTGATTCCTTAGCCAGACTACCTACACATCTCAGGTGAGAATGGAGTGGTACTACAAATTTCATTTCAGCTATAAAGGATCTCTTGATTTAATTATTTTTGTCAAACCCAAGTTTAGTAGAGTGTTGAACCTCATTGTTTATCCATTTTTATTGTTGGGACATTTAAAATATTTCACTAGCTCTAACCCACAATAACATGGCCGCTAATTTGGCTGAGAGAGTTTTCGAACTCACCAATGTGATAACCATATTAATTGATAAGGTCAATGATATTGTTGTTTAGGGCTTCCTAGTCCCAAAGGCCATCAACCTCCAGCCAAATGTGAGGTTAAGGTCTATGATGGATCTTGAGATCTTGATGTGCTCTACATGTAGATTCTTGACATGGAGACATGGTTCATGTAAAATGAGATTATTGATGATGATAAGGTTCCTTTTGCCAAATTGAAGCTCTCTAGTGTTGCTAGGAAATTGGTCACTGAGCAACAATATACTCAGTGACCCTATCACCACATGGAATCAACTTGTCACAACCTTAAAGGATACATTCTATCCTTCCAACTATGAGCAAGATTTGCACATCAAGTGGCTTCACCTACGAAAAAGATGACAGATGTCAATGTAGGGTTATCTCTAACAATTCATTTAATTAAGGATACTACTCTGTGCAAGATCCAGGTGTTACTCTAATCTTAAAGTTCAAGAGTGGATTACAAGAGCACTTATTTAGAGAGTTGAAATATACTACCCTAGAAACATTTGATGTTGCATTCAACCAAGCGCAACTGGTAAAAGAAAAGCTTGTTGCCCAATCTCGTGCATCTCAACCTTCATTTTCTATAGGTCCTACAAAAGCTTTCAGTTCTCAACCACAACAAAAAATTTGGAAAGAGAAAAATTCTTCTCCTTCCTCTTCTTTTTCTCCTTATGATGATACTAAGAACTCTAAATTTTGTACTTATTGTAAAAGGAAGGGACATGAAAAATCTGAATGTTTTAAGTTGAAGAAGAAGAATCTAATTTTGTAGTCTCATGATGAGGACAAGAAAAATGTTCCCATCGAGACTTCTGGTGATGGTAGGACATATGATGAGTTGAAAGGTAAACTTAATAAAGTCACCTTGATGAACCATTACTCTACTTCAGGGGACATGACAATTTTTTTGTCACTCGCACGCACCTAACACATGATTGTTATGTGGATTGTATCATCAATAGTGGCTCACAGAAAAATTTGATTATGAAGTCCATTATCGACAAACTTCATTTTCCAATGGATCTGTGACATCCTCATCCATATTCACTTGGATGGAAGGATAATGATTCATCATCTCATATCACACACACATGAACTATGTATTTTGCTTTTGGTCCTGAATTCATTGATAAGGTCACTTGTGATGTGACCACCATGGATTGTTGTGGTTTGTTCCTAGGAAAACCCTATCAATATGATAGGAAAGCTCACTATGATACATATACATTGCAAAAAGATAATAAGACATACTTAATCAAATGTACTAAGAGCACCACAAATCTAGTACTTAGTTGCAGAAAAGTACACAAAGTTATCAATCAAGTACAAGAGCTTGCACTAATTTTCATAAGGCCACAATCTGATAATTCTAAAGAAAAATTCATCATGTCTAAGCCACGTGCTACTCTTGAAAAAAAGTTGTAAGAATATTCACATGTGTTTGAGGAGCCTAAGACACTTCCCCTAGAATGAGTAATCAATCACACTATTGATATTGTCCCTGTCGCATCTCTTCCTAATGCCCCATTGTATCAATAATCAATTCTTCAAAGTGATGAGATAAAAAGACAAATTTAAGATTTCTTTTCCAAAGGTTTCATTAAACCGAGTACATCCCCTTGTGCTTCACCAATTTTGCTTTTGCTTAAGAAGGATGAAACTTGGCATCTTTGTATTGATTTCTGGGCATTAAATAAGATCAACATAAAAAATCGATATCCACTTCCACACATTGATGACCTTTTGGATCAACTTCAAGGTGCCAAATTTTTCTCCAAGATTGATCTAAAAAGTGGGTATCATCAGGTCAAAGTTCAAGCAAAAGACACATGGAAGATAGCTTTCAAGACTAAAATGGGTCTTTTTGAGTGGCTTGCGATGCCATTTGCTCTCACCAATGCTCCTACCACTTTCATGAGATTGATGCATGAGGTATTTCATGATTGATTGGACAATATTTTTATCATCTACTTAGATGATATTCTTGTCTTTTCTCACACTTGGAAAGTTCGTCTTCAACATTTGGAACATGTTCTTCATACACTTCAACAGAATAATTTGTATGCCAACTTTCCTTAGTGTTCTTTTGATGCACATGGAATTCATGTTGATCCTACAAAAGTGGAAGTTCTTCTCAAGTAGCCCACTCCTTCAATCTCACTGAATTGAGAAGTTTTCTTGGTCTTGCGTACTTCTACCACATGTTCATCTTACATTTCTTAGACATTAATGTACCTTTGCACCAATTGACAAAGACCAATGTTGCATTCAAGTGGAAAAAAATTCCCTCACATGCTTTCAACACATTGAAAGAAAAATTATGTTTGGCACTTGTTCTTGTTCTACCACATCTCTCTTGTCCTTTTGAGACTAAGACATATGCCTCACAATATGCACTTGGAGGTGTTCTGAAGCAAAATAGTCATCATGTGGCCTATCATTCATAAACTTCCTCTACTACTAAATAGAACTACTCCATATATGATAAAGAATTATATGCATTTGTCCAAGCCATCAAGTATTGGAGGCATTATCTTTTGGGGAAAGAAACAGTTGTTCACACTGATCACTTTCCTCTACAGTTTCTTCAATCTCAAAAAAAATTTGAAGAAGCTCGACATATGAAGTGAGGTCCATATCTATAATAGTTTCACTCGATCATCAAGTATAAGAAGGGGAACACCAACAATGTTGCAGATTGTTTAAGTCATCCTCCTATAACACATGTTTTAACTATTGTGTCCACTTCTCATTTGGAATTTTAGACATGGTCTTCTCAGTATGCTTAAGATCCTAATTTTGGTGTTGCCTACACAAGTCTTCAGAATCCTTCAACTTCCAATTTGACACCTTTTCAAGATTTCCATATCAAGGACTTGGGTTACTTTACAAGTTGGATAAACTTTGTGTCCCTTGATATCATTGAACTTCACTTCTCAAAGAGGCACATTCTACTCTTTATGGTGGTCAGTTTGGAAAATAAAAAATACTTCATCATTTGCAATGGTTCTTCTGTTGGCCTCATATGCAACGAGATGTTTTATATTTCCTCAAGCAATGTGTAGTTTGTTGCTGCTCCAAACCAACCAACAAAAAAATGGGCTTAAGGATTCCTTTTCCTATTTCATGCATTTGGTTAGTGGATTTACATTGAATGTTCACTGCCATGATTGTGTTTTTGTGGTTTTTGATCGATTCAGCAAGCTGGATAAATTCATACCATGCTACAAGACAAGTTTTGCACATGACTAAGCCCAACACTTCTTTGACTTTGTTTGAAGATCTTTTGGTTTACCAACTAGCATTGTTTATGATCATGACTCACATTTTGTAGGCCATTTCTAGCAATCTTTGTGAAAGATTTTGGGAGTTTCCCTTAGCTTTTCCACTACTTTTCATCCTCAATCAAATAGTCAAATTGAAGTTGTAAAACAAACTTTTATACAAAGTTTGAGGATTTATCACCATAATTCTCTTGCCAAGTGGGATTTGAGCCTAACCCACATAGAGCATGCATGCAACCAACTAGTTCACTCATTTATAAGTCACTCACCTTTTGAGGCATGTTTTGCTTTTCATCCTTTGCCTCCATATGAGTTACCCTTATCTTTTCCCTTTCCTGCCACTATACATATTCAAAAAGAGCAAGATAAGGCCCAAGCCTTCATCCAACATTTGCAAAATCTTCAAAAGACTCAAGAAAAGAAAAAATAACTAATGGATTGTCATTGCATCCCTCATAATTTTCAAGTTGGGGATAGAGTTTGATTATACTTGGAAAAATGTCATTTCCAAGAGAAAGCACACATTAAGGTCAAGCCACTTCACTACAAGCCTTACACTATTCTTCAGAAGGTGTTCACAAATGCTTTTTGACTTGATCTACCAACTCAATTGGGCATCCATTATGTTGTCAATGTTGATCTTCTCAATTACTACCATGAGTCAACACTAGAGGTTGAGCTTCCTATCCACCATCCTGCAGATATAGTTCTTGGCATTCAACTTTCACTCGATTCTGATTGAGTTTTTGATAGAAAGACTCATTAGACCGAACATGGTTCCACCACTTCTTACCTCGTTGGTAAGCAAGGTCAACTTCCGCACCAAGCCCATTGGATCTTTCACCATCAACTATCTCAAAATTTTCCTTCTCTTTTGAGAGCATCGGAGTCCAATGTCACTGTTGTTGGGAGGAATGATGAGGATTCATAGGGTATAGTTTAGAGGATAGGATTTTAATTATTATTTTAATATTTGTTAGTGTTTATCCTATGTAAAAAGTTGAAAGTCGAATGTTTGTTTCCTAGTTTTTAGGAAGTTAGCATAAATTAGAAAATTCTTAGGAAGCTAGCACAAGCTAGTAAATTGTTATTTTGTTATCATTTCCACACATGAAGATTTGGATGATATTCCAAATCTTTAATTTTGGAATACATAATGCCTATATAATAATATATTTTCCTCCTTTCGTGGGAAGAATGGAAATACAAGTTTGCAGTCTTATATTTTGTAGAGATCAATGTCTCATTTTGTAGAATCTAATCTTTGTTTTTTGCTTTTTATTTTTCTTGTTTCTATATCAATCTCCATCCTTCTATTTTATCCCCTATCTCTATACCCTTATCCATCTCTTTCTCACTCTTCCCCCCTCTATATCTCATTATTTTTATCCTTCTTTCTCCCTCTCTCTCCCTATCTCCCTATTGCAAACATAACATGAACTTATTGGTAATAGAGTTTGATTATCTTCTTGATTCAGAGGTTTTGTTTCAATTGTATTTGGATCCTTCTAAGTGGATGCATAGTTGATTTGAAGCTCACTTCTTCATTGAGACCTTTGTTGCACAAACAACAACATTTGCTAAATGACCTACCAATTGACCTTATGTACCACACAAATGTATGCAACTAATACACCAAAAAAAATCCTAAATGACCTTCCACACCTCTTTGGCAGACCCATTACACACCAAGGTGTGATTACTAGTATTTTTTTCATTTAAAAACCTACTCAATTCTATGTTATTTGTCAATTCAAACTTTTTAATTATAATTATAATTTTTTTATGATTATAATTTAAGTAAAATTAAATTTTAATTGATTAAAAAAATTGTACTTCTATATTAAATATATATTATTATTAAATATGTTAAATTTGATGTCCAATTTAATTGTTAAATGAATTTATAATTATTAATTATTTCTTTCTAAATATTAAATATATTATTTTTTAAAATATATAAATTAAATCTATAAAGTAATTTTATATTTTTTTTCAATCTATCTAAAATTTCTTTTTTCATTTTATATTATTTATAAAAAAATTATTATATTTTACAATAGTATTTAAATAAAATGGTACTCATAAAATTTAATCCTGAACAAAATTAATATTAAACATATGAAAAGCTCAACATATTTATTCTAAAATTTTAAAATGCTCTTTTAATTTTAATTTAAGAGCACCCAAGAACGAAAATGGAGATTAAGACCTTGGCCAACTTTAGTGCTGCCATGTATCTGTAAATTGTGATCCTATAATTTAGAATCAATTTGAGGAGTAATCGTTATTTTCTATTTATACCTAGATGTGCATGTCTGCAATACTCGCTAGCTATAACTCACTTTGAACATGGCAAATAAAGTAATTGAATCGGAGTGAAGATTTTTTTCATTAATTATTTATATTTTATTTATCTAACTGTTTTTTATAATTTAAATTTTATAATAGAATGATTCAAATTGTTTATATCAAAACTATTGAAAAAATTCTGCACACCATAATCTGTACAACTTACCAAAAACGTTTTGTGACAAATCAAAATCTTTTTATCTAACCACCAAAAGAAGCAAACTTAACTAATCGCTGGTACATACAACAAACCAAGGAAAAGATATCCAAATAAAAAGGAAAATTTGATAAGCTAAATGAAGAACGAGGATTGTTTGGTACTTACCCCTGAATCTGAATATTAGTTATGTCGCCAGTATAGAAAGAAGCTTGATGTAGTGACCGTTTCCAAAGCTGAAGTTGTGAGGTGTATCTGCTCAGGTGGAACAGCATACAAGCACAATACAACAAACTTAATTCTGCTATATTTGATAAGTAGGAGGTATTTTTCCACAGTGTGTCAAATTATGATATTGCTATCAGGATTCAACCGTGTAGTTTCGAGTCAAACTCATTGACCCATGTTTCATGAGTAGTGGTTCACAAGAACCCATCTCTCATGATAACCAAAAGGTAAATTGAAAATAAATAAATCAAAGTAATTGTTAAACAAAAAAATAAAAAATAAATAAAAGTAATTGAAAACATTTGATAAGGTAAATTGCCGGATGAAGAGTATTTGAGCTGTACCGCTTCTTTATCTCATACTCAGAAAAGGCAGCTGCATACTTTCCTTTTCCTTCAATCGCCCATCTTAAATCAGAAGGCTCAACATGATAGAAAATGGGGATAATGGGAGCGCCGGTTTATAGCATAATGTCCAGCTCCGCCAAACACCAGGGGGATTGTGCATAATGTTGAGAAAAAATGGCTATATGAATTGAAGCACTGCGAATCGCTTCTTCTAAAGCTCTAGCTCATCTTTGTCCAAGAACACTCGCAGTCCCGTGGCATCTAGGGAATCATAGATCCTGCTGGCCAGCGTGTATTTTGTATCTTGTCCACAATGATTTATGAATACATCGTAGGGGATGTGTTTCGTTCCAGATGAGGATGCAAAAGAAGTAGAAGCAAATGGTATCATCTTACCAAAAGGAGTAGGCAGGGCAACTCTCAGGCCATCGGAATCATTTCGTAGGCCATACTTGGGTTGTCCAGTAGTGGAAGATGAGGCAGCCATAGATACGGATTGAAACAGAGGAGGCGGCTGATAAAAGGGGGTTAGTATATGAAATGCTTCACAGGCTAAGGTTGAGGGTTTGCTAAAAATTGAGGAGGAGAGGAACAGGGAAATCAAATAAAAGCTGGCCTAATGCAGAAACCCTTGAAAGAGAGGAGGCTAATGGGAATATGGTATGATACAGAGAAGAGGGAGTTCAATTGTATATTTATAAAGAAGAAAGAAGCATACTTGGTGCGTAAACGAGAAAATTAGAGGATATTATTTGCGCGGGATAAGCGCACAGGTAAGGAAGTGGGAAGAATTTTATTTTCTACCTTTAATCGACTGTGCGTACTGAAGCATGTGAAGGCGTTTGTACGATCCTCTTTCACCTGTCTTAAAAGAAGAGAAGGATAATAAATGGGCTTACGGACGTGTGCGCGTGGAAAGATAAGATTCGCCCCCCTTAAAGCCGCGGAATTTCATTCTAAAAGGGACGAAATAGCGTGGAAAAGGTAAGAAAGATTGAAGGTGTATCTACGGTGCAGAATTCTCTTGGGAGGAGTAGACGTTGAGATAGAAAAGAGTATTCAGAATGTCCTTATTGACAAGTCTCTTGATCCATGTGAAATGGTACAAGGTGTCATGTCTTGTATACAAAGGTCATTCTAATGTACTCATTGGGGGATTGTGCATGATTTTAAAGGTTTGAATTAGGAATGTGTAAGTGGGGGATTAGTGAGTTAATTATTTTTAATATATTAATGAAAAGTGGATAGAAATGGAGAGTTAAATAAATAGATATACTTATTTAATTTTTGAAAAGGGGATAGAAAATTTAGGTAAATAAATAATTAAATTTATTACGTTGAAGATGTTTCCTATTTGAGATTCTTGGAGCTCATTTCTTATTTAATTTTTAAAAAGTGGATGAAAAAATTAGGTAAATAAATATTTAAATTTATTATGTCGAAGACATTTCCTATTTGAGATTCACAGAGCTCATTTTGTCCATGGATGGTGTGGATTTTCGAACAAGAGATTCAAGACAATCATTAAATCGTGACCATTCCTCTTTCCTTACCGTTTTTCACATTGTTGGTGTCAGAAACTTTACCTTTAGTGGAATCATTCAAACCCTACTTTGTCTTTTGGAAATAATGTTGCTCCAACTTATGAAGTGATGAAGTTGTGGTTACACCACAACCATCTCTTCATCTTTCTTATTTTGATTTGAGCAAACATCACACATAAATATCAAGTTCAATTTCTTCAATAAAAGCCTTTTGTCGTAGATCCTCAACCCGATGCCACAAACAACAAATCAAGCATTCAAAGTTTTTCCAATTAAAAAAACCCAATCACAAGTTACAAGACAATGTAAAAGTAAATCCTTAACTCACTTATTTCTCTGTATACTCGATGTCTTCTTGTAATTAATTTCAAGCCATTTAGTAACGTTGAGAGGAGGCATAATAGGCCGCATGTATATAGTGAGAACTAGAAGCTTGAATATGGTACAGTATTTTCAATCCATATCATTAAAAGCTTTGTCCAAACAATAACCAAATCTGACTACCAAGACATCTGCCTCAACAACCCATTTTGAGAAATTAGCACTGTATTTGTTGAAGAGGTGTCCACCAAAAGTTTTGAAGGCAAACAGAAATGTGTTACCCACCCCAATGATGTCATGAAGCGCCTCGATTTTCTGCTCAACATTGAAAACTTTTCCTTTAGTAGAATTTTAAGCTTGAACCTCAAATTTTCCTTTGATTTTTCACTAAAAACTTTGAAAGAAATGGTTCAATTATTAGAAGCACTAACAAGTACCATTACTATTTAGTAAATTGAAAATCATAGCTATGCTTACCAAGTCTGCCATTCACTCTTCTAAGATATTGTCTTTCTATACAACATCAACAAATAAACCATATAGAATTGGGTCTCATAACATGTGAATGTAAAGATAAGTGTGTTGTTCTTTGTTCTCTAGCTTTGGTTGTCCTTGTTGACAAAAAGGCTTGTTGACAATGGTGATTGACAATGATGATGCAGTTGATGATTTGATGATTGTGCAGATGGTGATACAAGATAGATATATAAGGTAGGTATATTTGATAAATGCAGTTGATGGTTTATGTAGATGGTATACATTGTATACAAGATACATAATATTATACATTTGTGCATTCTTAGATTGACTTGTATACATTGGTGCATTCTCATATGGGCAGACAATTCAAGTGATATGTTTGTGCAAGTGTGTTGAAGTCCCCATGTGTTATTGGATGGTTTTGCATATTTGGTACATGTTGACATATCTTGTGTTTACACAAAAATACAGATTACAAGACTTAGGTTTTGCCACTTATATTTATATTCTCCATTGTCTATGTGATACGGTGATAATTATTGATATGAACTTAGTCGAATATTGATGAAGACGTGTAGGACATGGACATATCCTAAGGCATAATTGGTATTGGCTTCTCATTTTGGTTATTAAGGTGGTTTTCTCCATTCCATTCCTTTGATGACATTGGTGTTTGGCTTACAATGTTATAAGGTTACTTGCAAAGCATATACTATGGTCTTGGTTGTTCTATGCTTGCATTGTGATGAGAATTCAGGTTAAAATTTAAAAGGTCTATAGACCTTATCATTTGCATCACATATGATATGAAGGCTTTGAACACCTTATCATTTGCATCTCATGTGTTTTTAAGGCTTTGAAAATTGTATCCTTAGTATTATTTGTATTAAGGCATTATTGTCACTTACACCACATATGGTGTCAGGCACTTAAAGTGGCATAAGGTTTTTATTGGAAAAACAAAAATTAAAAAGATTCCTTGTCAAGCATGCTAAATGATGATGCATAAATGTTAACTTAAGATTGAGGCTATTAGGCATACTAAAGGGTAAAAGCTTATTTTCAAAGCTTTGTAAAAGGCATTTGTGGTTTCATTATTTTAAAGCCCACATTAGGGTAGGGGAGATAGAAGTTCACATGGAAAATGCCAGGGTTTGCAATGATGTTTGATAAAATCAGGTTGAATGTTGTCGACAACTTGAAGCGACAAAGCTCAGATACACTAGGTAACATTATTTTTCAGTTTTTCTCTTATTTGGAAGTTATTTGTTTGAGGCTTAATCATGCAAAGGTAAACAACATTTTTTCTCATGTTGAAACAATTGGTTTAGATGGTAAATTTTGGTTACTATTTCAAAACCCTTTTCTGGGTCTTTGGGTTTTTAGATTTGTTTACTTCACAAAGTAGATTCATTTCGTTTGTTGTTGGTAATCTTTGTAAGGAAATAGATTTATTTGATTCTACTCTTATGGGTCAGTTGTTTTCTCCTATTGTGGGCAGTTTCTATAACTGAAAACTATTTCAATTAGCTGAGTAAAAGATGAATATAAAAAGTAGTGTTTTGAAGAAGAAATTTTGGAGAGGAAAATAAGAGATTATAAAGTTGAAGGCCTTTGGTATCATAATGAAAAATATTTTGTAAATATATATATAGCCTTAGTATTTTGAAGACCTAAGATACATAAACTGAGTTTTCAAGATATTAGTGTATAGGTTGAGAAAGATGGCATTGTTGTGAAACCGAGTAACCCTCTATAACTTTGATTTATATTTGATTCTAAAAATGTTGTAAATGATCACATGTCAGTGAGACAATGTGGTCATTGCTAGTGAGGCATTTTTAAAAAGCTTTCTAGGCATATTTGTAACCAGTGAGATTCTTTGGTCAGTGAGGCCATTCTTGCCAATGAGGTACTCTGTAACCAATGAGGTTCATTAAGCTAGTGAGGAAATTTTGTGAGTGGTTTTTCTACCCCAAGAGGGATTTCCACTTAGGAAATTCACTGTGTTATGGTTCTTTATTTGGTTTCATTTGTGATCTTACTGTTTCATAGTTTTACATTTTTGCATGTATACATTCATGTGAATAAGAATCAACAATTCAAACCGATACACATTTTAGTTTTTGAAACATAATTCATATCATTCTTAGAATATTTTACAAAGGGTTTTAAAAGGTGGTAGATTGAATTAATTTTTCTAGGCACTGATTCACCCCCCTCTCCCTCTCAGTGTCTCACATACTTCAACAATTGGTATTAAAGCCAAACCCTTGTCTAGAGTTAAACTAGGGGATTCCTGGTAGTGGAGTACTGGTTGTCATGTGAAAGAGGAATAGGAATAAGAAAGAAAAATAATAGTATGCAAAAGTAGAAATGCCTAAGGAAAATCCATAGCCTGTAGAAGAAAAAATGTTTAATATAGAACTTGATGAATTTGTGGTGGACATTAATAAATCAGATATAGAAGGAAATCTCTTTGTTAATGAATGTGATTGTGAATTTGATTTAGAAGGTGAAATTTTGTGTGCTTTTGATACAATCAAGTAAATCGGAGAAGAGAATGAGAGACTAGAAGACCAACTTTGACAAGAAAAAGATTCAAGAGACAAGGTATGTTCAGATTTTACAAAAGTTTCTTTAGAGTTTGATGAGGCAAAAAATCAGCTTTTTAACTTAAAGAATCAAGTTGATGAATCTAACAAACTTATTATTAGTCTTTTTCTTTTCTTTTTTTGTTAAAAATTTGATGTATTTTTTCTGGGCGTGGCCCATATGACTTTGGGTGTGTGCCTTTTTACCACCCACTTTTTTTGTGAATATGTACTTTTATATTATCAATTATTATAGATAGTTGCCTATTCATAAAAAAAAAAATACAAGAAGCCAAAAGGATAGTTGATGTTACAAAAACTGACCTTGAAGTCAAAACTAGTGAATGCCAAAAGCTTGAAAGTGAAAAAGTCACTTTGAGGAAAGATATTGAAAAAATCAAGTTTCAAAAATTTGAAAAGGGTGTTGATGTGTTAAATAACATGTTGAGAAGTCAAAAGAGTCACAAGGACTGCTTTGGATTAGGTTATGAAATAGGACAAAGCTCAAAGTTCATAAAAACCCCTAAGTAGAAAATAGATCTATATGATTACTTTAGAAGATCAAATGAAGAGAAAGAAGCATTAACTAGTGAATCTACTCAAGATGGTAAAAAGAATAATAGTCAAGGACAACATGCTTCAAAAAGTGAAGATAGTAAGAAATCAGAAGAGAAAGTTTCTAATGTCGGAAGAACTCCATCTATCAAGAAGAATCATTCAATAAGGTAAAATTATTCCCAATTTCATGGCCACTGTTATTCATGTCATAAATATGGTCATAGAGCAAGAGATTGTAGATCTCATACAAGAAATGTTTTTGGATGGACTAATGATAATTCTTATAGCCTGTCAAATCAAGGTTATAACAATGTTTGCTATAATTGTAATAAAATTGGCCATCTAGCAAGAAATTGTTGGATGCATGGTAGATATGATTATAGAAATTCAAGAAACAAACATCATTATTCTTCTAGCAATATCGTATGTTAGAAGTGCAGTAGTGTTGGACATAAATCACAGTATTGCTAGAGTATTCCTGTAAGGTCAATTAGATATAACGAAATGGTAAGTACTTTGGACAAGCAAAAGAAAGAACCTAGGAAGGTTTGGAGAAGGCAATCTAAACAAAAACATAAAGAATCTAATCTTGTGCATATTGCACAAGAAACTTAAGTAAAAGCATGAGTCTGGTATACAATCAGGAAGAGTATAGTGTATATGTCTAATATCCCTGGTTTGATTTATATATTTGAAAAGTTCATAGGTTGGTAGAAACATTCAATGTCTTGCAAGTGTAGTGTTATCATGCAAGATTATCAAACAATGGATATGAGGCAATGGTTCCTTGGTCATTTGGTAATTTGTTGATAATAGGCTTTGATATAAGTAGTTATACTCCTTTATGTTCACCTGTTATACATATGTTATTCTACTTACACATCTTAAATTTCTCATTTTCTGAGATAGTGGATAGACTTTGTGCATTGCTAATTTTTGCTTAATAGTTGCACAAACAATGAATTTGCTTTGTGAATTAGGTATATGGTATGTATGTTCTAGAGTTTACCTTCAAAAACTTATAATGTGGAAAATAGGAGTACAGGGCATTCAACATCTGCATATCCTACAGAGGTAGTGAGTATTACTTTGGCTACTTGGTATTGAAACTTGCTCATTCTTCATGGTTTTGCAATGGTGGCATATATCAGTGATAAACAGTTTATATTCATTTCAAAGATAGGATTGATTGACTCCTTTCATATACCATGTTTTGATTAATGCTTGATAAGCCTATGTATCTTGTTAAGCGTTAGATATTGGTGGCTTATATATATATGCTTGTCTCTAATAAGTTGTTAATGTCTTATCAACTTTCATTGGTAAGTTATTAATGACTTGTTACATGTACTATATAAGTTATTAATGATCTATTGCATATAAGGTTCATGTGTTTAAAATACTAAATGGATAATAAGAAACACTTTAGGAATAATCATTTCTATTTGGCATAGATATGGAATTTGATTTGACATTGGTTTCCATTTTTGACATTACAGTGATATTTGGTTGAGGATTTATATGGCAGATTGGCATGACACGTGGAAGTTTTGTCCTTAACAGTGTGACTACATTTTTTAACAGTTTCAGTGCTTTAATTATGACAAGTACTTGAGGGCCTTCTTTCATGACAAATTGAGGCTAGTATAGAGGTGATGACATAGATAGGTGTTGATTGCTCTATATCATACTTCAAGGTGCTTAGGATGTTCTTAGATTGTTCTTATTGATATTTGATGTGAATGATAATAGTTTTAGGTATATAGATAGGTAAATTCAGATTCAGATTGTTACACTTGTTTGGTATCCATTCACAGGGTGGTGTATGGGCTGCATGTATTCCTTGATATAGGTGGTATTAACATGTGTTGATCAATTTTTTACACTTTTCAATTTACATTTGAAATCTTTAGCATATTTCAATGATCATTTAATAGAGTCTTGGATGCATGATTCACATGTAATATGAATAGGCAGTTTGGTTTTTGCATTGATACTTGTCACTTGCTATATACTATTCTTCATAAGGTGTATTTTCATAGTTTTTAACGACACTTATGAATGAACATAGTAGTAGTGTTTTGATCAAATTATGTTGTTGTGAAAAAGGCTGCATAGTCAGGCTGAATCTCAAAACAAAAGACTTTCATGACAGGATGTTTTTGCTTATGTTGCAGCATATAGTCTAACAGTGAAATAGTTTTTTTTTAAGGATCTAGGTCTACATAAATGAATTAGAGAATAGTGACATTGAAAGGCCTTGGCGAGACAAAGGTAGCAGATGGCACAACCACTATGATCTCAACCTTAAGGAATACAATAGTGTGAAATTGCCTTGTTTGAAGGAGGAGTAATGCTAATATTTGTTCGCAACAGGTTCATCTTCATTGCTTTGTAGTGCTCAGTAGAAAATATGTGGTGGATAAAGTATTTTTTGTCAATGACAGTTTACTAAGTCTACTTGTCAGATCAATCTCATCTTTGCATGTACCCAATGGAGTACTCAACTTAGTGATTCTAGTGATTTTGAACTGTAATATCTTTGTTCTTTTGTTTCACATTGTAGTTGGATTAATACAACCAACAATATAGTGCTTTAAACTTGACTTAAGAAAGTGAACATTTGGTGAAGAGTTTCCTAATCTTTTCTTCCCTCATAGTGAGATTTGTGACTTTTGAGGCTTGTCTTAATGACTCTGGATGAAGATTCTTGTGACATTGTGACAAAATATGTGTATTTATGATGCATACATGTTTTAGTAAGGGAAAACTATTGCACACCTTTAAATGTCTCAACTTATTATTGCTTATGATAACTTACACCATGAGGGTTCAATGGAATTTTGTCTTTTCTAAGCAATTGTTTTGACATATCTTGAGGCATGGATACTTCATATTTTTGGTTCTTTGTTGGTGTTGTGCAAGCCATATGCTCAATTCTTTGCTCCACATGGTTTATATTTGGTGATAAACATTATTTTTGGCTTTGAGATAGGGTAGTACAGTGGACATTTCATAAGTTGCAGAGAAGGGTGGTAAGTGATACATGGCGTGACAATTTGACTATTGAAAATGGTTGATCTTCATGGTTTATATTCTTATGTTGACAATGGATACCTGATCTATGCTATTTCGTATGATTTTATCATCTCACAGTATTCATGTTTCGATTATACATGATTCTTTTCTCCCAATTTGTTCAGGATATTCAGGTGGAGCAACTTGGTGTGTGTTGATCTTTCTTTTGTCTTGGATGTCAAAAATAGGGGGAGCGATTTGTGTTTTTCTCACCAAGGACAAAGGGGGAGTTTTTTGTTCTTTGTTCTCTAGCTTTGGTTGTCCCTATTGACAAAAAGGCTTGTTGAAAATGGTGGTTGACAATGATGATATAGTTGATGATTTGATGATTGTGTAGATGGTGATACAAGATAGATATATAAGGCAGATGCATTTGATAAATGCAATTGATGGTTTGTGCAAATGGTATACATTGTATACAAGACACATAAGATTATACATTTGTGCATTCTTAGATTGACTTGTATATATTGATGCATTCTCATATGGGCAGACAGTTCAAGTGATATGTTTGTGCAAGTGTGTTGAAGTCTCTATGTGTTATTGGATGGCTCTACATATTTGGTATATGCTGACATATCTTGTGTTTACATAAAAATGAAAATTACAAGACTTAGGTTTTGCCACTTATATGTATATTTTCCATTGTTTATGTGATAAGGTGATAACTGTGATATGAACTCAATCAGATATTAATGAAGACCTAGGACATGGACATACCCTAAGGCATAATAGGTATTGGCTTCTCAATTTGGTTATTAAGGTGGTTTTCTCCATTCCAGTCCTTTGATGATATCGGTGTTTGGCTTACAATGTTACAAGGTTACTTGTAGAGCATATACTATGGTCTTGGTTGTTCTATGCTTACATTGTGATGAGAATTTAGGTTAAAATTTAAAAAGTCTATAGACCTTATCATTTGCATCACATATGATATTAAGGCTTTGAACACCTTATCATTTGCATCTCATACGTTTTTAAGGCTTTGAAAATTGTATCCTTAGTATTACTTCTATTAAGGAATCATTGTCACTTACACCACATATGGTGTCAAGCACTTAAAGTGACATAAGATTTTTATTGGAAAATAAAATAAAAAAGAGTCCTTATTGGGCATGCTAAACCATGAGGTGTAAAGGTTAACTTAAGCCTAAGGCTATTGGGCATACTATAGGGTAAAAGCTTATTTTCAAAGCTTTGTAAACGACATTTGTGGTTTCATTATTTCAAAGTCCACTTTAGGGCATGAGAGGTAAAGGTTCACATGGAAAACACCAGGGTTTGCAATGATGTTTGATAAAATTAGGTTGAATGTTGTTGGCAACTTGAAGCAACAAAGCTCAGATACACTAGGTAATAATGCTTTTCAATTTTTCTCTTATTTGGCAGTTATTTGTTTGAGGCTTAATCATGCAAAGGTAAATAGTGTTTTTCTCATGTTGAAACAGTTGGTTTAGATGATTAATTTTGGTTACTATTTCAAAACCCTTTTCTAGGTCTTCAAGTTTTTAGATTTGTTTACTTCACAAAGTAAATTCGTTTCATTTGTTGTTGGTAATCTTTGTAAAGAAACAAATTTATTTGATTCTCCTATTATGGGTCAATTTTTTTCTCTTGATGTGGGAATTTTCTATAACTAAAAACTATTTCAATTTGCACAGTAAAAGATGAATATAAAAAAGCAATGTTTTGAAGAAGAAATTTTGGAGAGGAAAACAAGAGATTATAAAGTTGAAGGACTTTGGTATCATAATGAAAAATATTTTGTAAATATATATATATATACACTTAGTATTTTTAAGACTCAAGATACACAAAGGAGATTAGTGTATAGGTTGAGAAAGATGGCATTGTCGTGAAACATAGCAACCCTCTGTAACTTTGATTTATATTTGATTATGAAAATGTTGTAAATGATTACATGTCAGTGAGACAATGTGGTCATTGCTAGTGAGGCATATTTGTAACCAGTGAGGTTCTTTGGTCAGTGAGGCCATTCTTGCCAAGGAGGCATTCTATAACTAGTGAGTTTCATTATGCCAATGAGGCAATTTTACGAGTGGTTTTTCTACCCCAAGAGGGTTTTCCACTCAGGAAATTCACTATGTTATGGTTCTTTATTTAGTTTCATTTGTGATCTTACTGTTTGATAGTTATACATTTCTACACATAAATTTGTGTCAATAAGAATCAACAATTCAAATTGGTACACATATTAGTTTTTGAAACATAATTCATATCATTCTTAAAAGATTTTACAAAGGGTTTTAAAAGTCAACAGATTGAATTAATTTTCCTAGACACTGATTCACCCCCCTCTTGGTGTCTCACGTACTCCAACAAAGTGTATCCCAACCACTTGTGCATGCCTCCCTTGTATTTTGAACTGTACCATATCAAATGTTCATTAACAAATTACCATCTATTGGGATAAGAAGAAAGGGGACCATAAATATGCCATCCTTTGAGTTTCGTCAACCCTCTTGTAAATGATGGCCACCCACCTCTACACGTGCCCTTGCCATATCCTTGAATGCTGCAATTTTTTTCCATTATCTCATTACCCTTTGATTCCTCTCTTAGCATGTGTCTTTAACACTCCTCATACTAGATCTTCTCCATGTCAAACCAAATGGCCAATTGTCTATCCATTCTAATTTAATTCATGTCGTCATCTACTCTTTTCATTATGAAAATGATGACATTTGGAAGCATGTTTCCATTACTATAAATATAAAAGCCAATTATTCAATTTAAAGTTGCACTTGATTACCATTCACAAGAGTGGTTTCTTTTCTTTTAGCTTAATGTTTTGTTAATCTCAAGCGTATGAAAGTGGAGATTTGTTTATGTTTCTTTTCATTTTAATCCATACCATGTAAGAAAGTTGTTTGTTTTCTTTATTATATTTTAATGTAAAGATTGTGTTAAGAGTAATAGCCAATAAAAAGTGTGATGTCCAATCAAAATATAGAATGGGATAGTTTCTTGAGAACTCTAACTGATACATTTATTTTTCAAAAAATGATAGTTGTTATTGGTGGTTGGCTTCTACTAAGTATCTCTTATAGTCAATTGTGTATGAATATCTTGTGTATATGATTGAAAGAGCTCTCTGTAAAAAATTTAGAGATTGCAAGTTGCTTATGCTTACTTTATACCTTGTACATTACTGATTTTCGTAATTTAGTTGATTCAATTTATACGTGTTCATTATTTTCCACTAACAACCACTATTCATCTTAAATATGTTGCTTAAACTTAGTGAGTTGATATTTGTTCATGTAATTTATGAGATTTATATTCTTCAGCTCTATGATTGGAAAACAACCCTTATCTTGATGTAATACAATTTTGATCTATCAAGTAGGTTGTTTAAAAAAAAAAGGTGTGCACAAACATCATTCACTAAATGACCTACCAATCAACCTCATGTATCGCACAAATGTATGTAAAAAATATACTAAAATTTACTCTAATTGACCTTCCACGCCTCTTCAGCATACTAATTGCACACCAAGGTTTGATTGCTATCTTACCTAATGTGGAATATACAAGAAGATTGATTGAGGATTTAGGCTACAAATGGGGTGTAGGTGAATAGTGGTGAATGGTAGAAGAATAGTAAATCTATTAATTAAATAATAAAACATTAAATTTAATAAATAAAGTGATAAAAATTAGATAATTAATTGGATAAATAGGGATTTATTCAATTAGTTATAGAGGAAATGGTCAAGCAAATATGTAATTAATAATGTGCCAATTTTATGTGTTCACATTTTTTCTCTCTTTGAAGTGGTGTTATGAAGCACCATCGCTTCAAAGAAGAATAAAATTGTTTTATGCAAAGAAAGATGACCCAATGAATGAAAGGAGAGGCTAAATGGGGGGATGATAGGAATGGCATTGCCATTTAAAAAGGATAGGTATGCTTGGAGAACACAAGTGTGATATCAAAATAGATGAAAAGACGCAAGGTGATTGGATAGAAGAGGTTAAGTGATAGCTGATGAAAAGGATGAAGGGATAATAGAAGGATGATGAAATGCGTAGTTGTGTTGCATTAGATTAAGACCTCTTTATTTTGAATGGAACGAGACATTATGCAACAACATATAAGGAACAGTGGTGACAATGTATCCCATAATGTGTAAGAAAACAAGTTATAAAAAATCCTATTTCATATAGCATCATGATATGGAGATCATTATATCGCTTTGGTAGATAGGTTATTGTTGACACTTTGTGCCAACCTTAATTTTTCATTATTGATAATCGATCTAAGAGATTTTTATTGGTATTTGGGTCAATTGTAATTATGTGTGGTGTTTTCCCCCTTCCCTTCACCTTGGTTAGTTACCCAAATTCAAAATATCCAAAAAAGGGCTAAGTGTGAGGATTATCCAAAACTTCATCTTGTAGAAGGCCCAATTGGGTATCTCTAGTTCAAGTTTGGAGAAAATAGGGTAAAAAATGACCAAGTTATCCTTTTGCAAATTTTTTAAGGTCTACTAGATCTTGCGAGAATTTTAAAGTTATTGGAAGGAGTGTTGTGGGGTTTTTAATTACTAGCCATAGACACAATTCATCTAAATTTCCTAGAAGTCAACCTATAGACTAGTCACACCATCTTTTACAGTAGTTGTGGTTCTTCACATATTTCATAATTAGCAAATAAGGAATTGAGTGTTGAGGTAGCAAACAACGACATAGGTGCATATGATATGATATGAATGTTATGTAGTATGTTGATAGTTGTGGTAGGGTGACAATGCAATGCATATGAGATGATGAATGCTTCCTATATGGTACGATATGATATGAATGCTATGTAGTATGTTGATAGTTCGTGGATGTAGGATGGGTGCATTGGTGGTGTTTGATCGACTGTCATGGTACCATGTTAGCGTAAAGAGGAAAAAGAAGAAATAAGATGATGTCAGAGAGGATTCAACAAGTCCATGATCTGTGAAGATTTTATCAAAGATGATGTTTGCTTTCCAAGAATTGGGATTTTAAAAGGGCTTACTTATGATGTTCGCTTTTCAGGAATTGGGATTTTAAAAGGGCTTACTTACCTTATGTTTGATAACACACATAGGTATAATGCATCAAGGTATAAAGAACCAAAATAGCATTGCACCTAGTGTGATGGACTGTGAATTGACAATCAAATAGGACCTAAGCACATACAAGTCTTAGGACCTATCTTTAACAGGCTGGAAGAATACAAGGTACAACTAAATCCAAAAAAGTGTGTGTTCGAGGTCACATCAAGGAAGCTTCTTGGCTTCATTTTTTCACAAAAAGGAATAGAAATTGATCCAGCAAAGATAAAATCCATCCTAGACATGGAACTATCGCAAACATTGAAGTAGATGAGAGGATTACAAGGAAGATTATAGTCCATCAAAAGGTTCATAGCCCAACTATTAGATAAGATTCATCCATTTTCGCATCTCCTCCATAAAGGGATAACCTACATGTGGGATGACAAGTGTGATAAATCTTTCCAGTAGATCAAAGATTATTTACTAACACCTTTAGTGCTCATGTCGCTGATACTAAACAAGCCACTAATCCTATACATCTTAGCAACACCAACAACACTAGGATCTCTTTTAGCACAACATGATGAAAATGGAAAGGAAATAACCATATAATACATCAGCAGAACCTTGGTAGGCTATGAAATGAGCTATTCACCCATTGAGAAGGAATGCCTAGCAGTAGTTTTGCTTCACAAAATTTCAAGCACTACATGTTGTCACATCAAATCAAGCTCATTGCAAAGATTGCTCCATTAAAACATATGTTATCCAAAGCAACCCTCACTGGACGAATCGCTAAATGGGTGATGATCTTGATAGAGTTTGACATAGAGTATGTTGAGCGCAAGGAAATCAAAGGATAAGTGATCATAGACCAACTAGAAGAATCACCTATCTATGTTGAGAACCCTTTAATATGAGTTCTCTAATGAATCAATGTTCCTTATCAATCTTATAGCTCAATGGGAGATGTATTTTGATGGATCATTCACCCAACATGGATCAAGAGTGAGTATTCTTTTCATCACCCCTCAAGGTGATTACATCCCAAAGTCATATAGGCTATCATTTCTCTATACCAACAACATTACTAAGTACGAAGCCCTAATTATAGGTCTAAGGATAGCAATTCAGTGGTAGAGACAAGAGATGAAAGTCTATGGAGACTCACAGTTGGTTATCAATCAAGTCAATGATGACTATCAAAATAAGGATGACAAACTCACTCCTTACATGAAGATGGTGGAGAATATCAAAGACCTCGTTATAGACAACTTTTGAGAAAATTCCTCGCATGAACAATAGAGCAACAGACACCATGGCAATGATTAGATAGCTATTCTAGACATGTCAAATAACATCCTCCAATGTGAATTCTTGGTAGAACAACTTCTCATACGAGCTTTCAAAATCCCTAAATATAAATTCACATGTACCATTGTTGGTTCTAGATCCTCATGCTACCATGACATCTCTACTTACCTTAACAAAGGAACCCTTTCATCGGATATCACCCCAAACCTTAAAAAGACCTTTGTCAAAAAAGCATCCTGATTCATGATCCTAGGTGATACCCTTTACTACCAAAGCATTGAAGGGGAATTACTATGATGTCTTAACCAAGCGGAAGCCTTAACTACTTTAACAGAAGTACAAAATGGCATATGTGGGTCCCATTATAGTGGTATGATAATGGCTAAGAAATTGTTGAGGATAGGGTATTATTGGCCAACCATGGAAAAAGAATCTTATTAGTATGTGTGGAAATGCATCCAATGTCAACAACATGGAGATCTAATTCATGCTCCAACTCAAAAATTGTAGCCAATGATCACACCATGGCCTTTTTCATAGTGTGGACTTGACCTCACAGGAAAAATCACTCTAACCTCATCCAACGACCATAAGTTTATCATAACCACCACTAAGTACCTTACTAAATGGGTTGAAGCCATTCCTATGACCTACATAGCAGGGAAGCAGATAGCTAAATTTATCTTGAATTACCTAACTTTTCGTTATGGTGTTCCACAAACCCTCATCTCAGACAATGGAACCCCTTTTAAAAATCAAGATGTAAAAGAGTTATGCCAAAGATTCAATATCGAACACCGATTCTCTACCCCATACTATCCCCAAGGCAATGGTCAAGCAAAAGCTACAAACAAAACAATCTTGAAAATCCTAAAGAAAAGAGTTAATAAAGTTGGTCATGACTAGTAGCTATAGGGTATTTGTAGGATCATCATGGAAAAAATAGGCCCTTAAATGGTGAAAAATTCAAAAAAATTAGAGTTAGGGAACTTGACATAAAAAATTGAATAAGTTGTCTATATTATTTCAAAAATATGTAAGAATAGAATCTGTAGCAAATTGAATGTAGTTTCTAAACTACTAGTTTTTTATTTATTTTTAAATCTATTTGGTGAAAATTTAAAATTTCAATGCAGAGTACCTAAATTTCAGGGAACAATAAGAAGTAGGTGTTTGTCACCACCATAACCACAATAAAATGATAATATTTTTTTATAAGATTTTAGATATAAGTAGATGACTCATATCGATGTGATGCATATTTTTTTGTAATTTTTCTAAGTAAATAATTAATTATGCATTTTTATTACAACTTTAAAAAATATAAAAACTTGTATTCGACCACCTTAACTTGGTCAAAACTTCATGAAATTCCCTTTTTTAATCCTATAGTATGCAAAGCATAGAATGTGATGCATGTTTCAGATCATTCAAATATCGTTTGAAAGCTATAAATGTTTGTCAATCAACCTATCAATCAGGACTTTAGTCATAATTCAAATAGAAAATGAATAATAATTATTTTTTAAATTCAAAGTAAAGTATAATTTATATTGGTGGAAATTTGAGAATCTCATTTAAAAACCCTTTTTGTTTTATCAATTTTGGGTTAAAAAAAAGTTGTCAGCCATATACCCTACACATACCCATCATATTGCTACTTTCTAGCCCATCATGATCCTGCACATACCCTATAGCTAAATCCTACTCTTTGGGCTTATCGAACCAATATCCACACACCTACAGGTGCAACATCTTTCTCTTTGGTCTATGGATTAGAAGCCATCTTGCCTATTGAGGTTGAGCTCCCATCATTTCAAGTATCATTGCAAAACCTAATAACTAAGGAAGAATACAAAGTGTCTCAACTAAATGAGCTAGAATATCTAGATGAACGTCATCTTGATGCCCTTAATGACTTGCAAGTATACCAAAACTGGCTAAAACAAAGCTATAATAAGAGAATCAAATGTCATTTGTTCCAGGTAGGAAATCTAGTCTTAAAGAAAAATCAGACGAACCTTCTAGATCAAGACAGTAAAGGAAAGTTTGAGCCTAACTAGTTAGGTCCTTTTTTCATCATAGCAAGCTATGAATCAGGAACATACCAACTATCAACCCCTGAAGGTGAACCCTTATAGGAGCCAACTAATAGCTTGCATCTCAAAAAAAATTATGCCTAATCTTGAAGGGTATAAATTGGAAAATACAAAAAAATCATAAAATATTCTAAATCTGAAAAAAAAGAGAAAAAAGATTGAAAAGTAAAGAAAAAAATTGTCCTCTAGTGAAAACCACTTATGTGGCGCTTTGGGAAAGTACCTTGGTGAAAACCTAGAAAACATGAACCTTGCGTAAATAAAGCATCTCCATCTATTTTTTGGCTCTTTTGTCCTATCATTCTTTGCATCACCATTTATCCCTCATCCACGTCTTTATCATGGCTTGACACTATAAGGTATCATGAACCATTTAGCACTACTTGGCATATTCCTAAGGTCAGTTTGTCCTGACTTTATTGAAGTAGGCTAACATGTCACACTGGGGAAATTTCGTTACAAGTCACAACCGAGTTCTTGTATATCTTGAGGTCATTGGACATCTTATCAAAAAATTAAAAAAAAATCATAAAATATTATCCAAAAAATCCACAACTAATAGAAAATACTCAAAAACTCAAAAGACCTAAAAAGCCTCAAAACATTTAAAAAACCCTAAACGACCTCAGAAAATCTAAAAATCCTAAACATCAACATAAACTTTCAAAAATACCAAAAAAAAAACCTCAACATTTTCAAAATACAAAAAGCATTGAAATATTCCAAAAAATCCAAAACCCATCCATCCCATGTCTCACTTTCACCTATAATAAACTTTCACCCATAATAAATTGATCATCACCTTCACCCTTTGGCAAAACAAATAGAAAGAAAATATAGTAAGTTGTAAAAGTGAAAACCTAATTGTCAAAATCTAACATCTAAATTATAGGTAAATGCATCAATAAAGTTTATAGCAACGAATCATCTTAGCATAATTGTCTAACATCAAAAAACTCTCTGATCAACATGTCCTAGGATGTATCCTTCCTACGATGGACATCAGTATCAGAAATCACATTAGCTAAACTTAAACTAGGAAAGAGCTATAGATAACACTAGCCGTTTATCTTTGATTTTTCTTATGATTTATCTTAATGACCCATTCTGAGGATCTCTCAATGATGTCTCAAAATATGATATAGAGAGAAAAGAATGGGGCATCGATCATTATCTTTCGTTTGTTGTGCTTCTGGATACTCCTATAAAATAATCTTCGCGCATAGTTGCTTAGTTATGTGTAGGAAGGTCATTTATGGTATGTTGTTAACTATTGTGTATGCTTTGGTCATATATTTTAAGATTCTAACTTACATTCCAATGAGGTTTCTGTATGTCAAGGTGTGAATAATAACTATCCTATCTACTTGTCGAGTCAAAGTCCATTACACTAGATACAATGTTGCCATGGTTATCAATACCTTGATGCATTATGGCTATGTGTTATATCAAACAATAAGGAATGACAAAAAATCCCAATCTCAAAGTGTGAGCATCTCCTCATCCTGCATTTCATCCTGGCATTTATCATTGTATCATCACCATCTCTAATAAAGTCTCAATTGATTAAGGACTTGTTGGATCTTTTGAACTCGTCATTGAAATCAATGGTCATTCAATCTTTATTCTTCTATCTTCTCTCCACGCTAACTTGGCATCATGATAGTCAACAAAAATATCATCAATGCATCCACCATGCATCCACAAACCATAAGCATGCATACATCTCATAATCATAGCATAATCATAAAACATTCATCAACATAATCATTGCATATCACAGTATACATTTTGCATTATCATTTGAGTTGTGATGAATAATATAGGTTTGTTATTCTAAGCATCTTAAATTGTTGCATCACATATCATTAGCATTTTCATCCATACATCCACATGCATACATCATCATCATAAAATGCATAGAAAATATACAAAAACAAATACATCCACATCATTTGCATCCATAACATCTGCATATCATAATCATCCATCCATATCATATCATGAAAAGATAATGAAAAATAACATAACATCACATCCACCCATATCATGATCATCACATATCATATTATCCATACATGAAATAAAGTGAATACATCATAGCATGAATCATTCGTATCTATATCACATATATATATATATATATATCAAAAAAATGAATGTCATGATACAAAATCTGGATCAGTGTATGAAAATTGATCAAAAGTACAATATCCACAAGGCTATCAAAAAGGAGCCTGTTAGCTCTCAAAAACACAGGCTGAATGCCACAAGAGGCTGCCAATCCCTTGATACGCTTTAGGGTAACAGACAAGGTCAAGAGAACTCAACCTTCTACTCTTTAGGTGTTGCAAACCTGGGCGGGTGTACCTCTTTGAATAATGCAGACTTAACTTGTAACCAATCCTCATGCAACAACTTGTTCACAATGGCAGATGGAAGTGAACAGATGAAAACAACTTGATAGCAACAATTATCTCTTGATCTAAATCCTAAAATCCTAAAATGTTTAATTAACGAAATAAAGAGATTGAATGTGTTTAAAATGATGAAATGCAGAGACCAGTGCTTTATTGGGTAAGCGGAGTCAAAATGAAATCAAGATGAGCAACACTCTTTGGAAAAGACATAAATTATCTGGCATCCATTCTATTTACAACTTGTATAAACATGCAATATTGTAACCACTAAGCTCTACTTCAAATATCCAAATGAATTTCTCTCTGATTATTGTGATCAACAAAAGGATTTAATCTTTGCTTGAAAGAACCAGTTAATTAATCACACGAATATAGCAACTATGTAAATTGATAAATTGAACACAAACTTGTTATGTCAACTTAAATAACCAGAAAGCATCAATATTGGAGGCAAATTAGCAGTATTTTCATTCAATTCAATCAGACAATTAACACCAAAGGAATGCAGCAACATCAATTGAATTTTATAAATATCTCCATTCTGAAATCAAGCAACAATAGTCTCTGACCTGGCAATTTTATCTTACTGTATCTATTTGTAGTCTATTATAATCTAACTTCTAGCTCCTTCCTTTATTTGCAATTACAAAAGGTATATATACCAGCATCAGGAAAAATACATTAAAATGAAAAAATTCATGTCGACCCTTCCACAAGATTCGGGCTCAAAACATGTCAGCCTACAACGGTCATTAAGAGTTCTTCACGTCTGCCACAAGATTTGCATTCTGTTATTAACTAGTGAACAGTCACCAAGACATTCGGGAATTCATGCCAAAGGCAATTCAATCGTTTATCGATGTCTGCCCGCGTTCCCCTATAGTTTCCATGACAAATCCAATTCGGGGAGACCTCATATCGATAACAATATGTTTCCTCGAGCGCCCTTCGCATAACTTCATGTCGCTTTGACAATATCAAACTCTCGCCAAGGGGAACCCCTGTTGTAATAGTCGGTGAGACCAACCATATTCGGGGAGACCTCCCCCCGACATCCCTTCATCTGGCCAAGGTATATATTCCACTAGCCAGTCAGTGAGACATGTTAAACTCGCTATGACCTTTCACCGAAAGTGTAGACTCCCCCCGAACGGTCGGTAAGACAATGCGAAGTTGCTGAGACTTCCCAATGAAAGCATTCCCTTATGCTGATGAACCATCATATGAACCAATCAGGGAGACAATGAGAGTTCATAGAGACATTAGCCCAATAGCCAAAACTCTTGCCGATGAGTAACATTTACCAAGCGGTTGGTGAGACATTCGATATTCGCTAAGACTTCCTGCCGATGGCCACAACCTCACACTGATAGGAAAAGCATATACATGTGGTCGCCGAGACATCAGTGAAGTCCTACCGACAACCCTGCACACTCAAATGTTAGCAAAACGGGTCGAGGAGACCCATATAATGTCACGCCGATATGAACCATAATGTAAAATATGCAAGACCCGATGAACTCCATGGGACATAATGGCCAAATATGAGAAGAATATGCTCATGAAAGGATTTATTTGGAAACCTATGAGCATGAAAACACACATGAAAATTTCAAAAAAATATAGTCCCAATAGTGGCTCCGTCTGGGGATGATTGAGTGTAAGGTCAATGCAAGGATCCAAAATTGATGGGAGAGCATACCGGACAGAAAATGATGAACCAGAGAGCATCAATGGAATGAATGGAAATGGAAGAGAAAATAAGGTGAATGCAAGATGGAGATGAATGGAAAATGAGAGCGAAATGGGAGTGAATGAAAACCTAAACTACTGTGCATGGAAAAGAATTTTAAAGAGGACAAACAAGAGTTGTCCATGCACTGGCAACTCTCAATCCTCTGTGTTGATCAAGAGAAGAAGAGCTCCAAGAATTGCCCATGAACAGGCAATTCCTGATCTTCACCAACCATG
Organism: Sequoia sempervirens; assembly: GCA_007258455.2. Taxonomy (NCBI): domain Eukaryota; kingdom Viridiplantae; phylum Streptophyta; class Pinopsida; order Cupressales; family Cupressaceae; genus Sequoia; species Sequoia sempervirens. The sequence continues at coordinate 467,847,465 of VDFB02193867.1, forward strand.
TCCTACAGATAGTATGAGTCTTCACCCCCTTTTCCAACAATAACAAGAGGTCCCAACCAAAGAGCTTCAAATTTGCCATGATTGCCTTTCTCCTGACACCTTGTATTCCACATCAACACCAAGTCACCTTCTTCAAATTTTCTATTTTGTGCCTTCTTATCAAATAAATACTTCATTTGTGGCTAAATGTTTTGACTTTGGGCCTCTCTTCTTACTTCATCAAGTTCAGCAAGTTGCTCCATTCTGTCCTCCATAGGCTCAGGAGCTTCCAAATCTTCCTATAAGACAAATTTATAAACTGGCAACAAATTCTGCAAGGGCATTCTGGCTTGTGATCCATACACCAATTCAAATGGGGATTTTCCAATTGCTTTTTTCATAGTGATTCTATCAACCCATACAACCAGCTTTAACTTTGAATCCCAAGACTTTTTTGTTTTGTCCCAACATCCTTTTTATAATCTTCAAGAGACTCTTATTGTTGGATTCTGCTTGACCATTGGCTTGTGGATGATATGGGGCTGTATAAGAAATAGTAATGCCATACTTATCACAAAAGCTTTTGAATTCATCTTATCTGAAGCACATCCCTTTGTCTGTAATTATCCTCAATAGTGTACCATATCTGGTGATAATGTTGTCCATCAAGAAATTAGTCACTACCTTACTTGTAGCTTGTTTAGTTGGGATTGCTTCTACCAACTTAGAAAAATAATCAATGGCTACCAATATCCACTTATGTCCTCCACTTGATTTCTCTTGTATTTCTCCAATGAAATCAATTCCCCATTGATGAAAAGGGGCATCAACTTGCAAGGGTCGAAGTGGTACAACACCTTGATACTTCAACTTTCCAGAAAACCTCTGACAAGCCTCACATTTTCTCACATGTGCATAAGAGTCATTGAAAACCTTTGGCCAATAGTACCCAGCCCTGAGAATTTTGTGTGCAGTTGTCTTTGCCGAATAATTTCCTCCACAAACTCCTTCATGCATCTCACGTAGAACATGCTTAGCCTATGACTCATCTAAACATAATAACAATATGCCATTTATGTTCTTCCAAAATAGATCTCCATTCATGAAGACATACTTTGATGCCTGCAACTACAAAGTTCTCTTATGGCTATCACTCAATCCATCTAGACACTTCATGTATTTAAGATAATGCACAACATCAGTATACCAAGGAGTGTGTTCAATGCTTGCAGTTGCAGCACTCTCTTCAGCATTACAGATCTGATTTGCCTCAATATTAGTTTCTGCCATCAGCTTAGCCAAGCCCTGGCCCCTTACCAGCTTAGTAATCTATATCTCCATGTCAAATTATTGAATCCTGTTGATCCATCTACATATTTTCCATGTAACTTTAGATTGTGTTAAAATGTCTTTGACAGCAGCATGAGGGACATAAGCAATCACCTTGGCTCCAACAAGATATGGTCTGAATGCCTTAATAGCCTTCACTAGTGCAAATGCCTACTTTTCCATTATATCATACTTCAATTCAAACCCTTGTAATGATTTACTGAAAAAAGACACAGGTTGTTCATGACCATCATCATTCTTTTGTAACATAACAACAACAATAGTCTACATTGAAGCAAATGAAAAGATCTGAAAAGGCTTTGTGAAATCTGGAGATTTTAAAATAGGAGCCTCCTTGATAGCCCTTTTGATAGACATAAAAGCATCTAAGGCTTCAACAGTCCAATCCATTTTTTGTCCTTTCTTTAACATTTTAGATATGGGCTTGATGATCTCAGCAAAATTAGAAACAAATCTTCTGACGAAATTAATTTTTCCAAAGAATGATTGTATTGCCTTGACAGTTTTGGGAATAGGGATTTTATCAATAGCTTCAACTCATTCAGGATCTATTCTAATTCCCTCTTTTGAAACAACATGCCCCAATAGCTTACCTTTCGTGACTGCAAAATGACACTTCTTTGGATTTAAGCTAATACCATATTCAAGAGCCTTAATAAATGCCTTTTCAAGATGTTGCATATGATATTCAGCCTTCTTTGAATAAGCAGTCAAGTCATCCTGGTACACCACCATGATAACATTAATCAAATCAGCAAATGCTACATCTGTAGCTCTTTGGAAGGTTGCTCCAGCATTAGTGAGACCGAATGGCATTCTTATGTATACATATGTTCCCCAAGGAGTTGTGAATGTTGTCTTGTATTGCTCAGACTCCTTGACTTTAACCTGATTGTATCCAGAAAACCCATCCATCATAGACAATAACTCACACCCTATCACCTTATGCAGTATAGCTTCCATATTGGGTAGAGGATAATTATCCTTGAGAGAAGCCATATTTAAATTTCTGAAGTCCACACATAATCTGATGTCACCATTCTTCTTTCTCATAGGAACCAAATTTGAGACCCATGTTGACTGTCTGATTGGTTTGATAATTCCTCCATCCCCAAGCTTCATCAATTCCTCTTGCATTTTAGGCTCCAACACCAGATTTATGGGCCTTTGCTTTTGTCTGAAAGGATTGGCATCTGGCTTCAATGGTATTTCATGCTGAAATAAATCCTCCTTGTATGCTTTCAGATCTTCATAAGACCAAGCAAACACATGTTTATACTTTCTCAGCAACTCTATCAGCATTCTTATGATTGTAGAGCTTATCTTCTTTCCTATATACACTCTTCTTGGAGCCATCTCCGTCCCCAAGTTAACTTCTTCAAGATCTTCCTTGTTGACTGGCATTTGCTTCATGAGAAATCGATCATTTCCATCATACACCCTTTCTAATGCCACTAGGCCCTTAGGCAGCTTGTTTGTTTTGAGTTGTAAGATCTCCTTCCCAAACACCGTTTGCTTACCATCCACTTCCTCAACAAAAGCATTGAAATCAATTTCCTGGGCTTCATACTGGTCTATACAGTGAAGAAATCTCAAAAGATTAGTATCATCATTGAAAACCTGCCAAATGTAAATGTTATCAAGCACTGCAGGCCTTGTCTTGAACTCAATCTGTGATACACCAGCCAATGTGATATCATCTCTTTTCAGCGCCACATTTGCTAAAAAATTTCCCATTATGTTCTTCAATCTGTCAACCCATTCAATTGAAAATGCACCAAATAATTCAATCGTATCCCATACAACATTCCTATATTGTTTCAATCTTTTGTGCTTTGCTACATATTTTGATCTAACTTGTGAAACAACCAACTCAGAATCACCCAGAATAGCCAGCAGTTTAATTTTATGTTTCACAGCTATGTTCAAGCCTGTCAATAAAGCTTCATAATCCGCCACATTGTTTGTACATTCAAATGTCAAAAGGAATGAATATTTAAATGTAATACCTTTAGGCGAAACAAATACAATCCCAGATCCATTACCCTCTTGACTGCAAGCTCCATCAAAATACATCTTCCAGACACCATTGCAATTCTATGCAGTGTGCTTTTCTATTGGATCACTATTAACTAATTCTGGCTCAGCTGGTTCTATTTTAAAACTCCCCAGATCGACATCACAAAAACAATTAATTTGATTTTGTGGTACACATTCAACAAGTTGGCTCATTCTCGGTTCCCTGTATAACTTAACTTCTTGCCCATTCACTAGAATAGTAGCATAAAATAAATCAAATTGAACATTTCCACCTACAACTGATGTCCATTGCCTTGACAAAAGCATACCAAATTGAGGAGTATCAATGACTGTGATATCTATATGATATGTTACCTGCGGATACATAGCTAATTTGACTTCAACATTTTTCATTATGCCTACCACAGGAACAGGTCTGTTATCCATTGCATAACATTTTCCTTCATTAGTATCTACCCACAAGCCAACCTGTTTCATGACTCCTACAGGCATGATGTTCATAGTAGCACCAGAGTCTATCATGCAATTCCTCGACAATTTATTATTAATAAGCAAAGTAGTGAAAAATGGATCTACTTGAGGAGTTGATAATATATCATTCAAGCAGACTTCAAAATTATTGATTTCCTCCTGCCTATGGACTGCCTTAGAAGATACCTTATTTTCAGAATTCATATTTTCACTTCAACCTGTTATCAATTGAACCACACTATCTCTATATTCTTTTATTTTCATCATCTCAAGTAGTGGAACAGACATTTTTACCTGGGATAACGCCTGAGTGAAGTCAAAAGAGGAGCTCTCTACTTTAATAGTCTTCTTCAACTCTGGTACATTTCCTTTGTTTTCTTCTTTTTCTTTTTTATTAGCTGGCTAGGCGCCTGTATATATTTATTTGGTTCATTCATTTCTTCCTTTTGGACTGGCTTCTGTTCAACTTTATCATGCTGCTTGTTTTCTAGCTCCTTTAAAGTTTCCTATGTTGTCTTTTGATCTTTTACAAAAATTCCCCCAGGAACTCCATCTAGCTCACCTACTTTTCTATTTCTCAACTAGTATTTACTCCTGGCGTTCTCAACTGCAGCAACAGTTATTCTTTCTATTTCATCTTCAATGGGTCTTCTTACATTATACTAAGCAGGCACCTTAGCAAGATATGGCTCTATGTAATCCTCATCATAATCATAAAAGATCTATTGTTTAGCCATATGGATATTATACTTCTGATTTGAAACATCATATTCATCTAGCCATCATCCTCTGAAGACAAATTTCTTTCCTCATCATGGTGAAAAACATTTGAAGTCAAATACACCGTATGGTCCTCTCCATTATTTTCCATCAGCATTCTTTCTTCTTGTATCCTCTAGGCTACAACACAATAATCGGGAGAATGTGGCTGACTATAGACTTCACAAAAGTAATTATTACTCACCATAAATGTTCCTTTTTTACTCAATGGATCACGAGTCTCCTTATTTTTGGGCATGGCTTATATAGGTTTCCCATCTTTCCAATCTGTATTGTAGGGTATATCATGCAGCCTCGGCCTTTCATTCCTGTTCTCACTTCTGTATGTATTTTCTTGTCTGTATTGATAGTTATTACTTTACTGGGGGGCTCTAGGATTGTCCCTCTTACTGACTATTCCTACAGCCTTCCTGTTGTTTTCAATTGTCAGTGTAATTTTCTGTGCTTCAGCTAGATCTCTTGGAAATCTATTTCTCAGTTCGTACCCTATTTTAGGGTCAAAAACACCTAAGTAGATACTTAATGCAACTGGATCTTGAAGCCTTGATCCAAGAGGTATCTTTGTCTGCAACTTGTTGAATTTCGTATTGAAATCATAAACTGAATCATTCTGATTTTTCTGAATTCTCATTAATTCATGAAGAGCTGCATCTGGAGCATTTTGATTTCCATATTGTTCTAAGAATTTATTATGAAATACCTGGAGAGAATTAATTGAGAGTGCTGGCAGGTTGTTGAACCAGTCCCTGGCATCCTCAAGCAGTGACATCATGAACAACTTCATGTGTAAGCCTTCATGTTGCACATCTATATCCTGGAGGAAGACATTGAAGCTTCTTAAATATTCTTCAGCTGTGACTACATTACTCCCTATAAATTTGGGCATCATACCCCTCCAATTGCCATCCACAGGGTGAGGATATGGATGAAAACCAGCTAAATCAAATTGTTTGATCATGGTTGTATGCTGAGGAAGAGGAGGAGTAGGTGGATACTGTTGTTGATACATGGGGTGATTATACTGTACATTATGCTGTGGGATATAATGCTGACCAGGAGGTGGATACACACCTGTATGTTGTGTTGGAATGTAAAGTGGATGATTTGGCTATTGATGGTGATTCCCTATCTGTTGGTGAGGAACTTTTGATGGATCAGAAGGCCCTGCCCCTTGATTACCCTGCTTGTGGGGTGGCACATACTTTGAGGGACCACCAGTTGTTTGAGTATTGTTGTGAGCTTTCTATAATTCCAATTCTTTTATTTCTTGTATCATTTGGGCTCTCTCCTGCTCTTTCTTTTTCTTTCGTAAGTGTGCTTTAAGCTGATCAAAAGTTAAAGATTCCAAATCTTCCTGACGAAATTCATGATCAACAGGTTCATTCTGCATTTTCAGATCATACTCCTATTGACGCCTGATTCTTTCTACCTCAAAGTCAATCATGCATTCAACATGTTTCTATGGATCAAAAAAGGGGTTTCTTTGATCATCTAGGGTACAAGGCTCTGCACTTGTATTATCTCTCCATGTGTCATAACGGTCATATTTTTCACCATGTGGTATTGATGATTTTCCTTTGTTTGTCATGCACATGTCATTAGTAACCTTCTTACCCTTATCCACATTGTCATTTTTGTGTGTCCATTTGATATTTCCAGCAGGAGCTCCAATATGACCTCCCCTGTACTAAGATCTTCTTCCATTCATGATGAACTGTAAAATTTCTGTCAGAGTCGCCACTCACTTTTGTCAAAAATGAGAAAATGCTTGATACTATTTTGTTCCCAGCAGAGTTTGTACAAGATTTTTGACTCTATGATTAAGGCCTTGGTTCTAAATGTTCCCCACCAGATTCACCAATTTGTTAGCTCTCAAAAATGCAGGCTGAATGCCACAAGAGGCTACCAATCCCTTGATATGCTTTAGGGTAACAAAAAAGGTCAAGAGAACTCAACCTTCTACTCTTTAGGTGTTGTAAACTTGGGTGGGTGTGCCTCTTTGAATAATGTAGACTTAACTTGTAACCAATCCTCATGCAACAACTTGTTCACAATGGCAGATGGAAGTGAACAGATGAAAACAACTTGATAGCAACAATTATCTCTTGATCTAAATCCTAAAATCCTAAAATGTTTAATTAACGGAATAAAGAGATTGAATGTGTTTAAAATGATGAAATGCAGTGACCAGTGCTTTATTGGGTAAGCAGAGTCAAAATGAAATCAAGATGAGCAACACTCTTTGGAAAAGACATAAATTATCTAGCATCCATTCTGTTTACAACTTGTATAAACATGCAATATTGTAACCACTACTACTTGAAATATACAAATGAATTTCTCTCTGATTACTGTGATCAACAAAAGGATTTAATCTTTGCTTCAAAGAACTAATTAATTAATCACATGAATACAACAACTGTGTATTGATAAATTGAACACAAACTTGTTATGTCAACTTAAATAACTAGAAAGCATCAATATTGGAGACAACTTAGCAGTATTTTCATTCAATTCAATCAGACAATTGACACTAAAGGAATGCAGCAACATCAACTGAATTTCATAAATACCTCCATTCTAAAATCATGCAACAATAGTCTCTGACCTATCAATTTTATCTTACTGTATCTAATTGCAGTCTATTATAATCTAACTTCTAGCTTCTTCCTTTATTTGCAATTACAAAAGGTATATATACTAGCATCAGGAAAAATACATTAAAATGAAAAAATTCATGTCACCCCTTCCACAAGATTTGGGCTCAAAACATGTCAACCTGCAACGGTCATTAAGAGTTCTTCACGTCGGCCATAAGATCTGCATTCTATTATTAACCAGTGAACAGTCGCCAAGACATTCAGGAAGTCATGCCGAAGGAAATTCAATCGTTTATCGCTATCTTCCTGCATTCCCCTGTAGTTGCCATGACAAATCCAAGTTGGGGAGACCTCATATCGATAACAATATGTTTCCCCGAGCACCCTTCGCATAACCTCATGTCGTTGTGACAATCTCAAACTCTCGCCAAGGGGAACCCCTGTTGTAATAGTCGATGAGACTAACCATATTTGAGGAGACCTCCCCCTGACATCCCTCCATCTCGTCGAGGTGTATATTCCATTGGTCAGTCAGTGAGACATGTTAAACTCACTATGACCTTTCACCGAAAGTGTAGACTCCCCCCGAACGATCAGTAAGACAATGCTAGGTCACTGAGACTTCCCAACAAAAGCATTCCCTTACGTCGATGAACCATCATATGAACCAATCAGGGAGACAATGAGAGTTTGCCGAGACATCAGCCCGGTAGCCAAAACTCTCGTTGATGAGTAACATTTACCAAGTGGTCGGTGAGACATTCGATATTCACTAAGACTTCCTGTCGATGGCCACAACATCATGCTGATAGGAAAGGCATATACATGTGGTCGTCGAGACATCAGTGAAGTCCTGCTGACTACCCTACACACACAAATGTTAGCAAAATGGGTCAGGGAGACCCATAGACTGTCACGCCAATATGAACCATAACGTAAAATATGCAAGACCCGATGGACTCCATGGGACATAATGGCCAAATATGAGAAGAATATGCTCATGAAAGGATTTATTTGGAAACCTATGAGCATGGAAACACACATGAAAATTTCAGAAAGATATAGTCCCAATAGAGCCTATGAATGTATATTTGTGAATAAAGAATGGGGGAAAATCAAAAAGTGTCTATACATAACATCTAGCCCTAATGGTTGCTACCCTCTCCAGCTTGCCTCTTAGGTTGATCCTCTGCTCATGGTCGTGTGTCACTACACTGTGAAAAATTTGGTTATCTGAGTGTCACTAGTACATCATGATGATAGTGTTGCCTATAATATGTAGCCTCTGTAACAACCTCTCTATATAACCACACTAACACTATCCGACCATGTGTGGCCACCATCATTGCCTCAATCTGTTGTCTCCTAGCCACCTCCTCATCTCTCTCCCCTATCATAGCCTATACTCTTTGTAATGTCTGATCTCTCTTAGTTGTGACTGTAACCACCTGTTGTCAATCCTGATCTCGCTCAGTAATAATGACCAAAACCTATTGGTGGGTCTGATCCCACTCACCAGTCAATATCTACACCTGTTGTTGCAACTACTATATCTATGCATCTCAAGCATCTGGTGGTGGTGCTACTGCCGGTTGCTGCTAAACTATTGGAGGCTGTTGAGGAGGTTGTTGTTGTACAACTGGAGGAGCCCCCATAACCTAACCATCCTAGTTGTCCTGGCCATCGTGTCCCCTACCTCTCCTGACTCCTCTACCTTCAGGTCTCACTCTGGGAGGAACACCTATTGGATCCGTCAATTGTCAGGGAGGGAAAAATTAAGCATCATATGTAGGCATAGTCTGAACTACCACTTGTCCCTGATCCTATGCCCAAGGCTGGGCCACCAACTACCTAAATCTCTCTACTGCATCTAGAGCTAGGATAGTTAGTCCCCATGTGGGAACCTCTCTGGCTGATCTCACAAAAATGGCCCTATATGCATCATCAGGTTTGTCTTGAACCTCTCTGAACTACCTGGCTACCCTATCTGGTAGATATCTCTCAATATTGTGATGCTCTCGACCCTGTATGTATAGGGCCTGTCTAGTGAAGTACAACTGTTGAATATCATCGAACCATAGCGACATCTATAGCCATGGGAACCAATGGAAAACTATCATATCATATATCACTCATCTCCAATACAGGATCCCAACCTATCCAATGTGCCTTAGAGTAGTGGCACCTCTATATCTCCAAATGATGAGATCATTTGGCTCCACATCTACCATCTGAACAATGGGTCAAAGCACGATAATGTGCTCCCATGCTGAAATATGTAGCAGAGTCACCCCTACACCAATGGCTTTCCCATCACAATAGAAAAAATCATGCAAATCATGATACAAGGAGGCTAGCATCATGAGCCCCCAAGCAAAAAGTATCCTCTGTAGCATCTAATGCCATGTCAAGCCCCATTCTGGGTTGACTCCTATGCTACATCTATATGGGGCAACCAAACCCAAAATGATGGATACGATGATCAATTTGAAAGTCAACACATGACCTCTATATGACTCGAGGTCGATCTGTGAGGTAACCAAAGCAATTTGATCCATCTCCATGACCTCAAGGCAGGTGTCGAATCTGGCATCAATGTCATAAATTGCACGATCTCCGTGAATCAACAAACACAATATATGCCAAGCATCCTCTAAAGTAATCATTGCCTCACCTGTTGGTAGGTGGAAGGACGAGGTCTCACTATACCATCTCTCGCATAGGGTTGTCATCATCGCTAGATGTGTTTGAATCACAGGCACATATGCAACATACCATAGGTTGATCTCTCCTAGGTTCTCCTAGAACAACTCTAATAAATCATCTAGTCTCTCTAGCATGGTGGGATTGTGCTCCCACAACATCAGTGGTGGAAAGACCTCCTGCATTCATGAAGTGCACGATGTTAGGAAATCATCAAAATTTAATGTTATTTGAAATTTACAGCTCGAAAATCACAATAGTGTCGCCATCTTCAATAGCATCGCTATATTCAAATTTCAAATAGTGGCGCCCAATGCATTTAAAATTGTGAATCGAAACGTGCATCACCAAATAAGTTGGCATCGCAATTTAACTTTTGGCATATCCTAACCCTAATTTCTAAATCGGCAAGTGTGTCACCAAATAAGTATGCATCGCCATTTAAAATTAGAAACCCTAATTTTAAATCACAAATAGCATCACCATATAAATATGCATTGCTATAATTCATTTGGGAATTGCCGATTTCAATTTGGGTGTCGCTATATAGCGATGCAGTCAAAATTTAAACTTCAAAGTGTAATAAATGCATCTAAACTTCAAAATTCAAATCAAGTTTCGAGTTACATACTGGTGGTCCTATGCCTGGAAGTCACTAGAACTCTCAAACTCGGTCAGAGATGTGCCTAGGAAGCTCTTAGTGTGCCATTTTGTTGGGGGCTCAGAGCTCAAATCGCAAGAATTCCTTAAGGTGTGAATGCACAAATGAATTGAAAATGACCCTACTTGGCCTATTTAAGCTAGAAAATTAGTGTTTTTTGTCCTAATTTAACTTTGAAGATAGGTTTTATTATCATTTTCACCAAATTTTGCAATATGAACCTAATTTTGCATTGTTTTTTGCATTTTTGGCATTATTTTTGCATCTCAAAGTCTTTCTGGACCCTTCAAGCAGTTTTTTATCTGTGTTGACAAATCAACCCAAAATTTGAAAATTTTGCCCAACTTCTTGAGGGGGCAGGGAATTAGCTTTATCCTTCCGTTGGGGCATCTAAAAATAAATTATATTTTTTTAATTTTTTTTTATTTAAGCAACAGTTTTGATCTGAAAAGCGTTATTTTTTGAACCAAAGCAGCAGGTACGTCACTTCAAAAAGGGGAAAAATGTAGACACTAAAAAATGTCCTAATCAATATCATATACTTAAAACATATTTATTAACATAATTTCCTCTTTAACCCATCCTCTTTTTGCTTAATTGATTAGATTAGCCTAGCTATTTAATTAATTGCATCATTTTCATCCATTAACCTAATTAATTTAATTGAGTTAATTCATCCCTTTTCATGCTAACATTTCATCTCATTAAATTAAATACATCAAAATATTTAATTCCCTAAGTCATCTTGTTTAATTAAATAACCCTAAGTTATTTAATTAAATATCATTTCACCTTTCTCTCATTTATTAAATCATTTAATTTAATAAATATCTCTTCATTTCTTCCAATCCTCTAATTGCATGATTAAATCTTGTTTAATTAGCAATTAAATTAACCTTTCTCTAAGCAAAAAGAATATTCCCATGGAATATTCCTTATCCCCTTTCTACACAACTAAAACTTTGTTTTAATTTGTAAATTTCCTTTCTCCACACACATGAGAATATTCCAAGAGAATATTCTTATTCCTTCATCATTTGAAAAGGGGATATTATCACTTGGCTTCTTGAGCAAGTTTTAACCTTCAACCTATTGAGCAAGTCACCCTTGACCTGTATGAGCAAGTCAAAAGTTTGTATGTTTGAGGTAAGCGTGAACCCTTGATTAAATCTCGCCATACATTCTCATCTGTTGATGACAATCCATGATCCATGCCTCCCACCTCCTTCATCTTTGACCGTTGATTAATCTTTTTAATCTCAACCCTTCATTCCTCATTTTCTCTCCTATAAATAGGTCACTATTTGGAGAAAAATGGATCCATCTTTCAATTGCAAACTTATCTTGTTGAATCTCATATGCACTTACACTTATATTTACTGAAATTTTAGCTTAACTTGGTTAATTTTAATTGCATCATAGCTCAGAGCATCCATTAATGGCTTCCATGCATCCATCTTAGTTTATATATGTATTATGGTTTTCATATTTTAGCATAGTTTTAGCTTAGATTAGCTTATCAATAGCATAATTAGTTCATTTTTAGCATAAAATCATGGTAACTTAGCTTGCATCATGTTCATTTTTAGCATAAACTAGGTTTTCATACATCAATCATAATGGCTTCATCAATTCTCTTCCATAGAATCGACTGAAAAAGTCTCACTAATCAGGGGATTGGGCAAGGGTCGTCGTTTCACATCAACATGACACCAATTCCAAAATGGGATAAGTTTTAAATGGGTCAGATTAAGAATTTAACTTTTTTTGTGTAGATTGTAACTTTCATTTTCAATTAAATGATTAGTTTAATTTTCCAATTTGAATGCTCTTGATTGTAGATGTAGGTATGTTTGGCGAAGTTATGCTTCAATTCATCATGAGTCAAGCATAATTGATCCTCACCCACATTCCCTCGTCTCACACCATGCAAACAACTTGCATGATTTTTACAAGTTTTAGTTACTTCTTTATATATACATTGTAATAGTTTCCTTTTACATAGTTGAATACATAGAGAATAATACAATACAATTTTTTTATTCTCAACATTGTTGTTCGCTCAAAATATATTGTTCTTTCTTTTTTATTTTCTGAGCAGATTTGTTAATCGATTGTAGTATGGTATAAGACTTGTTTGTTTTAGTTTTAAATCTTTCATATATTTAACAATTGCATTGAATGAATTTATATGCTAATTAACAATTTAAACTTAGTTTCTAATTCAACTAACTTTCCTTTTATTTACTTCTAAGGATTTTTCTTTTAATTAAAAATTATTTATTTATTTATTCTCAACTTTATATTTATAATAGTAATATATTATTATTAGCCTTATTTAAATAGAATCTATCAAAACATATAAAGGTATTGTTCATATAATCAATCTTTGAAAAAATTAAATTAAATTATTTAGAAAATGGGACATGATAGAATAGTTGGTTTCAGTATATACAACCTAAAGACAAAAGTGAATTAAGCCTTTTAGACCCGTTAATTGTATAGATTAGGCTATGTAGAATTGGTTGATACTTTTACATTACATCCATAAAAAGAATACGGTGATTAATAATTTGGTTAGTTTTAGTGTTATCATGTATTTGGTAAACTATGATCCTATAATTTGGAATCAATTTGAGGATTGGTCATTATTTTCCATTTTCTCAAATTGACCTTATTTTCCATTTGCATTATCCATACCTAAATGTGTGTGAAATCCTTACTATAACTCATTTTGAACATGGAAAATAAAGTAATTAAATTGTCTTTCTAATGTTAAGAGTGAATATTTTTTCTATTAATTATTTATATTTTATTTATCTATTTTTTTTTAATAATTTAAATTTTATCATAATATTGTTCAAAATATTTATAATTTCTTTTTTAAATTTCTACACAGATTAATCTATACAATTAACCAAAAAAATGTTGGTACATATAACAAACAAAGGAAAAGATACCCAAATAAAAAAAATATTAAATATATTTTTGGTGGTATTTTTCATGATCACAAATTCATATTCAAATGTCGGCTTGTAATGTTTAATTTTCAGGAAATTAGAAAATTGTCTATAAAAGCAAGGTCTTTATATCAATTTAAATCCTATAGCTTTTTGAGAGACTTCACAAGAGCTAAAATTATTGTCGAAAGTGTTCAAGGGAAGATTTCTCAAGCATTTGTTGCAACATTCAAGATCTTAAGCATCATGCATATTTTTGGAGCTAACGTTGTTTGATGTAGGTTTCAAGCCTTCAAGTCAAATTTCAAGCATCAAGAACACATCATCAATCAATCCATTACATGCAAGATCAAGACCTTGGAGAGATCTACTAAGTTGCAGTCCTTTAAGGGTTTCAATTAAAGGGTTTGGTGAGTTGCAACATAGCAATTCACCATTCCTTTTATGTTTCATTGTTTCAATTCAAGGTTTAATTACCAAAATAGGGTTTGACCAAGGAAAACCCCCATTCACTAAAAATTAAAAAAAATTGCCTCATATTTGTGTTGCAGATCTTAGGTTGAAGAAGGATTGAAGATCTTTTAAAGTGCAAAATTGCAAAAATGTTAAAGTTACAAAAGTTGTCAAAGTTGTCATCAATCCATGGAAACTCACCTACAGGGCTTATTTCCAAACTTATGACTATGAAATATGGAGAATTCGAGAGTGCAGACATAGGACCAAAAGATGCAAAAACTAATTTCAGAAATCCATACAAAGATCGATTCACCCTTAGGCGAATGAGTCCCAAAGGACACTTAATAGAAACATTTTGATGATAGGTGCAAAAATACTAAACCCTCTCATATCTTTTTGAAAGTTACAAGTTCAGATAGATTAAGGTTTAATCTTCTAATTTCATGTTTCACTTTGCATTTTTGGATTCATTTTACTATTTTTGGTCTTTCTCCCAAAAGTGTTGTTTCAGTAGATCTACCTCATCCTAGATCATAAGTAAAACAACAAGATCTCCTTCAAGGTTGACTCACCTAAGGGCTGAAAGTCAACCTTGGCTTAAGGGATCTATTTTTCCTAATGAAATAGAGGAAAATAGGTTCATTGTACCTCATTTTTTCCTTTCTATTTATAGTAAAATTGGTGAACCCTGATTCCAAAAACCATGAACCCATTTTTCTTCGTTTCTTTTGAAATATATATTCAACCTTTGTACCTTAATAAACCACTTGGTTCAAATTGAAATCCATCCTAGAATCTTGAGGATATTTCGCAAGTGCTTCCTTCACTTATCTTAGCATTCACCTCCTTTTAAGAACTCAAGAATTTGATCCCATAACCAACAAGTCCAAGGATAGAAATATAGCTCTGATACCTCCTGTAATGATTGACAATTCATTATCTAAGTTTCTATAAAATTTGCTCTCTTTTCTAAACTATGAGTATAAACATGTCCAATCTACTGAATTTATTGATATATTTAAAATATAATAAAGCATGCAAACATGATCAATACAAATAAAAATGTTTACTTCCAAATAAAATTATCACTTATGTACATTCTAATGTAAATCAATTTTATATTTTTACTACTTGTACATGAGAGTCACCAACAAACAAGCATATAAATCTAAACATATACTTTTATATTGTGTATCTACATGATCAAGACTTCATTCTTCAACTACAAGAGGGAGATAATTATTAGGGTATTTTTTCCAACAACCATAGAACAATGTCCCTTACTTACCTTCCAACTAGAAATGGTCCTGAACTTCACAAGGGTAGAGGATAAAAAATGTTGCAATCATATCATGCCATCTGAGAACTAGTGTGGTGTATTGAATTTGTTGCATACAATCTATCATACAACTCTAAATACCCTCTAGCTAAGTATGAAAACTTTGATTGACTTGCAACCTATCAAACACTATGAATTGAAAATGCAAGTAACAATTTGCATTACTTTGGAAAAAAATTTATAGCACCAAATCACATTATGATATACATATATGCATCATTTTTCACACACTTCTATCTTAGTCTAGAAAACATTAGATAACATTTTACTCCCATAGATACTTCACAATAACAACATAACCAATCTATCTAACAAAATATTGTAGGTAAAACTAAGGTCCAACATGTCTATTGTATAAATGGTATATGCTTTACATTTTTCTTCACAATCATGCTACGATGACTAACTCCAAAAGTCTAACAAAAGGCAACATACTCAAAATAAACACAACTCAAAAATCAAGAAAATAAAGCCATGCAATATGAACAAATAAAGAAAATCAAATAAATGAGGGGTAAAAACCCAAAAAAAGGGGTCCCTTTTAAAAAAAAAAAAAATAGAGCATGTGTATTCAAGACATAGCTAGACCCCAAAAAATGGTTTTGTTGTTTAAAAGACCATTTAGGCATATTTTAACTTTTCACAAAACATTGATAGGAAATTAAGCAGTTTGAGTAAACATAGTGATGGAGATTATGATATGTGCAACAAAGATAATTGGGCTTAGCAAAAAACTCTAGGAGTTAGTTTTAACATGTGGTATGTGATTGTGATGGAAGGCATGCAAGAAGATATAAAGATGATTACAAAGGGACAAACAAGGAGGGCTAAGGGTTTCAATGATGAGAATATGCAAATCTTGGAGAATAAATAGAATGGTTTCTAATAGATCACAGGGGAATGAAAAATTGAAATATGATGTGAAAATGAAAATAAAGAAAGAAAACTGCAAATATGTCATAGTTCAAAAGTTTAAGAGAAACTCCATATCTTCAAATCTTCAATCATTAAACAATTTATCTTACAATGATGCACTATGAGTGAAAATAAAAAGATGCTTATACATTACTTTCTAAGATGTTAGGTGCACGATTAGCCAAAAGAATAAAAAAGAAAAAAGTAGTAAGAATTGTAAGTGTGAATAAGAGTAAAAAAACAAAATATTAAAACATTTCTAAATAAGACATTCTATCTAAGATTCAACACAAATTAAACTAGATTAAAGCAAGAATCTTTGAAACCATCCTATTGCTCTTTATCTCTAAAGATTTTTCACATCAATTAGCTCTCAGATTTTAGTAAGCCTCATGACTGTTAAAATGACACTTAGAAAATGAGATTATATTAATCTAATTCCTATATGAAGCTATGATGAGTGATAATGATGCTACAGTAAAACTATGATAAGGAAACTACTGTAAGTGCAACCATGATTACAAAAAGTTAGGATCCATTTTTCATAGCAAGAGCCTATATTTATAGATTTTTAGATGAAGATTTGTGAAAGGGCACAAGAGCAAAGGCTGAGATTTCATCTGAATAATTGAGTGGTGAGAGATGAAGAATTCAGAGATTTCCACGGAGATTGTTCCTCCCTAGAAAAACATCAAGCCAAAGGATAGGAAGAAAATGGAAGAAGAGAATCTTGAAAAAGCTTTCTTGTGACAGCTTTCATAACCATTCTCGTGAATGTTCCAGGATTAGTTTTGAAATAATTTAATTTTAGTTGAAAGTTTCAACTTTATTGTTGAGATATGATGAGGTGGAAGATTTGGAGAATATTTGAATATTTGATTTATTCAAATTAGGAAGAAAATATGGATATTAATAAAATAAAATAAACTATAAAAGCTTATTTATTAAATTAAATATGGAAGAAGTGATCAATTCAAATAAAACAAAGTTTGTAATCTTGTTTATTTAACTTAAAATAGAATGATGTGATTTATAATAGAAGAATTTGATAATAATAATAATTAAATAAAAAAAAGTATTAAATTTGTCTATTTAATTAAGATTGAAATAATAGAAATATTTAGAAAAATTAAATATGAACTATATAAATAAATATTTTTATTTATTTAATAGTAGAAGAATTTAAAGATTAATTAATCAAATAAATCGTATTTAATTAATTAGATTATCCAGACATTTTTAAGTGTATAAATTTTGCCCCTCTTTGAAGTGATGGGTTTACACATTGCTTCAAAGAATAATTTTTGTTGCAACTGTCAGTATCAATGAATTTTTTTTTAATATGCCCCAGACTTGCCCTAGACTTTGATTTTCGAATGATGACGATATATGCCCCCTCGGGAGATAAATTGATGAATTTCAATTTGATGATTGATTATGATGATGATTTGATGAAGATAGAGACAATTTATCTCCTAATAAAGAAATATTGATTCCTCTAATTGATTAAATGTTTCCTTGAATTACCTCCTTGTGTTTGATGATTGATGATGGCTTTAGCCAATTGATTTGATATTGATTGATAATCCTGATAGATTGGAAGATTATTAATCTCATGATAAGTGAGATTCAATGATTGATTGATGATAATTGACCTCATGATAGGCGAAGATCAATGATTGATTGATGTTAATTGACCTCATGATAGGTGAGGATCAATGATAGATTGATTGATTAACCTCATGATAGGCGAGGTTGAATGATAGATCGATGATCACGAGATTTGATAAAAGTTGATTAGATTTGATTGATTGATAGGCTGATTGATTGATGTTGATTGATTTGATAAGATTGTTGATTTTGTGGTTTGACTTCACTGATTGATTGATATGCCCCAGTATAAGACTGGTTAATGTACTGAGACTTGATGATGCAAAATGATGAATAGGATAGGGGATGGGATGAGGAAGAGATAATGAATGGAAAAGATAAAAATTTAGTAAGCACAAATGGATTTAAGGATAAACGTGACATTGCCCCAATCAAGTTGCAAGTCAAAATTGATTGATGATGATGATGATAAGATTGTTGTTGATGAGGGAAGGATACATCCCGAAACAACACAAAATGATAGGGAAGGATACATCTTGATGATGATGATTGGATAGAGGCTTGTAACAAGGTTGGGAACAAAACCAAGGATGTGATTAAATGATTTTTGCTAGAGTTAATATTGATCAAAATGTTAGAAGAGATTAAGAAATGAGATATAAGGGTTAGATGAATGATTAAGCATAAAAACCCTAAACCTTAGACCAAGTTACAATGTGATTTGACTTTAAATGTAAAATTGAAAATTTTAACTCTACAAAAAGTGAGAAATACCTACACCATTGCATATCTCATGAAATTCTACTCCATTTAAAAATAAAAACATCAAAAAAGACCTTTGTATGACCAAGATATGGCCATTTTAAGATTGACTATCAAAGCGTTAAATCAGAAGCACTATTTCATCAGAAGTGCTAAAACAGAGCTCAGAAGTGCCATTTCGGAGGTCAAAAGCACTAAACTAGAGGCCAGAAGCACTAAAACAAATGTCCAAGTGTTAAAATAAATGTCAAAGCACTAAAACAGAGGTTAGAAGTGCTAAAACAGAGCTCAGAAGCGTCATTTTAGAGCTCAGAAGCACTAAAATAGAGGGTGGAAGCACTAAAACAGAGGCCAGAAGCACTAAAACAGACTACAGAAGTGCTATAGTTTTCTTCGGAAGTGCTATAAAATCTCTCAATCGCACTAAAACGAACACGCTAGAATCCTGTATAACACTTTTCAATTTTTTTTTTGTAAAATATGGAGTTAGAGCCCCATGGTGGGCACCAAAATGTAAGTGTGAATAAGAGTAACTAGATAAAATACTAAAACACTTCTAAATAATACATTTTATCTAAAGATTCAACACAAATTATACTAGATTAAAGCAAGAATCTTTGAAACTGTCCTATTGTTCTCTTTCTCTAAAAAATTTTCATATCAATTAGCTCTCAGATTCTCAGATTTTAGTAAGCCTCATGACTGTTAAAATGACACTTAGAGAATGAGATTATACTAATCTAATTCCTATATGAAACTATGATGAATGATAATGATGCTACAGTAAAACTATGATAAGAAAACTACTGTAAGTGCAACCATGATTGTGGATTCTAAATGCTTGATAATGCTAAATTGTTTGATCCTAAATGCTTGATTGCTTGATTGTTTGAATGCCTGGATACCTACAGAGTAAGATTACAAAAAGTTGGGATCCATTTTCCATAACAAGATCTTTTATTTATAGATTTTTAGAAGGAGATTTGTGAAGGGGCACAAGAGCAAACCCTGAGATTTCATCTGAATAATTGAGTGGTGAGAGATGAAGAATTCAAAGATTTCCATGGAAATTGTTCGTCCCTAAAAAACATCAAGCCAGAGAATAGGAAGAAAATGGAAGAAGAGAATCTTGAAGAAGCTTTCCTATAACAGCTTTCACAACCATTTCCATGAATGTTCCAAGAATAGTTTTGAAATAATCTAATTTTAGTTGAAAGTTTCAACTTTATTGTTGAGATATGATGAGGTGGAAAATTTGGAGAATATTTGATTTATTCAAATTAAGAAGAAAATATGGATATTAATAAAATAAAATATTCTATAGAAGCTTATTTATTAAATTAAATATGGAAGAATTGATCAATTTAAATAAAACAAAATATGTAATCTTGTTAATTTAATTTAAAGTAGAATGATGCGATTTACAATAGAAAAAATTGATAATGATAATAATTAAATAAAACAAAGTATTAAATTTGTCTAATTAATTAAGACTGAAATAATAGAAGAATTTAGAAGAATTAAATATGAATTATATAAATAAATATTTTTATTTATTTAATAGTAAAAAAATTTAAAGATTAATCAATCAAATAAATCATATTTAATTAATTAGATTAATTAGACCATTTTTAAGTGTATATAAGAATAACATTTGTTTATTTTGAAGATAAAGTCACATGTTGCTCGGGAGTTGCACTTGAGAGAGGCACCTACCTTGGAGGTGTAGGTGACTTATTGTAATTGATGCCCATATTTTAGAATGTACTTTTTAGTGGCTTCATATGGTTTAAACAGTTGCATTGATAATTTACGATAACTCAAATCACCAAAAAGGGATAATATTAAATTTAAAATATATAAAAATATATATAATATAAAATTTATAAAGTAAAGTAATTTTCACCCTTAAAAGTATAACATCCTCGATACTACAAATACCGTGTAAGTAAAATAATTAGAAGAATCAACCAAAATTACTGAATACTGGCTGGGCTAATTGAAAAGAAAACTTTGAGAAAATTTATCATTGTAAGGCAAATATTTACAATGCATGTAACTAAGAAGAACCTCCTTCCCGCACCGCAACAATAGATTCTACAGAAAGACTAAGGCTTTATTAACTATTTGGGTCCTCTGTTATTGCGAAATTTAGAAGGTTCTGTAGATTACGAATACCCTTACTCTGAGTTTCACATTCAGACAATTCTATTGTTCTCACTGTCGTTGGCAGATGCTCAATCTCCTCTAGATGTTCATTTTGACTAAGCTCAAGTGTTTCAAGTCTGGGACAACACTCTTCAGAAATTGAAATCCTGGTCACATGTGTCTCGCTTAGATTTATCTTGCTGAGATTCCGTAAAGATCCCGACCCAAAATCTAACTCGCTAAGCGGGCTACGAGAAATCTTCAAAGTTTGGAGATTACGGAGTTGCGTTAATCCTTCGGGTAAATACCTCAGCCTTGAGGACTCTATACATAAATGTTTTAAAGATGTTAGATACCCAATAGTGTTGCGTAAATGCTGCAACTGGATGCAACCAATAATGGAAAGAGTTTTCAAGCTGGACACATCTCCAAGAGAAACTGGAAAAAACTTCAACGCCTTGCAAGAGCACAAATACAGATTCCGTAGTGTCCTTAGGTCTCCAAGACTTGGAAGCCCTTTTAAATCTGGACAGTCGCTTATCTTCAGGGTCTTCAGTGATCTCAAACTTTCCAAATCTTTTATCTTCTCTAATCTGTGGCACATTTGCAAATCAAATTCATTGAGAGAAGTTAATTCTTCAAGACCTGGAAGCCCACTTAATTCTGGACAGTCGCTTATCTTAAGGATCTTCAGTGAACTCAAACCTTGTAAACCTTCTACCTTCTTCAATTTGTGGCACATTTGCAATTCAAATACATTAAGATTAGTTAATTTTGCAAGACTCGGAAGCCTGTCTAATTCTGGACAGTCATATATCCTGAGTTCCTCTAATGATATTATGTTTTCTAAACCTTCTATCTTCTCCAACTTATGGCATTTTTGCAATTGAAAGTTTTTTAGATAAAGGGTTTCTTGAAGACTTGGAACCGCCTTCAACTCTCGACAGTCACTTATATTGAGCGTCTTCAATAATCTTAGGTTTTCTAAACCTTCTATTTTTTCCAATTTGTGGCAGATTTGCAATACTGTAAGAGAAGTTAATTTTGCAAGACCTGGAAGCGCCTCCAACTCTGGACAGTTACTTATATTGAGCACCTTCAATGATCTTAGGTTTTCTAAACCTTCTATTTTTTTCAATTTGTGGCACTTTCGCAATTGAAACTCTTTAAGAGAAGTTAATTCTGCAAGATTCGGAAGCCTCTCTAATTCTGAGCAGTCCTCTATTCTGAGCTTCTCCAGTGATCTTATGTTTTCTAAACCTGCAAGCACCTCCAACTCTGGACAGTCACTTATATTGATCTTCTCCAATAATCTCAGGTTTTCTAAACCTTCTATTTTCTTCAATTTCTGGCACATTTGCAATTCAAAATTTTCAAGAGAAGTTAATTCTGCAAAACTCGGAAGCCTGTCTAATTCTGGACAGTCATATAGCCTGAGCTTCTCCAATGATTTGCTTCCTAAATCTTCTATCTTCTTCAACTTATGGCATTTTTGCAATTTAAAGCTTTTTAGAGAAATGGTTTCTTTAAGACTTGGAAGCACCTCCAACTTGTGGCACATTTGCAATTCAAATTCTTTAAGAGAAGTTAATTCTGCAAGACTCGGAAGTCCCTCTAATTCTGAACAGTCATATATACTGAGCTTCTCCAGTGATGTTATGCTTTCTAAACCTTCCATCTTCTTCAATTTGGGGCACCATTGCAAATCAAAATTCTTGAGAGAAGTTAATCCTGCGAGACCCGGAAGCCCCTCTAATTCTGGACAGTTACTTATTTTGAGCGTCTTCAGTGATTTCAAATGTTCTAAACTTTGTATCTTCTCCAATTTGTAGCAGCTTTGCAAATTAAATTCTTTTAGAGAAGTAGACTCTGCAAAACATGGAAGCCCGTCTAATTTTGGACAGTCACTTATATGGAGCTTCTCCAGTGATTTTAAATCTTCTAAACTTTGTATCTTCTCCAATTTGTAGCACCTTTTCAATTCAAATTCTTTTAGAGAAGTAAACTCTGCAAAACATGGAATCCCGTTTAATTCTGCACAGTCACTTATACTGAGCTTCTCCAGTGATTTCAAATGTACTAAACTTTGTATCTTCTCCAATTTGTTGCACCTTTGCAATTTAAATTCTTTTAGAGAAGTAAACTCTGCAAAACATGGAAGCCCGTTTAATTCTGTACAGTCACTTATACTGAGCTTCTCCAGTGATTTCAAATGTACTAAACTTTGTATCTTCTCCAATTCGTTGCACCTTTGCAATTCAAGTTCTTTTAGAGAAGTAAACTCTGCAAAACTTGGAAGCACATCTGGCTCTATGCTCAACTTCCGCAACGATCTCAACTCTTGTAGACCTTCTATTTTATTGACTTTGCTGCTACCTTTCAACTCAAATTTTTCTAAAGACGTTAATTCTGCAAAACATGGAAGGCTGCCCAACTCTTCACAGTTGTATATCTGCAGATTCTGAAGGTTTTTCAAGCCACGGACACCTCTGATGTCCTTCAGGACATGACAATATCTAACATTTATGGTCTCCAATGTTGGTGGCAGGATTTCCAACTCCCTTAAATCCTTATTCTCCTCGAGATAAAGAGTCTCGAGGAAGGGACAACAATCTCCGCATATTGAAATCTTGGACACTTTCGTGCGATACAGATGTATCCACTTGAGCATGCACCCTGACCCAAAACTCAACTCACTGATTGGGGTCGACCGTATTGTCAGACTTTGAAGATGGATTAGTGATTTTGGTAAACACTTCACTCCTGAACCCACTATAGTTAAATCTCTTAATAAAGTAAGATGCTCGAGAGAATCTGGTAAAGATTCCAACTTCTCACAACATTCAATTCTAAATGTAGTTAAGGAGGACAAATTCTCAAGAGAGGATGGCAATGTTGTCAAGAACATACCCCCTATCTGCAACTCGGTTAACTTGGTTTGCTGAAAGATGTTAGCTGGCAGTTCCTTCAAGCTGGTCCCTGTTAAATATAGCTCTTTTAAGGAAGCCACTTCTGGGAGGCGCAACTCTTTCAATTTCCTGCAACTCTCAAGATTCAAATATCTGAGCTTTGTCATCTTCTCCAGAATGTGTAACTCCGCATTGATGATGAGCTCACTGCAGTCTTGCAAATTAAGATAGCCTAGGAGCGTCAGCTTCTTCGAAGAATCTGGCAACCTTTTCAACATGTAGCAACCACTCAAATTTAGGTGTTGTAAATTTGTCAACTGGCCGAAATTACTCGGCAGGGATGACAGATTTGTACATCCTTTGATCTCCAGGTGCTCCAGCGATTGGAGATGACAAAATTCTTGTGGGAGGCTGCTCAATGTATCACAGCTGCCATAAGCCCCACCTATTGATATCCTTTTCAAATTCTTCAGACGTCCTATTGACTTTGGAATTCCCGGCAAACTAATGCATCTCTGAATAACCAACTCTGTTAACTGCAAAGGAGCCTGCAGTCAATTTGGATACAATTAATATACGATAGATTAAAAAGTATTTCCCAAGAGCCATTTTTAGAGAGCCATAAAGTAAGATACTTACGTCTTTATCCCGTTCCCACAAATCTTCTAAGCTCCGAGCCTTGTCAAATTCTAAAATTCTTAATTTTTCGAATGAAAGCCAGGAAGGAAGACTTTTGTGCTTAAACTCATTACACTGAAGCCAGACCAGATCTCTTGATATTTCACTATGTTCCTGATTAATAAAACCTCCATTACCAACAAAAATCTTCAATCCAAGCGAGCGGGGCGCGATGCTAAGCTCTCCTTGGCTTGTGTTTATTATGATCTCCCCTTGCAGTTGGTAACAATTCTCACCAACTGCGTTTGCCATTCCTCGGACTCGTATTGCTTGCTGAATAGTCAAAATTAAAAATAAGAAATACTTTAAAGCAATATAATTGGAGAAGCTGATTACCACGTCATGATTAATAAAACCATAAAAGAAAGCATTGACTTGACCTGTTGAGGGGAAATCTCGATAACCTGCCGTGGAGACCAAAGGCGATGAGGTGACTGTCCATTTGCGATGTACCTTCCCAGATCTCTCAAGTGATCATGCATTCTTATGTAAACATTTTGGTCCTCTTCAACAAGACACTTATTGAAAAGGGTTTCCCAACCAAGCAATCCATCCCACTCTGCGTCCCATGCTGCAATGGCCGCACTTTTTCTACATCCAATGAACAAACACGCTGTATCCAAGAACATCTCCTTGTCCTGTTCCGCTAGGGCATCATAGCTGACTTTGAGCTTCTTTGTGATGTCCTCGTGGGGTATCTGGGAAAATTTATTGAACGTACGCTGCCAGTAATCCTTGTCAGACCGGCCATAAAGCTGTCCCCCTAAGACCTTGAGTGATAGAGGCAGTCCTCTGCGGCACTGTCTATGCAGGGGATAATTTGCACCGGGCATAGATGCATGGGCATGGATGCGGCGGCCTCGTTTCTTTCGCCCACCGTATTTTACGTGCAACCTCCTCTGTCCTTCGTAAATTCTGCACATTCTGCCTGCCATCCGTATTTAATGGTAACTGCGCCCATTTTTATTCCCTTTACTCTCTTGTTTCCTTCCTTACGTTTTTTTTTTTATCCTCTTTAAATTTCATTTTTAACATTATTGTTTTTATATTAAATTTGATTCATTAATAATTGAAGATTTAATTAATGTTAATTTTTTTATAATAGTTGTTTTATTTAAATAATTATTTTTTAATAATGTTTAAATTTCATTTTGTATATAAAAAATAAAGAAAAATTAATATAGAATGTACAAAATATAAATTTCTTAGATAAATGTTAAAACTAAGATAAAATATAAATTATTTTTTAATATTTTATATAATGTAAATTAAATCTTTAAAATGTTATTATTATTATATTTATTATATATTATAGTTTAGATTAAAATTATTAAATACAAATATTAAATTACTATAATTAATAAATAAATTATATTAAATATTAATTAATATATATAGTATATTAATAGTTAGTATACTTATTATTTAATAACTAATATATATATATATATTAGTTATACTAGTTATTATACTTATTAAAATATAGTTTTTAAATTCCATATACTTAATTTAAATATTACTATGAATTTAATGATAAATAAATATACTTATAATTAAATATACTTACAAATGTTGATTCTAACCCTAACACAAATGTTGGTTAAGGTTAAAGGTTTCATTTCGGGTAGGAATAGGGTTCACTTAGGATTAGGGTTAGGTTTTAATTAAGGTTCAATTAGTGTTAGGTTTTGATTAGGGTTACATATAATAAAATTGATAAAGGACAGGGTTATGTATGGAGTTTATTTTTCATGTTATAAAGATTATATAATGGGAACTTAATTAGGACTATGATTCTATTAGCATTAAATTAGCATTAGGGCTAGGGTTAAGATTAGAATTTAGTTATAGTGAGGGTTCAATTAGGATTAGCTATAGGATTAAATTAACATTATTGTTAGGGTTAGGGTTTTAATAAGGTTAGGGTTAAATTAGGGCCAGGGTACAAATACGATTAGGGTTAGGGTTAAATTTCAATTAGTGTTAAGTTTAGGGTCCAATTTATAATAATATGTAGGGTTCAATTAAGGTTATTATTAGGGTTAGGGTTAGGATTAAATAACTAAAAATATTCTTTAAATAAAATAAAATAATTTAAAAGATTAAAATTTATGTATTATATATAATAAATAAAATGCTTAAAATATTTGTACATTCTATATTAATTTTTCTTTATTTTTTATATACAAAATGAAATTTAAACATTATTAAAAAATAATTATTTAAATAAAACAACTATTATAAAAAAATTAGCATTAATTAAATCTTCAATTATTAATGAATCAAATTTAATATAAAAACAATAATGTTAAAAATGAAATTTAAGGAGGATAAAAAAAAAAAACGTAAGGCAGGAAACAAGAGAGTAAAGGGAATAAAAATGGGCGCAGTTACCATTAAATACGGATGGCAGGCAGAATGTGCAGAATTTACGAAGGACAGAGGAGGTTGCACGTAACATACGGTGGGCGAAAGAAACGAGGAAGGACAGAGGTTGCACGTAAAATACGGTGGGCGAAAGAAACGAGACCGCCGCATCCATGCCCATGCATCTATGCCCGGTGCAAATTATCCCCTGCATAGACAGTGCCGTCCTCTGCAGGCATTCAAGAACTTCTTAACGAGATCCTCGAATTCTGAAGCTGGAGAGTCTTTTAAGAATGCATGCCAACAAAAAAGTTGTTTGGCATGGGTGGCATTCAGAGGTCTCATTGGATAAATGGTACAAATGCCCCACTGTTGAAGAACATCTGCGTTGCGAGTAGTAACAATAATCAAACTTCTGTCACCAAGACTCTCCTTTGGTGGTATTAGAGCATCCAGCTGGTCTATATGATCCACATCATCCAGCACAATAAGCACAGTCACAGCCCTTGACAAGCGGGTTTTAAGAATCTGTTTGCCTTTGTCTAGATTGTCAACACGTACGTCTTGGATGCCAAGGTCCTCTAGAAGTGTTTTTTGTTTTTCAAGTAGCAAGCCTCTCTTGTCAGCATCTCGAACATCAGAGAGAAAACAGGACAAATCCATGGCAGAGCTTTTCCTGTTAAAAATTTCCTTTGCGAGGGTGGTTTTTCCGGAGCCACCCATGCCCCAGATTGCCACAATGTGTATCGAGCCAGAAGATCGAAGTGCAAATGTGTTGAAGTCTTGTACAGTTTCATCCAGACCCACTGGATACTTAGCAACCTCTAATGGCACCTTCTTCATCTCTTTCATTACACGATTCGCCACATTCTTCACTGCCCTGTGCTCGTCACTGAACAGCGGAAAACACAATTAAGTAAATAGAATGCATGTTAGAGGAGATTTGAAAAGATAAAGCGCTAGTCAGGATTTTAATCTCAGTCATCAATGTTTGTTAAACTACTGCTTCTTAAGTGATGGTTCTTTCTCCCCAATGCTCGTCAGTAAATTTTTTTGTCTATTTTAACTCCTGCCCTTCATAGAATCGTATGGTTCCGAAATGACCGAATAAACACAGAACATACATATACGTCATTTTTCACTTTCTTTGTATTTTTTAATAAAAATAAATAGCTATTATTTAATAATATTTTTTAAAAAAATTATAAGTGAAACTTAAATCTATATTAATATTTACAAGTAGTCAAGTTGTAAGAAAATTATATTAAATTAAAGTTTATATGAAGAAGAAAAATAATAAATTGTATTTCAGAAAGTTTGTTTAGAGTTTGAAGAAATAAATTTTGATAAAAATATTGAGACAAAAAATTGTGTTGATGAATTTTAGAATGTAAACTGTATATTAAGTCATTTTCCTAATAAATAGAACTACACGTCTTTAATCATCATAATAAATAAGATTTCATAGAGAACTATAAATTTCTCTAAAAAATAATAAAACCCATCACAAGTTTTTATGAGACAAACATTCTAGTATATCATCAACAAGTCTCATGTTATGTACATAAAATAGTTGCTATAACTACAAAATCAAAAGTTCAAAAAATATCATATAAGTATATAATACAAATGCTACATTTATGAAAATAAAAATAAACTGGCTCTTTTAATAAAGATAAAGTAAATAACATTTGTAGTAAAAAAAAACAATACTTAAACAAACTTTTAAATATTAATATAGTAAACTAAAATTGACTAGAGATGAGAATGTTCCTTCATCCTTTGGTCCTCCAACCCTCATTTAAACCCTATCTGCACCTCCTTGCACCCCCAACCACCACCTTTTCACTTTAGAATATATATTTACTTATCATGTTGTGTGTAGGGGTCATGTTGAAAAAAAAAATTACCTTCCTCTTGAGACATAATACACATCTTTTCTTTTGATTTTTTTATTAAAAGAATAGGATGTTCTAATGTTCTATTGTGCCACATACAAAATAGTTGATTATTTTCTTTTTCTTCAACCTATCTAGAGGCATATCTTTATTAGAACATGAAATGAAAGAAGAAGAAGAAGGAAGTACAATCATCTTTGTAAACATGTCAATAAAATTTCTTATGTTTTGACAATATATAGTATAAATTATATGTTGCAAGATTAAATCTTATAAACACAATTACTATACCAAAATAACACCTTGTCTAACTATTGACACCTCCCCTAACTTTTGGAATTGAGATTGGTATAAGAAAAAGGATACCACCACTTTCGTTAGTGCCCACTAGCTAATATGATATTCATTATTTCAAATGTTTTCAATCATTGTTTTGATTCTCTTTATAATTATTATGCTGAAGGCATTCCTTATGTGAACTTCACCGAGCTCATTTTGTTGTCAACAACATACAATCTCAAACAAGACATGCAAGACAATTGACATGATCATAACCATTCCTCATCTTGCCTTTTTTGTTCATGTCATATTTCATGCTCACCATTCGCTTCTCACCTTATTTTGGCCTGCAGTTTTATTTTATTTACATTCAATGTAAGAGCTTGAGGTTTGGTTATATTTTCATTTATTCCTACTATTATATGAGTTCTTTGTTAAAAAAACATAGTCATTTGTGATCAAGTGGGGAAACATCTACATCCAATTTAATTGGCATTAATTTTCTATGTTAATGGTTTCTCCTTTTATTTTTTAGTTTTTAATAAATTTATTTAAAATAATATTATATATTATGTATTATATTTATATAATACACAATAATAAATAGAAATATAATTTAAATTTTATATGTAATGAAATAATAAATATGTATTAAATATTTAATACAAATATATACTTTTAGAATATAATGATATTTTAAAAATATATTTAATAACTCATATTATATAAAATTTAAATAAAATATATAATAATAAATAAATACATTTCAATTAAATATACAATTTATAATATAATATTATACTTAAAATATATCCATATAATTTTAATTTTAGTTTAAGTGTCTTCTTTGTCATTCAATTAATAACAATGTCATCCATTAATAATACAATTGTAGATTAAGTAAATAGTTATATTTATATTATGTTAGATCTTATTTTTTAAGAGTTAAATCATAATTGAGTTATACAAATTAATTAAGAATTGAATTTTTATCATTTTATAAGTTTATTTTTTTGAACTTTTTAAGTTTGGTTTTACTTTCAATTTTCAATATAAAAAGTTCAAATTTTAACTTCAACAATTTTAATATACTTTAGTAGACTTTTAATTTTTGAAATTTAATTGATTTAACAATATTTATGCTCAACTTTATAATATATTTATATTTATTAATATTGAACTCATCTTTTCATAAATATTTATATTCTTTCTAATATATTTATTATATTTCTAAGGTACATATTTTTATTAATATTTCAATTTTACAAAATTAAAAAAATAATTTTACTTTTTTATTTAATATATATTCACTTTGCATTTAAGTTTTTCTATTTTAGTTTTCAATTTAAATTTAAGTTTGAAATTTATTTTAATTATTTATCTTCTTATGAAATTACAAATAATAATTAAAAGCTATTAAAATTAATTTAATTTATAATTACTTGTCTTATTAAAATTTTAATTATTATACAATAATTTTATTTTAAATTTTCATTTAAATTTATATAATAAAATAAACTGCAAGCTTAAAATCTAAATTAAAAGTTAAAGAGAAACTAAAAATTAAGCCTTCTCGAAAACAGAGAATGCCTTAGAGTACAACATTTGACCCCTCTATTTAACACAATAGTCGATGGATTGGAAGCCACCGTCGAAAAGCTTTTGGTGGAGAATTATTTAAGTGCTTGATCTTCAACTTCGTGTCATGGTGTGTGGTGACAGCTGCCTCCAAATTTGGCGTAGCTTCTATCACTTTCTATACATTTGGTGCCCTAATTTTATAACGTGCTCGTTGTTTTCCAAAATGTACTGGAATACGTATTACCAAAGTTTGTAGGTGTAGGGTAATAAAATAAACCCCTCATTCGTTCTAACCTCACCATTTTTCCTTTCTTAAATTTTCGCTTTTTATATGGGTCACATTCTCAAAATGTGAAGGGTGGGTTGAGAAGTTTTTATTATTTGTCTCCTATCCCATGCCAACCTTGATATGTGAAGCTTAACACACTTGGTCTTTGTGGAGGGTACCCTTTTTCTCTAACTCACAATTATAGTGTCACTTGCCATGTTACTATGGGATGACATCCCTGGCAACAAATCTACAACATGTCCTATGAATCAGAAGGCTTTAATACAAACAAATAATATGCTTTATTATTTTTCAATTTGATGACATCAAAATTCTAACATAATAATTCTATCAACATAATGCATGCTTAGATTTTCTTTCTAAATAAAGCTTTCTTTCAATTAAGAAATGCATGCTTATATTTTTTTTTTATATTTTAATAAAATTATTCAAGAACTATTACCCTTCTAAGAGTCTTAAATTAAAATTATGCATTGTTTTATATATATATATATATAGGTAAGTGTTATCAAAGGGGATAGTGTCCATTTATATTGATGTCAGATGGCAAAACATGCCAGATGGCAAAACATGCCAGAGTACATTCTACTACTGAAAACTCAAAGGTGATATTTCACCCATCCATTAGATTTGACTCCACATTTTGTTGAGTGTTAAGTCATTTTTCTCATTAATAAAACTACACATCTTTGATATCATAATAAAAAGAGATCTCATAAAGAATTATAATTTTTTGTAAAAAATAAAAAAATTATCGCAAGTTTTTATGTGGATAGACATTCTAATATAGCAACAATGAATCTCATATCATGTATATAAAAAAACTACTATAACTAAAAAATTAATTTTAAAAAAAATAACATATAAGTTTATAATATTTACTACATTTATCAAAATAAAACCAATTAACACCCCATCTACACCTCTTTTCACCCTCATCCATCACCTTTGTACTTTAGAATTTATATTTACTTATCATGTTGTGTGTGGAACTCAATGTTAAAAGAAATTACCTTCCTATTGAGAAAGAGGAACATAATACATGTATTTTTTTCCTTGACTTTTTGTTTTAAAAAGTAGGATGTTCCAATGTGCTATTGTGCCACATACAAAATTGTTGATCAATTTCTTATTCTTCAACCTATCTAGAGGCATATCTTCATTACAACATGAAAGGAAGGAAGAAGAATAAGAAGTACAATCGTCATTGTAAACATGTCAATAAAATTGGTTATGTTTTGACAAAAAAAAATTATATTGTTTGTCAAGGCTTCATAAAATTTTATATGAATTGCTTTCCTTCACAAATTTTTACTTATGTTGAATTAGAAGTTTAAAAATAGATTAAAATGTGTTTTGCCTTAAGTTGTCTATGAGTTGGAACATTTACAAAAAAAATGTAACTTGAACTAAGATCATTTAGGATGATAGAGCTAACCAATGCCATTCTCAAGCTTTCCACCTATTACATAATATTCCTACTTCATATTTTTATCTCTAACACACATTATTCCATCCTCTTTATCACCTATCTTTATATTAAAAAGAAGTTCTATTAACAGATCAATTCTTTTGTAAAATGATTGTTTGTGGTAAAGATCAAACAATATTCTACATATTTTCCAAACTATAGATTTCAAATGTACCAAATGAATAATTATTTTCACCAATACACAGATTTTATCAAGACTAAATCCCATCTATTGTCTTTGTTAAATTCTACAAAATTTATGCCTTTAATAAATAATATAAGTTATGTCTTAAGACAATACATTCCATAAATCGTTAAGTATTAAATTAATCTTCACGATTTTACTTTATTCTTTATAATTTTTAAACATTTTATTTCTCCTTTATTTCTTAAAAAATTCTAACACATGTCCCTTTTAATAAATGTGAATTTGAAACAAGAGATTTACAAAATCCATTCTACTAGCTTTTGATCACCCCTTTTTCTATAATTTTCAATCACAATAGCCTTGACCCCTTTCACTTTAAAAAAGTATATTTAGAATATTAAAATATTTAAAAATGAAAATTCTTAAGCTTGTAAGTATATTAGTATTAATCTTTCTTATTCAAAAAATGTACAACTATCACAAAATTTCATGTGAAAAGGAGAGGAATACTATTTTTTAGTTCCGAACTATAGGCAACCCCTTGAACTTAACTAGTGATTAATTGTTGTTTTGCATGCAGCAAATCAAAATCTATTATTTTCTTTTCTATACATTATAATTTAATTTTAATACATTATAATTATTTTTCCTTGATTTTATTGGCTAAAAATTTTTTAAGGA
The DNA here is from genome assembly GCA_007258455.2 of Sequoia sempervirens. NCBI lineage: Eukaryota > Viridiplantae > Streptophyta > Pinopsida > Cupressales > Cupressaceae > Sequoia > Sequoia sempervirens. The sequence continues at coordinate 467,880,541 of VDFB02193867.1, forward strand.
TAAGGGCGGATTTCTAGGAAGTAGAAACTTTGTATCCAAGCTTTTCAAGGTTTTTTTGCCACAATGACCATAATCAAAAAAAATTTAACAATTTTTTTGGTTTTAAACTCTTCAAAATTCAATAATTTAACTTATATAATTTTCAAAAACATATCAATAAATAGTTTTAAAGTGAAATAAATATAGTAACATAATATTATGTTTGTTTCAATTTTTAGTTTGTGTATTAATTAATATAAATTATATCGATTTATAATTGTAAAATTTATATTTTAAATAATATTATTTTAAAATATTATTAAAAAATTAAAAAATTATTTTTGATTACAGGTAAGGGAGTCTTCGAAGGTAAATTTGGCAAGAAAAACTTGGAGGTAGTAACTAATACAAAAACATCAAATAATCATTGTGAAGGGAAGATACATGATCCTTTCTATAAACATAATTGTTTTCAATTTATCCCTTAGTTTTGCTTATTTTGGAGAGGGTTTGGTATTATTTATCCCTCTAACCCATATGTTATTACTAATTAATTTTCAAATTTACTTGAGTATGCCATATTTTTAACTCTCTAAATTATAATTGGATTAATTGAATTATTTTTCTTGGAGGACACACAATCCTTGTTTCAATGTAATTGATCAAATTATTGAATTGTATACTTACATTATTACTTTTGTTGTGTATTCTAAAGTTTCAAGATTATTATAAAGTTAGTATCTTATAAACATTGTTACTAAAACAACGAATTATCAGCAAAGCTTTGGACATCCTTCTTGTAGCAACCAAGAGTGATTTGCATATATATATCACAAAAAAAGGGAAATGAAATAATTGTCATAATTGAGGATCAAAACTTTCTAAAAGTGTGTAATGGGATTGTAATGGCCTATCAAAATGTCAATGATGAGGAAAAAAATAAATTACAACAATGTTAAATACATATAATTTTTTCTTTTAATTAATTAGAATATAAAAATTATTTCAAGTTAAATGAGAGGAGCTATCTCTGTCCATAGGATTTGTAAGATATAATATGAAGTACTCCAATGTATATATTGTCATCTTAATAATTATGTGTACATAATATTTTTCCACATAACAATGTTTATTTAGATAAGCGTCTTATTTTATAAATGACATATTTATATTAGATAGTTATAATATGTTATATAAATGAAAAAGTATTTATTTCACTTATTAATGAATGTATTTATGAATTTTTACATGACATTCATAAATTGTCATATTATAAGGGTCCATCTTATTTGACCATTTGTTGATTTATATACGAACTAGTATTGACAATACATAGTATAAATATATTGCAATACTAAATCTTATAATTACAATTACTAAACCAACAATAACACATTTCTTAACTATTGACTAAGAAAATGATGCAGGAACATCTTATCTACATCAATTTTTCCTTTATTTTCATTTTGAGTTTAATGGATAATTAAAATATTAATAAACATGAGAGAACACAGGTTGGTGTGGAAGTTCGGAGGATGCCGGACAAAGGTGAAATCAGCATAGAACTAAAAAGACAAAAAAACAAAGGCCAAAAGGCTAAGCCATATGCTGAGAAGTTGAAAGGATGCGAACCAAGGCTGTTGACTCGGGTGGGCGTGAGAAAAGAGCAGGAAAAAGATATGCGAAAAAATGCAGCCACAAGAGACTGCATAGTGGGGCGCGTGGGAAATAGAGTAGACCATAGAAATTGAATGAATTTTGGCAGAAATAATATATGAAGAAGAGACACGCAGGAGTATGGAGCATGAGAATAGTTTGAAAACAGTGGAGGGTAAATAAATTGTAGCCACAGGCAAATAGATAGGGGTACGTGGAGAATTAGAGGAGGACAGCAGAAAGGACAATGTACTTTGGCAGTAATCATATGTGAAGAGAAAATGAAATGCAACCACAAGGAAATACACAGGGGTACCTGGGAATTAGTGTGTGAACAGCAGAAAGTCGTAAGTAGTTTGAGCATAGATTAGTGTGTAAAGAAAAACATCCAGTGCAGGAATTTGGAAGAGAGAAATTTGAAATTCAAAGAGAATTGCCGACACAGCCGGAGGAGTAACAGGGGTGCGCAGAGTAAATAATTAATCAGAGGAAATCAAGAATCAATGCACAGGAAAGGTCAATATAAAGAAAATACGCTAAATTTTGATCAACATAATTTGATGGAATGATTTGTAGATGAAATTGAAAAATAAATGGATTCATTTGATTGCTAGAATTTCAGGCTTGTAAAGAAATTTTTAATCTCTATTTAAATTTTTGAATTGGAAATTGAATTTGTGGTGTTTGTGAATTTAAAAATTTTGTTCTTTATTTTTTTAACTTCATTTGTCTTATAAGACAATTGAAATTGAAATTTGAACTGCATTAGAAAAAGGATGCTACAACTTTCTTTAGTACTCACTAGCTAATATAATATTCATTCTGATAAATAGGAGTTATTTTCTACAATGTATCAAATTATGATATTTCTATCAGAATTCAACTTTCCTTAGTACTGACCAGGTGAGAAAACATTTGCATCCAATTTGATTGGAGTTAATTTTGTACGCTATTATGCCAAGAGGGACTTAATTAATGGGCTTGTGTTCCTCTTTTAATTTTTTAATAAATTAATTTAAAGTATTATATATTATGTTTGTATTAATAATATATATTGTATAGAATACAATACATAACAATAAATAGAAATATAATTAAAATTTTATATATAATTAAATAATAAATGTGTATTAAATATTTAATATATTTATAATGATATTCTGTAAATTCACCACAGTAATTTATTGTCAGAAAATTTACTATCAACAATTTACCATGGGAAAATTCACTTCTATGAAAAATTCACCACCAGCAAATCATCATCACGAAAAATTAATCACAAAATTTTAATGCAATCCACAATGAATTGCTGGTGGTGAATTTTGCCAGAGGTGAACTTGTTATGGCCATGAATTTGTCATCACGATGAGTTGTTGGCAGTGAATTTTCCCCAATAAATTGTTGGCGGTGAATTTTCCTAAAACTATTTAAAACAAATATATAATTTTAAAATATAATAATATTTTAAAAATATATTTAATAATTCACATTATATAAATATTTCAAAAATGTTTAGGAATACTGGAATGTCGCGACCGCACATATCTTCGGATGCCAGGGCATCAAATTTTGTGAATGGAATGTCCCGACCGCGCATATCTTCGGATGCCAGGGCATCAAATTTTGTGAATGGGCGCAATCTATGGAAAAAATTAATGCGAAACAGTGACAGATCCCTGCTAAGTATTCGGCCTCTCTATGGGTCGAGCTTTGGGGAGGCGGCGTTGCATGAGGTGTCGAGAAATGGGCATGTAGTTACAAAAGCTGAACCCCATTTGAAGGCTCACCCCCTCAAATGTGACATCTCCTCTCCCACAGTGATCCTGGGTGATGATTTGAGATGTGAAGTAGCACAAAATGAAGCCTTCATTATAGTAAAAGGTTTAATCGAGAGCTTCAAAAGGTTTTGGCCAAGCCTCTCTGAGTTGCATGAATGGATAATAAAACACGGAGCCCCATTTTAGAAGGTGATCTCCAAATTTATCCTCGTACTCGAAGATTCTTTGTGGTGGTTTTTGACAGTGTTTGCATGAGATAATTCTCTGTGATTACCAACGAAGATGCGAGGAACACTTGCTTATGTCGAAACCCTAGTACCCTTCATTAGTACCCTTCATTCAACCCTACATCTGAAACTTTCATGATAATTCCAATCTAAGAAAGACTTCAGAATCTTCCACTTCAATTTTGGTTCATTGAGGTTGTGGGTAATCCGTTGGGGAAATTTCTAGACATTGAAGAGGAATCATCTTATGCCTCTATCTTCGTGGATATTGATATTACTAAGGATCTCTTGGTAGATATCTCCCTTAATAGTGTCGGTGGGTGTTGAAACCAATTGTTAGATTATGAGGGACTTCCTTTTCACTATTAGTCGATGGAAAAGAAGATACCATTTCTTGATAGGAAATTGATGCACAAGTTGGCAAAGAGAAAACACATGGGGACAAATGCCCAAAGGATACACCTATTTCTGACAAATCGGAAAGATTCGCCTTTGTCACGGAGGGATTGAGTGAAGGCCACAAAGGATCATAACCAGACCGGAGTATTGGAAAATCGAATAAAGCCATATGAGATAATGTCTCCTGGGAGGGGAAATTTATCCACGGAGTTTACAGATGCGAGAACACATGGAGGGATAGAAGAGGGTCAATGGACAATGCAAAGGAAAAGAGAGAAAAATGAATTAGCATTCAAGATGCACCTTCGTTTCCATACAAAATATGGAGCCAATCGTAAAACATCATGGATCTCTCTTGCTTTCTTGCTCCTTATGGCATTTCATTGGTTAGTCATTGGGATCTAGATGCTACTTTAGTATTGGTAGGCTTAATTAAATCCCAAAAATTTTGTCTTGTTGAAAATATTTTTGAGTTAGGTGCAATGTCCTTATTTTATTCTAGAGCCACACATAATTATCTCTTGATATTAGTATATGTAGCTTAGTTTTCTTTATCTAGAAAAAAATATAATAAATTATATTATATAAAATTCAAATATAATTATAATAAATAAATTTAAATCTATAATTTATACTAAAATTTAATATTCAAATATATACATATATAATTTGAACTTTAGTATCTTAAACAAATAACAACTCTTCACTAATTTCTATTATGTTAATCATATATTTTTTTTAAATTAAATCATAATTAAATTATGCAAATTAATAACAATTTGATTGTGTATTTTTATTTTTAGAGGATTCATTTTTTTTTTAAACTTTTTATATTTGGTTTTACTTACAACTTTTAATATAAAAGTTAAAATATTAACTTTCACAATTTTAATATAGTTTAGTAGTATTTTAATTTTTGAAGTTTAATTTATTTAAGAATTAATTATATTCATGCTCAAATTTATAATAATTTTTTAATTTATTAATATTGAACTTATCTTTCAATTAATGTTTATATTGTTTGTAGTATATTTATTATATTTCTTAGATAGATATTTTATTAATATTTCAATTTCTTCTAAATTAAAAAAATGGTTTTATTTTTTTGTTTAGTATATATTTTGATTTTGCATTTAGATTATTTGTTTTGATTTTTAATTGCAATCTAAATTTGAAATTTATTTTAATTATTTTTCTTTTTATAAAATTACAAATAATAATTAATTTTTATTACAATTAATTTAATTTATAATTAATTATCTTATTAAAATTTTAATTATTATACAACAATTATACTTTAAACTTTAATTTTAATTTATATAATAAAATAAATTTTAAACTTAAAATCTAAATTAAAAATTAGAGAGCACCCCATACCTCCTCCTAATACATTTGACCCATTTGTTTAACACAATAGTAAATAGACTGGAAACCATGTTTCAAAACTTTTGACTAAGATTTTTTCAGACTACTTGATCTTTAACTTCATCCTCTAGTGGGCGAATAGAGCCACATCCAAATTTGGTGCAACTTTTATCACTTTCCATACATTTGGTACCTTGATTTTATAACTTACTTGTCATTTTCCAAAATGTACCGAAATATGTTTTGTCAAAGTTTGTAGGTGTAGGGTAATAAAACAAATGCTTTGTTTTTTCTCCCTCACCATTTTTCCCTTGTTGAATTTTCACTTTTATACAAGTCACATTGTCAAATTACGAGGGCGAGTTGACTAGTTCCTATTATTTGTCTCGAAGTGGTGAAGCTTAACACACTTGTTTCACCTCACAATTATAGTGCCACTTGCCATGTTACCATGGGACGACACCCCCAACAAATCTACAACATGCCCTACCAATCAAAATGTTTTAATACAAACAAACAACATGCTTTATTATTTCTAATTTGAAGACATCATAATTCTAACATAACAATTTTGTCACCATAATGCACGCTTATATTTTCTTTCTAAATAAAGATTTTATTCAATTAAAAAAACGCATGCTTAAGTTTCTTAAGCAGAACTATTATAGTTGTAACGATCTTAAATTAAAATTATATATTATTAATACATTTATTATAAATAAATACAATATAATATGTTAAAATATATTATATTATATTAAAATGTTATCATTAATAATTATAATATTGAGGAGTGGGAGGTTTGATTTGATTGATTAAAGTATCATGTTGTAAGAAAAGAGGCCCTGCCTCGTCTCTATAGTACCGGAATGCATGTCACACCAATGTCACCAGTCACCATGTGAAAACTAATTTCACAAAAAATGTCACAATACTTGCTTCATTAAATTGGATAGCTAGAACAATTTGATAGACAATTTGAGAAATCACTTTACAAAAGTATTAGGTGAGTAAATTTTTAGCACATTTATACATCATTTGTTAATATAAGTTTATAATAATTGTGATATCAATAAATGGTTAAGCTTTTTAATCAAATCTCTCCACAAATACTAAATTTTTTATTAGTCATGTCAAATTTAAATGAACTTTTAATTATGAACATATTATCAATTTATATTTAATGATTGATAGTTGTAATATTAATGACATAAATTATAATGTATTATAATGTCTTTGAGTTAAATCTAATATCTCGTCGACATACACAAATTCACCGCCAACAATTTATCAATTTATTGAGGAAAATTCATTGCTAGCAATTCACCATGGGAAAATTCACCGCCATGACAAATTCACCATCAAGTAAAAATCACCGTGGTGGAAAGTTAATGCGATGAATTGTTGGTGTTGAATTTCTCATGACAGTGAATTTTCCGTTGAACAAATGACCATGATAAATTAATCTTAAACTAATTCATTATTAAGATAAGGCCAAACATAGAAGTAACAAAAGATGATGTAGAGCATTGTTACAGTGATGTCCGTTTCCCCTCTCTCCAAAGAACACACAATTGACTTAAAGACAATCCCAACATAGAATACGTCATTTCCCAAAGTATAAATGGTAAAGGATTTTCATCAGCAAGATGGATAGGCATAGAAAAATGTGAAGGGGGGAAATCATTTAGGAAGATAGTGACAGGAAGAAATGAAAGAATAAATAAGAAAACGTCGAACATTCCTTTTGTGGGAGGCATCAAGTTCATCCAAACTGTTCAACCATCATCTGGGTAGATACTTGAGGCGTATTAAATCCTCTAGCAGCTGTCATGCTATCTATCCCTCTAATTTAGGTGCCAAATAATTAAAAACAGTTCGATCTCTTGTCTGTATCATTTAGGTAGATACTTGAGGCATATTAAATCCTCTAGCAGCTTTCATTCATTTCGTGCTGCATGGACTGTGAATACACATGCTTTTCTTTAATTTCACGTCATAAAGAAGAGTGGTTTTCCTATAAGCTTCTAGCCTATTTATACTGACTATTGCAGGGTTGAAAGTGAGAGGACTGAGTTTCAATGGCTTTGACAATGGAACGGGCAAAGGGATGGCTCCTGAAACCAGATAGGCCGTGTATAAGCTCATATGGGGTAATAGAATCGATGATTGCACCATAACTGCTGCCATAGAAATGATCATTTGGACGACCTGGATAATGGGTTTTTTTGCTGTCTTAGAACCAATATTATATTCAGTTAAAGTTTCATGTTACGGTTTTATGTGGCTATGGTTTTAATTAGTTTTGGGTTGTTTCGCAGGCTCTGGTGAAATAGTCAGTGTTGACAATCTTATAACGATTACAGAGGCTTTGCTTGTCATGTCTTTGAGGGTAAAAAAATCACTTCCTTTGGTTTTATGCATGGAGTAAAAATTATTTTGAGTTGTGGGTGGCATTGCTTAAGTTTACATTTTTTTTTTCCTGTTATATGATTTTTAGGATTTGTGGATAGAGCTGCTTAAGTTTACATTCGGTGCTTGCTTTTTATAGCCATTAAGGCTAATTTTTAAGTTTAGAAGCTACTAAGTAGCCCGGTGCGTGTGGAGGTTTGGTTGGGTTTTCTCTTTTGTATTAGGAAGTAGGATGGTGCAGTGAAAAATATTTAGTTGGGTTTTCTGTGATGGCTTGTAATGTTTCCCTGTAGTATTTATATATGTAGCATTTGATTTAGTTTTATGGGACTCCTCGTGGAAATAGGCATCGCCATGGAGAGTAATAGAAATTAGCATTATCAACCCCTTTTGCTTCCAATGGTAGGGTTGTGAGGATGCTTCTTACTAGCTCAATATTTAGAGGTAAGACTATTGAGATCTTAGCATATATAGATATTAAATAGCTTAGTTAAGGATTAAGGATGCTTTTAGTAATAGGGCAAGATTAAAGATATGCAAAGGAGAGATTACTGAGTTTTATCATTATTAGCTATACTGATTTATGAATATGATAAAGAGATGTAGGGTTGTTCCTCCTTCTGTTAGTTGTAATCCTCACAAGTGCAAATAGCTTCGATTCCCTATACTGTAGTTATCATGAGAGCATATGCTTACAAGCATGGGTTAGCATTAGACCAAAAGCCTCATCTAAGGCAACTTTATTATTTTGATCTTCTCGCATCCCATCATCAATTGACTTTTGCTATAAATAGTTAGTCTTAAGAAAAGCAATTTACATTTCCTTGCGATTTTTTTCCCTGCCCTTCAATATATTGCCAAGGTATATCCTACTATCGAGCGTAACCATTGCACCTCATTGGGGTGCAAGCGCTAGTTTATATATTTTAGATAGAATAGTGGGTGTGGTTCTAAATCTTAGATAGATTACATCCACAAAAAAATATTCATGATTAAAATTGGTTAATATTATTTATAGTATTCATATTAATAAATAATTTATAATACATGCATTTAGCAAAAGAGAAGATGTACATGTAGATGTTATATTTTTTTATGTTTATATTATGAGCATATATGCATGATGATGGAAGTGACTATTCACCATAAAAAATATGCTTGTGTCCATCCATCATACATTTGTATCAATTGATGTTGTAGATGGGCCTCTAAGGAGACTAAAATAGATTTTCTATATGCAAACATTTTTTTACCATTATATTATTATGTAAATGAAAATTGGAGCACACAAGAACAAGCTAAAATGATATTAACCTATTCCACTCTCAATTATTGCAACAATCAGATTAAGCATAAGTTTTAGTAAACATAGATGAAAAAATAATAAAAGCTCACCAACACCAACCATTGATGTATCAAGCCATGATGGTTGTGCTCAATGATAATGGTTTTGGTGCTATGTGAATTTGATTATCAATAACATTTTATTTTTTTTAAACTGCAGGAATCGGGTAGCACAACCCCCTATAAACTACAATGAACATGACTGGTACAACCCCCTATAAACTACAATGCACATGACTGGTGGCGCTGGTGTGACATGCCCTCCAGTACCACGGGGGTGGGGGAGACTAGACCTCATGACCAACCTCCTGCAACAGGAAATATTTAGCCAACCGAGCTAGGGCCCCAACCCCAAATTCCATAAATTTGCATATGAAGAAGACATTAAAATAGAATTGGTTGAGGTCAATTATAGATTTTTTTTCCAAACATTGGATGGCTAGAATTAAAAGTAGAGATCAAGGGGTCAAATTGGTTGGGACATATGAGAGGATGGAACTTGGAAAATTGTCCTCATTTACTTGGAGGAGACAGAGGGGTCCAAAATTGAAGGTTAGTCTATGGTTGAAAATATCCTTGGGAGGAGTAGATGGTGAGATGGAAAATGGGTACTTCAGAATACCCTTGAGGGATGGGCAAGTCCTTTGACCCATGTGACATGGTACTAAGGTGATGTCACATGTATAAAGGTGCCATTCCTTGTGTACAAAGGCATCACCTATGTACACATTTGGGGATTGTGAATGATTTGAGGAGGGTTTGACTAGGATTAGGAATGTGCACATGGGGGATTAGGAAGTAAATTATTTTAAACTCACTAGAATGAAAAGTGGATAGAAATGGGGAGTTAAATAAATAGATACACTTATTTAATTTTTGAAAAGGGGATGTGAAACTTAGGTAAATAAATACTTAAATTCATTTACCTAATGTAGAATATACAAGAAGAATGATTGAGGATTTAGGCTACAAATGGGGTGTAGGTGAATAATGGTGAATGGTAGATGAATAGTGAATCTATTAATTAAATAATATAATATTATTTAATTTCAATAAAGTTATAAAATTAGATAATTAATTGGATTTATTCAATTATCTATCAAGGAGATGGTCAAGTAACTATTTAATTGATATTGTGCCAATTTTAGGTGTTTACATGTTTTTCCTCTTTGAAGTGGTGTTATAAAGCGCCATCATTTTAAAGAAGAATAAAATTACTTGTATGCAAAGAAAATATGCCCAAATCATTGAAAGAATGAGTCACTAAGTTGGGGGTGATGGGAATGATGATTCCCTTTCAAGAGGATGAAAATGCTCAGAGATCACAAGTGTGATATCAAAGTAGATGAAAACATACAAGGTGATGGGATATAAGAGGTTAAGTGATAGGTGATGAAAAGGATGAAGGGACAATGGATGGATGATTAAATGCATAGTTGTGTTGCATTAGATTAAGACCTCTTTTTTTACATGGCATGAGACATTATGCAACAACATATAACGAACCAAGGTGATAATGTCTCCCATGCATAAGAAACCAAGTTATAAGAAATCCTATTCCATGTATAGAATCATGATATGGAAGATCATGAAATTTATTTGCTAGATAGGTTATTGTTGAAAATGTGTGCCACCCTTGTTTCCCCACTATTGATAACTAACATTAGAGATCTTTATTGGTATCTACGTCATTTGTGCTTATTTTTTGTGTCTTCCCCCTTCCCTTCACCTTGGTTAGCTAACCAAATTCAAAAAATCTAAAAAATTGGCTAAGTGTGAGGGTTGTCCAATTTTCCTATCTTGTAAAAATCTCAACTGGGTATCTCTAGTTCAAGTTTAGAGAAAATAGGGTAAAAATTGACCAAGATATGTTTTTTCAAATTTCATAGTCTACTAGATCTTGTGGGAATTTTGAAGTGATTCAAACATGGAAAGATGGAGGTTAAAGTTTTACAAGTTGAATTTTTTAGAGAATCTCAAGGTCTACTTGATTTTGTGGAGGTTTTTGAGTGATTCCACATAGAAATCACCATCTTGTAGATTTGATTAATTTCCAATTTGTAAATAATTAATTCAGTTCTAAGGAATCATCTTCCCCAAGCTATTAATTTAGGTCACTCCTCCAAAAGGTTTACTCAAATCTTCATGGACAACTATAGCAATGTGTAGAGGTAGTAATTCATTTGGAAGGAGTTTTGAGCGGTTCATTGTTACTAGCCATAGTCATAATCCATCTGCTAATGAGAAATATATAAATTCTAATACCAATTATTGAGAAATTCAATCTCTATCCAAATATGACTTGAATGGATGAGATATATGTCTTGCACTACTACAATATGAAAATATAAAACTTATATGTAAATCTAAAATTATTTTTTCTTAATATGGAATTACCATGATTACATCCATCTTCTTTATGATGCTAAAAGTCAACCAACATATCATGCTTATCAACACTACTTTATGTGAACTTAAATAATAATAAAAAATAAAAAATAACATCACCATAAGGTAGCAGCAATGAGGAAAAAATAAGCAACATAAGAGCATCACAGAACATAGGATATACGTGGAGAAACCCATGCAGGAAAAAATCCACCAAGAAGAGATGCCAATTATGCATTGTCTTCAAATAAATGAGATTACAATAAATTTACATCCGTTCTCCTCCTTTCATCCAACATTACATCACATCTGTAATTGCAAACAATCTCTTTATGCCTCAACATGTCCTTGTTCCTACAAAATAATGTTAAATTCAACTGGTCCTCACAATTTTTGCATATAAGGAGCTAATTTTATAGGATTTTGAAGAGGTATTAAGTCCCAAACATGGAGCCCAAAAATAACCCTTCATTAAAAACATCCCCAACCCGTATATTCGATCCTCAAAATGTGAAAGGACACCAATTTTGGCTCCAATAATTTCCCTCAAAATTAGGTGACTAAACTTGGAAATCAAACATTACATTAAATACAATAAATTATGGAAAACCAAGAGGCACATGTTGCCTCTTTCCAAGAGCCCACTTGGAGAATCCAAATAGTCACTCATTTATCCTTTTCCTCATCTTTTACCATCCCATTCTAGGCATCCACATGTGAGGAAAATAATATTAAATATTCATGTCCACAAGTCACCTTTACCGTTGCTAGTGGAAGACATCACTCCTAATGAATGTATTACAAAAACTAGTGAGAATAAATATTACAAAATATTTTCTCAATACACCCTAAGTTCCTAGTGGTCCACTTTCTAAGGATTTTGGAACCATGCAATATGATATGGGATTTACAAGGTAGATGACACCTTAATCCTAACATTTTCCCACTTGACATCATTCCTTATAAATACACCAATAGGAATCACAAACAAGGGAAATATATACCTTATCCAATCATGTACCACTTGAATCTTCACCATTCTAGATAATGATCCAACAAGATACCTAAAAAATCAACCATGATAACCACCATCAAGAGTAAAAAATCCTTACATCCTTCAACATGTCGCCTATGGAAGAAAAATGAACATGCCAAGATGAATCATATAAAATTTCATTGAAACTTGCACCAATATTTACATGAACACAAGCATAAAATTCAAATAATAACTAAGGCTATGAGTAGCTACCTTACTCATACTAGCTGGAATAACAACCACAATAAATTACAACTCCTCCAAGGTAACTATACCTCATACCAATGTGTACAAATCATAGATAGAACTTCACACTATCAATATACCAACCCAAAACTTTTTGGGAAAATGTATCTCAACCTTACAATTAAATAAGGTACTATTGATGCATAAGGTACTATTCATCTGAAGATGGGTGGAGAGGCATTCATCATTATGTCTCATATCTGATGACTGGTATTTTTTTAGCTTGACTTTCCCTAGAAGGAAACCCTATTTTATGAGGCTGTTGTATTATGACTATGTATTTGTGATGTATTCAGAGAGTCTGGTAGTGGTCATGTTGCCTTTGGATCTCCGAGTGGTGATGCTCCTATGAGAAGCTTGCTCTGCAAGTATATTGTAATCCTTTTGATTTTTGAATAATATACTAGGAAAATTTTGGACTGTGGGGTTTTTCTCCCAAAAGGGTTTTACCCATATAACTCATTGTGTTGTGGTATGCATGATATTTATGTTAATTTTTGTTTAAGTTTTTGTAACTGTTAAAGATTTGTAAAAATTTTGCATTATCCTACTCTCAAGATTAGTGTAGGAAGTTGTTCTACTACCTTAGCTCCCTTACAAAACTGAAAGAAAGTCTTTGTATATCCTCCCTCCTATCTCAAATGCAACATACCAATACACACATGACCATGGAAAAGGCCAGCTAACAAAATTACATCAACACTGAAACAATCTTTTCAATTTATACAGTCAAAATTTGAGTCATCATACTACAAGAAAATGGGTAGTGTTGGAAGGATACATGGTAGGGACTAAAATCTACCACAACCTACCGCATAATACTTGTGGAACCTAAGGTCGAAAAGGAATATGGGCTAAGAGGTTCCCTATAAGGTTCATGTCTATCTAGGAGACAAAAAAAAAAAATATGTAACATATTTTAGATTGGGACATAAGAGAGAGAGAAAGAGAATAGATAAGATAGAATGCAATATAGAGTTGATAATAATACCTAATATCATATTTGTTATACAAATATAAAAATATATGGAGTTAGAATGGTTAAATAAATCATGTGTGTGTTATGAATGATCTCTTTATCTAAGTCATATATGGGATACTAACAGATATAGTTTCCTATTGCATTTACTCTTTTTTTCCATTGTATCCTCTGGGGTATAAAAAAACTACATAAGGTATACTAGGGTACAAATCTTTAGATTATAATTCCCCATTTCCTCTTTCCAACATTGGTTCTATTGTCAAGACCCTAGAGTGAGTAGTGAAGAAAATATAGACCTTAAAGTCTAATAAAAGCGAAAGTAGTAAAAAGAGGATGAGAACAACAAATATTTTTTTTGTAGAAATGACTCTTAGGTACTACCTTCATAAGAGGGGGTTAGGAACTTAAGGGATGAAAAATGGAAAGGGAGGAGGAATATGAAAATATTTGTAAAAATATGTAACTATTCAACATTTAAACTAATCATGGGATATATATGGATTAATGAAAATCCAAATAAAAAAAACCCATGGAAAAAGGAGTTAACAAAAGAAAAATTGATTTCATTAAAAAAATTAAGTTGGCGATGGAAATATGGTGATCCCACAATAACTAGTTTATAATTTTTCGCTAAACTGGACACTGAACTGATTTTTTCTAACTAAATCTTCATGTTCGGTCACCTATAGAGGCTAAACCGTGAGGAATTTGAAGATGATGTAAAGTAGTGATTTGTGAAATTTTTTCTATAGATTCAAAATATTTTTTTTTAAAATTTTTGGAATTAGATTACACTTCCTTTTCCATCTCCTTCGAAAACTAGTTTTCTTTAATAAACACCATTTTTAAGGAGTGACATTCACCGTATAACACATAACTTTTTTTCCATGAAGAATAAAATTCTTTTTTTTTTTAATTTATATTTTTTACTATGATATATAGTGCTTCCAATTGGTTTCATATTGTTTTATTGAATTTTTTTCCTTAATCAAGTTTTGAAGTCAAACCAATTACAATTCAGACATAGGAGGACTATATAACACAACTTTTTTTGTATATATCTAAATTCAATTTTTTCTTTTTTGTTCAATCAAGGAATTAAATATCTAGTACACTCATATTTTTCAAAAAAAAAAATTGATAATCTTCTATTTTTCCACATGTGCAAACAAAGAGCTTGATTTTTCAGTGAAAAACCTACATTTAGAAGAAATAAAAAATAAATATAATAATGAAATTAAATTTATTTAAAATTATACTTTTTGGGAAGCTTATAATAAGGAATAAATAATTAAAAAAATAAATTTTAAATGAATTCATTTAATCCCACAAAAGGTAAATCAAAAGCGGGTTTTTATCAGCATTTTGATAGGTGTAAAGGAGACTATGTTATAGGTATGGTTTAAAACTAGCAAGGTTCTATCCAAGGGGGTTTGATCTAAGGTATCTTGATCAAACCATTTTCAATTGGAATACTTTAAATGGAACTTTTTAAGGCTTAAATCATTATATTTTCTAAAAATATGTGATTTTAGCAAAAAATAGAATCTCTTAGAAATTGTAAACCAACTTTATGGGATCACCCAATGGATATATATAAGAAAGAAGGTTTAAAAAAACCAAGATCAAAAATAAATATACCATAAAAAGATGGAAGAAGTAGGGAAAAGAGAAAGAAGAAAAGACATGAAGTTAGTGATATAAAATACAAATGAAGAAGAGGAGTGTACCACTAAGGGTATTGTTGAGTGCACCATTGTGGTTGTAGTCAAGGAATTAGAAAAGGAGATACCAAATTTAAGTTATAGCATGGAGAGAATAAATAAAATTATGCAAAACATAGAGGGAGAGATTAAAGATTATGGAAAAACCAAGAAAGAGTTATAGCAAGTTATAAGAATCATTACACTGCCCATAACTAGAACACAAACTATTTATCAAGGTTGGATAGAAATTTAACCAAGAATAGAGGAAAATTGGTTAGGTATCACCCTTATACAAAATATCCAAATAATAACACTTGATGCAAAGTATTTAGATGAGTTAGTAACTGGAAGTGTTTTAATAATATGAGGAGAACATGTAGAAAAAAATGGGATTTGTTGAGTTTAACAACCTTTAATGTAATGACACCATTAACTAACCAAATGAAAATTACCAATAGAAAACCATCTCGAAGGATGAAATGATAATTGCAATAGGCACAACCCTTGGACCAAGAGTCACCCTTAATGGCATTAAAATCAAGAAGGATTTCCAAAAAAGTGATAAAATATATTTTAAGTGAACAAGACACAAGAGAATAGGAAGGTGAGATTAATAGCATAGGAACCCTGGGAACATATCACCTTAATGTGGAAAATATAAATAGTAACCATGAGGAAGAAGTAGAAATGAATACATTTAGGAAGCTACCGATTTTTGGAAAAAAGATATAAATGAGGCCCAGAACATAATTTTATCTTGGAATCAATGTGGCAAAGACAACATATAACTAAGTACAACACAAAGTTGTTCTATTTTATTGAGTCCATATGTGGGGACAAACTCAAATTCCATTGAGAAACCTATCCAGAAAGTGACAATGAGTGGGATATCATCAAACAAGAGCTTTTAGCATATTTGGACACTCTAGATCTCCTAACTCATGGGGTAAGAAAATACTGAAAAATCACAAAAAATGAAAATGAAACCATAGAAGAGTTCTATAAGAGATTTAAGGAAGTAACTAGTAGATTGGAGGTGCCACTGATTGAAAAAAAAAGAGTGGTTCATATCCAAAGTAACACCAGAGATTAGAATATATTTAGTTGAAAGAAGCTTTAATACATATTTTAAACTAGTCACTTTAGCTTGTTGGATTGAAAACCAATCTTGGCAAAAACTAGAGAAAGACAAAGAAAAGAATCCATGGAAAAGTTACAACTAGAAGTTAAACAACTAAGACTTAGACGTGATATTATGGTATAAAAAGAGATGTTTGCACAAAGGCCTCATATCCGATGTACACATTGCATGAATGTCACTTAAGAAATTAATTCCTAAAGGAAATAAAAGAAAATAAAGCCAACACAATAAGGGTAGATTTAAGGGCACTACCTAAAAAGATGAAGTTAGTATATTGTGTAACATACAAAATGGGGCAACCTTAAAACAAAAGAATGTCCATCATAATTATTCTATTTTTAAGAGAAGATCCAAATGTATCAAACCATAATTACCAATAAAGTTTGGCATATGTCAAAGGTTGAGTAGAAAGACAACTTTATTCACAGGACCATGGGTATAAAGTACCAAAATGGAAAAAATAGAGAAATATAAGCATCCTACAAAACCAATGGAATCAAAGACCATATAATGATAAAAGGACAATTCAAAGGATAAAGAATATGAGGTAGAGGAAGAAGAAGGTGAATAGATTCCACTAGCTAAATAGTTGTGGTAAACAAGGACACTTCGTAATAAGGTGGTAGGAAGAAGCCATGTGGGTTTTGTGGAAGCACAAAGCATGACATATTTAATTATGGAAAAGTCTAGACCTATTCTAAGAATGAAATACCACACATAAAAGGGTATGGGAGTAAATAGGTAAAACTACACTTGAACAAACACCCTACAATATTATCCTAGAAGATGGCACAGGAATGAAAACCCTAGGAACTTGGAAACAAGTAGAAGTGTTAAAATAGAAAAACAAATTGTAGACTCTGAGGTAGTTGACATTAAAGAAATATTTTATTCATTAGATGAATTACTAGGAATAAGGTGGTTTTTCAATAAAACCGACATTGTAGACTCAAGGAAGGAAGAAATATCATTTGTTGATGAAACCATAATCATCCATATTCCACTAGGAAAAAACCCCAATGAATCATACATAAAGGAAATAAACACAAAAAAATACTATGACTCTAAAAGTAAAAACAGATCTACACAATATCATGATTACCACTACATGGCACCTCTGAAGAACCAAATTTAGAAGGGGAAGTTGAAATAGAAAGTAATTGTTCTTATATAATAGATAACAAAGAAGTATTAAATTTGTGGATGCAAGAAGAACTAAAAATTTGTTCTTGGAGGATTATCAACTTCTATAGAGTATTCATGATTATGTAGACACGAGATAACACTTCACATTCTATCACAAATTCAAATAACCTATTGCAGATTCTTTGAAGTAACTTGGAGTATATTAGAGATAAGCACTCTAGAACATCTCGACAGATAAATCACATCTCACATAGAATTTCACATATCAAAATTCCCAAGTACTCAAGATTAGGAAATCTACTATCATTTAGTACATAGATAGAATAAATTTTCAATGAGGAAGAGTTGAGACTTGATATACTAAAGCATACACTCATCTACAATGTTGCAAGTTGGTGCAACACACACAGAGACCAATTGACCAAATGGGTAATATTAAAAATCCTAATAAAAGCCAAATACCTATCGGAAGAAGGAGAATATAACCAAATACCAAAATATGATAGGAATAGTGTTAGAGTAATCATGCATTAGCTAATAATTAAATAATTATTAGTCTAATTTATTCTCATGCACTTAATCTAAACTTAGGAGTGCTTTTTATGCTTTTATTAGTTAAGCTAGTATTAGACCATTTTGTCTCATCTCATGTCATGTTGAAACTTGTCATGATATGATCCATTTCTCATTTAGGGTTTTTTTATTATAAGCACTCAACCCTCATTGTATTATCTCTTGATCTTTGATATCTTTTGATAGCCTCTTGCTTTCTATAGCTTTTTCTTGTTGAGGAATACTACATATATATTATTTGCAGATCTCTTGCATAGAAGGTGTCTTTGTTCATTATTTGATCATGTGGCTTGTGTTTTTCACAATTCTAAAATGGTATCAGAGCACAACTTAATCAAAGCCTTTTTTCATTTATGAGGATTCTTTCTTCAACAAGGGTTACATGCTTCAAATTTGAATCCCCTTTTCTTTTTTTTTGCTAATTTTGGAGGTAGGTATTCTTTTGGTGCATTTTGGCATGAAAAGGGCCTCACCATTGGATTCAAAGCTATCAAGAAAGTCAGATTTGGCTTTCTTTTTTTGGCTTGATTTGGATTGCTAACGTTACATCTCTAAGGGTTTGAAGTGATTTGTTTTTTTTTTTTTAATTTGGAGGGTAGCTACTTTTTTTGTGCATTTTGGCACAATGCAGATCTCATAGTTGCATTTAGGAGGTCAATTCCATGATTTTTGACTATAAATTTGTCCAATTTGATTGTGAGGAGGTTCTGAGGCAAAAAAAAAATGTGCAAGGGCCCGTACAACCCCTATACGGATTTGCATGCATGACTTTTAAAAAAAAAATTTAACACGTCAATGGTTTTTTAAATTTCTTAATTTTGGGGGTTGGGGCCCTAGCTCAGTTGGCTAAATCTTTCCTATTGCAGGAGGTTGGTCATGAGGTCTAGTCTCCCCCAACCCCGTGGTACCGGAGGGCATGCCGCGCCAACGCCGCCAATCACGTTAAAAATTTTACCAGGCGCACTGCAGTTTATATGGGGTCATGCTACCTGATTCCTGCACCCAATTCGGTATTAAAATAACCGTAAGGTGATCCCAAACTTGTATAGAAGCATAAGTATGGATAAACACAATCTATAGTCAAACATATCATAATGGAATTGGCATTCGCCGAACTGGTCGGCCTCCTCAATTCTAAGCACTTTCTTCCATAGTAGTCAACTTCAACCACATGAGAGTAGTCAAGAATATAGACACTTGGCAACCCTTCAAAGAAGTTTTTCAGTGAGTCCACATCACATGATGCCCTAGTGCATATCATCACTTTCTCTGGCCATTTCTACACATTGTTTGCAAAAGGCAAAGCCAGCAAAAAATCAATTCACTCATAATAATAAATGAAGTTTCTTATTTCTAATTCAACTATTTTCAATTACCTGTATGCTATTGATGAATGGTTCTGATAAACTAAATCAAATAACAGAGTAATGAAGACATACAGTTGCACAGAAGAAAAAAATAGAGTAGATTTACACACTAAAAAATGGAATAGAAGAAAATATATTCACTACATATTTATACAACAATATGTTGTTATCTTCTTACATTGCTAACTGGACTGGAGAGAATGCTATATTTATAGATCTTTCAGAGATTTCTAGAAGATGAACGCAATACATAGAGAGCCGCAGGTCAGTGGAGGAAGTATCTAGAAGCCGGAAGTTTCCAGTGAAATCTACAAGATACGATGGAGAGTTCTATTATTAATATTTCACCTACCTCAACTATGTAGGCAAATAAACAACATTCCAACACCCCCCCCCCCCATAATGTTTATTTGGAGAGAAGAGGAACTGTCTTGAGCTGTAACAAGTTTCTAAGTTTTACAAATTTTACAATAGACAATGCTTTTGTAAATATATCAGCAATTTGATCTTCTATTCCACAGAATTGTAGCTCTATTACTTGACTTTCAATCAAGTCACGGACAAAATGGTGATGTACTTCTATATGGTTAGATCTGGCATGATATACAGGATTTTTCGCTAGCTTGATAGTGCTTTGATTATCACAAAATATTATAGTAGGAGATTCTCGTGGATGGCATGTGTCTTCAAGTAATCTTCTAAGCCATAATGCTTCTTGAGATGCCTTGGATGAACCAATATATTCAGCCTCTGTAGATGATAGTGACACTGTTGATTGCTTCTTGCTGCTCCAAGAAATTGGTCCCGATCCAAGATGAAAGATGTATCCCGAGGTTGATTTTCTATCATCAATATCACCTGCATAATCAGAATCTGTGTACCCAACTAGAGTAGGCTCTCCTCCATATCTATATTCAATGCCAAGCTGATAACTACCCTTAATGTATTTTAATATTCTTTTAGCTACTTTCCAATGTTCAATGTGTGGATCTGCCATGTACCTAGATACAATACCAACTGCTTATGCAATATCTGGTCTAGTTATAGTAAGATACAAAAGGCTCCCAACAAGTTGTCTATATAATTTTCCATCCACCTTCTTCTATGTAGAATTAGCATTCAGTTTTAATCCCATTTCACATCGTGTATTAGATGGTTTACAATCACTCATATTAAATTTTTTCAATACATCAAGAGCATATTTTGTTTGAGAAAGCATGATCCTTTCTTCTTCTTGCCATACTTGCATGCCTAAGAAATAGTGCATTAATCCTAGATCAGTGATTTCAAAAGATTGTTTAAGTTGTTCCTTGGTACTTTCAATACATTCTGTGTGATCTCCTATAATGATCAAATCATCTAAATATAGCACAATAATAACAATTTGACCATCAAGATGCTTTACATACACATCTGGATCAGCTTTACTTCTTTTAAATTCTGCATCTATAAAGTATTCATTTATTTCAGAGTACCATGCCCTTGGAGCTTGTTTAAGACCATATAGTGATTATTTTAATCTACACACTAGATGTTCTTCACCACTTTTAACAAATCCTGGTGGTTGTTGCACGTAAATTTTTTCTTTTAGATCACCATGTAGAAATGCACTTTTTACATCCATTTGAAAGATTTTCCAGCCAAAATTTGCAGCTAGAGCAACTATTGTACAAATTGAACTCATTTTAGCAACTAGAGCAAAGGTTTCAGTATAATCAATACCTTTTGTTTGTGAGAAACCTTTAGCCACTAGCCTCGCTTTGTGTTTTTCAATAGCTCCATTTGATGTGAACTTCGTTCGATAGGTCCACTTGCAACCAACCACATTTTTTCCTTTTGGAAGAGTTGTCAATTCCCAAGTTCCATTTTTCATC
Organism: Sequoia sempervirens; assembly: GCA_007258455.2. NCBI lineage: Eukaryota > Viridiplantae > Streptophyta > Pinopsida > Cupressales > Cupressaceae > Sequoia > Sequoia sempervirens. The sequence continues at coordinate 467,902,160 of VDFB02193867.1, forward strand.
AAGGAATTGTATTCATCTTGCATTGCTACCTCCCATTCTTCTTTTCCTCTTGCTTCCTCATATGTACTTGGAGTATCCACCTGCATCACCCTAGTCATGAGAGCATAGTTAGCAAACATATTTTTAGGGCCTTCTTGGTAGACTTCTTGGATGCTTCTAGTCTTCTATGTGTCTTCATCATCACTTTCACTTGATGCTTCAACTTGTGTTCCTTCTCCTCCTGTAGAAGATTGCACACCTTGATTTGGATCATTAGTAGACTTATCTTCATCAATCAAGATTGGAAAGTAAGATAATGTAGGAGAATTTTCACTCTCAATATCTTCATCAAACCATACATTCCTTTTAATATGAATTTCATTTTTTTTAGGATTATATAACCTATAGCCTTTTGTTTCCTCACTATACCCAACCATTATGTACTTCTCACTTTTATTTTCAAGTTTATTCCTTCTTTCATCAGGAATGTGGATATATGCATTACAACCAAAGACTCTAAAATGAGATACTGTAGGCTTTCTACCACTCCATGCCTCTTCTGGTGTTATGTTCAAGACTGCCTTAGTTGGTGTTTTATTCAAAATATAGACCGCAGTACAAATTGCTTCAGCCCAAAATTTAACATCTATATTTCTAGAGTGAAGCATGCATCTAGCCATTTCTATTATAGTTCTATTTTTTCTTTCAGCAATCCCATTTTGTTGGGGTGAGTAGGAGACAGTTGATTCCTTTTTAATACCATGTTGTTTACAAAAATCTAAGAAAGCTTTTTTCATATATTCCATTCCTCTATCTATTCTTATTATCTTTAGAGATCTTCCACTTTGATTTTCAGTTAATGCCTTGAACTCTTTAAACTTATCAAACACTTCATCCTTCTTTTTTAGAAAATATACCCAAATTCTTCTAGTATAATCATCAATAAAGATGACTGCATACCTTGATCCTGCAAGTGATGGTGTTCTAAAAGGACCCATTACATCACTATGAACCAAATGTAGAGGAGTTTTTGCTCTCCATGATTTACCTTGTGGGAAGCTTTCCACATGTTGTTTTCCCATAGCACATCCTTCACACACCTTGTGACTTGATGAGATTTTTGGAAGCCCATGCACCATATATAGTTTCTCCATAAGCTTGAGACTTTGATAGTTGATATGTCCCATACGCTCATGCCATAACCTACTCACATCATCATATTTGGCAATAGCACACATATTCTCATCTCCACATTTAGAAGTGAATTCTTTGAATTTATATAACCCATTTTCCATTGTACCAATTGCAATCACTTTGTAATTATTACTCACATCCTTGATTAAACATTTGTCAATGTAGGACTCTATTTTATACCCTTGATTTGCAATCTGAGATACATAAAGTAGATTTGTTTTTAATTTAGGAACTAGCTTCACATTTTTTAACACGCCATTATCAACTTTAACATTTCTAGTCCCTTTAACTTCTAAAGCACTATTATTTCCCAAATATATCTTTTCTATATTTCCTTCACTTATTGATTCAAATTGTTCCTTATTGTGAGACATATGTTGTGTAGCACCGGAATCAATAACCCATTCATCCTTAAAAGAATTGTTTTCTTTAAATGCAACACAAAAAGCATTTCTTTTAGAATCAACAAATTTTGTAGACTTATTTGTCTTCTTCTCTGTATCTCTATTCTTTTTGAAACATTCATTAGCTTTGTGACCCATCTTGCCACAATAATTACATTTCCATTTATTTTTATTAAAATCTATAGATGAAACATTTTTATTTTCATACTTCCAATTCCTCTCTTTGGATTGATTATCTTGTGACTTTTTGTAACATTGTTTTCCTTTCATTATAAATGCTTGAGATTCATCACTAAATGATTCTCTTTCCTTAATTTGACGCTTTTCTTCTTGCACTAGCTTAGCACATAACTCTTCAGATTTAATACTTGTTAATTTATCTGCAGTATCTAGTCCTCTTATAAATGATTGATAAAATCCTAGAAGACTTTGTAATATTATTTGCACAAAATCTTTATCATCTACATTCTTTCCAAGAGATGCAAGCTCATTTTTCTTTTCCTCTAATTTACTCAAATGAGGAACTAGCTCTTGTGAATTTGATAATTTCATGTTGTACAATTTTGTGGTAAGAGTTAGAATCCATACATCACCTGAATTTTCATATGTATTTTTCAAAATACCCCATACTTCAACTCCACTTCTCTCATTGCGAACTTCTGGAAGCACTTCATCTGAAAGAGTAAATTTGATCCATGCTGCTGCCTGTTTATCCCTTTTATCCCAATCATCTTGCTCTTTTCCAGCACTTGTTGGTCTTTGTTTACTACCATTAACAATTTCATAGCAATTTCTTAGTGTTAGAAAAATCTCCAAACGAGACACCCAATCATAGTAATTCTTTCCATTTAATTTAACTGTGGGCAATGGAATACCAAAAGAATCCATTATGTAAAATTCCCTCCTTTTTGGATGAGAATGAAAGAGACTTCAAAATTTTTAACACCCAAATTGAAAATTTCTCACCAATGTTCTGTGTAGACACTCTTTCCTTTGCTGCAGTATTGTTTCACTTGCCACAGAGATGTTGGAGCTGCTCACAGCTGAGTTACAACCTGCACAAACAAGATTTCATGCTATAGAATTTCCACACCACTACCCAAGATTTAACATTATGCTCTGATACCATGATAAACTAAATCAAATAACAGAGCAATGAAGACATACAGTTGCACAGAAGAAAAAAGCAGAGCAGATTTACACACTAAAAAATGGAACAGAAGAAAATACATTCACTGCATATTTATACAGCAGTATGCTGTTATCTTCTCACATTGCTAACTGGACTGGAGAGAATGCTATATTTATAGATCTTTCAGAGATTTCTAGAAGATGAACGCAATACACAGAGAGCTGGAGGTCGGTGGAGGAAGTATCTAGAAGCTAGAAGTTTCTAGCGAAATCTACAAGATACGATGGAGAGTTCTATTATTAATATTTCACCTACCTCAGCTATGTAGGCAAATAAACAGTATTCCAACAGGTTCAACAGCTGATATGTGGTTTGTTACGACTACCAGTGACTCCAATCTCTCAGAGTGCTTTAAGCTGACTATAAACGGCGCATTCCAGCGGTTATGCAATTCCAGCTCCTTTAATAATCTCAATTGTTCTAAACCTTCTATCTTCTCCAATTTGTGGCAATTTTTCAAATCAAGTTTTTCAAGAGAAGTTAATTCTGGAAGACTTGGAAGCGCCTCCAACTCTGGACAGTCACTTATCTTGAGCTCCATCAGTGACTTTATGTTTTCTAAAAAATCCATCTTCTTTAATTTGGGGCACATTCGCAAGTCAAATTCTTTAAGAGAAGTTAACTCTGCAAGACATGGAAGCCCATCTAATTCTGAACAGTCATGTACCCTGAGCTTCTTCAATGACTTTATGTTTTCTAAACCTTCCATCTTCTTCAATTTGGGACACATTCGCAAGTCAAATTCTTTAAGAGAAGTTAAATCTGCAAGAGCTGGAAGCCCATCTAATTCTGAACAGTCATATACCATGAGCTCTTCCACTGATCTTATGTTTTCTAAACCTTTTATCTTCTCCAATTTGTGACATTCTAACAATTGAAATCTCTTTAGAGAAGTGAGTTTTGGAAGACTTAGAAGTGCCTCCAACTCTGGACAGTCACTTATCTTAAAGTCTTCCAGTGATCTTATGTTTTCTAAACCTTCTATTTGCTTCAATTTGTGACACATTCCCAAATAAAATTCTGTAAGAGAAGTTAATTTTGCAAGACTCGTAAGCCTGTCTAATTCTGGACAGTCATATATCATGAGCTTCTCCAATGATATTATGTTTTCTAAATCTTCTATCTTCTCCAACTTATGGCATTTTTGCAATTGTAAGTTTTTCAGAAAAGTGGTTTCTTGAAGACTTGGAAGCGCCTTCAACTCTGTACAATCACTTATAGTGAGCTCCTCCAATAATCTTAGGTTTTCTAAACCTTCTATTTTTTCCAATTTGTGGCACATTTGCAATTTTGTCAGAGAAGTCAATTCTGCAAGACTCGGAAGCCCCTCTAATTCTGAACAGTCCTCTATTTTGAGCTCCTCCAGTGATCTTATGTTTTCAAAGCCTTCTATCTTCTCCAACTTATGGAATTTTTCCAATTGAAAGTTTTCTAGAGAAATGATTTCTTGAAAACTTGGAAGCACCTCCAACTCTGGACAGTCATTTATATTGAGCTTCTTCAATGATCTTAGGTTTTCTAAACCTTCTATTTTTTTCAATTTGTGGCGCATTTGCAAGTTAAACTCTTTAAGAGAAGTTAATTTTGCAAGATTGGGAAGCCTCTCTAATTCTGAGTAGTCAATTATTTTGAGCTTCTCCAGTGATCTTATGTTTTCTAAACTTGGAAGCAATTCCAACTCTGTATAGACACTTATAGTGAGCTCCTTCAATGATCTTAGGTTTTCTAAACCTTCTATTTTCTTCAATTTGCAGCACCTTTGCAATTCAAATTTTATAAGAGAAGTTAAATCTGCAAGACTCGGAAGCCCCTCTAATTCTGAACAGTAACTTATATTGAACTCCTTCAATGATCTTAAGTTTTCCAAACTTTCTATTTTCTTCAATTTGTCGCACATTTCCAATATAATTTTTTCAAGGGAAGTTAATTTTGCAAGACTCGGAAGCCCCTCTAATTCTGAACAGTAACTTATATTGAACTCCTTCAATGATCTTAAGTTTTCTAAACTTCTATTTTCTTCAATTTGTCGCACATTTCCAATTTAAATTTTTCAAGGGAAGTTAATTCTGCAAGACTCGGAAGCCCCTCTAGTTCTGAACAGTAACTTATATTGAGCTCCATCAATGATCTTAGGTTTTCTAAACCTTCTATTTTCTTCAATTTGTGGCACCTTTGCAATTCAAAATTTTCAAGATAAGTTAATTCTGCAAGACTCAGAAGCCTGTCTAATTCTAGGGCTAACCAAATGTTAAATGTCCTTAAGAGAAGTTAATTCTGCAAGCCTCGGAAGCCCCTCTAATTCTGAACAGCCATATATCCTGAGATTCTCCAGTGATGTCATACTTTCTAAACTTTCCATCTTCTTCAATTTGGGGCACCATTCCAAATTAAAATTCTTGAGAGAAGTTAATTTTGCGAGACCCGGAAGCCCCTCTAATTTTAGACAGTTACTTATAACGAGCATCTTCAGTGATTTCAAATGTTCTAAACTTTGTATCTTCTCCAATTTGTAGCAGCTTCTTAATTCAAATTGTTTTAGAGAAGTAAACTCTACAAAACATGGAAGCTCGTCTAATTCTCTGCATTCACTTATAGTGAGCTTCTCCAGCGATTTCAAATATTCTGAACTTTGTATCTTCTCCAATTTGTTGCACCTTCGCAATTCAAATTGTTTTAGAGAAGTAAACTCTGCAAAACATGGAAGCCTGTCTAATTCTGTGCATTCACTTATAGTGAGCTTCTCCAGCGATTTCAAATGTTCTAAACTTTGTATCTTCTCCAATTTGTTGCACTTTTGCAATTTGAATTCTTTTAGAGAAGTAAACTCTGCAGAACTTGGAAGCACATCTGGCTCTATGCTCAACTTCCGCAACGATCTCAACTCTTGTAGGCCTTCTATTTTATTGACTTTCCTGCTACCTTTCAACTCAAATTTTTCTAAAGACGTTAATTCTGCAAAACATGGAAGGCTGTCTAAGTCTTCACAGTTGTATATCTGCAGATTCTGAAGGTATTTCAAGCCACGGACACCTCTGATGTCCTTCAGGACATTACAATATCTAACATTTATGGTCTTCAATGTTGGTGGCAGGGTTTCCAACTCCCTTAAATCCTTATTCTCTTCAAGATTAAGAGTCTCGAGGAAGGGACAACAATCTCCGCATATTGAAATCTTGGACACTTTCTTTTCATACAGATATATCTTCTTGAGCATGCACCCTGACCCAAAACTCAGCTCACTGATTGGGGTTCACTGTACTGTCAGACTTTGAAGATGGATTAGTGATTTTGGTAAACAATTCAATCCTGAACCCTCTATAGTTAAATCTCTTAATAAATTAAGATGCTCCACAGAATCCGGAAAAGATTCCAACTTCGTACACCAATCAATTTTAAATGTGGTTAAGGAGGACAAATTCTCAAGAGAGGATGGCAATTTTGTCAAGAAGTTACTCACTATCTCCAACTTGGTTAACTTGGTTTGTTGAAAGATGTTACCTGGCAGTTCCTTCAAGCTGGTCCCTGTTAAATAGAACTCTGTTAAGGAAGCCACTTCTGGGAGGCGCAACCCTTCCCTTTTCCTGCAGTAGTTAAGATTCAAATACCTGAGCTTTGTGAAGTTTTCCAGAATGTGTAACTCTGAATTGATGATGAGCTCCAGGTACCATTTTAAATTAAGATATTCTAGGGGCGTCAGCTTCTTAGAAGAATCTGGCAGCCTTTTCAGGTTGGCGCAATCACTCAAATTTAGGTGTTGTAAGGAGGGCCCAAACAAGTGTGAAAATGTCCCCGATGACATTTTTTTGACACTACAAATATGAATAATAGGCAACAATATCAATACCAAATGTATGACAGTCATGAGCAAAAATATCATGAATATGAACATCAATAATGAATATAAGTAGCAATATCAAGTAATGGGCAGCAAAATCAGAAGTTATAGTGCAAAAAACTCATAAGTTATAGGACAAAAACTAAAGCACGAGGAGGATGCAAAGGCAACCTTTGGTATGTGTTGACAAAATTCTCAAGACAAACCATGAAGGACAACAATGAGCAATGCTAGGGCTAACCAAATGTTAAATGTCAAGACCGAGAGAAAATGAAAGGCAATGATTAAATTTTTTATGATTGTGAAACATTGACAATGTTGGTCCTCATATTGTAGGTTCTTTATGACTAAGTTTTTCATGGACAATGTTGTTAGCAAGATTTGAACGTGAGTTCATATTATCTCATATTATAATGAAGACACTCAAAGACCAAGAGAAAGGGAAAACATCATCTAGAATACACATGAGCACATGAATCATGAAGACTACATGTGAACACATGAATTATACATTAGATGCATGAAGCATACATGTGAATACATGTAATACATGAAATATACACAAGAAGCATGAAGTATACAAGTGAATACTTGAAGTATTCACATGAATCATGAAGAATACATGTGAACACATTAATTATACATTGGAAGCATACTCATTAATACACAAAATACATTAATTATACATGTGAATAAGTGAAGCACAAGTGCTCAAATACACGTAAGTCATGAAGTATACACATGAATACAAAGTATACACATGAAAACACGTAAGTCACAAAATATGCATTGGAATACACATAAGTGACAAAGTATACATGTAAGTTGTATACACTTGAATACCTATAATTCATAGGTTTCAAGTCATGAAGTATACATATGAATACAGATTACAAGTCACAAAGTATTTAAAAAGTATTCACATGTATACACGTAAGTCACAAAGTATGAATACACATATGTCACCAATATACACATGAAAGACACACTCACATAGAAATTCATTATTGGCCTACTTAAGAAGAAGGCTAAATAGTTTATTGAAGAAGCTAACAGGCTAATTAGACTTAACTATAGGAGTGTTTAGATAATTAAATGTCTACTAAATAAAATTTATCATGAATGTTAAAAAGCTATAGGAATGTGTGAAAATTTTAATGTAATAAAAATCAACAACAATTATTTAAGCATTAGATGTAAACAATGCCCATGCCTACAACATTGAGGCATACAATTTACACAATACACATGATAACTCATTCAAGAATGGTAGTGGTAAAATAAGATTTGCATTAAAATCAAAAAGTTGTAAGGCTATACAATGATATATGTCAATAAAAGTATATAATATATCCAATAAAGTCATACATGCTTACTACAAAAGAGCCATATTGACATAAAATGTCACATGTATCAATAGTACAAAACATATGTTCAAAAATTCTACGTAGGTATACAAAAAATGACTAATACATATTCATTTCCCACTAGGAGAAGGAAATAGACCACATGATTCCTTTCACAATTGGTTGGATGGAGTATCTATTGATTCTTTTGTCTTTTGAATGTGCCCACTAGTCCTCCTCTCTTCACTCATCTATAGTTTCAACTGATACAATCAAAAGTACAGATGTAAATATATATAAATTGAATTGTGGAATGACATATAACAAAATAATCACTTATCGCATACAAATAATCATCACTCATTTACAACATTACCACATTGAGGATCTGAAGTGACAACCACTTGTAGCAACCATCAAGATAACAATTAAATTACATTCAAGTATCATGAAAATTTTCAATAATATACCATAGAAGAGAAAATATAATATCAAATTGAATAATCTTTCGCAAACCTCTCTCAAAGCATCAAAACTGCCTATTGTTGAAGCAACTCCATGGTCCATCGTGTCAACAACATCGCCAAGGCTGTCTCAAGTCAACATTTGAAAATGAAACAAAAAATATGAACTTTTTATCACTTTCATTAGTTTCTTTATTTAATTAAAAGCATAGACAAGACAATGAACTTTTTTGAAAAAATCCCTCAAAGTAATTTGGTCTCATGGTGATGGTAAGAAACTAGAGTTTATAACAATGTTTAAAAAACTAGAACAAACAGTACAATGATTCTTGCAAATAGTTTTTAAAGGACAACATGTGACAAAAGATAAGGGTTTTGAAGCTTGTTGAAGCCATGGCATAATGGTCGCACAACAATATAATATAAATCTTATTAAAGAAAAGCTTAATTTAGATAAAAATGGGCTCTTTTTTTTTTACCTGGTTATACAACCGCATGGGAAAATTTTTGTTGATGATTAGGACTGCCTTAAAGAATTGATACACATGTATGAATCCCATTGTGGGCCACTTTCTCAATGCATAATGAAACACATGAATTGTATAAAACATAATAGTAATAGAGGTATTGGTGTGGACATCATGGTTGGAGTTTCATTTGAGACATGCTTTCAAATATCATGCTTCATACAGGGAATCCAACTCAATATACATAAACATGCACCCTTACACCCAATTTTTTTTAAAAATGGATACAAGGACAATGACCATGACCATAAGGGGCATAGGTATAAGGGTAGCTCATGAGTAAGATGCAAAAAATTGTTGCAGTCACTATGATAGAATAAGTATGACAGTGAGAAGCTATATTTGCAAACTTCAAGTGAACTCATTATTCTTGATCACAAGAATAGTCCAAATCATGCATCATCAAGAAATATTAATAATAGTTGTTGCTAGCACAATATCCAAGATGGACAATCATATTATGCTTGTTTGGAAATACAAAATAGTGGATGTAAGTGTCCTATATTTTAAGGGAGATGATGTCAACAATTGTGAAGATACAGATGAGTTCAAAGAAAAGAAGGCTTGTCAATTTTCTCAAACTATAGTTAAAAAAAAACACACAAGGTAGTTATGAATGTATTTGGAAAGATGACCTCCTATATAGAAGAGACCATGGTACTTGCATTAGCAAGACAACAAACAAAGGTTGGTTGGGCTACAATGTGGGTGTTTCTATTTCGCTTGGCAGACGTTGTTATTGCAGGTTGTGTATTTTTCAAATATAGACCTAGATCTTATATGGACTCAAAAATTAAATCCATCTTGGCCCAATACACGCCTCTTAATAGCCAAGGAGAGACTCCCAATCATGTTCATAAAGAATGGTAAATGGACACTACATGAGGTTTTCCAATGGTAATGATAAATGGACTATGAGATCTAATGGTGGAATGTCATAAATAGGCATAAAATCCTATCATAACATTGAAAGAGGGTAGAAATTCCACAAAGGGGTGAAGATAGTGAGAAGTCAACTCTAGGATAGAGTAGAAAAGATAGTCAAATGAAACATCTTCAATGTTTTGAGAACATATTACACTCAAAAAAGGGTGAGGCATTGTTGTTTTCTGAGAAGTAATATGCATCCACAATCACCAAAGAGAGAGAAACAAGCATTGCAAGGGAAATTGGAACATAAAGAATTTAAACTAATTGAGAATGGAGATTTGAAGAAATGAAAAGAAGGAAGATAGAGGCTCAAATGCAACTCAAGAGTGAAGATAACATCAAGTTATTAAGAGCTAAATTCAAATAGAAGTTTGAGAGTATGAATGTAAGGCAAATGAGTTGATGGAGCTTGGGCACATGAGGATGAAGAAAATTCCTTCTACAACACAAATAGGAGGTTGAAAGGCTAGGCAAAAAACTAGAGGAAAAGGAATTTGAAGTCCAAAATATCAGAAGCAATCTCCTAATATAATCTCGGGAAGATAGAATTGAGAATGCTAGTAAAGAACTCAAGATAATCCTTGAAACGTGCTTGGTCAAGGCCAATGAAGAGGCTACAACCATGTCAATGGTATTAGAGAATGTTCAATCTTATGACATGCCCTTGAGATCTAAAAACACAATCACATAACACAATAATTTATAATGCCTCTATAGATAGATGCTAATTGAATGAACTACATGGATTGATCTCAAACAGTAAAAATGACAGTTCTCAATCATAAAGAAGACACTTTCATCAAAGAAAAAGCTATAAGATAGAAAAAATAATATCCTACACCCATCACTTTAAAGAACCTAGTTATCTAAGTTCATGTAGTTTCAAGCATTATTTTAGAATTGTACATGAAAATTTACCAAAACTAGCTAACGTTGTTTTACAACACTATTAATGAATGAAGGTTACCTGAGTGAAAGTTGTTTAAGGACGTGAATAGTGGGGTTTCGAGGTTGAAGGTCCGCCAAAAAACTGTTTGACATCCAAAGCATGTTATTAGACAAACATTCAAATAACATTCAACTATTCACATGCAATAATTATATTTAATACTAACTGCATACCTATGGACTCAATGCAAAAAAAAAGTGTTTGCAAGAATGGTGCACTTATCATGAACACTCTGACCCTAAATTTTCATCATATTGATTTGACTAATTTAGTTATTCTTACATTTCAAAATACAACTTAATAAACAAAATTGAATGAACTTGCTAAATCTTAGCTAGGTATCGATGCTAGATGTTTCATATGCTCTGCAATTCATGTATGTTGTCTAGATGTTTCAAAATACAACTTAATAAACAAAATTGAATGAACTTGCTAAATCTTAGCTAGGTATCGATGCCAGATGTTTCATATGCTCTGCAATTCATGTATGTTGTCTAGATGTTTCAAAATACAACTTAATAAACAAAATTGAATGAACTTGCTAAATCTTAGCTAGGTATTGATGCCAGATGTTTCATATGCTCTGCAATTCATGTATGTTGTCTAGATGCATCCCAAACACTCTCACCATCATACATGCAAATAACACCACAAGAGTTACAATGGTGGTGGGGTGTAACTTCAGGCATATAAGTCTCGTCCACTTTAGGCTCTACTAGAGGCCTTGCACACTGTATAATGCTTTGATGAGCGATCTAATCAACTCCAGTGTGTCCACCTCGACATTGTCCTTCACAACAGAAGGAACGATGACATGCTCCACAATGGATTTGGCCAAGGGTTTTGGTTCCAATTGTGGATTATGTCGTGCACTCAATCTATCATGTGTGGAGCCCCCACCTCTACCTTGAAAGTCTAAAATGTCAAAATAATTTGGCACCATATTGAGTACAAAATCACAATAGAGGTTCCTTAAAAAATACTATGGTACCTCATAGTTATTGCATGGAGGTTGGTAAAAAACCATCCACCACCACTCCCAAAAATTATTTTTATTAATTCATCGTAGCACCTTGGATCTCTAAAAGGGGCACACAAGTTGGATTTGCTATTTTTTTTCTTTTTTTCACATCTGCATATAAAAGTCCACTAGCATAAAATTGTTTTAATTCATATTTAATACACAATTGATTTTAGATAATTTTATAATTAAATATCTCACCTTTATTACTTTGACTGAATTTACTTTGATAAATATAGAAAACATTTATAATTATTGATTTAACCTAATGTAAATCTTTAAATATTTGATGACTAAAAGTTCTCTTTGACATACTATATTATTATTTATGTTATTGTATTGTTTAAGGTCATTTTTAACTCCCTTAAATGAAAAACCAATTGCCTTCTTATTAATGACATTATGTATAAAAATTTGGTTCAATTTTTTTTTTTGGAAGGTTTGAGATCTCAAATTCTATAAATTTCTCAATATATTTTATAACTAGTATTAATAGAATATTAAATTATATTGGTTTTCAATAATTTTAGTAATATTTTTATTTATAATTTATAATTTTTATATTAATTTGTTTGGTGTTTTTGTATTATAATATCTTAATTATATTCATAAAATATGGGGAGATATAACGATGATTTTTTTAAGAGTTATTTTATTTACTCAATTAATAGTTTACATGTTGTATTTAAAGATATTAGAAATTATCTTTAAAAAAAAAAAGTGTGATAATTGATATTGATAGAGTTTTAAATTTTATGGGTTTCTAACAATATTAATAATATTTTTTAAAAAATTATATTATTTTCAGTTTAGTGTATTTTTATTTTTATTATAATATCTCAAATATATTTGTAAAATGTGGAGACATAATAATGAATTATTTTAGTTTCTTTCATATTTATTTTATTTACTCAATTAATAACGCTACTAATATAGAAAAAAATGTGTAAAAGACATTAAAAAATATCATTATGAAGACATCCATTTTTTTTATTAGATTTGTAATTTAAATAGAATGCCTCAAGAGAATGATATCCAAAAATTATGGGTTAATATTTAGTACACTTTTCAAAGTAAAAATAGAACATAATAATTATGAAAATAATGAATGTTAGCTTTTTCAAAAATAATATTAAAAGTTAAATAAAATAAAAAAATACTTTGCAAATAAAATAAAATAAACAACGTATGAATAATAAAATAGTTTATAAAATCCAAATCCAAATTTATATGCCCATGCAATAAATAAAATAATTATATAAATGAAAAAAGAGAACTATTAAATTCACATTGATATCTCTCAACCTTTCTTAAATAAATGTATTTAAGATATCTATACTAGATAATTATTTAAAAATTAGATACATAATTAATAATAAACTTTATAACTATTTTACAATATAATTTTTTATATAAATAAAATTTGTTATGCCTATTACTTTTTAAAGCTTAAAAAATTAGTGAAAACCTTTCACTAAATGTAAAAAACCATACACACTTTTTTTCACTATAATCCCCCTTTCTTCAATTATACTTCAACTTCATTCTCCTTTTATGAATATCAATATTTATAAAATCATTCTATTTCAAATATTTTTAAACTTAAAATCAAAGAATTAAATAAAACTACATTTAATAAAAAGATTTACAATTAATTACCATTGAAAAAGCCTCTACTATGCTCCCCTGTTCGCCCGTCACTAACCATGCCGCTTCCACTTTTACTTTTACATCCTCGCCCTTGCTATTACGTGCAAAAATATCGCCCATGGTTGACCACCAAGACCACGTTGAAAGTTGTGTGAAGACACCCATCCATACCCATTTTCCTTTACCCAATTCGGTATTAAAACAAGTGTAATAAGGTGAGTCCAAACTTATATAGAAGCGCAAGTCTGGATAAACACAATCTATAGTCAAACACATCAGAATGGAATTGGCATTCGCCGAACGGGCCGGCCTCCTCAATTCTAAGTGCTTTCTTCCATAGTAGTCAACTTCGACCACATGAGAGTAGTCAAGAACAGACACACTTGGCAACCCTTCAAAGAAGTTTTTCAGCGAGTCCACATCACATGATGCCCTGGTGCATATCATCACTTTCTCTGGCCATTTCTGCACATTGTTTGCAAAAGGCAAAGCCAGCGAAAAATCAATTCACTCATAATAATAAATGAAGTTTCTTATTTCTAATTCAACTATTTTCAATTACCCGTATGCTACTGACGAATGGTTCAACAGCTGATATGTGGTTTGTTACGACTACCAGTGACTCCAATCTCTCAGAGTGCTTTAAGCTGACTATAAACGGCGCATTCCAGCTGGTATGCAATTCCATCTTCTCCAATAATCTCAATTGTTCTAAACCTTCTATCTTCTCTAATTTGTGGCAATTTTTCAAATCAAGTATTTTAAGAGAAGTTAATTCTGAAAGACTTGGAAGCGCCTCCAACTCTGGACAGTCACTTATCTTTAGCTCCTCCAGTGACTTTATGTCTTCTAAAAATTCCATCTTCTTCAATTTGGGACACATTCGCAAGTCAAATTCTTTAAGAGAAGTTAACTCTGCAAGACATGGAAGCCCATCTAGTTCTGAACAGTCATGTACCCTGAGCTTCTCCAGTGACTTTATGTCTTCTAAAAATTCCATCTTCTTCAATTTGGGACACATTCGCAAGTCAAATTCTTTAAGAGAAGTTAACTCTGCAAGACATGGAAGCCCATCTAGTTCTGAACAGTCATGTACCCTGAGCTTCTCCAGTGACTTTATGTTTTCTAAACCTTCTATCTGCTTCAATTTGGGGCACATTCGCAAGTTAAATTCTTTGAGAGAAGTTAATTCTGCAAGACCTGGTAGCCCATCTAATTCTGAACAGTCATGTACCCTGAGCTTCTCCACTGACCTTATGTTTTTTAAACCTTTTATCTTCTCCAACTTGTGGCATTTTTCCAATTGAAATTGTTTTAGAGAAATGATTTTTGGAAGACTTAGAAGCGCCTCCAACCCTGGATAGTCACTTATCTTAAAGTCTTCCAGTGATCTTATGTTTTCTAAACCTTCTATTTGCTTCAATTTGTGACACATTCCCAAAGCAAATTCTTTAAGAGAAGTTAATTTTGCAAGACTCGGAAGCCTGTCTAATTCTGGACAGTCATATATCCTGAGTTTCTTCAATGATATTATGTTTTCTAAACCTTCTATCTTCTCCAACTTATGGCATTTTTGCAATTGAAATTCTTTTAGAGAAGTGGTTTCTTGAAGACTTGGAACCGCCTTCAACTCTGGACAGTCACTTATCTCGAGCTACTTTAATAATTTTAGGTTTTCTAAACCTTCTATTTTTTCCAATTTGTGGGACATTTGCAATTTTGTAAGAGAAGTTAATTCTCCAAGACTCGGAAACCCCTCTAATTCTGGACAGTCATTTATTCTGAGCTCCTCCAGTGATCTTATGTTTTCTAAGCCTTCTATCTTCTCCAACTTATGGCATTTTTCCAATTGAAATATTTTTAGAGAAATGATTTCTTGAAAACTTGGAAGCACCTCCAACTCTGGACAGTAATATATATTGAGCTCCTCCAATGATCTTAGGTTTTCTAAACCTTCTATTTTTTTCAATTTGTGACACGTTTGCAATATAAACTCCTCAAGAGAAGTTAATTCTGCAAGATTCGGAAGCCTTTCTAATTCTGAGCAGTCATTTATTCTAAGCTTCTCCAGTGATCTTATGTTTTCTAAACTTGAAAGCACCTCCAACTCTGGACAGTCACTTATATTGATCTCCTCCAATAATCTCAGGTTTTCTAAACCTTCTATTTTCTTCAATTTCTGGCACATTTGCAATTCAATTGTTTGAAGAGAAGTTAAATCTGCAAGTCTCGGAAGCCCCTCTAATTCTGAACAGTAACTTATATTGAGCTCCTTCAATGATCTTAGGTTTTCTAAACCTTCTATTTTCTTCAATTTGTGGCACATTTTCAATTCAAAATTTTCAAGATAAGTTAATTCTGCAAGACTCAGAAGCCTGTCTAATTCTTGGCAATTATATATCTGGAGCATCTCCAATGATACTTTTCCTAAACCTTCTATCTTCTTCAACTCATGGCAATTTTGCAATTGAAAGTTTTTCAGAGAAATGGCTTCTTCAAGACTTGGAAGCGCCTCCAACTCTGAACAGTCACCTATATTGAGCTCCTTCAATAATCTTAGGTTACCTAAACCTTCTATTTTCTTCAATTTGTGGCACATTTGCAATTCAAATTCGTTAAGAGGAGTTAATTCTGCAAGCCTCGGAAGCCCCTCTAATTCTGAACAGCCATATATCCTGAGATTCTCCAGTGATGTCATACTTTCTAAACCTTCCATGTTCTTCAATTTGGGGCACCATTCCAAATTAAAATTCTTGAGAGAAGTTAATTCTGCGAGACCCGGAAGCCCCTCTAATTTTAGACAGTTACTTATAACGAGCATCTTTAGTGATTTCAAATATTCTAAACTTTGTATCTTCTCCAATTTGTAGCAGCTTCTTAATTCAAATTGTTTTAGAGAAGTAAACTCTGCAAAACATGGAAGCTCGTCTAATTCTCTGCATTCACTTATAGTGAGCTTCTCCAGCGATTTCAAATGTTCTAAACTTTGTACCTTCTCCAATTTGTTGCACCCCCGCAATTCAAATTGTTTTAGAGAAGTAAACTCTGCAAAACATGGAAGCCTGTCTAATTCTGTGCATTCACTTATAGTGAGCTTCTCCAGCGATTTCAAATGTTCTAAACTTTGAATCTTCTCCAATTTGTTGCACTTTTGCAATTCAAATTCTTTTAGAGAAGTAAACCCTGCAAAACTTGGAAGCACATCTGGCTCTATGCTCAACTTCCGCAACGAAGTCAACTCTTGTAGGCCTTCTATTTTATTGACTTTCCTGCTACCTTTCAACTCAAATTTTTCTAAAGACGTTAATTCTGCAAAACATGGAAGGCTGTCCAACTCTTCACAGTTGTATATCTGCAGATTCTGAAGGTTTCTCAAGCCACGGACACCTCTGATGTCCTTCAGGACATCACAATATCCAACATTTATGGTCTCCAATGTTGGTGGCAGGGTTTCCAACTCCCTTAAATCATTATTATGTTCAAGATTAAGAGTCTCGAGGAAGGGACAACAATCTCCGCATATTGAAATCTTGGACACTTTCGTTTCATTCAGATCTATCCTCTTGAGCTTGCACCCTGACCCAAAACTCACCTCACTGATTGGGGTGTAGCTTATTCTCAGGCTTTGAAGATAGATTAGTGATTCTGGTAAACACTTCACTCCTGACCTCTCTATAGTTAAATCTCTTAATAGATTAAGATGCTTCAGAGAATCTGGTAAATATTCCAACTTCTTACACGATTGGATTTTAAATGTGGTTAAGGAGGACAAATTCTCAAGAGAGGATGGCCATGATGTCAAGAAGTTACTCCCTATCTGCAACTTGGCTAACTTGGTTTGTTGAAAGATGTTACCTGGCAGTTCCTTCAAACTGGTCCCTGTTAAATAGAGCTCTATTAAGGAAGCCACTTCTGGGAGGCGAAACTCTTCCAAATTCCAGCATCTCTCAAGATTCAAACACCTGAGCATTGTCATTTTTTCCAGAATCTGTAACTCCGAATTGATGATGAGCCTCCGGCACCCTTCTAAATTAAGATAGTCTAGGAGCGTCAGCTTCTTCGAAGAATCTGGCAGGCTTTTTAACTTGTAGCAACCACTCAAATTTAGGTGTCGTAAATTTGTCAACTGGCCGAAATTACTCGGCAGGGATGACAGATTTGTACATCCTTTGATCTCCAGGTGCTCCAGCGATTGGAGATGACAAAATTCTTGTGGGAGGTTGCTCAATGTATCACAGCTGTCATAATCCTCACCTATTGATATCTTTTTCAAATTCTTCAGATGTCCTATTGACTTTGGAATTCCCCGCAAACTAATGTATCCCTGAATAACCAACTCTGTTAGCTGCAAAGGAGCCTGCAGCCAATTTGGATACGATTAATATACAATAAATTAAAAAGTATTTCCCAAGAGCCATAGAGTAATATACTTACGTCCGCATCCCGTTCCCACAAATCTTCTAACCTCCGAGCGTTGTCAAATTCTAAAATTCTTAATTTTTTCAATGAAAGCCAGGATGGAAGATTTTTGTGCTTAAACTCATTAAACTGAAGCCAGACCAGATCTCTTGATATTTCGTTATGTTCCTGGTTAATAAAAACTCCATCACCAACAAAAATCTTCAATCCAAGCAAGCGGGGCGCGATGCTATGCTCTCCTTGGCTTGTGTTTATTATGATCTTCCCTTGCCATTGGTAACAATTCTCACCAACTGCGTTTGCGATTCCTCGGACTCGTATCGCTTGCTGAATAGTCAGAAGGAAAAATAAGAAATACTGTAAAGTAATATAATTGGAGAACCTGATTACCATCTTATGATTAATAAAACCATAAAAGAAGGCATTGACTTCACCTGTTGAGGGGGAATCTCGATGACCTGCTGTGGAGACCAAAGGCGATGAGGTGACTGTCCATTTGCGATGTCCCTACCCAGATCTCTCAAGTGATCATGCATTCTTATGTAACCATTTTGGTCCTCTTCAACAAGACACTTATTGAAAAGGGTTTCCCAACCAAGCAATCCATCCCACTCTGTGTCCCATGCTGCAATGGCCGCACTTTTTCTACGTCCAATGAACAAACACGCTACATCCAAGAACATCCTCGTGTCTTGTTTCTCTAGCGCATCATAGCTGACTTTGAGCTTCTTTTTGACGTCCTCGTGGGGTATCTGGGAAAATTTATTGAACGTACGCTGCCAATAATCCATATCAGACCTGCCATAAAGCTGTCCCCCTAAGACCTTGAGTGATAGAGGCAGTCCTTGGCAGGCATTCAAGAACTTCTCAACGAGATCCTCAAAGTCTAAAGGTGGAGAATTTTGTAAAAATGCATGCCAACAAAAAAGTTCTTTGGCATGGGTGGCATTCAGAGGTCTCATTCGATAAATGGTAGAGATGTCCCACTGTTGAAGAACCTTTGCATCACGAGTAGTAACAATAATCAAACTTCCGTCACCAAGGCTCTCCTTAGATGGTAGTAGAGCATCCAGCTGGTCTATATGATCCACGTCATCCAAAACAATAAGCACAGTCACAGCCCTTAACAAGCGGGTTTTAAGAATCTGTTTTCCTTTGTCTAGATTGTCATAGTTTAGGTCTTTGGCATCAAGGTCTTTTAAAAGTGTTTTCTGTTTTTCAAGTAGCAGGCCTTTCCTGTCAGCATCTCGAACATCAGACAGAAAAGTAGAGCAATCCATGGTAGAGCTTCTCCTGTTAAAAATTTCTTTTGCAAGAGTGGTTTTGCCGGAGCCACCCATGCCCCAGATCCCCACAATGCGTATCAAGCCAGCAAATTGAAGTAAAGATGTGTTGAAGTCTTGTACAACTTCATCCAGACCTGCTGGATGCTTGGCAACCTCCAATGGCACCGTGTCCATCTTTTTCAATACACGATTCACCACATTCTTCACTGCCCTCTGCTCGTCACTGAACAACGGGAAACACAATAGAGTAAATATCTAACGCAAGTTAGAGTAGTTTTGAAAAGATAAAGGGCTCTAGTCAGGGTTTTAATCTCTGTGGATAATGCATGCTTTTAAGTGACAATTCTTTTTCCCCAATGATCGATAGGGAAATTTTGTCTAATTTTGTTTTGTTTTGTTTTTGCTGCTGCCCGTAGAAACACGTCAGTTTTCACTGTATTTGTATTTTTGTTTACTTGGAGCTTCAATAGGTTTAATATATAATTTTTTATTCTTAATAAAAATAAATAGATATTAATAAATGAAATTTAAAATCTATATTAATGTTTACCGTAATTCAAATAAGTTAATTAAGTTGTAAGAAAATTAAAATTGTAAGAAGAAAAAAATAATGAATTGTTTTGATGAATCTTGGAATGTATTGTATATTATTTCATTTTTCTAATAAATAAAACTACACACCTTTGATATCATAATAAATAAAAGATCTCATAGACAATTATAAATTTCTCTAATAAATAATATAACTTATCACAAATTTCTATGTGGATAGACATTTGAGAATAGCATCAATGAATCTCATATTACGTACATAAAAAATTACTATAACTACAAAATTAAATTTTTTAAAAATAGCATATAAGTATATAATATTTACTACATTTATCAAGAAAAAACAATTAAGACCCCATATACACCTCTTTGCACCCTCAAACCACCACCTTTTTACTTTAGAATTTATATTTACTTATCATGTTGTGTGTGGAGCTCACGTTAAAAAAAATTACCTTCCTCTTGAGAAAGAGGAACATAATACATGTGTCTTTTTCTTTGATTTTTTTTTTTTTGTTAAAAGAATAGGATGTTCCAATGAGCTATTGTGCCACATGCAAAATTGTTGATCAATTTCTTATTCTTCAACCTATCTACAGGCATATCTTCATTACAACATGAAATGAAGGAAGAAGAAGAAGACAATCATCAATGCAAACATGCAAAATAAAATTCCTTATATTTTGACAACTTGTTTTTATATTGTTTGTCAAGGCTTCATAAAATTTTATAAGAATTGTTTTCCTTCACAAATTGCTACTTATGTTGAATTAGAAGTTTAAAATTAGATTAAAATGTGTGTTTCCTTAACTTGTCTATGAGTTGGAACATTTTCAAAAAAAATATAACTTGAACTAAGATCATTTAAGATGATAGAGCTAAGCAATGCCATTCTCAAGCTTTCCATCTATTACATAATATTTTTGCTTCTTGATTTTATCTTTAATATACATTATTACATCCTCTTTATCACCCATCTTTATATTGAAAAGAAATTCTATTAGCAGATCAATTCTTTTGTAAAATGATTATTTGTCATAAAGATCAAGTAATATTCCCCATGTTTTCCAAGCTTTAAATTTCAATGTACCAAATGAATAATTATTTTCATGAATACACAGATTTTATCAAGACTAAATCCTATCTATTATCTTTATTAAATTCTACTAAATTTATGGCTTTAATAAATAATATAAATTGTCTTAAAATAATGTTCCATAAATCATTAAGTATTAAATTAATCTTCATGTTTTTACTTTATTCTTTATAATTTTTGAACACTTTATTTCTCCACTTATTTCTTAAAAAATCTAACACATGTCCCTTTCAAAACGAGATTTACAAAATCCATTCTATTAGCTTTTGATCACTCTTTTTCTATAGTTTTCAATTACAATAGCCTTGACCCCTTCACTTTAAAAATATATATTTACAATAATAAAATATTTAAAAATGAAAATCCTCGAGCCTTCAAGTATTGATCTTTCCTACTCAAAACAAAAGTACAACTACCACAAAATTTGATGTGAAAAGGTGAGGAAACCCTTTTTTTTTCTTGGGTTCCACTCTGTAACAAACAATGAATCATGAACAAAGCTTTGGATATATATATATATATATATATGAATATTGATTTGTTATATCTTCTAAATTTGATTATAAGTGGCACAAAGAAAGGGAAATGAAATAATTATTATAATTGAATTATTATAATTGAGGATTGAAACATTTTAAAAGTAAATGTATACATCTATGCCATGGTGCATTCCACTGTGTAACAAACAATGAATTATGAACAAAGCTTTGGATATATATATATATAAGAATATTGATTTGTTATATCTTGTAAATTTGATTATATAAGAATATTGATTTGTTGTGTCTTTTAAATTTGATTATAAGTGGCACAAAGAAAGGGAAATGAAATAATTATTATAATTGAGGATTGAAACTTTTTAAAAGTAAATGTATACATCTATGCCATGGTGCATTCAGTAGAATGGACAATCATGCATGTGTAATATGATTGTAATGGTCTAGTAGAAATAAGTGAAATTTTTATCAAAATCTCAATGATAACAAGAAAAAAAAAATTATAACAATTCACCGATGGAAAATTCACCGCTAGCAATTCATCGATGGAAAATTCACCGAAGGAAAATTCACCAAAGGAAAATTCACCACCAAATAAAATTTAAAAATATTTGGTAGTGAATTCATCCCGGCCATGAATTTTGCATCGGTGAATTGCTGGCAATGAATTTTCCTAGAGCCTAAATGTTTATTTTTATTAATTAGAATATAAAAAATTATTAAAAGTTAAGGGAGAGGAGCTATCTTTGTCCATAAGATTTGTAAGATCTAATATGAAGTACTCCAATGTATATATTGTCATCTTAATAATTATATGTACATAACATTTTTCCACATAACAACAATGTCTATTTAGATGAACACCTTATCTTATAAATAACATATTTATATTAGATAGTTATAATATTTTATATGAATGAAAAAATATTTTTCACTTATTACTGAATGTATTTATGAATTTTTACATGACATTCATAAATTGTCATATTGTAAGGGTCCATCTTGACAAAAAATTGACCATTTATTGATATATATACAAACTAGTATTGACAATACATAATATAAATATGTTGCAACTCTAAATCTTACAATCATAATTACTATACAAACAATAGCACCTTTCCTAACTATCAACCCCTCCACTAACTTATTGAAATTGATATTGGTATAAGAAAATGATGCATGAGCATCCTCCAAAACAGTATCGGCATCAATTTTTGGTTTCTTTTTATTTTGGCGTTGAAAACTTTGATTCTTTGATATGTATTTGTCAATTGTCGGTCTGTCTTTTAAATTTCCAATTTTGTAATTAATTATCCTTGAAATTGAAATTCTATATGAACTGTCTCACTATGAAATTTATTTTATTGAAATTTTATGGATGATTAAAATATTAAGAAACATGAGAGAAAACAGGTTGGCATGGAAGTTTGAGGGATGCCAGACAAAGGTGAAATCAACATAGAACTGAAATGACTATTAATAAAAAGGGGGCCAAAAGGCCACGCCATATGCTGAGAAGTTGGAAGGATGCGAACCAAGGCTGTTGACTGGGGTGAGCGTGAGAAAAGAGCAGGAAAAAGATATGTGAAAGAATGCAGCCACAAGAGACTGCATAGGGAGGCGCGTGGGAAATAGAGTAGACCATAGAATTTGGATGAATTTTGGCAGAAATAATATATGAAGAAGAGACACGCAGGAGTATGGAGCATGAGAATAATTTGAAAACAGTGGAAAGTAAATAAATTGTAGCCACAGGAAAATAGATAGGGGTGCGTGGAGAATTAGAGGAGGACAGCAGAAAGGATAATGTAATTTGGCAGAAATCATATTTGAAGAGAACATCAAATGCAACCACAAGGAAATACACAGGGGCACCTGGGAATTGGTGTGTGAACAGCAAAAAGTTGTAAGTAGTTTGAGCATTGATTAGTGTGTAAAGAAAAACATCCAGTGCAGGAATTTGGAAGAGAGAAATATGAAATTCAAAGACAATTACAAAACACAGCCAGAGGAGTTAAGAGGAGTGCGCAGAGTAAAGAATCAATCAGAGGAAATCAAGAATCAATGCACAGGAAAGGCCAATATAAAGAAAATGTGTTAAACTTTGATGAACATAATTTGATGGAATGATTAGTAGATGAAAATGAAAAATAAATTGATTTATTTGATTGTTAGAATAGCAGGATCGTAAAGAAATTTTTTTTACAAAATTTTTTATTCTCTTTAAATTTTTGAATTGGAAATTGAATTTGTGGTGTTTATGAATTCAAAGATTTGTTCTTTATTTTATTAAGTGCTTATTTCATTTGTTTGATAAGACAATTGAAATTTGAACTGCATTAGAAAAAGGATGCTACAACTTTCTTTAGCACTCACTAGCTAATATGATATTCATTCTAATAAATAGAAGGTATTTTCCACAATGTGTCAAATTATGATATTTCTAATAGATTCCACAGTGTGGTTATTTTAGTCAAACTCATTGACCACTATTGAATGAGAGGTGGGTTATTGTGAACCATTACTCATGAAACATGGGTCAATGAGTTTGACTTGTAAAACTAAATCCTGCTAGCAATATTATCACATTCATTATTTCAAATGTTTTCAGTTATTGTTTTAATTTTCTTTAAGATTATTACACTCAAGACGTTCCCTATGTGAACTTCATTGAGCTCATTTTGTCCATGAATGATGTATGGTCTTAAACAAGACATAAAAGACAATCTATATAATCATGACTATTCCTCATATCATTGATTTTTATTCACACTGTTTTTCATATTCACCATTTGTTATTTGCCTTATTTTTACCCATTGTTTTATTTTTGCCATCCTTTTATTTTATGAATTCATCATCTGTCCCAGCCTTCATTAGAGGTCTGAGAATTTGTGCCTTCCATAAACCAAATAGTCATTTGTGACCAAGTGAGAAACATTTGCATCCAATTTGATTGCATTTAATTTTGTACGCTATTATGTGAAGAGGGACTTAATTAATGGACTTGTGTTTCTCCTTTTATTTTTTAATTTTTTTAATAAATTAATTTAAAATATTATATATTATGTTTATATTTAATAATATATATTATATAGAATACAATAATCAATGATAAATAGAAATAAAATTTAAATTTATATATAATTAAATAACAAATATGTATTAAATATTTAAATAAATATATTTAAAACAAATGTATAGTTTTAGAATGTAATAATATTTTTAAAATATATTGAATAATTCACATTATATAAATATTTCTAAAATGTTTAGGACTACTGGAGTGTCACGACTGCATATATCTTCGGATGCCAGGGTATCAAATTTTGTGGATGGATACGAGTATCCTGGGTACAATCTATGGAAAAAAATTGATGCGAAACAGTGACAGATCCCTGCTAAGTATTCAGCCTCTTTTTGGGTCGAGCTTTGGGGAGGCGGCGTTGCATGAGGTGTCAAGAAATGGGCATGTAGTTACAGAAGCCGAGCCCCATTTGAAGGCTCACCCCCTCAGATGTGCCATCTCCTCTCCCACGGTGATCCTGGGTGATGATTTCAGATGTGAAGTAGCAGAAAATAAAGCCTTCATTATAGAAAAAGGTTTAATCGAGTGGTTCAAAAGGTTTTGGCCAAGCCTCTCTGAGTTGCATAAATGGATAAAAAAGTATGGAGTCTAATTTTAGAAGGTGATCCCCAAATTTATCCTTGGTACTCAAGGATTCTTTGTGGTGGTTTTTGACACTGTTCGGAATCACGAGATAGTGATTACCAATGGAGATGTGAGGAGCACTTGCTGAAACCCTGGTATCCTTCATTCAACTCTACATCTGAAACATTCATGATAGTTCCAATCTGGGTAAGACTTCTGAATCTTCCATTTCAATTTTGATTCAATTCCTATTTTGAGATTGTGGGTAATTCGTTGGGAAAATTTCCATTGAAGAGGGATCATCAAACTACGTGCATACAACTTATGCCTGCATCTTGCTGGATATTGATATTACTAAGGATCTCTTGGAGATATCTCCCTCAATAGTGTCGGTGGGTGTTGGAACCAATTATTGGATTATGAAGGACTTCCTTTCCACTATTGTATGTGCTTTAGCACGGGTCACATGGCTGCCCAATATGTCAAATAGAATATTTTGGGCAAGCCACTTGATGGAGAGAGGCCTCCCTCTACCATTAGTCGATAGAAAAGAAGATACCATTTCTTGCTAGGAAATTGATGTACAGGTTGGCAAAGAGAAAACACATGGGGACAAATGCCCAAAGGATACACCTATTTCTGACAAATCCAATATTGGGAATGATTCGCCTCTGTCATGGAGGGATTGTGTGAAGGCCACAAAGGATCGTAACCAGACTTGAGTCTTGGAAAATCAAATAGAGTTCTCTGAGATAATGTCTCTTGAAGGGGGAAATTTATCCACGAAGTCTACAGATGCGAGAACACATGGAGGGATGGAAGAGGGTCAATGTACAGTGGTGCAAAGGAAAAGAAAGAAAAATGAATTAACAACATTCAAGATGTACCTTCGTTTCCATACCAAAAAAAAAATTGGAGCCACTCGTAAAACATCATTATGTAATTGGATCTCTCTTGCTTTCTTGTTCCTTATGGCATTTCATTGGTTAGTAATTGGGATCTAAATGCTACTTTAGTACTGGTAAGCTTAGTTAAATCCCAAAAATTTTGTATAGTTGAATTTTTTTTTAGTTAAGTGCAATGTCCTTAGTTCTAGGGCCATACATTATTATTTCTTGATATTAATATATGTAGCTTAGTTGTCTGTATCTAGGAAAAAAAATATAATAATTTATATTATAAAACATTTAAATATTATATATAGCAATAAATATATTTCATTTAAATATACAATTTAGAATATAATATAATATAATATTCAAATATATACATATATAATTTAAATTTTAGTTTAAGTGTCTCTTCTTTCATGTTAAACCAATAACAATTCATCACTAAGAATATGATTATAGATTAAGCTAATAGTAATTATGTGTGTATTATATTAATCATATTTTAAAAAAATTAAATTATGCAAATTAATTACAATTTAACTCTATCTTTATTTTTAGAGGATTCATTTTTTTTGTAACTTTTTATGTTTGGTTTTACTTGCAACTTTTAATATAAAAATTAAAATATTAGCTTTCACAATTTTAATATAGTTTACTAGTATTTTAATTTTTGAAGTTCAATTTATTTAAGAATTAATTTATTCATACTTAAATTTATAATATATTTTTTTATTTCTTAATATTAAACTTATCTTTCAATTAATTTTTATATTGTTTGTAATATATTTATTATATTTCTTAGGTATATATTTTATTAATATTTCAGTTTCTTTTAAATTAAAAATTGATTTTTTTTTTTTTTGTTTAGTATATACTATATATTATAACTTTGGATTTAGATTATTTTGTTTTGATTTTTAATTGAGATTTAAGTTTGAAATTTATTTTAATTATTTTCCTTTCTATGAAATTACAAATAATAATTAAAATTTATTACAATTAATTTAAATCTTATTAAAATTTCAATTATTATACAACAATTATATTTTAAACTTACAAAAAATAAAATAAGTTTCAAGCTTAAAATCTAAATTAAAAGTTAAAGAGAGAAACTAAAAATTAATAAGGCCTCCACTTGCATTTGACCATAATTTATTCATACTTAAATTTATAATATTTTTTTTATTTCTTAATATTAAACTTATCTTTCAATTAATTTTTATATTGTTTGTAATATAT
This sequence comes from Sequoia sempervirens, assembly GCA_007258455.2. Taxonomy (NCBI): domain Eukaryota; kingdom Viridiplantae; phylum Streptophyta; class Pinopsida; order Cupressales; family Cupressaceae; genus Sequoia; species Sequoia sempervirens. The sequence continues at coordinate 467,929,286 of VDFB02193867.1, forward strand.
TTATTATATTTCTTAGGTATATATTTTATCTAAGTTACCGGATTCGCTAGTAAAGGCCCCGGGTACGATTCGGGTTCGGTCCGGGTTCAAAATTCGGGTCCGGTTCGGGTCAGATTCGCCCTGGGTTTGATTTTTTGACTGTGGGTTTGATCAGGGTTCGAAAACCTGACTGTGGGTTCAATCAAGGTTCGAAAACCTGACTGTGGGTTCGAAAAGTGTGAAAATTTTTGTGTGTGGAAGTCAAACGTAAGCCAATTTTGCAATTCTCAATTCTTGCATACTCATCTTATGGACTTATTCCTTCCTAGCACATATTATGAATATTTCTCATTTGCTACAGAAGATAAATTCCTCATTTTTGAACCACTGATAGCAAAGAGATTCACAATAAGACTTTACTAATTTATAATTATATGACACTATTAAGTGAATTGAACTTGTCTTTTGCTCAATAAATGAAAGGAAAAACTACTTATGACATTAGTAAATTCAATTTTTATGCATGTTATTAAAAATCCTTTTACAAATTTTTGTATGTTTCATTGTTTGGAAAATTTGCCAAGTCTGAGTTTTTAAAACATTTTAGGTCCGTCAGATTTTGAACTATGATCTATATTCCTCCTCTCCTAGGTTCTTCACCTTATATAGGCACATGATATTTGAGCCCTTGAATGTAAATGAGGACAATTACCTGGTAGACACATCAATGGTTATAGTTACAAGGGAGATGTAGGTTTGAGATAACGCATTGAAACAAATTCCTTGCACTTCTTAAAATGAACATTTTCCAGGAAACTTTTCATGATATGTTGGGGAAGAACTTGAAATGGGTAAAATTTACTTGTGTTGACAGGACATTATAACAAAATCAGCTGCAAGCTTTGATTTTATAATGTCCTTGATAAGAAGTCTCTCTGCAAATTCTTCAGTTGGCAGAAGAAATCATTGTGCCAAAACCTCCACAGCCTCACACTCAATGAAAAAAGGGATCTCAAACTGCTAACGAGGAACAACTCATTCACTTCTAGTTCTGGGCATGAATGTTCAATGCATCCATCTTCACCATGCTGGGCAATCAGCGGACTGCTCATTTCTGTGGCCTTTTTATGATCTTTAGCATTGGAACACTACTCCATACTTCTCTTGTCTAGACTATAAAGTATAAAGGATTGAAAATTCTTAATTTGATGAAATGATAGTCCTAAGATGAGAATTTATATAACCATGCCTATTTTGAAACTTCACATCTAATACTGCATCAACAAGAACTTACGAATTCTATTCCAAACTTCCAAGGCAAGGACACCCAAAAAATCTCTCAGATTCTTCTACGATCTGCAAGAAAAAGGTTTTGGCTCTTTCACAATGTAAATACTAAATAATTATGTAACACTGTTTTCTTGTTTGCCTTTCACACAGAAAAATGTTCACACTTTTCAGACTGATCAATGATCAATAATGGCTGATTGTAAACACTTGACACTTTTATGTTTGAACTTTAATTTATAATTTTATATCATGACATTCGAGTATCACTAATATTTTAATGTTTGACTATGAAAGTGGTGGTGTATTTTTGCTATGTTATTTGACTATTAATATGGTGGTATATTCTGAACTTAATTATTGCTGCAAATATGTATATATTTCTGATTTTTATATGTTTTTGTATTACCGAACCCAAAACGAACCCAACCCCAAAAAAAAAATTTCCCGAACCGGCGAACAGGGTTCTCGCACCCGAACCGAACCCAAAACTGAACCGGTAACTTAGTATTTTATTAATATTTTAGTTTCTTCTAAATTAAAGAATTGATTTTTTTTTTTTTGTTTAGTATATATTATAACTTTGCATTTAGATTATTTTGTTTTGGTTTTTAATTGAGATTTAAGTTTGAAATTTATTTTGATTATTTTCCTTTCTATGAAATTACAAATAATAATTAAAATTTATTACAATTAATTTAAATCTTATCAAAATTTCAATTATTATACAACAATTATATTTTAAACTTATATAAAATAAAATAAGTTTTAAGCTTAAAATCTAAATTAAAAGTTAAAGAGAGAAACTAAAAATTAATAAGGCCTCCACTTGCATTTGACCAATTTATTTAACACAACAGTGGATGAATTGGAAGCCATGTTCCTAAAGCTTTTGACCAAGATTTGTCTAGACTACTTGATCTTCAACTTCATGCTTTGGTGGGTGAGGAGAGCCACATCCAAATTTGGTGAAACTTCTATCACTTTCTATACATTTGGTGCCTTGATTTTATAACTTGTCATTTTCCAAAATGTATTGAAATATGTTTTGTCGAAGTTTATAGATGTAGGGTAATAAAACAATCGCTTTGTTTTTAAATGGATGGACTTATGCATCCCTACGGTTAACAAATACTAGAGCATCCCCTGTAAAATTTTAATCTCACGCTGGGAAAGCATTTCATTTGGCAATTCTAGAGAATTCCGTGTAAAATTTTAAACTCATGCTAGGGAAAAAGGAAGTCCCCATGATTTAAGGAAATATTTCTTTAGCCTATTTCAAAAGCATATATGTGCTGGAAAATTTTAAGTGTTTTATTAAAATATACATTATTAAATAAAATAAATAATCGCTTTATTTTTATTTTATTTTTTTAAAATAATTTTTAACATTTTAAAAAATGAGGAAGCATTTTTTTAGCCAATTTTAAAAGTATATAAGTGACGGAAAACTTCAAGTGTTTTATTAATTTATACATTATTAAATAAAACAAATAATTATTTTGTTTTATTTATTTTTTTATTTTTAAAAAATAACTTTTAACATTTAAAAAAATAAATAAGTTAAAATGTTAAAAGTTATTTTTTAAAAATCAAAAAATAAATAAAACAAGAGAATTATTTATTTTATTTAATAATGTATAAATTAATAAAACACTTAAGAGTTTTCCAACACATATATGCTTTTGAAATAGGCTAAAGAAATACTTGCTCGAATCATGTGAACTTGAATCCATGCCCCAATGCAAATATGGGGCTGGATAGTACTATCATCCTAATGGAGGGTACCCTTTTTCTTCGCCTCACAATTGTAGTGCCACTTGCCTTGTTAACATGGGACGACACCCCAACAAATCTACAACATGCCCTATGAATCAAAAAGGTTTGAATACAAGCAAATAGTATGATTTCTTATTTTTCAATTTGATGGCATCATAATTTTGACATAATAATAATGTCACCATAGTGCGTGCTTAGATTTTCTTTCTAAATAAAGCTTTTATTCAATTAAAAGAATACATTCTTATGTTTTTTAATAAAATTATTTAAAAATACTACAGTTGTAAAGGTCTTAAACTAGAATTATATATTATTAATATTTTTATTCTAAAAAACTATAATATAATATGTTAAAATTTATTATATTATTTAAAATTTATCATTAATAATTATAATATTTAAGAGTAGGGGGCTTGGTTCGATTGGCTAAAGCATCATGTTGTAGGAAAGAGGTCATGAGGTCCAATCTGCCCCATCCTCGTAGTACCGGCATGTCACACCAACATAGCCATGAAAAAAAAATAAAAATAGGAGACTACCCAATTCCTTCAATCTAAAAAAATATAATATTTAATCTATATAATTGTATCATTAATGATCACAAATATTATATATATTAGTAAAAACATAATTATAATTATATATAACTATAATTATGTTAATGCTTTTATATACAATATTAATACAATAGTATTATTAACTACTTTATTATAATTATTAATATATTAACTTTATAATATGTATATTATCTACATAATATTAATTTATAATATAGTTACCAATAATACAAAACTATAATATATATATATATATATATATAAACAATCTAATAACTTTATTGACTAAGAGAGGGAATAAATGACCTAAAGAGATGAACAAAGAAATGCAAAAAGGTAAGAAAGAGAAAAGTGATAGAGAGAGATAGAGGAAGAGAGAAGACAAATATAGAGTGAAATAGGGCAGCGAGAGGAAGAGAGATTGAGTCTCTACTTCTCCTCTCTCCTCTCTCTATTTCTCTACCTCCCTCTACCACTCTATCTATTTATATATATTTATCTCCCTCTCTATATCTATATGTATATCTCTCACTCATATACAAGTACACTCCTTGTTTTACACTCCTTATCTCCATCTCTCTTATCTTTCCCCTCCATCTCTCTATCTCTTTCCCTCTCTCTATATCTCTTATTACTTGTCTATGTCTTTATCTATCTCTATTACTTATTATCTCTATCTCTATCTTTCTATCACTACCTCTATATACATATATATCTTTTATCTCTATCTATCCCTCTCTTATCTCTATCATTATCTCTCCCTATCCTTCTCTCCATCTTCATCTCTATTTATATCTTCCTCTCTATCTCTATCTCCTTCCCCATCTCTCTCTCTTACACTTCCCCCCAAATCTCTCCTTATTTCTATCCCTATTGCAAACATAACATGAGCTTATGGGTCATGGGGCCTAATTATCTCCCCAATTCAAAGGTTCTGTTTCAATTTGTTTGGATCCTTCTAAGTGGATTCATAGTTGATTTGAAATTATCACTTCTTTATTAAAACCTGTGTTGCACAAACAACATCATTTGCTAAATGGCCTACCAATTGACCTCATGTTCTACACAAATGTATGCAACTAATACACCATAAATTTTCCTAATTGACCTTCCACACCTCTTCCACATACCCATTGCACACCAAGATACAATTGCTAGTATATTTTTTACAAAAAATTAATGACCTACTTAATACTATGTTATTCATCCTTTTAAACTTTTTTAATTATTTTTTTAATTTTCTTGAGGATTATAATTTTTTAATCTTATTAAAATAATTGTACTTCTATATTAAAAATATATATTATTCATAAATATGTTAAATATGATGTCCAATTTATTTGTTAAATAAATTTATAATTAGTATTATTTATTTTATTTTAAATATTAAACATAAAAAATTATAACATTTTTTATAAATCTATTTAAAATTTTCTTTTTCATTTCATATAATATTCAAAAAAAAATTTAAAAAAAATCATATTTTAAAATAATTTTTAAATGCAATTATACCCCATAAAATTTAAACCTAAACAAAATTAATATTATTAAACATATGAAAAGCTCAACATATTTATTCTAAACTTTTAAAATGTTATTTTAATTTTAATTTAGGAACACTCAATTTGGAGATTAAGACTTTGGCCAGCTTTAATGCTACCATGTATTTCATAACTTGTGATCCTATAATTTGGAATCAATTTGAGGACAGAGTTATTTTCATTTACCCTTTCCGTACCTAAATATGTATGTATAGAATCCTCGCTATAACTCACTTTGAACATGGTAAATAAAGCAATTAAATTGGAGTGAAGAATTTTTTTCATTAATTATTTATATTTTATTTTTCTATCTGCTTTTTATAATTTCATAGAATGATTCAAAATGTATATATCAAAATCATAGAAAAGAATTCTACACAACGTAGTAAGTAGAATTAACGGAAGAACGTTTTGTGACAAATCAAAATCTTTTTATCCAGCCAACTAAAGAAACAAACTCAACTAATCCGCTGGTACAAATAGCAAACAAAGGAAAAGATATCCAAATAAAAAAGAAAGTTTCGATAAGCTAAATAAGGAACGAGGATTGTTTGGTACTTACCCCTGAATCTGATTATCAATTTTGACGCCATTATAGAAAGAAGCTTGATTTAGTGCCTGCTTCCAAAGCTGAACTTCTGAGGTGTACCTGCTCAGGTGGAACAGCATACAACCACAATACAACAAACTTAACTCTCGTATATTTGGCAAACAAAAAAGTTACAAAAAAATAATAATAATTGAGAATATATGATAAGGTAAATGCTAGATGAAGAGCATTTGAGCTGTACCTCTTCTTTATTTTATACTCATAAAAGGCACCTGCATACTTTCCTTTTCCTTCAATCGCCCATCTTAAATCAGAAGGCTCAACATCATAGAACATGGGGATAATGAGGGCGCCGGTTTGTAGCATAAAGCTTAGCTCCGCCATGCACCAGGGGGATTGTGCGTAGTGTTGAGAAAAAATGGCTATATGAATTGAAGCGCTGCGAATCGCTTCTTCTAAAGCTCTAGGAAAGTAATCTCCAAGCTTTAGCTCATCTTTGTCTAAGAACACTCGCAGTCCTGTGGCATCCAGTGAATCATAGATCCTGCTGGCCAGCGTGTATTTTGTATCTTGTCCGCAATGATTTATGAATACATCGTAGGGCATGTGTTTGATTTCAGATGAGGATGCAACAAAAGTAGAAGCAGACGGTATTAACTTATCAAAAGCAGAAGTGAGGAGGGCACTTCTTAAGCCATTAGAATCATTTCCTATGCCATGCTTGGGCGGACCAGTAGTGGTAGAAGAGTTAACCCTAGATGCAGATTGAAACAAAGGAGGAGAAGTGGGTAGGACAGTTTTTAGGCCATCCGAATCATTTCGGAGGCCATATTTGGGTTGCCTAGTAGTGGTAGCAGAGGCAGCCATATATACAAATTGAAACAGAGGAGACTGATAAAAGGGGCTTGGTGTTTGAAATGCTTCACAGGCTAAGGCTGAGGGTTTGCTAATAATTGAGGAGGAGAGGAACAGGGAAATGAAATAAAAGCTGGCCTAATGCAGAAACCCTTGAAAGAGAGGAGGCTAATGGGAATATGGTATGATGCAGAGAAGAGGGAGTTCAATTGTATATTTATAAAGAAGAAAGAAGCAGACTTGGTGCGTAAAAGAGAGAATCAGAGGATATTATTTGCGCGGGAAAAGCGCACAGGTAAGGAAGTGGGAAGAATTTTATTTTCAACCTTCAATCGACTGCGCGTACTGAAGCATGTGAAGGCTTTTGTACGATCCTCTTTCACTTGTCTTAAAAGAAGAGAAGGATAGTAAATGGGGTTACGGACGTGTGCGCGTGGAAAGATAAGATTCGGCCCCCTTAAAGCCGCGGAATTTCTTTTTGAAAAGCGACGAAATAGCGTGGAAAAGGTAAGAAAGATTGAAGGTGAATCTACGGTGCAGAATTCTCTTGGGAGGAGTAGACGGTGAGATAGAAAAGGGTATTCAGAATGTCCTTATTGACTAGTCTTTTGATCCATGTGACATGGTACAAAGGTGTCATGTCTTGCTTTTTGAAAAGGGACAAAATAGCATGGAAAAGGTAAGAAAGATTGAAGGTGAATCTACGGTGCAGAATTCTCTTGGGAGGAGTAGATGGTGAGATAGAAAAGGGTATTCAGAATGTCCTTATTGACAGGTCTTTTGATCCATGTGACATCGTACAAAGGTGTCATGCCTTGCTTTTTGAAAAGGGATGAAATAGCATGGAAAAGGTAAGAAAAATTGAAGGTGAATCTACGGTGCAGAATTCTCTTGGGAGGAGTAGACGGTGAGATAGAAAAGGGTATTCAGAATGTCCTTATTGACAAGTCCTTTGATCCATGTGACATGGTACAAAGGTGTCATGTCTTGTATATAAAGGTCATTCTTATGTACTCATTGGGGATTGTGTATGATGTGAAGTTTTGAATTAGGAATGTGCAAGAGGGGGATTAGTGAGTTAATTATTTTTAATCCATTAATAAAAAGTGGATAGAAATGGAGAGTATATTTATTTAATTTTTGAAAAGGGGATAGAAAACTTAGATAAATAAATAATTAAATTTACTACGTTGAAAATGTTTCCTATTTGAGATTCCCGGGGCTCATTTCTTATTTAATTTTTAAAAAATAGATGAAAAAAATTAGGTAAATAAATATTTAAATTTATTACATTGAAAACATTTCCTATTTGAGATTCACAGAGCTCATTTTGTCCATGGATGGCGTGGATTTTCGGACAAGAGATTCAAGACAATCATTCCGATTGTGACCATTCCTCTTTCCTTACCGTTTTTCACATTGTTGGTGTCATAAACTTTACCTTTAGTGAAATCATTCAAACCCTACTTCGTCTTTTGAAAATAATGTTGCTCTAACTTATGAAGTGACGAAGTAGTGGTTACACCACAACCATCTCTTCATCTTTCTTATTTTGCTTTGAGCAAACTCCACACATAAATCTCAAGTTCAATTTCTTTAGTAAAAGCCTTTTGTCGTAGGTCCTCAACCCGATGCCACAAACAACAAATCAAGCATTCAAAGTTTTTCCAATTGAAAAAACCCAATCACAAGTTACAAAACAATGTAAAAGTAAATCCTCAACTCAATGATTTCTCTATATACTCAATCTCTTCTTGTAATTAACTTCAAGCCATTTAGTAACGTTGAGAGGAGACATAATAGGCTACATGTATATAGTGAGAACTAGAAGCTTGAATATGGTATGGTATTTTGGATCCATTTCATTAAAAGCTTTGTCCAAACAATAACCAAATTTGACTACCAAACCATCTGCCTCAGCAACCCATTTTGACAAATTAGCACTGTATTTGTTGAAGATGTGTCCACCAAAAGTTTTGAAGGCGAACAATTGAAATGTGTTACCCACCCCAATGATTTCATGAAGCGCCTCAATTTTTTGCTCAACATCAGAAACTTTGCCTTTAGTCGAATTTTAAGCTTGAACCTCAATTTTTCCTTTGATTTTTCACTAAAAACTTTGTAAGAAACGGTTCAATTATCAGAAGCACTAACAAGTACCATTACTATAGTAAAATTACTATTTAGTAAATTGAAAATCATAGCTATGCTTACCAAGTCTACCATTCACTCTGCTAAGGTATTGTCTTTCTATACAGCATCAACAAATAGACCATATAGAATTGGGTCTCATAACATGCAAATGTAAAGATAAGTGTGTTATTCTTTGTTCTCTAGCTTTGGTTGTCCTTGTTGACAAAAAGGCTTATTGACAATGGTGGTTGACAATGATGATACAGTTGATGATTTGATGATTGTGGAGATGGTGATATAAGACAGATATATAAGGAAGGTACATTTGATAAATGTAGTTGATGGTTTGTGCAGATGGTATACATTGTATACAAGACACATAAGATTATACATTTTTGCATTCTTAGATTCACTTGTATACATTGGTGCATTCTCATATAGGCAGATAGTTCAAGTGATATGTTTGTGCAAGTGTGTTGAAGTCTTCATGTGTTATTGGATTGTTCTGCATATTTGGTATATGTTGACATATCTTGTGTTTACATAAAAATGTAGATTACAAGACTTAGGTTTTTCCACTTATATGTATATTCTCCATTGTTTATGTGATAAGGTGATAACTATTGATATGAACTCAATCGGATATTGATGAAGACCTAGGACATGGACATATCCTAAGGCATAACAGGTATTGGCTTCTTAGTTTGGTTATTAAGGTGGTTTTCTCCATTCCAGTCCTTTGATGATTTTGGTGTTTGGCTTACAATGTTATAAGGTTACTTGCAGAGCATATAGTATGGTCTTGGTTGTTTTATGCTTACAATTGTGATGAGAATTCAGGTTAAAATTTAAAAGGTTTATAGACCTTATCATTTGCATCACATATGATATCAAGGCTTTGAACACCTTATCATTTGCATCTCTCATGTTTTTAAGGCTTTGAAAATTGTATCCTTAGTATTACTTGTATTAAGGCATTATTGTCACTTACACCACATATGGTGTCAGGCACTTAAAGTGACATAAGGTTTTTATTGGAAAAACCAAAATTAAAAAGAGTCCTTGTCAGGCATGCTAAACCATGAGGCATAAAGGTTAACTTAAGCCTGAGGCTATCAAGCATACTAAAGGGTAAAAGCTTATTTTCAAAGATTTTTAAAAGGCATTTGTGGTTTCATTATTTCAAAGCTCACTTTAGGGCACAGGAGGCAGAGGTTCACATGGAAAACACCAGGGTTTGCAATGATGTTTGATAAAATCAGGTTGAATATTGTCGGCACCTTGAAGCGACAAAGCTCAGATACACTAGGTAACATTGTTTTTCAGTTTTTCTCTCAATTGGTAGTTATTTGTTTGAGGCTTAATCATGCAGAGGTAAAAAATGTTTTTCTCATGTTGAAACAGTTGGTTTAGATGGTTAATTATGGTTACTATTTCAAAACCCTTTTCTGGGTCTTCGGGTTTTTAGATTTGTTTACTTGACAAAGTAGATTTGTTTCATTTGTTGTTGGTAATCTTTGTAAAGAAACAAATTTATTTCATTCTCCTGTTATGGGTCAGTTTTGTTCTCCTATTGTGGGAAGTTTCTATAACTAAAAACTATTTCAATTGTTAGAATAAGAGATGAATATAAAAAGCATTGTTTTGAAGAAGAAATTTTGGAGAGGAAAACAAGAGATTATAAAGTTGAAGGCCTTTGGATCATAATGAAAAATATTTTGTAAATATATATATACACTCAGTATTTTGAAGACTCGAGATACATAAATTAAGTTTTCAGGATATTAGTGTATAGGTTGAGAAAGATAGTGTTGTTGTGAAACCGAGTAACCCTTTGTAACTTTGATTTATATTTGATTCTAAAAATGTTGTAAATGATCACATGTCAATGAGACAATGTGGTCATTGCAAGTGAGGCATTGTTAAAAAACTAGTGAGGCATATTTGTAACCAGTGAGGTTCTTTGGTTAGTGAGGCCATTCTTGCCAGTGAGGCATTCTATAACCAGTGAGGTTCATTAAGCCAGTGAGGCAATTTTCCGAGTGGTTTTTCTACCCCAAGAGGGTTTTCCAAACATGAAATTCATTGTGTTATGGTTCTTTATTTGGTTTCATTTGTGATCTTACTTTTTCATAGTTATACATTTCTGCACATACATTTATGTGAATAAGAATCAACAATTCAAACGGGTACACATATTAGTGTTTGAAACATAATTCATATCATTCTTAAAAGATTTTACAAATGGTTTTAAAAGTTGGCAAATTGAATTAATTTGCCTAGACATTGATTCACCCCCCTCTCAATGTCTCGCGTACTCCAACAATTGGTATCATAGCCAAACCCTTGCCTAAAGTTAAACTAGGGGATTACTGGTAGTGGAGTACTGGTTGTCATGGGAAAGAGGAATAGGAATAAGAAAGGAAAATCACAATTTGCAAAAGTAGAAATGCCTAAGGAAAATCCACAGCCTGTAGAAGAAAAAATGTTTAATATAGAACTTGATGAATTTGTGGTGGACATGAATGAATCAGACATAGAAGGAAATCTCTTTGTGAATGAAGGTGATTGTGAAGTTGAATTAGAAGGTGAACTTTTGTGTGCTTTTGATATGATCAAGCAACTTGGAAAAGAGAATAAGAGACTAGAAGACCAACTTTGACATGAAAAAGATTCAAGAGACAAGGTATGTTCAATTTTTACAAAAGTTTTGTTAGAGTTTGATGAGGCAAAAAATCATCTTGTTAACTTAAAGAATCAAGTTGATGAATCTAACAAACTTATTATTAGTCTAAAGAAAAAAATACAAGAAGCCAAAAGGATAGTTGATGTTACAAAAAATAACCTTGAAGTCAAAAACTAGTGAATGCCAAAAGCTTGAAAGTGAAATAGTCACTTTGAGGAAAGATATTGAAAAATTCAAGTTTTAGAAATTTTAAAAAGGTGTTGATGCGTTAAATAACATGTTGAGAAATCAAAAGTCACAAGGATTGCTTTGGTTTAGGTTATGAAATAGGACAAAGCTCAAAGTTCATAAAAACCCCTAAGCAGAAAATAGATCTATATGATTACATTGAAGAGAAAGAAGCATTAACTAGTGAATCTACTCAAGATGGTAAGAAATCATAAGAGAAAGTTTCTGATGTCAAAAGAACTCCATCTATCAAGTAGAATCATTCAATAAGGTAAAATTATTCCCAATCTCATGGTCACTGTTATTCGTGTCATAAATATGGTCATAGAGCAAGAGATTGTATATTTCATACAAGAAATGTATATGGCACTTGGTAGTTTTTCATGACACTTATGAAGGAACACAATAGCAGTGTTTTGATCAAATTATGTTGTCGTGACAAAGGATGAATAGTTAGGTTGAATCTCAAAACAAAATACTTTCATGATAGGATGTTTTTGCTTATGTTGCAACATATAGTTGAATAGTGAAATAGTTTTTTTAAGGATCTAGGTCTGCGGAAATGAATTAGATAATAGTGACATTGAAAGGCCTTGACAAGACAAAGGTAGGAGATGGTACAACCACTATGATCTCATCCTTAAGGAATACAAGTGTGAAATTGCTTTGCTATAAGGAGGAGTAATGCTAATATTTGTTTGTAGCAAGTTCATCTTCATTGCTTGGCAGTGGTCAATAGAAAATATGTGGTGGATAAAGTATTTTTTGTCAATGACAGTTTACTGAGTCTACTTGTCAGATCAATCTCTTCTTACATGTACCTAGTGGAGTACTCAACTTAGTGATTCTGGTGATTTTGAACTCTAATATCTTTGTTCTTTTGTTTCAAACTATAGTTGGATTAATACAACCAACAATATAGTGCTTTAAACTTAAGACAGTGAACATTTGGTGAAGAGTTTCCTGAGCTTTGCTTTCCTCATGGTGAGACTTGTGACTTTTGAGGCTTGTATTAATGACTTTGGATGAAGATTCTTGTGACATTGTGACAAAAATTATGTATTTATGATGCATACATGTTTCAGTAAGGGAAAAATGTTGTATACATTTAATTGTCTCAGCTTATTATTGCTTATGATACCTTGCACCATGAGGGTTCAATAGAATTTTGTCTTGTTAAGCAACTATTTTGACATATCTTGAGGCATGGATACTTTTAGATTTTCTATTCTCTATTGGTGTTGTGCAAGCCATATGCTCAATTCTTTGCTCCACATGGTTTATATTTGGTGATAAACATTAGTTTTGGCTTCCAGTTGCATTGAAATAGGATTTGAGATAGGGTAGTACAGTGGACATTTCATAAGTTGTAAAGAAGGGTGGTAAGTGATACTTGGTGTGACAATTTGACTGTTGGAAATGGTTGATCTTCATGGTTTCTATTCTTATGTTGACAATGGGTACCTAATCTGTGCTATTTCATATGATTTTATCATCTCATAGTATTCATGTTTAGATTATACATGATTATTTTCTTCCAGTTTGTTTAGGATATTCAGGGGGAGTAACTTGATGTGTGTTGATCTTTCTTTTGTCTTGGATGCCAAAAACAAGGGGAGATATTTTTATTTTTGTCACCAAGGACAAAGGGGGAGTTTGATGTTCTTTTTTCTCTAGCTTTGGTTGTCCTTGTTGACAAAAAGGCTTGTTGACAATGGTGGTTGACAACGATAATATAGTTGATGATTTGATGATTGTGTAGATGGTGATACAAGACAGATATATAAGGAAGATACATTTGATAAATGCAATAGATGGTTTGTGCAGATGGTAGACATTGTATATAAGACACATAAGATTATACATTTGTGCATTCTTAGATTGACTTGTATACATTGGTGCATTCTCATATGGGTAGACAATTCAAGTGATATGTTTGTGCAAGTGCGTTGAGGTCTCCATGTGTTATTGGATGGTTCTGCATATTTGGTATATGCTGACATATCTTGTGTTTACATAAAAATGCAAATTACAAGACTTAGGTTTTGCCATTTATATGTATATTCTCCATTGTTTATGTGATAAGGTGATAATTGTTGATATGAACTTAGTTGGATATTGATGAAGACCTAGGACATGGACATATCCTAAGGCATAACAGGTATTGGCTTCTTAGTTTGGTTATTAAGGTGGTTTTCTCCATTCTATTCCTTTGATGATATTGGTGTTTTGCTTACAATGTTATAAGGTTACTTGAAAAGCATATACTATGGTCTTGGTTGTTCTATGCTTACATTGTGATAAGAATTCAGGTTAAAATTTGAAAGGTCTATAGATCTTATCATTTGCATCACATATGATATCAAGGCTTTGGACACCTTATCATTTGCATCTCATATGTTTTTAAGGCTTTGAAAATCGTATCCTTAGTATTACTTGTATTAAGGCATTATTGTCACTTACACCACATATGGTGTCAGGAACTTAAAGTGACATAAGGTTTTTATTGGAAAAATTAAAATTAAAAGAGTTCTTGTCGGGCATGCTAAAGCATGAGGCATAAAGGCTCACTTAAGCCCAAGGCTATCAAGCATACTAAAGGGTAAAAGCTTATTTTCAAAGTTTTGTAAAAGGAATTTGTGGTTTCATTATTTCAAAGCCCACTTTAGGGCACATGAGGTAGAGGGTCACATGGAAAACACCAAGGTTTGCAATGATGTTTGATAAAATCAGGTTGAATGTTGTCAACAACTTGAAGCGACAAAGCTCAGATACACTAGGTAACACTGTTTTTCAATTTTTCTTTTAATTGGTAGTTATTTGTTTGAGGCTTAATCATGCAGAGGTAAACAATGTTTTTCTCATGTTGAAATAGCTGGTTTAGATGGTTAATTTTGGTTACTATTTCAAAACCCTTTTCTGGGTCTTCGGGTCTTTAGATTTGTTTACTTGACAAAGTAGATGTGTTTCATTTGTTGTTGATAATATTTGTAAAGAAGCAAATTTATTTCATTCTCCTGTTATGGGTCGGTTTTGTTCTCCTGTTGTGGGTAATTTCTATAACTAAAAACTATTTCAATTGTTAGAGTAAAAGATGAATATAAAAAGCAGTGTTTTGAAGAAGAAATTTTGGAGAGAAAAATAGGAGATTATAAAGTTGAAGGCCTTTGGTATCATTATGAAAAATCTTTTGTAAATATATATATACACTAAGTATTTTGAAGACTCAAGATACATAAACTAAGTTTTCAGGATATTAGTGTATAGGTTGAGAAAGATGGCATTGTTGTGAAACAAAGCAACCCTCTGTAACTTGTGATTCTAAAAATGTTGTAAATGATCACATGTCAGTGAGACAATGTTGTCATTGCCAATGAGTCATTGTTAAAAACCCAGTGAGGCATATTTGTAACGAGTGAGGTTCTTTGGTCAGTGAGGCCATTCTTTCCAGTGAGGCATTCTGTAACCAGTGAGGTTCATTAAGCAAGTGAGACAATTTTGTGAGTGGTTTTTCTACCCCAAGAGGGTTTTCCACTTAGGAAATTCACTATGTTATGGTTCTTTATTTGGTTTCATTTGTGATTTTACTGTTTTATAGTTATACATTTCTGCACATACATTTATGTGAATAAGAATCAACAATTCAAATTGGTACACATATTAGTTTTTGAAACATAATTCATATCATTCTTAAAAGATTTTACAAAGGGTTTTAAAAGTCAACAAATTGAATTAATTTTCCTAGACACTGATTCACTCCCCCCTCTTAGTGTCTCAGGTACTCCAACAAAGTGCATCCCAACCACATGTGCATGCCTCCCTTGTATTTTGAACTGTACTAGATCAAATTCTCATTAAAATATTACCATTTGTTGGGATAAGAAGCAAGGGGACCATAAAATATGTGATCCTTTAAGTTTCATCAACCCTCTTTTAAATGATGGCCACCTACCTTTGCACATGCCCTTGCCATATCCTTGAATGCTGCAATTTTTTTCCATAATCCCATTACCCTTAGATTCCTCCCTTAGCATGTGTCTTTAACACTCCTCATACTAGATCTTCTCCATGTCAAACCAAATGGCCAACTGTCCATCCATTCTAATTTAATTCATGTTGTCATCTACTCTTTTCATTATGAAAATGATGACATTTGGAAGCATGTTTCCATTACTATAAATATAAAAACCAATTATTTAATTTAAAGTTTCACTTGATTACCATTCACAAGAGTGGTTTCTTTTCTTTTTGCTTCATTTTTTTCTAATCTCAAGCTCGTATGAAAGTGGAGATTTGTTTATGATTCTTTTCATTTTAATCCATACCATGTAAGAAAGTTATTTGTTTTCTTCAGTATATTTTAATGTAAAGATTGTGTTAAGAGTAATAGTTAATAAAAAATGTGATAATCAAAATCTAGAATGGGATAGTTTCTTGAGAACTCTAAATGATACATTTATTTTTCAAAAAAAGATAGTTGTTGGGTATGTGCAGGATCATCATGGAAAAAACAGGGCCTTAAGTGGCAAAAAATTCAGAAAAATCAGTGTTAGGAAACTTGAAGTAAAAAATTGAATAAGTTATCTATATTATTTCAAAAATATGTAAAAATAGAATCTGTAGAAAATTGAATGTAGTTTCTAAAATACTAGGTTTATTTAAAAATAAATAAAATATATTTGGTGAAAATTTGAAATTTCAATGCAGTAGTACTTAAATTTCAGGGGGAAAATAAGAAGTAGGTGTTTGTCTAACCACCCTAACCATAATAAAATGATAATAATTTTTTATAAGATTTTATATATAAGTAGAGGGCTGATGTCTAGATGTGATGCATATTTTTTTGTAATTGTTTTCCAAGTAAATAATTAATTATGAATTTTTTATTACAACTTTTAAAAAATATAAAAACTTGTATGTTTGACCACCTTAACTTGGTCAAAATTTCATGAAATTTAATTTTTCTTTCTTTAATCCTATAGTATGTGAAGCATAGAATGTGACATATGTTTCGAATTCAAAAAATGTGATACTGTTTGAAAGTTATAGATGTTTTTCAATTAGTCTATCAATCAGGACTTTAGTCATAATTCTAATAGAAAATAAATAATAATTATTTATTAAATTCAAATTAAAGCATAATTTATATTGGTGGAAATCTGAGAATCTCCTCTAAAAACCCTTTTTGTTTTATCAATTTTGGGTAAAAGAAAAGTCATCAGCCACATACCCTACAAATACCCATAATATTGCCACTTTTTGGCCCATCATGATCCTGCACATACCCTGTTATTGGTGGTTGGCCTCAACTAAGTATCTCTCATAGTCAATTGTGTATGAATATCTTATGTATATGATTGAAAGAGCTCTCTATAAAAATTTTAGAGATTGAAAGTTTCTTATGCTTACTTTATACCATGTACATTATTGATTTTCATAATTAAGTTGATTCAATTTATACTTGTTCACTATTTTCCACTAACAACCACTATTCATCTTAAATATGTTGCTTAAACTTAGTGAGTTGATATTTGTTCATGTAATTTATGAGATTTATATTCTTCAGCTCTAGGATTGGCAAACAACCCTTATCTTGATGTAATACAATTTTGATCTATCAAGTTTTTCAGAAAAAAGGGGTGCACAAACACCATTCACTAAATGACCTACCAATCGACATCATGTATCACACAAATGTATGTAAAAAATATACTAAAATTTTCTCTAATTGACCTTCCACACATCTTTAGCGTACTGATTACACACCAAGGTTTGATTGCTAGCTTACCTAATGTGGAATATAAAAGAAGATTGATTGAGGATTTAGGCTACAAATGGGGTGTAGGTGAATAGTGGTGAATGGTAGATGAATAGTAAATCTATTAATTAAATAATAAAATATTAAATTTAATAAATAAAGTGATTAAAATTAGATAATTAATTGGATAAATAGGGATTTAGTCAATTAGTTATAGAGGAAATGGTCAAGTAAATAGGTAATTAATAATATGCCAATTTTAGGTGTTCACATTTTTTTCTCTTTGAAGTGGTGTTATGAAGTACCATCGCTTCAAAAAAGAATAAATTATTGTATGCAAAGAAAGATGCCCCGATGACTAAAAGGAGAGGCTAAGTGGGGGGATGATGGGAATGGTAATTTCCTTTGAAAATGATAGGTATGCTTGGAGAACATAAGTGTGATATCAAAATAGATGAAAAAATGCAAGGTGATTGGATAGAAGAGGTTAAGTGATAGTTGATGAAAATGATGAAGGGATAATAGAGGGATGATGAAATGTGTAGTTGTGTTGCATTAGATTAAGACCTCTTTATTTTGCATGGCATGAGACATTATGCAACAACATATAAGGAACCATGGTGACAATGTATCCCATGATGCGTAAGAAAACAAGTTATAAAAAATCCTATTTCGTATAGCAACATGATATGGAGATCATGATATCGCTTTGGTAGATAGGTTATTGTTGACACTTTATGCCAACCTTATTTTTTCATTATTGATAATTGATCTGAGAGATTTTTATTGGTATTTGGGTCAATTGGGCTTATGTGTGGTGTTTTCCCCCTTCCCTTCACCTTGGTTAGTTACCCAAATTCAAAATATCCAAAAAATGGCTAAGTGTGAGGATTATCCAAAATTCCATCTTGTAGAAGGCCCAATTGGGTATCTCTAGTTCAAGTTTGGAGAAAATAGGGTAAAAAATGACCAAGTTATCCTTTTGCAAATTTTCTAAGGTCTACTAGATCTTGCGAGAATTTTGAAGTTATTGGAAGGAGTGTTGTGGGGTTTGTAATTACTAGCCATAGCCATAGTCCATCTAAATTTCCTAGAAGTCAACCTATAGACTAGTCACACCATCTTTTGCACTAGTTGTTGGTCTTCACATATTTCAAAATTAGCAAATAAGGAATTGAGTGTTGAGGTAGCAGACAACATAGGTTGGTGTTGTAAGTTACCTAGTGAAGAATTTTACGACTACTACATCATAGGTTGGTGTTGCAAGTTACCTCTAGGTGAAGAATTGTAAATGTCAATTTGTATTTCCAAATGTATTAATAGTGTTAGGAGTTATCCATGCAATAAATTAAATATCATATATGATATTCTAGCAAAACAATATGTCCAATAAGTGAGGTATTACCATGTTACTTATTGAATTAAAATTTTGATACATGTCTTGATCATTTATTGTTGGTCAATCAACATGTATATCATTATCAAT
Organism: Sequoia sempervirens; assembly: GCA_007258455.2. Classification (NCBI taxonomy): domain Eukaryota; kingdom Viridiplantae; phylum Streptophyta; class Pinopsida; order Cupressales; family Cupressaceae; genus Sequoia; species Sequoia sempervirens. Next base: position 467,948,125 of record VDFB02193867.1, read on the forward strand.
TATTTCTTTCAATTTGTACTTTTGATTAAAATCCAAAAAAATTAAAAAAATTAATAAATTACAAAAAATAAATAAAAATGGAATCTAACACTATAAGATAGCCACGGGTTCCAAAGAATACATGCTCATATGGATTAATGCCAAATATCTCCACTAATGTCCGTTAAACTATTATGGCATGCAAATAGGGCATACTTCCCATGACCTTGAACCTTGATGATAACCCTAATAAAAATCATTTATTTCTAACCATAAAGATAGTATAATGCCTTTGATACTTTTCTTAAAGAAAGACACAATAAATAAATCTTTAAATCCCTCTTGATATGCAACTTTCATCAAATGAAGACAAAATAATGTATGACATTACAACCCAAATATTACAATCTACTAGACAAATGAATAATGGCTTGCAAAACATTTGGAGAGCTATTCAAGACCACTACCTACACTTCATGGAAGATTGTATGCTGCTAAGATGTAAAGAAAAAATGAAAGGCTTTCTATGTGAGTGAAGAAAATAGATCACAAAATCTCTTCACTTGTATGCATCATGTCAATTCTTCCTCCATTTTCTACAACGTGAGGGATACTTGCATGAAATATTGAAACTTCTCCAACCTCCATGCAACGTGTCATGCTTTATATTTGAACCTTGAAGCTTTGCTATCAAGTGTTGAAAAATGGTAAAATCTCCACATTCTCCTTCAAAAATTGTGCCTGCAATAACTCTGGTTACCATGCTAACTAGTTGAACGTGTGGAAGCAAAATAATCGGTAGAAAACCCTAGAATATTAACTTGTTTTGATGTTTAACACAAACTCTTTCCACAACAAACTTCCTCTCAAAAATCACACATGTGGACATGGATTTTCTTGAAAAGTTTAAGGTTATAGAAACCTTACTATTTTTTAAAACATTTTCAAAACCATGTTTTCAAACTTTTCCAAATCTTAATATTTCACCAAATGAACTTTTTCTCAAAACTATTAATTATTTGCTATATAGTGTGACTATTTAGACCAAGGGGAAAAATAGGAGAACACAACGATAGGTTTCTTTCTTCCTATTGATCATCAAAGCTTGTGCCTCTTCGACAACCTTATGGGAAATTCAATGAGTGGGGGACTGATTTGTGCCTTGTTGAATACCTCCAGGATTTTTATAGAAAGTCAACTCTTCTTCAAGAGTTTGGAGAAAAGGGTAGAAGGAAATGTAAATATAAAACATAAAAATAGTGACGCGCCAAAGATTTTACAACATTTCAAACCCAATCTTTCCTATGAATGATATATTAGACATAGAACGCCACAACCCTTCATTGTTGGAAAGGGAACAAACAAAAAAGGATAAATACAATCATAGTGTATGTGTACCTTAATGTTTTACCCTACTCTAATATGCAAAATAACTCAAAAATGCAAGTGATAAAAGACTAAGGACACTTCAAGATTAGCCTAAAGAGTGATAAAACAAGAAGGAAAGTAGATAAAACAAGATACAAATGGTTATACCTTCCTTGCTGTTGGATACTCCTTGGTTGGCCCTTGATTTGGATGACTTTGTGTGCTCCTTGGATGGATTATTGAGTGGCTAAAATGTAAGATCAACTTATGTAAAATGATTAGAATGGATAGCTAGATGATAGTGAATGAGTGAGAATACAAATTGGCAGCATATAGTTATCAAATGGCTAAATGTTGAAAATGCCCTTGAGGAGGGGGTATTTATAGAAGAATTTGAATTCTCTAGAGAATTCAACGGTTGAGATGCATCCAACAAGGCCAAGATGAAGGGCTATGGTGGGTTGAGAACCCACAAGCTCTCACATCTTGACATGTGGATGGTGAAGTGGCCAAGAGAAGATGAGGTGTAAGTGAGGTGTCAAAAAGGTACATGAGGTGGAGGAAGGACAAGCACCTTGGGGAGTGAGAAGATTTCCACAAAAGGGTTTCTTGTCCCCAAGTGGGAGTGAAAGGGACATTTGAGGAATTTTGGAATTCCTCAAAAATCTACATGGGAAAAGGAAAGGTCGTTGAAAAGATAAATGTGAATTAAAAATTCACATTCTTAGGAGAATCTAAAGGATAAAAGGTGGGCTCCAAAAAGGTGGGACTTGGTCACATGTGGAGATTATGACAAGTCCAAGGTTCTAGAAGCCTTGGAAGGATAGAATGTGAATTAAAAATTCACATATAAAAAGGGGAATCTAGGATAAATAAAAAAGAATTAAAAATTCCTTGGGGGGGAAGAGTTGACCAAGGTACTAATTAGGTTTGACTAATCAGTAATTAGAGGATAATTAGGGGTTAATTAGGATTAAAGGCCAACTTGCAAAAGTTAGAGGATGTGACACATCCTAATCAAGGATTAGGCATGTGCACATCCTTAATGAAGAGATTAGGAAATGGATTAGGATTAGATGAAAATGATATGTGAGGAATTAGATAAATGTAATATTTATTTAATTTATTTGATGAAAAGAGGATTTAAGGAGGGTAAGGTATTTAATTATTAATTAAATACCTTAGGGATTTGGTAGAATTAAAGATACTAATTAAATAATAGTAATATTACTTAATTAACTCAGATAGGAGGATGTTTAGATGAAAAGTGATAAATTTGGATAAATTACGTGTCCAAATTTGGATGTCTACAGTGCAGTCTTTCAAATCTCCCCACAGGAAGTGTTCATGAAGGTCTGATCAAGCATAAATACTACCAAGGTTAATAGAAAAACATTTAGAAATTACATAAATTCTTTCTCTTCTTACAACATAATATGAAAAAATAACAACCTTTAAGAAAAAAGGAGTTCACAAACATAATCCAATTTTCACTAGTTATTATTATACCATATAAGCCTATAACATGGAAATCAACTACTCAAACTACTTGAATTAAGCTTAACACAATGTTTCATTCTGAATGAAAGCATAAAAAGGAACTTGATAAAGACCATAACATGCATAATCTCAAAGATTTCTTCCAAATAGTTTGTGCTTGAATATCAAATGAACTTAGAAAAAAAGGTCAGATTCCAATTTGATAATAGTTTGAGCTAAAACAATATAAAATGCTAGAGAAAATCAGTGTTTTGCCAATTACTTCTAAAAATACTTCTATGCCTAGAGAAAACTAAGGAAATTTTTTCCTAAGAAAAGGAAACTGGAACTTGGAACCCCTTCCTTTTGTCACCACCTCCCATTTATAGATGAAAAAAAGAAAAACACTGTCACATTCCAAAAGTAATTTTTTCCAAGTGTTGGCATTTGATAGCTCACGATCTGATTGTAGATATTTAATTAGGTCATGATGATCTTTTCTCATTAATTCCAAACTTGCACATTAATTCCCTTTAGATATTTAACAAAGAACGTTATTTGAAAACAATCAGATCCTAGAAAACAACCTAGCAAAAGTCTAGTTGACCAATCATGTAGCTCGATGATGTTGACTCAGAGTTCCCATCCCGAAAACCAAAAGGACCTAGCAAGCTCCAAAAAACTCCAAAAGAGATCACTTCATAAAAGCACAAACCACCCGCAAAGAAGAGATGATGTGTCGAGCGAGAGGGGATTCTCAAATTTATAAAAATCATCATTGAGAAAATCTCCACCAAGTTGACATGTGTCTTTGCTCTCTCCCAAAAGGAAGGTTATAAATGAAAGTTTCGCATCCACCATGTGGCACATTGTGCACCCTTCTGAACAACTTAGCTTTGAGTGCAAACACATCTGAAGCCAAAAACATATAAAATCCAAAAATAAAATATGATTAAGGCAAAAAATGCTTCACAATTCTAGCAATTCATAGGTGGCCTTTGCTAGTGGAGCCACGAACCTAGACCTCTAGTTATTCTTGGAGTTTGAGGAAAGAAAAATTCAATGCCTCCCAATCCACATCAGTCAGTCAGACAAGATTATAGATGACCTTATATTCTTGATCTAGCTCGAAGAATTCTTTGAAGGAAATGAATCCCCATCTTGTTGAAACAACCCCAAGGTGATAATAGCGATGAGAAAGGGGAAACATCTTGTGCTTGACGTCATCAATGGTGGGCGTCGCACTCAAAACTAGGAGTTTTGTAGAAGTTTGGGCCTTATGTCAGATTGTGTTTATGATTTTCTCAACCAATAACACATCTCCATCTAGTGAAAGAAAGGGAGGAAACCCGAAGTTATGCAGGACACTGAAATCTTTCTTGATTTTGTCAACCCTCTTGTTTAACACTGCATAGTATTCCTTTCTCTTTATTGCAGTTTTGTGGTTGTGGATGAACTCATTTGCTTTGCTGGAGGTGACCCTTCAATCTCAAATTCCTACACTTCTTAGGGACTCATCAATGGCCACACACAACCTATAAATCAAGATTTGTGTTTCTGCTAATTGGGGAGCATACACCTATAGAATTTGGTCAGCTAGCGGGCCAACCTTTTTGTTTAATTCCCAAGCATCCCTCAAAAATTGTATGGCTAATTTGAGTATAGCGACCACAACTATGATTCATTCCCAGTGCGTGGATATCAACTTCTTCAATATTGGAAGGGTCCCAAACCCTTGTGCAACAATTAATTCCTGATTGGAACTAAGCCTCTTTTGTTCTTGCATTGTCATCCATTTGATTCTTCTCTCGAAGGGAATTAGATAGTTCATAGCTCAATCTTCCAATCTCTTGGTCACGAGCCTGAAGGGCAGACATGATCTCTTATTTCTCTTGTCTTGACTTCTCTACTTTTTCGTGGGCCTTCTGTAGAATGTCAGAAGCTTAAGATCAGATGCCATCCAACTCTCTCTTTATGTTTTCTTGTGTACATTTGTACTCTACATATTTATGGCACTCAACAACAAGCTCAACTCTCAATTTTTCAATTTCAACATATAGTTGAACCTATTCACCCTAGGCCTCTGCAAGCAACTTAGCCACTTCTCCCTACTAATTTTATATTTTCCTTATGTGGGCCATCTCAACATCTCTAGCCTTGATCTTTGTTTGTAGCCTACTCATTTTTTCCTTTACATTTATCAACTCTGCCTCACGCTTCTTCAATTTCCTATCTAGCCTCTCATCATCCACATATACCAAATTTTGGGTGGCCTTAGCTAGGATCACTTTGTCGCATGGGTGAGTTTCATTCAAATCTAGACCCATGGATCTAATGTTGTAATCCTTCATCTGCATTTGTCCCTTGATCTTGGACGAGTGGTTTCATGGTAGTGATTAGTAGATAATTATGCTCTTCATTGAAGCAAGCTTCAATCTTCTTGGTAGCTAACAACACAACGTTCTTTAATAGTCTTTTTTTCTTTCTTGCCTTTCAGGCCTGCTTGGTTGGATCGAAATGATCTTGAAGACTCTACGGGGTGTCAATGCTTTGTGCTTCAATGGAAGCACCAGGAGGGAGACCAAAAAGGGTGACATAAGGAGAAACTTCAAACATATGAGCATGCAAGGAAGCAAATGGGAGCATAATCATGGAAAAAGGTAGGATGTTGAATTACGATTGGGTAAGGGGAAAACTAGTTTGGGTTAAAAGAGAAATGGATGGAAGGAGAGATGTTTTCCTAGAAGTAGATGGACCTAGAGTAATGGGAAACATGGATGATTCAACTTTTTCAATGGGGGCCCTTGATAGGGCAATCAAAGAATCAATAGCAGCTGAAGTGGATGTTGCTCACTCGATGCACAGGGTTAATTCACAATGTTGGTTGATAAAAATGACCGAGGGTTCATTTAGGATCAAAAGCTTAAGGTCTACGAATGGAGGATTCCTTTCTATAGATGGGGGCAGAGGAGTAATTAGAAATGTAGAGGCAGGAAGAAGAGAGGAAGTAAAACTTACTTGGGTCGCGATGGTCAAAACACTTTGTAGAACAGACTCTACTTCTTCTTCCCCTCTAGCTGATGCATTAGGTACACCTAGATCCTAGACTCGTCTTCTCTTTGCATGACTGAAACTAGTACATTTTGATCCTTTGGCAATTGATCCCGCTAAAACTTAGCCTTCAATAACCACAACATACCTTCTTGTGGACCATCAAGTTCTTTTTCCTTTGCTTCAAGCACTAGCAGAGGATGTGACTTGTGAGTCCCTTTGCCTCAAGCCTCTTCTCCTATTAGATTCTTGAGGACAATAAGTACAACACAAAAGTTGCTCCTCTTCAATCTCATGACTTGTCTCTAGATTACTATTGTTGGAATCAGCCTCTTGATCATAGATCTCTTTGAACCTTTTATCATGTGACTGAAACTCTCCAAACAAGGCATTAATGCATTTCATCTCTTGTCAGAACCTCCAAAAATCCATCTTCTTCCTTTGTGTCCACCCTCTGTGCTTGAACTATGTGTTGAGGGATTTACCCATCGAGAGGTTCTTCTGATACTCTGCCTACACTACATTGAAATTCAACCTTTTTGGTCATTTGATTGGTTGCGAGCCAAGTTAATGTATACCTCTGGCCTTTCCTAAGTCAGATTCCTTCTTGACTCAAAATACTCCCAACTCTCATGTTTCAAAGTGAAGAGCTTTTTTAGATTGTAGTCCCACATGTCAAAGATAAGGACCAAGCCTAGGATCACTAGTAGATTTGTAAGTTCACTCTCTACCTTTCATCTTGTTAGTGTTACCTAATAGTTGGAAATTATGAGGGGGATCATGTTGGAATATGGTGTCTCAACTTGTTGGCTTGTATCTGTGTTAATACTTGGTGGAGTTACCCTTTATTAAGTCCTCTTTGTCGACTGATTGCTAGAGTTGTTAACTTTGGAACGTATCACAAATTTTTGAAGTTATAGAATTTTTTCTGATAAACCAACGTCCTTCGTTGTCACGGCATATGTGTTTTTTGTAACTTTGGAACCTTATCACAAAGTTTGAAAGTTTTGAAATTTCTCGATTGACCGATTCTCTTTCGTTTCATCTGATTAAGACACGTGGCAGTCACTCGCAATATCATGATCAACCAAAGCATCATCGCGGGATAGCAAGCAGCCATTGAGATCATACGATAATTGATCAATGATCAAGCAAACTCATCTCCTTCGGCATCATCAGATGGGACATGTGCCAGTCACCCGCCATATTGTGATCAACCAAAGTGTCATTGTGGGATAGCGGGCAACTGTTGAGATCAAACAATCAAAGTACTTCCCTTATTCTTTCGGCTTTACCAATTAAGACACGTGGCAGTCACCCATGATATTGAGATTAGACAAAGCATCATCGTGGGATAGCGGGGAACGACTGAGATTAGATAAGCTAACAGATGTGGGGACCACTTGGCGGTCCAAGAGTCTCATTGAGAATATTTTAGATTCCAGCTTGATCCTCCAAAAATGCATGAGGAGTGGACATGTGTCATTGGCGGATGGTGTCATCGGAGAGACTCTTGGGTTATGGGTTTGTGGTTGGTATGAACTCTTTTCAAGAGTGCAAGTCTCGCCAACAGGTTGGTGAATTTGATATGAATTCTCAAGGTGTTGCCGATAGTGATAGTCTTGTTGATAGCCATGTGATTAGGTATTTTGGCATTGGGGAGACATGGCCTAGTGTCTCACCGACATGTGATTCTGTTTGAAATTCTTTGACCGAACGTCTGCCCTACGTGGCGTGTTCTAAGCCAATGAGAGAAGCGAAATGTAATCCATTGGAAGTTGAACAGTTGCGACCATTCCTGTGTGGAAGATCAAATGACAATGAATAGGATGAGATATACTCTGTAACTGATGATAGTTGTGGGGTTCAGTTGATGGATTTTCTGTTTGATAGTAAACATGGATTGATCTGAGTGAATTCGTTGTATATTGTTTGAGAGCATTGTGAGATTAATGTTTTGTACAAGATTGATCAGTGAATGTTGCTATTGTTAATTTGACATTAGAAAGTGAAGTTCAATCTCTGTATGTAATTTTCATTATTGTAATACAAAGAGGCTTTTCTTGGTGTGGTGGTTTTTTCTCCTGCAAGGGTTTTCCCATGTAAATCTGGTGGTCAATTGTGTATGAGTTATTTCTCTTTTCTATTATTCTTTTCATGTGTGTCTTAATAAACTATAATTGTAAAATTTAAAAGACATATCTGCATTCTTCCCTGAGTTTTTGATGTTAGGAGAGTTTGTTCCGCACCTAATCTTTCCTTATAGATCAAGTATAGCCTTGTCTTATTTTTTTTAGTGCCATAGGCATTGTTGGAAAGGGTTGCCTGATGGCATGCCTCTAATACAAAAAATCTATCTATTACAAATATGGGGAGCCTAAAAGGCTCTTCAACGAAACCATGGAATTTGATAAACGTAAAATCCTCCCCTAGGAAATAATCCACTAAGGTTAGTGAAGTCTACATCTAGTGCAAAATCTCAAGAGAAAAATGACCTGCAGGTCGTGACAACAAGTCCTGAAGTATTGGCCTCAAAAAATGGTCTACAAACTAGTAGTAATCCCCAGTTTTCAAAACCACATGAGTCCATACAAAAATTGGCTATAGAAGCCTTTTACATTGAACCTAGAGATTGGCATACTTTTCTCCAACAACTCAAAATTTTGATGCAAAATTAAGTGGACCAAGAAAGAAGAATATCTAAATTTATACTCGGTATCATTGTTCTTCAATTTCTCTAGCATCTCTTCGGCTATTGCATCAACAAAATCATAATATTTCTAACTCTTCTCCTTTTTGAGTATAAAAGCCAGAACCTTCTAGAAGGGATGAACATCTTCATCATCATCAAGGTCATAAATCCATGCCAATATTGAGAAGATAGACTAATTGTCTTTCTTGAACTTTCTATGCGAAAGAGGGAAAGAAAAATGATCTCTCTTTTGCCTTTCCTTTGTTTCATCTTCATAGAAGCTCCCTTTCTCGGTTCTCTCTTCCTAGAAAATTTCCATCTTTTCTTCATCAAAATGTTCAACACCCCAAGTCGTAGGGATACACAACATATCTCATATGGCTATGGAAGAAATCATGACTTTGATCTTGTTGCCCACAATGGTTCCTACCTCCTTGTTAAATCTTTTGGCACATGCTTCTACCAGCTCCAAGCATGCATGTACAATTGGCAACATGAACTATGGCAAACCATAATTCCAAATCCGAGATGAGAAACCTTCAAACGATCCATGATCTATCATTCTTTGGAGTGCCCCCTCCCTAAGGTTTTTAGGGTTAGATGTCAACCTGGGGTCAAAAATATTCTCAAAAAAATCTTGCACCGCCTCTCTCCTGAAACTTCTATCTAGTTGCACCTTTTCACAAAATTCAAATGGCCACTCCTTAGGTGCTAGGGCATTGGTGAATGAGTTCCACCCAAATATATTAGTGTAAACAAGCCTTTTAGATGAGGCTCCATCTTTTCTACCAGATTTTGATGGCTCTACCATGACTGTGTCAAGAAGTTGCCAAAAGTTTCTTTAATGAAAACAACCACTTGCCTTTTTCTACTTAAAAAATCTACTTTTGGGTGCAATTAATTCCCTCACATCTACATGTAGTTAAGGCTATGTCGTTACCACTGATCCATTAAATGCTATCACTAAGGCGATACGTGTGGATTTGAGATCCATATCCCTTGGGAATGTCGAAAATGCCATAAGAATAGAATTAGTACATTCTACCCTCTGCCTCTTTCACAAATACACTCATTTCATTGGAAAGCATGTTGTTAGCTATGAGAAACATGCTTAAGTAGTGCAAGGTACTTTTGAAAAGACGTGCATATTTAATTTGTTAGAACTTAACGCTTTAATCCATGTCTTTTCACATAAGTAAGCTAGAAGGTGCTAATGATGGCAAAGGACACATGTTGACGATTGGCATATGAGAGAATTTACTCCCAACACCCAAATTTATTTCTCAAGAACTCCTATCAGATCTTTCATATGATTCATCTACAACCCTCTAGTTGCTTTGGTATTTTTTCTATTACCGTCTGGCCAAAAATGGAATTCCCGTTGGTTAGGTTTACTGGCACATCCTTTATATATATAGCTATACCACCTTATTGCAATATTCATTTGAAAAAGTATCCTTTTAAGTTTAGCATGCTTTTCTTGCTATCTCCCATTTCACTACAATCCGTTGCTTTCTCAGAATGTCGGCTAGCCTAGGCACCCTTATTCAGCTTCTCCCATGGAGGCCACAATATTTATTTGTGGGAGAGGTTACTAATGACATAATTAAGTGCCAGGTGAAGATGTGTGACCACCTTAGCTTGGTTGGATTTAAGTGGGTAGTTAGCCTGGACTCCATTAACGATGAGAACCAGTTAAGAAGCAACTATAGTGTTCTTTCTTGCTTCATCACCTCTCTGCTTGACTTGAACATTTCCAAGCCCATGCTAATTTAATTGTGACACCAAATTTTTGACTTTGCACTGATGGAAGGACTTGGAAAAATTGTACAGGTAGTTATCCCTAGCATCAACATTCTGAGTGGCATCGATATCCATAGGCATGTGGAGTATGGGATAGATGTACCCTGGTTGCCCTTCCTTACTAACTTTTGTACCATGGACCTTGATATTGGAAGAATGAAGAAGAATGTCTAATTATACAACTTTTGTGTTGTCATTGATGTAATGTCTAATTATACAACTTTTGTGTTGTCATTGATGTCACCATGTTATATGAGTTGCAACTGCAAAACGAAGTCATTGGTTGATCCGGTATTCGGGACCAGTATCTAAATCAATATGTAGTTTACATCCTTCAGTATTTTGTTCTGCAATCCTCCATGAATGATTGTTTTTGCTTGTGGTTTTAGGAAGTAGTTTATGAATGATGGAAGCATGTATGTTCAAAATCTCTCATGCACGGGTGCTTGTATGGTGTATCAACATTATTCGGTTGTTGCATTTTTGCTATTAGGTCTATCTTTGGCTGACCTCATGGATAGTTGGTATTATGGTGAATTAAGTATGTATTATGGATGTATGGGTGACCTATCTTAAATCCATGCCAAAATGATGTAGTGTGTTACACATTTGAATTGTATTTGGAAATTTTTGTAAATGCTTGAAGTTGACAGTTGATTCTTGGTGCATGAAGGTTGCATCTAATTAGGCTGAACTAATTGATGTTTGTGGATGGATTAGATATATATGGTGGAAATTTTTGAAGATTGTGGTGTGAGTTGTGGGTGTGTTGTGAAGTTGCATCAGTGAAGAATTGTGAAGATGATGAACTATGTAAAGTCAATTTATTGAGCATCAAATTAACTAAAACAACACTTGCTAGGTGTACTCTATCAGTTCATTTTGGTTGTAAATCCATTTTTATTTTGTAATCCTTTTGTAGGTGTGAATGCTCAATCTAGACCTACACAAACATGAACAAACAACAAAATGTTAGTCAATTAAACAAATCTAAACTAGCATTCCCCACAAGATTCATTCAAAGCACAATGAACAAGAAATAAAGCAAAGAAATTAATTGAAAGCTATTTAAATCTTATTCAAGAACTCAAATACAACATCTTACGGGGGAATTGGTGCTTCTTTTATGTGGAAAGAAGCCCTTTCCCAATTCCTAGTCAAGCTTGATGTAGAATGATTGCTCCTGGATGGAAATTCTGCATAACCTAGCTATGGTGATGAAATGATATGGAAACTTGGATGAAATGGATGAACTTTGCTTAAAAATCTGAAGATAGTAATCATGCATAAAGTTGTGTATCCAAAATCAATAGAGAGATCCTCTATTTATAGAAGAGAATGATGGAGGAATGAAAGATATGAAGAATGTGGGACTAAACATAAGCCAATGGCATTGCACCACTTGTCAACATGCTATTGAATAGAGGTGGAGCACATTTTGATCAATGTGCATGATAAATGCAATTAGGCAAAATTTGAATTTGATGAAATGACATGTTGGAGGGAGGAAGAAAGAAGAGTTAATGCCACTTGGATTAAGAAAAAGGACATGTAAGAGGCTTTTAATGCCATGTTGGAGGACAAGTCCTTTTAAGAGGGAGATTTGAAATTGATGGAATATTCCACAGAGATGCCTTTTTGAATGGAAAATAGAAGAAATAGTAAATCAAATAAATTGATTTATTGTGCAAGTTGCAAAATCTAGAGGATTTGGAGAATTAGTGTTAGAGTTAATTAGGATTTAATGAAATTAGATGGAGATTAGTTGATTTGACATTTGACTTAGATTTTAGATTTATTTAAATCAAATGGGAGGAATAATGAATATTAGATTTAATTAAATAAAGTTTGATTTATTTAATTAAAAGGATGATGTTAGATTTAAATCAAATAAATGTTAATTTATTCAATTTAAAGGAGGTGAACTTAAGATTAAATAAAATGATTTATTTAATTAAAAAACAATGATTTAATCAAACCAATTCGATTTATTTAATTAACAGATGAAATAGGATTAATTAAATAAAAAGTTTTATTTAATTAAAAGAAGATGATGATTTAATCAAACAAAGTTGATTTATTTAATTAACAGAGGAATTATGATGAATTAATTAAATAAGAATTATTTAATTAACTGGTTAGTAAAGAAGTGATTTAGGGAGAACTGATGTTAGTAGATTAGGATCAGGTGCATGATATCAATCAGGATAATTTTCATGTCTACATTTTTCCCCTCTTTCAAGAAATGTGCTTGTTGCGTTGGTTCAAAGAATAACCTTATTAAGATCAAAGTTCAATTTTTTTTTGGATGCCCCATTGCTGCCCTAGCAGGAAGAATTACACTGGTATACTACTGTGAACCCCAATTCTAGACCTGCAAGAACACAAGAAACAAACACATTAGTAAGCTTAAATTCAAGATAGAATAGAAGTTCCCCATAAAATTCATTAACATAGTTCGAAATAGGAAATTAAAACAAGAATGCAATGAGAAAGCAATAAAAGAGATTAATCCTATTCAAAACAATGGAAACTCTTGATCCTATGGGGGAGTTGGTGCCAATTTGATGTGGAAATTGGCCCTTTCCCAACTCCTAAGCAAGCTTGTTGAAAATTTGGTGATGGTGATCCACTTGGTGATTACTTCAAATGACTTCCATGGGGAAAACCTGCAATAACCTACCTCCAATTGATGGATTTGATGCAAATGCTAAAGCTCTAAGTTGAAAATGGAGTATAATAACTTTGCTCAAATTATGGATGATCAAAATGAAGGATGATCTCTCTATTTATAGAAGAATGTGAAGAGAGAAAATGAAAAAGGGATGAATGTGGGACTAATCTTCAACAAATGAGAAGAAGCCACATGTCATCATATGAATGGTTGAGGAATGAGCACATTTTGGCAAATGTGCAATTTATTGCAATTAGGTGAAATTGAAAATGTGGAAGACATGTTGGAGGGAGAAGAAAATGCATTAAAGGCCACTTGGCTCAATGCAAAAGGACTTGTAAGAGGAAATCAGTGCCTTGTTGGATGTACAAAGTCCACTTGGATTTGAATTCAAATTTGAAGGAATATTCCTCTATTATGCCATGTTGAGAGAAAATAGAGATTTAATAAATGAATTAAATCTATTTTCATGTGCAAGTGGCAAAAGCTAGAGGATGGGACATGAATTAGAATTAAATTAATCAAGGGCTAATTAATTTAATGAAGGATTAGATGATGTGAAAAAATTGACTTAGATTTATGGGTTAGTTTATATCAAAGATGAGAAGAATATGATAAAAGGATTAATTAAATAAAGATTTTTGGTTTATTTAATTAAAAGGGATGGAGTTAGATTAAATCAAATAAAGTTTAATTTAATAAGATGACTTTAGAAATTTAATCAAATAAAATGAATTATTTAATTAAATAGAGATAATTAGATCAAATTGATTGTTTTAATTAACAAGAGAGAATGACTTAATTAGATAAATGATTTGTTTAATTAAGGGAGGAAAATTGATGAATTTAATCAAATAAGGGTATTCAATTAAATGGTTAGACCGAGGGGTGATTTAGGATGGAATGATGTTAGTAGTTGGGATCAAATGTGCAATGCCAATCAGTGTATTTTCTATGTCTACAACTACCCCCTTGAGAGATTGGACACAAATTTGGATTTGTGGGTGATTTCTCAAAAAAAAGAGGACAAGCTGCCTAACGAGTCCAAAAAGGCTCCAAGATGCTGATAATGTGCCAAAATGTGAAAAAAAGATGCAAAACAAGCCTCAGTTGAGAAAAACGGTGTCAGGGGCATAAAACCCTAGCTGGACGGCTAAAATGGGGCAAAAAACCCTAATTTTCATGCTTAGATAGGCCTTCAGGGGTCACTTTCAATTCATTTTGCATTCACATCTTTGAGATTTTTAGCATTTTAAGCTTTGACACCTTTGCATAATGGCACAAAGAGTGCTTCCCTAACACATTTCTGAGTGAGTTCCAGTGTTCCAATGATCTCTAGGCATAGGACTACTGGTATGTGACCCTAACTTGACCTTTCATTTCAAATTTTTAGTGCATTTATTATAGTCCAAAAGGTTAAAACCCTCAGTGTCGCTATATGGAGACATTGGGGGTGCTAAATCAATGATGCTAAGCCTTAAATTGCATCGCTATTGCATGTTGCAATGTTGCATCACACTTTGGTCTTAGGGTTCCAAACTCCAAAGGGTGACGCCATGCCACAATTAGTTTTTAGGGCTTCAGGCTAAATAGGGCCGCGCTTGCAACGAGCAACACTGCGACTTGATTTGGAATTTGAGGGTTCCAACATCGTTGTTTGGAGCTTTCCAAAGGGTGACACATTTGTGAACAATGACACATTTGTTTTTTTAGTTTTGAAACTTCAAACGGGATCAGATTTTTTTTACAAAACTTGACGTTGTGGGTTCATGGGTGTAGGAGGATATAGAGCCTTGCATTCATAGGAGCATCAACCCTTGGTACTAAACAAATTATTTGGTTTGCACGAGTTACTCTAGGAGCATCTTAGCGCGATTGACCTATGGTATGTCACTTATGTACCCACCATCCAAACCGACCTCGCCATGATGATAGTGTTGGCAGAGAGGTGGCACAACAAGAATTCATTGTTTCATCTTCCCACCGGTGAGGTGACTGTCACATTGGAGGATGTCTGGCAGATTCTTCGGTTGCCCATTCATGGTGATCGAGTTATTTATGACACTGATGCTGGCACCAATTTATGTTATGAGATCATGTAAATTAACGAGATCATGTTCGTCAAGGGCCAAATCAATCTAGAGTACTACAAAGGTTGGGTGTTAACTTTTCAACTAATTGTGGCCATGATTATTAGTGGACTTGTAGCTCTAGATTGGTGGGGCAATTATTTCAATCTGGGATGGGGTCTGGCCTAGTAGTGGATGTTATATAGGAGGACCTATTTTTCTTGGAGACCAATGATGTTGGCCTCATTGTATCATAATCTTCACGAGTTTTCCTATTGTGACAACAGAGTGATTGGTGCTGGCGTCACATTACTACACATCTAGGCCTAGGAGCAAATTGTCGTACTATGTTTGAGGGTTACAGTGGTAGACATGGCACCCGATGACCCAACCATTTGGAGATATTGGTGCAGCCTCTCTTTTACACATATAGGAAAACTCACTAGAAACATTTTTTGGATGAGATGACAGTCTTTACGTGGAGGCCTTGGTTGCAGATTCCTGGTTGGTATGATGATGTCCAACAGTTATTTTATGCCAGGCATGATAGATTGATGTAAGGTAGAGAGCACATGATGATTGAGAGCTACCTTCCAGATAGGGTAGTGCAATAGTTTGGTGACACCCAGGACAGGCCAGATGATTAGTACATGGCCATTTTTGCTCGGT
Source organism: Sequoia sempervirens (assembly GCA_007258455.2). Lineage (NCBI taxonomy): Eukaryota > Viridiplantae > Streptophyta > Pinopsida > Cupressales > Cupressaceae > Sequoia > Sequoia sempervirens. Next base: position 467,963,909 of record VDFB02193867.1, read on the forward strand.
CTACTAGGGAGACCACATGGGGTTGGACGATCCTCACATTATATGCTATTGACAGTTTCAGACAACTGGTGGCTAGGCCATGGGCCTATGACTAGGGACAAGTAAATATAGGCACTACACATGCCTATAATGACTGGTTTAGACCTCTATTCAGATTAATAGTGCTAGGAGCAACACCATTATGATGTATACCTCGAGGCAGGACAACCAAACTGGCATAGGTGGGATAGATTCCTAGGGGAGATAGGGGAGGTGCCCCACCTCCATGATAGCTAGAGTAGCACACAGATCAAAGAGATGCCTCAAGGGATGGGCACCAAGATCAATAGAGGGATGGTTGTTAGGACTAGGATAGGAAATAGGACCCACCGAGGGATGGTCATCAGGATCAACCATCCCTCCAACCACCATCGCAACCAGACCCAAGAGACACCCAGATTTTGTAACTACAGGGGCAGGTTTGGGGATTGCAAGCTCAGATATAGACCCTTATGACAGAGAGGGACCAGGTGAGACAATAGGTGTAGGTCCTCACAGTAGAGCGGGATTAGGCAGTGTAGCAGCGATAGGTGATAGAGTTGTAAATGGCACAATAGGTGAATAGGAGGCAACAACTAGAGTTCATGGCTTCCTCTTCCTCCAAGAGCACAATATCTATGCAAGCATATTGTGAGGCTGTTAGAGAGGTTGAGTATTATAGGTTGTATTATCAATAGGTAGTGCCTCCAACTGCATGGGTGCTAGAGTTCTCACAGCAGACAAGGTATAGGCCACCAGAGGGCCATGGAGATAGACATCCAGGAGAGGGGAGAAGCTAGTAGGGCTAGCTACCATACAATTTTGATTCACAACATTCTTTTTTTGATACTCACAGGCTTCATTTTTTGATAGCCTCATTGGATTTTGTACACTTGATTGATATACATACATTTGATTCTGATTTTGTATCATGACAGTGATATATATATGATATATGATACGATCGATTTATTTCTGATGTGATGTGTCTATTCTATTTATGCATTATGATGGATGTACTTGATGCAATGTGATTCTATATGATGTGCAATTTACTTATGTGATGGATGATTATGTAAATGTTTATGGATGTTATGGATGTATTTCTTTTTGTATTATCTCTATGCATTTTTATGATGATCATGTGTGGATGCAATATAGATGAAATTGTTTATGATATGTAGATGATTTAGACTAACAGATCTATATTATGCCCAAAATGATTATGCAACATGAATGATGTGATCATTATGAGATGTTATGATATGCTCCTTTTATTTTTCAATATCTTTTTCATGTATGATACGATGATGCATGTATGAATGATATGATGCCTATATGATGGATGCAAATGTATGGTTTCATGGGATGCTTAGAATAACCAATCTATATTATGCAAGGGTGAAAATACAATGAATATGAGATGATCAATGCTTCCTATATGATATGATAATATGAATGCTATACATAGTATGTTGATAGTTTGTGGATGTAGGATGGGTGCATTGGTGGTGTTTGATTGACAGTCATGGTACCATGTTAGCACAGAGAGGAAAAATAAGAAATAAGATTATGTTAGAGAGGATCTAGAAATTCCATGATTTGAGAAGACTTTATTAGAGATGATGATGAGTGATGGATGATGTTCGCTTACCAGGAATTGGGATTTTAAAAGGGCTTACTTACCTTATGTTTGATAACATACGTAGGTACAATGCATCAAGGTATAAAGAACTAGGATGGCATTGCACCTAGTGTGATGGACTATGACTCGACAATCAGATAGGAGTACTCCTATTCACACCTGACATACAAAACCCTATTTAGGATGTAGTTTAGATATTTCAAACATCTCAGACCAAAACATAGAAAGGAAAGCCTTCCTATGTGGTCAACAAGATATCTAAAACATCCTCCCTACAAACTAAATAAAGAAGACATGACCAAGGTTATATTACAAGAATATCCAACAAGCACAATAGACAATAAGATAATGATCGTTGCCCCATTCCTATCTTTCTAAATATTTTTGTTTAGACATCATCAAGAGGTCAGTGGAATGAGCACAATAAGATAAATCAACAAGACAAAGAACAAGTAAACAAACAAGCTAATGTTCTTCATACCGCTAGCTAAGACTAAACTACAGTGATGCTTGATGTTGATGTCCATTGTAGGAAGGATGCATCCTAGGACATGATGTTATTAGATGATTTGGGACAAACTAGATGATGGGCTATTAGTACAAAGATTTGACCAACTTGTTTACCTATTGACCTAGACTTGATACCTTGATGTTTAGGTTTTCACTTTAATCTGCTAGACTTGTTTCAGATTGTTTCTCCAAAGGTTGAGGGTGATGATTGATTTATTATGAGTGACTATTTATTGCAAGTGAAAGCAAGATGAGACAAATGGATTTTTTCAAATATTTGGATGTTTTTGAAATGTTTTGAGGTTGTTTTTGGTATTTTCAGGTTATTTAAATATTTTTGGTGTTTTATGAGATTTTGACCAAAGACCTAGCCTAAAGAAATATCCTAGGGGCCTTAGGGGCTGATCAAAGATTAGCCTTTCCTACATTATACATGCAGAGACCACGTAGTTCGATTGACAACTTGACCAAATTACAAGATGAAGATATGAACAAATGGATTGTCAATTTATTGTGATGAACTCCTAAAGGATTGACCTAAGTGTCTCAGGGGATCATCAAAGATCAAACTTACCTACATTCAGAGCTCAGAGACTCGTAGTTCGACAAAATGACTTTGTTTTTTGAATTTTTTGAATGACTTTTGACTTGTTTTGGGTTTTTCGATATGTTTTGAATGTTTTTCAACTTTTTAATTTTTTGAATGTTTTTGGAATTTTCTCATTTTCTAATGTTTTTTGGATTTTTTGATTTTCTGAATGTTTTTTTTTTTTTTAAGGAAGATTACAAGAATATACACAAATATGATCTAATGTAGCTATAAGAACATTCCCGCAGCATGGTGTGATAGACTACTCTGATATAGGTAGGACAAATTGACCTTAGAAATGGGCTGAGTGGTACTAGGAGGGATCATGATACAAACACAAAACCAAGCTATGATGCAGATGTGGATGGGTGCAATGGAATGCATGTGATGGAATGCAGTGGATGAATGATGCAGAATGAACCATGAAGATCATGGTGGATGGAGAGTGCTTATTTACACATGGTGCCTATTTTCTAGGTTTTCACCAAGGTACTTGCCCAAAGTGCCACCGAAGTGGTTTTCACTAGAGAATGATTTTTCTCTTTACTATTTTCAATCCTTTTTCTGATTTTTTTGGATTTTTTATATTTTTTTGTTTTTTTGGTTTCATACGTTGAAAGATTAGGCATAATTTTTTTTGAGATGGGAGTTGTTCATGGGCTCCTACAGAGGTTCCCCTCCAGGCATTGATAGCTAATATGCCCCTGACTTGTAGTTTGTTGTGACAATGAAGGGGCCCAACCAATTGGGTTCAAATTTGTCCTTACTGTTTGAATTTAGTACATTTTTCTGGTTCTCCTTCAGTACAATTTTCCTGACTTGGAAGCTTCGACTCCTAATATTCTTGTTGTAGCTTTGCTTGAGATGATTTTGGAAGACTTACAAATGGTTTAAGGCATCCATGTGCTGTTCATCTAGTAATTCTAGCTCATTTAACCACGAGACCCGATATTCTTCATCTGTAATGAGATTTTGCAGTGATATTCTCAGGGACAGGAGCTCAATCTCAATATTGGGGAGTATGACTTCTGATCCATTGACTAGGGAGAATGGGGTTGCACCTATTGGTGTGCAGATACTTGTTCAGTAGGCCCATAAGGCAAGATTCAACTGTGGGTGCCAATCACGAACAGGTTCATTAACTGTCTTCTTTAGGATTTTTAAGATGGTTTTATTTTTAGCCTCAGCTTGGCCATTTCCTTAGGGGTAATATGGGGTAGAAAAGTGATGTTGGATATTAAAATTTTGGCATAGGTCTCGAACATCCCAATTTTTGAAAGGTGTCCCATTGTCTAACATAATGGCTTGAGGGATATCGTAGTGGAAAATTAGGTAGTTCAAGATGAACTTGGATATCTACTTTCCTATGATGTAGGTCATGGGAATGGCTTCTACCCACTTCATGAAATACTCAGTGGTGGTCATGATAAACTTATGTCCATTGGATGAGGTGGGGGTGATTTTTCCAATGAGATTGAGCCCCCACTGTGAAAAGGTCCAAGGTGTAATGATTGGATGGAGCTCCTAAGCTGGTGCATGGATGAGGTCCCCATGTTACTGACATTGTAAGCATTTCTTAACATATTCATAGGATTCTCTCTCCATTGTAGGCCAGTAGTACCATGCTCTCTACAATTTCTTAGCCAAGGTCATACCACTCAAATGCAAACCACAAATTCCATTATGTACCTCAGTTAAAGTAGTCAAAGCATCCTCAACGTTTAGGCATCATAATAGGGTTCCCTCAATGATTCTACGGTATAGGTGTCTCGTAAGATACCAAAGCAGGATGATTTCTTGAAAAAAGGATTCTTTTTTGGTTTGGGGATATATTGGTAGGGAGGACTCATATTCTTAAGTAGGTGTATATATTGTGATACCAGGGATCACCGAGACCAATTATTTTACACATAAATTTAGACTTTGGTACCTCGAATGCTTGTACAAGAAGCTGCTCTGCAAGGAATTCATGCTTAGGGACATTGGAAGGGATATCCAATAGTGATCCAATTGTCACCATAGCATCTATTGCTCTATTGTTTACTCTTGGTATCTACTCAAATGTGATGTCAACGAAGAACTCCTTGAGGATTTCCACCAGTTTCTTGTATGGAGTCAACTTGTCATCTTTTGTCTGGTATTCATCGTTTACCTGATTGATGATTAGCTGTGAATCTCCATAGACCTTAAGATCCATGATCTACCACTACACTGCTATTTTGAGTCCTATGATAAGAGCCTCATATTCTGCAATATTTTTTCGTGTATGGAAATGCCAACTTGTATGATCTTGGTATGTAGTCTCCTTGTGGTGTGATGAAAAAGACTCTAGCTCCCGATCCATGATGTGTGTAGGATCCATCAAAATACACCTTCCAGTGGTCTTCTATGCTTAGGTTAAAGATTGATTTGTTAGGGAACTCTGATATCAATGGGTTTTTTGAATACATTAGCACCTTTGCTAGTTGATCTGTAATCACTTGTCCCTTGACAGCCTTTCATTCCACATACTCAATATCATATTATGATAGAATCATCACCCACTTAGCCATCCTTCATGTGAGCATTGCTTTAGAAAGCAAGTATTTGAGTGGGTCGATCTTGGCAATGAGTTTTATTTTATGGGCTAACATGTAGTGCCTAAATTTTTGTGAGGAAAACACTACTACTAAACAAGCCTTTTCAATGAATGTATAGTTCAACTCATTCCCTACCATGGTTTGGCTGATATAGTAGATAGCTCTCTCTATCCCATTTTCATCATGTTGAGCTAGGAGAGTGCCAAGAGCTACTGTCGTTGTTGATATGTACAAGATCAATGGCTTGTTTGGAATTGATGGCATAAGGACTGGTGGTGTGAGCAAGTACTCCTTGATCTTGTTGAATGGCTGATCACATTTCTTGTCCCATTTGTATGCTACCCCCTTGTGGAGTAGATGAGAATATGGGATTGCCTTATCTCCTAATTGTGATATAAATCAAGGGATAGATTGGAGTCTTCCTTGTAAGCCTCTTAGTTGCTTCAATGTTTTTGGTGCCTCCATGGTGAGACTTGACTTGACCTTAGCAGGATCTATCTCCATCCCCATCATGGACATGATTTACCTTGGTAGCTTCCTTGATTGTACAATGAAGACACACTTCTTTGGGTTGAGCCTGACCTTGTACTCCTCTTTCTTGTCAAAGATGGAACTTAATGCTGCTATGTGATCTCGCCTCTTTTTGGATTTGGCCAATATGTCATCAACATAATCTTCCATAGTCTTATGAATCATGTCATGGAAGATGAGCATCATGGCTCTTTGATAGGTTGTTATAGCATTCTTCAAACCAAACGACATCATGTTCCAGTAATAGGTCCTCCATGGACAAGTGAAAGCCATTTTATGTTGGTACTCTTTAGCTATCATTATCTGATTATACCCAGAGAATCTATCCATTAGCAATAGCTTTTCATGTCTCGCTATCATATCCACAATCATGTCAATGTTTGGAAGTGGGAAGTCATCCTTGGGACATGCCTTATTCAAATCTTTGAAATCCATGCAGATATGGATGCCCCCAGTGGGCTTTGAAATAGGTACAAGATTTGATACCCACTCTAGATAGTCAATTGGCCATATGAACCCCACATAAAGGATCTTCTGTAATTCCATTTTGACCAATAATTCTATTTTGGGATGCATCTTCCTTAGAATTTGTCTCACAGGCTTTGCTTTAGATAAACTACTAGATGGTGAACCACAATTTCTGGATCAAGACCAGGCATGTCGGTGTAAGTCCATGCAAATTTTACCTTTCTTTCCCTTAGGAATGTAGCTAGGAGTTCTTGTTCCTCTATCAACAATGATTCTACATAGAATGTTATATGTGGTGTTTCATCTATTCCCAAGTTGACTGGATTACACTTCTCTGCTAGGAATGCTAACTTCTCCTGATGTATGGCACTAAGAGGAAGATTGAATCCCTCATCCTTTAGCACCTCAGAGAGGTGTTCACCATTAGATGCATCCTTTATTTTTACTATTTTCAGGTTAGAAAGTGTCACAATGTGGTTTTCACTTAAAGACCTAGAGATTATTCTCAAATTTTCACTCTTTCGACTAAGGGATTCAATCGTTTCCCCATAGTAGGTATGTGTGTCTAGCTCAATGTTGAACCTTGATTTGTGATATCCACATGGCATATTATCTTGCAATCCCATGAATTCTGAGAGTGCCTCATCATTTTCAAACGTGTCCAAAATTGGTGGTCCTCATTGGTCATAGTTGATGAGTTAGGGATAGACTAATTTTAGCTCATTGGTTTGGTTGTTTGACTTAAAAGATAAATTGCTAATCATAAAAAGGCAAGAGTCTTTGAACAACATGGGTAAATATGTGATAGGGTTCTTGTCACACACATCAGTTACATTAAAGGTAAAGTTATCTAATGACAACCCTATGGATACTAGTAATTGAGGAGGTATTTTGACTTTCTTAACCGGGGTAGCTCTTCCAAGTATGGGTATCTTCAGAGGGGTACATCTGAGGCCAAGATTTCTTAAGTGCTTCTTAGCAATGATGGGTTCTAGGGTGCCATTATCATTTTTCCCAAGTTTCTTGTTCCTGTTGTAGCCCGTACCAAGCATCATCTACAAGCCTTTTTTGTTGTCATCCATGGGAAGATCAGGTGTGGGCCTATCATCTTGGTATAGTAGACTTGATGGGGCTTTTTCATCTACCACTTCTCAGCTTAGGTCCCTCTGACATCTGAATCTGAAGGGGTCTTCTTTGAAATTTTTGGAGGAAGTGCTATTTGGTTGTGGTTTCCCATGAGACCTAGGAGATTGTGGTAACTCTCCTAACAAAAAGGCATTCTTCTTCATTGTGTAGTCCCCACACCCATTGTCTTGGATAATGAATTTGATATTGGAGATGTCAAGAATGGTGGATGTATTTGTCTTAGAAATGGAAGCTAAGGTAGACAAGTCTACATATGGAGTCTCAGGGCCTTCATCATTCCTTGGAACTTGGGGGATTTTGTAGTATTTTGCTTCTAAATTCTTGCAGTAGTAAAATAGTTCAAGATCTCCATGGATGGTGACTTCTTGTCCTTGATATGGGAATTTGACACATTGGTGGAAAGTGGATGCCACAACTTGCATCCCATGGATCCATGGACATCCCAAGAGGATATTATAAGGTAACTCCAAGCTGACTTGACATGTGGTTTCCATAATAGCTAGCCCTACTTGAATAGGGAGTTGAATAGTGCCCTGAGACACTCTTTCTTGATCATCGTATGCCCCGATGGTTATAAATTTTCCTTTTTCAATCATCCTCAGGGAATCCAAACTTTTTATCAGCTTGAGGGTACAAATGTTTAAACCTACACCTCTATCCACTGAGACTCTCTTGAATATTTTTTTATGGATGAAGACCTCGAGATGGAGTGCATAATTATGAAATGGTTGGTTTTGGAGGTCTTGATCAAAAAATACTAGGAGGTGTGGTGTGGTAATGTGTCCGACCATAGCTTGGGATTGATCTGCATCAAGATTTGTCAGGACGGTGGATGTGGCCAATGCTTCTTCTAGGATTTTCCTGTGTGCGGGTGAGATCTTTAGTAACTCCATGATGGAGATCTGACCTGGGGTTCTTTTTAGCTAGTCCAGGACATTGTAACCATTGGGAATGGATTTGGAGGTGAATGCCTTAGGTGGCTATGATGGCCCAATAATGGTGACTTTTCTGCCACGTGTGGTGACTCCACAATCAACTTTGGCTCCCTTGATAGTGATGATAGTTACCCATTCATCTAGGGATGCAACAACATGTTCGTACACATGGTTTACACTTTTATACTTACCTTTGCCATTGTCATTGTTTCCCTTATTGTGATTTGACATCAGATTTGTGTAGATCTTTAGATCTTGATTTCCTGCCAGTTGCTCAATGTTTATGATTTTGTCATCAATAAGGTCCCAGATTAGATTTTTCAACCTCATGCAACTGGCTATTGTGTACTCCTTGATTTTATGAAAATAAAAAAGGTGGTTTTCATTGTACCATGGTGGTTTCACGTGGGGTTCTTGATAGTTCTCATAAATAGGGATTGTAATGAGATTTTTTTACACTAGTTTCTTCATGATTGATTCAATTAATTCCCCAAGGGGTGTGTATTTCCACTTGGGGGAATATTTATTCCATGGGGGTGGTCTCCCTTGATTGTTCAGGTTATTGACCACTTGGTTATTTGGTTGTTGTGTTACAATGTTAGCTTACTGATTGCCTTGATTATTGTTTTGCGGTTGTTGGTATGTTTGAGCATTTTTCCTAGGAGCATTGATCACAACTTTGGCATCAATGGCACCATCATTAGTGACATTTTTTTTTCACACATGTTTGAGGCTTTTCATTATAGCTAGTGGACAAGTGTGTGTCCCACCTTGTGCGATGAGGGCTCATTCGATGTTGAGAGCCTTAAGGATCATGGTTGTATGTAGTGATGCACTGCATTTTTTAGATGGAAGGACAAGGTCCCTTCAAGATTAGCGATGATGGTGCATATTTTTTGTTCTTCAGGCATGACCCATTTGCTTATATTGGCTTTGGATCACCATCATTGTAAGAAAGACACAAATTTCTTCCCCTTGGATTGTTTTAAGGTCAATAATTCTTCTAGACTCACATCGATACCTATTTTGAATGAATAGTTTTGTATGAATGCATCCATACTTTCTTGAAATTTTTTGATTCTAGAGGGGTGGCAAGAGAACCATTCCATGGTAGGTCCAACCAAGCTCTGAGGGAATAGTCGCATTAGGTAGGTATCGTCATATGCGACCTCCATGCAATGTACTTGGAATTCCCTGATGTGATATTTAGGGTTTCCCATCCCATGATATTTGTCAAATTTTTGGATTTCAAATCCTTGTGGGAATGGCTTCATTGCAATGCTCTTGTCAAACAGATAAGGTCAAAAATTCTTTGGTGTCTTTGTTGTTTTTCATGATTGGAGGTCTAACACCTATTGTGAAAGAAATTTGATTTGTGTTGACATGCCATCTTGAGGATCGGGAGGTGGGATGAATGAGTTTTGAGATGGTTCAATTGTTTGAGGGATGGGTGGATTGTTTTGTGTGTTGGTGGGGGGTGGTTGCAAGCTTTGTTGTGTCAAGTATGCCTACAATTGTTTTTGTACTTATAACACTTGCTATTGGTCTTGTTGTTGTTATGCCAACAACACTTGTTGTTGGGCTTGCTGTTGTTGGGCTAGTTGTTGGGTTGCTTCTTGTTGCTCTTGATATTGTTGCAAGGCTTGCTGGTATGCTTGTTGTTGAGTCACTTGTTGTTGCGCTAGGTATTGTGCTTGAGCTTGTGCTTATGCTTGTTGGGAAGCTTGGGTAACCTGTGTGGCTTGTGCATCCTATGTGGCTTGAGTAACTTGGGTGGCTTGAGCAGTTTGAGCAGCTTGTGCTACTTGTGTGGCTTATTGTTGTTGCAACAAATCTTGGGCGGCTTGCTATGTGGCTTGCACTTGTTGTGTAGCTTGCTGATTTTGGTGTTGTTGGAGTTCCTTTTGATAGGCTTGTTGAGTTGCTTGTAGTGTTATGCTGTATTGGTTCGCAATGTTTAAATTTTGAGGTGGTGGTGAAGGATTCAAAATTGTGTTAGATGGGGTGATGATATTTTGTTGAGATGTGGTTTGAGTGATTGTGGTAGATGGTGTGACTAATATGTTGGGTCCTTGGGAGACTGCATTTTGAGATGTTGGGATTGATGACATTGCTTGGATGGATGGCATGTATTGTTGTGATATCGGTGGCATATTCGAAGGATTTTATACATTGATTTGATTTATGGTTGGAGGATTTCCTTAGTTTAATTGATTTGGGATTGGTGGTAAAGGGGGTATCCATAAACTGGGAATTGATGTAGATGTTGGTGGTAGAGGTGGTAGTGGTGGTGGAATTAGTGGTGGGATTGGTGGTGGAAGCAATGGAAGATTTCCTTGAGCAATTGATGATGAGGCCCCAAAGATTCCCCCTTGTTCAAATAAACCTGCTTGTACCAATTGGAGAGAAAATTGTGTTTCAAGAGAATATGATGGCTTTGCAGAAAAATTGGATGAACTATTGGTGTCAAGGAAGATGAGTGGGACATATTGATGCTTGGGATTTTGAGGGACACTATTTGATGTACCCAAGATGGTATTTTCCTCCAAGTTTTGATTATTGACAAAGGGGTGTGTTTGAAGATCATAGAGTAATGAACTCCCCTTGTTGACAATGGTTTGAGTTGGAGCAAGGGATGATGTGGGTTGTGGAATGGGTTGGATGACTCCTTGAATAGGTGGGGTGAATGGTACAAGTGACATATTATCAAAAGGTTTCTCCACAATAGTGTTTGCATCGAAATCAAAAGGTAGTTTGGCTCCTTCCTTTCCAAGCTCTAGCATGTATTGTGAAGGATTTAGTTTCATCATGACATTGACAATTATGTGATTTTAGGGGTTTTGGACCATCTCTATGATTTCATCTTGTGTCATGCCCAGGAAATTGTTGATGATTTCCTCTACTTGACCCTCTTGAAGATCTTGTGATACTAGAGGAAATTTGGGTGGGGGGTTGCTAGATCCAATGGGATTGATTTCGGGGGGTGGTTTGACTCAAGTCACTTGAAGTAGATATTTCTTTGTTGGCTTCCATGTTCTTCTTGTGTTGAGATCTAGTTTGAACCATAAAATAGGAATCAATTTTTAGAAATGTGTGAGGTGAACCTCTAACTCAGATTGATCTAAAATTTAAGCTTGAAAAAGGAAAATCTAGGATGATTAAGGATCAAAGGATGGGTGATGATGAGACAAATGAAGGATGGGTGATATGAATGATTGAAATCTTTTAGAAATATTGAAGGGGATACTATAATTTGGGACTTTTGGATTTTATTTGGTTTGATTTGATTTTGGATTTTGATTTTTTATTTGGATCTTTGGATAATGAACTTGTAAACCCCAAGATGTTGGATGTTATCTAGGGATAAACTTTTCCACAAAGTGATAATTTGACTGTGTATGAAGAAGGATGCATCCACACACACTTAGCCAAACAAGATGATTTTGAATTGATTTAAAGGATTTGCCAAAAGTCTAGCATGAAGGATTTTTTTCCAAGATTTCCAAGAGTTGTTTGTGAGATGGATTTTTCATTGATGTTTAGGGGATGGGTGAAGGTGTTGATTTTGATCCGAAAATGAACCTAGAAAGACTCTTGTTTACAATACCTCAACATTGAATAACATGCTAAAACTCTCTATGTGAGATACTCAAACCTTTGAAAAAGAGCCAAATTTTGATTATAGTAAAATTCGTACAAGTTGGGATTGTTCTTTGATGCATGTTTGTAAAAATTGAAGACCAATCTCCCTCTAAATTCGTAGAGTGTTGAGAGACATTTCTTGAGAGCTCTTGGACTAAGACCTTTGGATTTTGGTTTTTGGATCTTGATCTTTTAGGAAATCATTTGAAAAAGCACATGTGTGAACCTCAATTGTTTCTTATCTTTGCTTAATGAGTTCCTTTTACCACAAACACTCTCTTGTTTAGCTTTTGAAACTAGATACATATATTGTCTCAATCTCTTTTCATCCCATAAAGTCCATTATGTGGAAATCAAGGAAAATCAAGGCAAAAGTTTCCTAATGTTGACTTTAGTGAGAGAAAATTGAGATATAAATATAATGCTTAGAAGCCTCTAGGGATAGAATCCCAAGAGACAAGTAGTAGCACTTGGATTTTTCCAAAGGTATTTGCTTCCCCTAAAGGGTTTGAGATTTTATTTTCTTGTTGAATGTCTATTTTTGAATGTTTTAGATCAAGCAAAGTGCTTTGATTCAAAATGATGCACAACCCTAGGATAGAAGAGATGATATTTGTTGAATCCCAACTTGGATAAATCTAGTTGTGCCTATTCAAAGCAGATGACTAGAAGCTTGATCACACTGGCTCCCCTCCACGACACACTCTTCTTGGGTTGACCAAGCTTCAATTCTCATGAATCTCCAATGACGAACTTCTCATCTCTACTAGGAACCACAAAAATGTGGGGCAGCTTCAGAGGTTTGACCTCTTACACCAACAAATAGAAAAAGGTTTTTGGATTCTAGATAGTTTGTCTTTTATTTAATGCATTCGTTTGACAAAGATTATACACATGAAAAGTGACCATTTCTTCCCATCTTGTCGGTATAACCCCTCGTGAGCTTGATCTTTCCTCAAGAATCCATTTTATATACCAGTTGGAAGAGGCTTGGCTGTAGCCTATTACCAATTTGGGTCATTCCCTTGGGGTGAGTACCTTTTCCTACCAATGTAGACCCTCTATAGGTAAACAAAAGCAAGTAAGTGCATCTGTAGTTTGATCAATATTTGTTGCATGAAAAAAGAGAGAACACACACAATGTACTTTCTCACACTAGCAAGATTTTGTCAATTTTAAGAACTCAAATTGAAGTATGGAGGCAAACTTTTATACAACTTAATATCACCAAAATACTTTTGATTCTCAAAATCGTTGTGAAGCATGAGAGAAGTGCATACACCTTTTAAATGATATTACTTTGTAAAAAAGATTACAAAACATGAAAAACACAAGTTCTTTTTAGCTCTCAAAACAATAATGGATTCTTTTTAAGCACCAAATTAAATCCAAAACCTACTCTAGTAAGTTCCTAATGTTCTTTTTAATCCCTTTGATTGTTCTTTTTAAAACCCAAATGAAATTTATTTTGAGTCCTAAAATTGAAAGATAGCAAAATCCTTAGGATGGAATTATAAATGCTTCCAAAGTGTTTAAAAACACTTGTTATAATAGAAATAAGATGTCATAAGAAATTTTCTCCTTGCTTCCTCCTTTTCTCTCTTGATCACTTCAACCTATAAAAACTGGTTAATCCACATAAAAAGAGACCCAAAACAGGTTAAAGGTTCAAATTAACCAAAGACAAAAAGCACATGTTGAAAAAACTTAAAAGCTAACTTTTTACCCAACCCCAACGTCATAATTCATAAAGGTGTCATAGTTTGGAGCAGGTCAGTAGGACACTGGTGAAATCAACATTGCTCTGTGGAGAAAAAAATACCACAAATGTGCCACTATTTCACCCAACAATGCTCTTTGTAGTTTGCAAACTTGGTCTTTAGGAAGATGACTTCAACACCAGTATTTGGAGCAAAAGCAACATTGCTATATAGTGACGATGGACTAATAACATCACTGTTTATCTCTGGCAACATCACAATTTCTTGTAAACACAATAAAATTTGAAAAGCATTGGAATTTTGGTCAAAAAACGTGTTAATTCTTCAAGATTTTCCCTTCTTCTATTGCCAAAATGTGAATGCTTGATCTAGACCTGTACAAACATGAACAAACAACACAATGTTAGTTAATTAAACAAATCTAAACTAACATTCCTCATAAGATTCATTCAAAACAAAATGAACAAGAAATAAAGCAAATAAATTAATTGAAAGCTATTTAAATCCTATTCAAGAACTCAAATCCAACATCTTATGGGGGAATTGGTGCTTCTTTGATGTGGAAAGAATCCCTTTCCCAATTCCTAGTTAAGCTTGATGTAGAATGATTGCTCCTTGATAAAAATTTTGCATAACCTAGCTATGGTGATGAAATGATATGAAAACTTGGATGAAATGGATGAACTTTGCTTAAAAATTTGAAGATAGTAATCTTGCATAAAGTTGTGTATCCAAAATCAATAGAGAGATCCTCTATTTATAGAAGAGAATGATGGAGGAATGAAAGATATGAAAAATGTGGAACTAAACATAAGCTAATGGCATTGTGCCACTTGTCAACATGCTATTGAATAGAGGTGGAACACATTTTGATCAATGTGCATGATAAATACAATTAGGTGGAATTTGAATTTGATGAAATGACATGTTGGAGGGAGGAATAAAAAAGAGTTAATGCCACTTGGCTCAATAAAAAGGACATGTAAGAGGCTTTTAATGCCATGTTGGAGGACAAGTCCTTTTGGGAGGGAGATTTGAAATTGATGGAATATTCCAAAGAGATGCATTTTTGAATGGAAAATAGAAGAAATAATAAATCAGATAAATTGATTTATTGTGTAAGTTGCAAAATCCAGAGGATTTGGAGGATTAGTGTTAGAGTTAATTAGGATTTAATTAACTTAGATGGAGATTAGTTGATTTGACATGACTTAGATTATTAGATTTATTTAAATCAAATGGGAGGAATAATGAATATTAGATTTAGTTAAATAAAGTTTGATTTATTTAATTAAAAGGATGATGTTAGATTTAAATCAAATAAATGTTAATTTATTCAATTTAAAGGAGATGAACTTAATATTAAATAAAATGACTTATTTAATCAAAAGAGGAACATTAGGATTAATTAAATAAAATGATTTATTTAATTAAAAGAAGATGATGATTTAATCAAACAAAGTTGACTTATTTAATTAATAGAGGAAATAGGATTAATTAAATAAAATTATTTATTTAATTAAAAGAAGATGATGATTTAATCAAACAAAGTTGATTTATTTAATTAATAGAGGAATTATGATGAATTAATTAAACAAGGATTATTTAATTAACTAGTTAGTAAAGAAGTAATTCAAGGAGAACTAATGATAGTAGATTAGGATCAGGTGCACGATATCAATCAAGATACTTTTTGTGTCTACAGTAGGTAGTGAACCTCCTTGTCTGGATAGTGAGTCCTTTTTGTAAGCAGTGAGCTTTTGTATCTAGAAAGTGGATCCTTTTTGGGCAATGAGCCTTTTGAATTCAGTTTTGAAACTACTTTATATTGTGAGCTAATCCTCACTGTCATTTTTCCCTTATTGGGTTTTCCACATAAAAATCCTAGTGTTCATGTGTTGTATGATTTCATGTTTTGTTAATGCTCTTGCTTATCTTTACTATTATATTCATTGGAGTAGTTGGATGGTATTTATTCAATAAGTTTAAGCAGATACTAATTCATCCACCCTCTCAATATCTTGGGAATTCAAAAATTGGTATCAGAGCCTGGTTCCTTAGAGAGAAGCCTAACAACTTGAGGTAGATCCTAAAGTTTGAACAAATGGATGATAAAGAAGAACTTTGGGCTCCTCTTGAAGATCTTGACAAGGCTAAAAGTGAAAACAAAGATTTGAGAGAAAATATTGATGAAGCAAATGAATGCATCCAAAAATTGAAAGAACAATTGAAGAAATTCAAAGAAAGACAGAGAAGTGAGTGACAATTAAAACAAGCAAATAAAAAGATCACCAGATTAAAAGTTCAAGTGGAGGAAAAGAAAATAATTGAAGAATGTTTGAATAAAATTATGCAAAGCAAGTCTAATGAATGCACTAGGCTTGAACAAGAAGTGGGGAATTTGAAAACAGATATGGAGAAAGCAAAACTATGTGAAGATAATCTCAAATCTAGCTCTAACAAGCTTAATGAGTTGATTGAAGGACATAGACCTTCTAAAGAAAAAGGTGGTATGGGAAATGATACCAGTGAAAGATCCAAGGCTATGAAAAATATAGTAGATAATCAAAAGACTCAAGATAAAGGGAAGCATAAAAGAAATGAAAAGAACTTTGCTAGAAGACTACCTGCTAGACAGCCAAATGCTCAAAGGTATCCATCCTTCAATGGTGTTTGCTTTACATGTAATAAATTTGGTCATAAAGCAACTGAGTGTAGAAGCAAAGTAAATCAAAATGTTGGAAGTTTTTCTAGACAATGTTTCTCATGCAAGAAATTTGGACATAAAGCTACTGAATGCAGATATTAGGTGAGGATGATTAGTTATGTGATGATGAATATGTTTAATGGAGGAAGAATGAATCAATATTTTAATGGCTATTGTGATACATGTAACAAGTTTGGACACAAAAAAATTAGTGTAGATCAAGGGTAAATGGAAGTCAATTGAGTTAGAAAAGTGCTATCTGCTATAATTGTAACAAATTGAGACATATTTCAAGAGTTTGTAGGAGTAAAAAGGGAAAGCAGTCTGAATTGGTGAAGCAGAATGAACCAGTGAAGGAAATTGACAAGGAAGAGGTTAAGCAAGAAATGAAATAGATATGGAGGAAGAAAGAAGAGCCAGAAACATTAGATGTGTATGTGCCCTCCTTTGGTGTAGACAATTCCTCTGATAATTAGACCTAGCATGGTCTTAGGGGGAGCATTAACAAGAAATTGTACAAACCCCCTAGATATATGGCATATAAGATGTCGGCACAAAGAGATGTTGTAAGAAATGGATAGGAAGAGGCTCTGAAAAAAAAATCATAAGAAAATTTGCTGAAATGATCATTTATGGAGTGATTTAGGGTTTGTAGTACAAATAAATAGGGTTTTTATCATCTTTTTGAAGTCTACCACATTTAATATCAATTAGGGCAATGCGATGGTGTATAAAGTGAAACTTATAAGCTATTTTTTGATCACTTGTGCAATTGAAGAGTTTTAAAAATGAATTGGAGAAATATTGAACCAATTTGGAGCAATTCTAAGGTAATTTGGAGAAATCATTAGGAATAATAAGGAGTGAAAGATGAAAGTTTTCAAATTCATCCCCCAGTTTACAAAAAGGAAGAAGGGAAAAAAAGAAGTCTTGTTTGAGAAAGAAAGAGTTTAAGAAATATAAGTGCGATGATGGACAGAGGATTGAGTGGTGATACTCTGCTAAAGTTGAAGGGTGTTGAATTGGAAGAGTTTGATCATCAAAAGATGAAGGAAATGGAACTAGGGTTGAAGACAAATGAATTGTAGAATGTAAAAACCCTAGGTATGGATTTATAGGGAGAATTTTCATGGATTGTAGACAAAGAATCTATCTTGTTCTTGGTAAGTCATTTCAAGGATGGCAACATTATTTTGGACAAACCCTATCGAATCACAAAGGAGGCAATCAAAGGTATTATAGGTTTTTGCAGTGTTGGTGACCTCCCTGGGAAGAAAACCATGAAATACAGAGATGTGGAGGAACTTACTAGAATCAACAAAGATCCCCGAGCTCTACTGATAAATAACTTAGTCGATCTTGTAGTAAGGTATGTTGTGTACTTATAAAATCTACTTCAGAAATCATGAAGGTTCTACTTAGGCTATTGTTGTATATATTGCATACATGATGGTGAAGGAAAATAAGCAGTTTGATTTGTGTTTCCTTATTATGGAAAACCTAATTGAAAATGTTTGAATGTCACTAGTCAAGGGTTATCCTTTTTGTTTTGGGTCTCTACTCATATGTTTGGTGTTTTACTTTATGATTTTGCTACCAAGAAGAGAGAATGTTAAGTGGGAATTCAACATCCTTGTTGAAAGGAAAGTTTACAATATTTGGAATCGATGGAGAATAATGCAAGTGCATGCAAAACCTATTTCACATCCCTAAAGATGGATCTGTACTTTGGTATGTTAGTATCTACTTTGTTTGAAGAAGGTTCCTCTTCTGGGAAGAAAGAGTTGGAAGTTGTCATTGGCGGGTCCCCTTCAAAATCTAAAAGGAGGAAAATTATCGTAAAAGATGTCATCACTAACTCAGAAGAAAAGAAGAATGAAGAAGAATTTATGGTTGGATCTGAATCCTTTGATCTAGAGGATATTTGAACCATGTTAGATAAAGGTGCCATGAAGGAGGTTGGTGAAATGTGGTGTGTCAATTCTTTGATCAAAAAACTTAAAATTGATGATGTATTGGTTGATTATTTTCTCAAAAAGGGTATTACAATTTCAGAAGTGTCTAACTCATTATCGGATGACCTGGTAGAAGTTATTGAAAAAAGAATATTGTTGGAAGGATCTAAAGGTCATAAATTTGAAGCTATGATTGAGAGAAAAGTGTACTAAAGCTAAACAAATGTTATCCAAAAACATTAATGAGACAAAATAATGCATTAAAGAAATATCTGACATCTATAGGTATTGTCTCTGGTGGCCTACAATTGTTGACAATTTTAGAAGTAGAATTGAAGCCATTGAATCTGAGATAAATAGTATTGGAAAGAGTTTCGATTTATTTAAAGACAAAAATGGTAAATAGAGAATAAGAGTGGGTGAATTGCAAGTGGAGTTGCTGATTGCATAGAGACAAAGAGAAGACTTGGCTAAAACCTTCTATTTGGTTAAAGAGATTGTTGAGGTCTTGTTGGATCATCTATCCAAAATACTTTCTAATGTAGAAGATTGTGAACGACAATGTCTATCTTCAGACTAGACATCCTCATTTACACTGTTATCTTTATTGGATAGTATGAGTACTAGAATGAGTTCGATAGTGTTTGCTTGGAAGAGGATTCTTTCAACCATAAGAGAAAGATACAAGAAAATTTTTCATGTAAAAAGTGTTATTTTCACTTGATTGATTTGAAATGGGGAGTTGGAATTCCTTTGTATATACATTTTCACCATGTACATACGTTTACATATTATTTTTTTTGGTTTTCATTTTCCATTGATGTCAAAGGAGGAGAGTGTCATGTGAAAAATAGTAAGAGGGGTGAGAATACTGGTGATAGGGGGAGAGAATGTTGTGTTTTGTAAATTTTGGCACATGTTGGCATCAATAAAATAGGGGGAGATTGTTGGAATAATGAAGAAGAATGTATAATTATATAAATTTTGTGTTGTCATTGATGTCACCATGTTATATGAGTTTCAATTGCAAGACTAAGTCATGGTTGATCTGGTATTTTGGGCCGGTATCTAAACTGGTATGCAATTTACATCCTCTGGTATTTTGGTTTACAATCCTCTGCAATTGATTGTTGCTACTTTTAGTTTTGGGAAATGGTTTATGGATGATGGAAGCATGCATGTTTATAATATCTCATGCATAGATGCTCGTATGGTGTATCAACATTATTGGGTTGTTGCATTTTTGCTATTAGGTCTATCTCTGGTTGACCTCATGGATAGTTGGCATTCTGGTGAATTATTTCTGTATTGTGGATGTATGGGTGACCTATCTTAAATCCATGTTGAGATGATGTGGCATGCTACACTCTTGAATTATTTTTGGAAAGTTTTGTAAATGCTTGAAGCTAACAATTGATTCTTGGTGAATGAAGGTTGTATCTAATTAGGCCAACCTAATTGATGCTTGTGGATGGATCAGATATATATGGTGGATAGTTTTAAAGATTGTGGTGTGAGTTGTGGTTGTGTTGTTGTGAAGTTGTGAATGTGAAGAAGTGCAAAGATGATGAAGTGTGTCAAGTCTGTAGACACATAAAAATGTCCTAAGCCTTCGAGCATCATTTTTCTTCATCCTCGTCCTTCGATAATAATTTTAGTTATTCAATTATGTTTGATTATATTCCTCTATTAAATAAATAATTTTTAATAATTATTTAATTAATTCACTTTCTAATATTTATTCTATCCTGACCGATTAAATAAAATAATTGCGTCACTAATTTCTTCCTTATCTTCAATAGTTAAATAAATTATTATTTATTTAATTATTTTGTCATCTTTCATCTATAGTTAAATAATTACCATTAATTATTTATCTATTCATGGTCCTTTAATTATTCCATAGTTAAATAATTATTAAAATCATTTAAATATCCCATGCCACCTCCCTTAATTAAATAGTTAATCTAAATTAATTATTTAAAGTCTAATTTTCATCTCTCCATTTAATTAAATTGATAAATTTAATTAAATGCTACTCTTTTTATTTTCTCAAAATAAATAATTTGAATAAATTACTTATTTTCCACTTGTCTATTTCCTCCATTTTCAAATAAATAATTTGAATAAATAATTTATTTTCAACTTGTCCATTTCCTCTATTTTCAATAAATAATTTGAATAAATTATTCATTTTCCACTTGTCAATTTCCTCCATTTTCAAATAAATAATTTAAAATAATTTTTTTATGCACCACTTGGTCAAAGATACCCTATCATAACATTCATTTCTGTCATAGTCTGCATGTCTTGCATGTCTGTCATAGCCATTAGCGTCATAGATTTTCCATGCATGGCATATTTTTGGTGCATCAATTTTGGACCATTGATCTTGGCATCTTTTCTTAGACTTAATCTCAACCATCCATTTCGTAACATCCCTCTCATGCATTCCCATCCATTGATCTTAGAATCTTTCTAGAAGATTAATCTCAACCATCCATTCGAATGGTTGTCTATAAAAGCAACCTTCCTTCTCCATTTTCAGCTTAACAACTATTCTTCTCCAACTTTCTACTTAGAATTTGCAGGTATTTGCACAAGTTAGACTACAAATCTGAGGGCATATTTACAAAAGGATAAATAGGAGAGCAAGAGAAGTGATTCAAGTTCAAGCATGGGGAGTATTTTAATTTAATGTTTTATTTTCCTTATGCTTACTTTGTTTTCTCTTGTTTGGATGTGGGTTAATAGTTTAGAGGTGTTGGCTGTCACTTTATCTATTTTATTTGATTTCTAACCCCATCTCACAAAGTCAACTTATTGAGCATCAGAGGAACTGAATCAAAACTTGTTAGGAGTACTCTACTAGTTCATTTTGGTTGTAAATCCATTTTTGTTTTGTAATCCTTTTATAGGCAGTGAGTCTCCTTGTTTAGACAATGAGTCCTCTTTGTAAGTAGTGAGCTTTTGTATCTAGACAGTGAGTCCTTTTTGGGTAGTGAGCCTTTTGAATTTGGTTTTGAAACTACTTTATATTTTTAGCTAATCCTCATTGTGGTTTTTCCCTTATTGGGTTTTCCATGTAAAAATACTGGTGTTCATGTGTTGTGTGATTTTATGTTTTGTTAATGCTCTTGCTTATCTTTACTGTTATATGCATTGGAGAAATTGGATGGTATTTGTTCAATAAGTTTAAGAAGATACTAATTCAAACCCCCTCTTAGTATCTTGGGAATTCAACATTTTAGAGGCATCGTTTGTCATGTCATCCAATGACCACCTACCTATTGCAGGAGTATGATGTAGAGCACATTCTGAGGCTCGATTGGAGAAAGCACTTCGAGTTTTTGGTGTATAGCCATGATGACTAGGCTTGTGGTTTGTATTGCATTGAGCCCATGTGTGTTGTGTGTTCACCCCCCTCTTGCACCCTAACAAAGAAGAAGAAGAAGAAGAAAAACCCGACGATGAGCTGCTTCAACTGTTGAACAATGGTTGGAGGCTTATCTTTAGTATTTTTTGTACGTTGCCTCCTTTTTGCTTCTTTTGCTTTGTGACTCTTTTTGGGTTAGCTCGAGAGGGTTTCATGTTTAAACTTGAGGCTCAGGCTTGTATTACATTATAAATTTTCAATGAATATAATATAATACAAACTTCCTACTTCCTTTGTGTTATTCTCATGGCTTATTCTCAAAACTAAAATGTATTTACAATTTTTTTTACATATGGTACATATCTATTAATTTTTTTAAAGAACTGCATACTTTAATGGAATAATTTTAGATAAATACCATTCGCCAGTATATCCAAAGCATTACCTTCCATATTTCTCTATCTTCTTCAAGTTTGAGGATTTCCACCGATCATACTTCCATTCCACCACTTTCTTCAATCTTTAGGGCCTTTAGTGGCTACAAAGTAGGGATTTCTATGGAAACAAGTAAAAATACCTTTTTTCTGCATACTAGTTCATAAGGAGAGGCCTTTAGGATCTACTTGGGAGTAATCTGGTCTACCCACAAAGCAAATCACAGGTTCTTGTGCCAATCCCTTTGTCGCTCTGACCCAATGCGCTTGATTAACCTAATTAGGTTTTTGTTGGTCGACTCTGCTAACCCATTTCCTTGTGGGTAGTAGTTTGATGAAGTTTTGAGGTAAACCCCATGATTGATAGCAAAATTTGACACCCCTATGTTAGAACACAACGATCTTCTGAGATAGGGTGAATTAGGAGATATTAAAACTTTAAGTCCTTAAAATCTTTTTGCAGATTCAACATTGAACTCAAAGGTACAGATTGAAACATGAACATATATAATAAGTACAAGCACAAGCAAGATCAACGCATAACACCAGATATATGTGGAAAACCCAAGATAGGAAAAACCATGGTGAGAATTTCTACTAGGATCTATTGTCCTAATCCAGCCTCACAAGCATCAAAGTTCAGTTACAAGTTTTAAGGGCTACAACCCCAAGGAAGCTTCACTCCTTGTTTTAGAAGCAACAACTTCAAGGATGCTACAACACCCTTATTTGAGCTATAAATCAGTGCAAATGGAGGCTACAACCTCTTATAGAATTACAAGTTCAAATGTGCATATAAGTGATTCTACATAAACCTGAGATGCATCAATACATGCAATATAATGTTGCACTTGATGCAACTACATCCTGTTGTTGTAGCTACACTCTCAGGAACACATGTTTCTGCTCTACACTCTCCTCTACTCTACACTTCCTTCGCTACTGTATTCTTAGCTATACATCTCTCTGTTTAGCACTTTATGCACTAGCATACTTCACACCACATTGTTGTGGACTCAATCAACTAAAAAATACCTAATTTTCTTCCTTCTTTACCAACCTACAATCAATGTCTCAAGATTTGCTAGATCATGCAGATCAACTCCCTCATCCTATTAGGGTTTTCTTCACTTGCAAACCTCATCAACAAGCTACCTTTGCATCAAGCCACACAACATTTATTTCTGATACAAACAATTTTCCTTTATTCTTTCTATCAAAACCTAAAATTTGATTATGCATTTAATGATCTCTTCTCCTTCGATTTGATTTTGATCTCAATCATTTTTCCAATATGTTCCACTATATTTAAGATCAAATCTTCATATTTTGGTCACTAAGGTAGTTAGAGAAATTAATTCTATCTCTTGCATCAATTTGCAGTCATAACCCCTATTCACATAGACCAAACTATTATAGATCTCTACATTTGAATTATGGTCGTCGATCTTCTCCTTTTGTGCCATGAACTGTAGATCCTCATTCTCTATCACGCCTTTAAATCCTGACCATTGGATAAGTGGTATATCAAATCACCATTGTTGATCTTGCAGTATTCTCTTAACATCATGTAGTGCTTTGTTGAAGAGAAATTCTCTAAAGTCCTACCAACATCCATCTTTCTCTTCGATGTGAATTGCTACGAGTGCACAAGCCCACACACCATGAAATTCACAATGAGGATGTGAATTTCCTATGGAGCAATCGCTGATCACCATTTGTTAGCATTCATTATCATCTAACACTCTCACCTTCTTATCGAGTCCCACTTAGCCTTTCCCTTTATAGCTCCTTTGAAGAGACATCTTCCAGACTCCTACCGGTATGGCGTTGTCACACTGATAAATCTTATCTTGCTTATTGTTGTTATGGACAAGTGGTACCCACACCATCGTGTTATCACATGTCACCATCCATTGTCAATTCCTTCCATGTGTCATTGAATCATTTGTTTCATGGCTATTTCAACAATGCATATCATCCTTACCCTATCGAGTCCCACTATCTACATCATATTCTCCTATTGTCATATCAAAGAGACATGATTCAAAGTCCTAGAAATATGCCAATGTCTCATTGAAGAAAGAGTTATCAGATTGTTAGGGAGACATCCTTCAAAGTCTTGCCGATGACCTTTAGTCACATCGATGAAGACACTTGATGATGTCACCAATCCACCTCATCAACATGTCACTACATTATAATCCACAATGAGGATTTGGATTACGGTTCATCCAATCTTGTCATGCCATGCGTCTACTTCATCATCTCTTTCATCAATATGTGTCAACCTTACTAGATCCCACAACTAGCATTTCCTTCACATCACCATGTTAGAGAGACATTGACTAGGGTCTCACTGATGCCATATAGTCTCATCGACAACACTTCCTTACTCCTTATCGCATCGTCGAGGATACTTTTCCCACACTCTCACTGATACATCAATGTCTTTCTAATAAGATAGTTGTCAGTCTATTGAAGAGGCATTTTCCATTCTCTCACCAATCATGCATTATCACACTGACAAAGTGACCATTGAGCCATCAAAGGAACTCCTACTTGACTCTTGCTGGTATTGAACTATCATCCTAACTTGCAGGATATGTGTAACCTTAAGTGCTACATAGAGGGGCCAATCACCCTCATGATTTTAATGACATAAGTTGTAATTTATGTGACTAGTTACCTGTTATTGATAGTCAACTTCAAAATAGAAGAACATATTGAGGATGCCATGACCAATAAACCCTAATTATGTCCAAGAGAAAACAAGATTCATTTCTAGATGTGCTATACATCCTTTAGGTCTGCACAATACCTTTCTTAAAAGCTCTTGAGAAACCTAGATCAAATTTTCCATTAGATCCACTACTCTCAAAGACATCCTTTGTCATCATGCCAACGATCTCCTTTTCTATATTTTCCTTTTTGACATATATGACAACTATATGCCAACAATCTCCCCCTTTGGTATTGATGAGAAAACTCTAACTACTCAACCAAGTACCACAAAAGCTCTTCACCAATTTGATTATTCCTATTATAACTCATCAACTCCCCCTATGACATACATCTCATCTCTTCTGACCAAGATTTTATTTTTCATTTTGCACCACATTTCTCCCCCTTTGACATTAATGGAAAAGGGTACACTACCCTAAGAAAATGTTTCAATTTTGACAAACTCTACAACCATCAAATCGTTAGAAATTGTAAAACAATATTTTACATGATTTGATCACATTATTCTTAACCAGGGTTAAATAAGTGATCAATGAAGCTCCTCTTGGATAAATTCCCTGTCACTAATGGTTAGTGGTATGTGATGGGAGAAACTACTCCTAGCTTCTACCTCAAATATTCAAATTGTTCTGTAGGAAGAGGCTTTGTAAATATATCAACCACTTGGTCCTCAGTAGGAACATACTACATGTTGACTTCCTTATCTACAACTTTTTTCTTTGATGAAGTGATACTTGATTGATATGTGCTTTGTTCTAGAGTTCATCACTAGATTCTTTTGAGATATTAATGGCACTTGAGTTGTCGCAAAGAATTTAAATAGGCTCATTGTACTCTACCTTGATGTCCTTTAATGTCTGCTTCATCCAAAGGACTTGAGTGCAACATGTAGCTGCTACAACATATTCTACTTCTGCAGTAGAAAGTGTAACAGACTCTTGCTTTTTACTCATCCAAGAAGCTTTTATGTTTCCCAAAAAGAAGGATCCTCCACCAATACTTTTTCTATCATCCACACTTCCTGCCCAATCTACATTTGTGTATGTAGTTAAAGTGAAATATTTTCTTTTGGGATACCATAAACCATGGTCAATAGTTCTTTTGATATATCTAAAGATTATTTTTATTGCATTGACATGTGATTCTTTTGGTGCTACTTGAAAACTAGCTACAATACATACCGCTTGTATTATATCAGGCCTAGATGTAGTTAGATATAGCAAACTTCCAATCACTGATCTATACAAAGTTTGATTTGCATCAAGTGACTCATTTGATTTACTCAACTTGTACCTAGTAATAATGGGAGTACTGACTGGTTTACAATCCTCCATGCCAAACTTTTAAAGAATTTCTTTTGCATACTTTGTTTGTGATATAAATATACCTTTATTATTTTGTGTAATTTTCAAACCAAGAAAAAATCTAAGTTCTCATAACATAGACATTTCAAACTCATCTTTTATGTGAGTAGCAAATATCTTACACATTTTATCATGAATACCACTTAATATAATGTCATCTATGTATACTACCACAATAATCTTGTGATCACCTTCAATTTTGAAATACAAATTCTATCTAAACATCCTTTCTTGAATCCTTGTTGTTGCAGGTACTGATCCAACCTTGAATGCCAAGCCCTTGGGGCTTGCTTAGAACCATATAATGCTTTTCTCAATTTGTATACATAATCATCATCCTGTAATAGCTGAAAACCTTCTAGCTACTCAATATATACTTCCTCGTCAAGGTTTCCATTTATAAACATAGATTTGACATCCATTTGATATACTTTAAATCCTTTATACATAGAAAATACAAGAAACATCCTAATAGCTTCTAATCTTGCAACTAGAGAAAATGTTTCTTCAAAATAAATACCTTCTAATTGAGCATATCCTTTGCATACTAACCTTGCTCTGTTCCTGAAAATTGCTCCATCTTCATTCAACTTATTTTTAAATACTCATTTGGTGCCTATTACATTCTTGCTTGATGGTCTAGGAACTAGTTCCCATGGTTTTTTCTTTTCAATCTGATTGAGTTCCTCTTCCATTACTTTTATGCAACTTTCTTCTTTATTGGCTTCTTTAATGATTTTTGGTTCAATCTGAGATAAGAGAGCAAAGTTCACTTGTTTCTTGTTCTTTGTAAGTCTTCATCTAGTCTACACACCTTCATTCTTGTCACCAATTATCTAATCTAGATGATGATCTTTTTGCACATATTTGTAGGAACACATTCAACCTCTTGCTCATTCTCTTCATGTTCTTCTTCTTCTTCTTCTGTTGCACCTATATCCTCATCATCTAATTCTCTTTCAAGATTGTTTCTACTAGACTTGACTTGACTTTCATCAACCCTGACATGTACACTCTCTCCAATTTTATGCAATCTCTTGTTGTAACACTTATATGCTTTTCTTTGATTGGAATACCCTAAAAATATCCCTTCATCACATCTTGACTCAAAGCTTCCTATATCTTCAGCTTCTCTTTTGATATAGCACTTGCTACCAAATATTCTAAAATTCTTGACCAATGTAGGTCTATCGAACCACAATTCATATGGTGTTCTTCCACTGTTAAATCTAATAAAAGCTCCATTTTGAATGTATACATCAGTTTTTACTATTTCTTTCCAAAATTTATCTATCAAGTTTGCCTCGTTCAACATGGCTCTAGCCATCTCCTTCACAATCTTGTTTCTTCTCTCTACCACGCCATTTTGCTATGGTGTTCTTGGGACTAAATATTGGTGTTTGATTCCATGATCTTGAAAATATTCCATGAATTCAATTGACATAAATTCTCCACCTCTGTTTTATCTAAGACATTTGATTCTTCTCCCAGTCTCATTTTCTACAAGCTTCTTATAGATTTTAAAATTTTCAAATGCTTCAGTCTTCTCCTTCAAAAATATGACCCATGCCATTCTGGTCTAATCATCAATCATCAACATGAAATATCTTTCCCCTTGAAACACCCTTGTTCTCATTGGACCACATAGATCAATATGAATTATCTCTGAGGATTTTTTTTGTTGAATAATCCTTTCTAGGAAACTCAAAATTTGTTTGCTTTCCTTGCTGACATCCTTGGCAGATGATATGATCAGGCTTTCCAATCTTAGGCATATTTCTAACTAATTCTTTTGAACTTATCTTTACTAAGTTGTCAAAGTTTACATGTCCCAGTCTTTTATGCCACAACCAACTCTCATTTTCTTGGCTAATTAGACATGTTTGGCCTTCCACTTCACATAGATTATAGAGATTATTATTAGTCCTTATCCCTTGATCAATTGTTTTACCATTCATTCTTATCTTGCATCCTTTAGAATCAAATACAACTTTGTATCATTATCACACATTTGGGTGACACTAAGAAGATTATTTTTTACACCTTCCACATAAATAACATCTTTAGTTTTGTTCTTCCTATCTATGCTTAGAATTCCTTTACCATGAATCTTAACAACAGTATTATCACCTAGGCTTATTGAGCCTCCTTTTCTCATTTCAAGTTTAATGAATTTATTTTTGTCTCCAGTCATGTGCTTGTCATAGCCACTATGAATTATCCATAGATCTTGTTCCTTTGCATGCAATGTTGTTTGAAAAATCATAGATTGAGCATAATTTCACTTTTTCTCCTTCCATACTGATGTAGATTGAGGATGGGGGGTTTTTTCAAACAACCCATCCAAGCAACCATAACACTACATACACCCTCATTTCATAATTGTAAGAATATGCAAATAAAATCTCAATGTAAAATATTTTCCATTCTTCCTCAACAACACTTGAGAAAATCAAATCTTCATTAATATTAAAAAATCCATTGCAAAATTCATTTGAGAAATACAAAATCAACACATACCTAACTCAAATTAGCCTCAACACCTGCAAATTCACACCTAAACTCTTTGCAACACTCAACTTGTTGCTAGTATCTTTCTCCTCAACCTTTTTATGCAACTTCATTGTTGCACCCCTTCATCTCTTTTTTTTCTTCTTAGCTCTTGGGAATTGAATTTTTCTCATTTTTGGAGCTTCCCATTAATTGTTGAAATTAATCTAATATGGCATCCAAAACCTCCTACAATCCACTACCTATATTCTTGGAAAAAAAAGAAACATGCAAGAATGTAACTCCCTACTGCATGTAATCTCTCCTGCAACATGTCTGGTGCCCAATTAATTTTACAATAGCACATGGGCATTTTATTTTGAGCCCAATATGAATTTACAACATTAAATATTTTAAACTCCAACTATAGGGAGTTGGGTTTTTTTTCCAATTTTCATTTTTGAATTTTAAGCATATTAAATGCACAACTAACAACACTACAAAACTACAAATTTTGAACCAGTAAATAAAATATTGGTTACAAACATTTGGCTCCAATTCTTTCCCAAAGATAATATTTAAGCATTAAACTGCCCAACTAAATTAATAATTTTTTTTTCCTAGAGTGTCCCCAAATTAAGTGCTGAAAGGCTGCCTGCAACAAGAAACCACACAAAAAAATCAAAATTAAAATAAAATGTTTTTTGGGATGTAGGATTGCTTGACACCCCTGGATGCTCTTGCATCACATACCTTTTTAGGTTTATTTTAAACCTTTTCTTCCTTTTTCTCAAGGACCTTAGTTTTCTTTTCATCTTTTGTGAGGTGTGTTTTTCTTCTTCTTAGAATGAGCATTTAGTCTTACAATTTTTTCTCTACAATTTCTAGCTATATGACCAAAATTATTGCAATTGAAACATACTACATTCATATCAATTAAAGGAGCGAATGGATTTTTATTTCTCCTTGGAATGAATTTACGCTCTCTATCCCTATGACCAAAATTGTTACAAGTATAGCAATACCCATTAAAATATGATGAGTACCTAGTCATGGTGTTTCCTTCGATTGGATGTGGATATATTCTTTGTCAAGGTCTCCTTGGATAGTTTACTCTTATGAAACCATCATTGTTTGTTCTCTTCATGTTCTGCTTCTTCTTTTGTTGATCAAGAAATGACCAGTTAACTTTCTTGTCTTCAATTTATTCCTTCTCTTTAACATATTTCTCAACTATGGTTAACTTCTTTTCATCTTCAGAGGCTTCTCCTTTGTCATATTTTTCACCATTGGGGACTAATTTTTCTTCTACACTAAATCTTTCATAGAGCTTTGCAGAAGCATCAACAAATGAAAATTTTCCATTTTCAAGTCCCAAGCCTAATTTATCTTTATTAGCTAGCTTTTGGGTACTTAGCAATTCATCTAGAATATTAGTACCACCTTTTAACTCCATACCTTTATTGGTATGCTCATTAGCTTTCTCCAATTATTTTCTTAAGGAAACTATTTCTACCTCAAGTTTTGAGCATCGATCCATCTCTAATTG
This sequence comes from Sequoia sempervirens, assembly GCA_007258455.2. Taxonomy (NCBI): domain Eukaryota; kingdom Viridiplantae; phylum Streptophyta; class Pinopsida; order Cupressales; family Cupressaceae; genus Sequoia; species Sequoia sempervirens. The sequence goes on from VDFB02193867.1 coordinate 467,994,313, forward strand.
CAATTTAGATTTCATAACATCTTCAACTCTTTTGAGTTCTTCTACATGAACTTTCAGACCAACTATCACCTTATTAGATTCCTCAAGTTCTTGAGTTACTTTGTTAATCTCCTTTTGAGCATTCTTTTTTAGTTTCTTTTTTTACTTCTTAAGATCATCATATTTATCTCTTAACTCATCAAGGTCTTCAAGAGCCTGATTAATTATCCTTCAAGATCAAAAAATGAGGCCTCCTTTTCTTCTTCAAGTGAATCTTCAATTTGTGCATCTTCTTGATCCTTAGTTTCTTTAGCCACAAATAGAAAATATCTTCTATTTTCTCTCATTAAAAGAGCATGATCTTGATCATCTTCTGAACTATTACTAGCATCAGATGCTTCACATTCTTCATTGATGTATAAACTCTTCTTCTTTCCAAAGTTCTTTCTTTTTGGATAAACCGTTTTCTTCCTTTTGCTATCTTCTTCTTGCTTGGAACTATCTTCTTTACCATATGGACACTTTGAAGCAAAATGACCTATTCTACCACAATTAAAAAAATTGAAAGGGAGCTTACCTTTATACTTTCTAGATCCTCTCCTTAGCCTTCTTATGAAGTTTTCTTCTTCCTCATTGGTTTCTTCATGATCAGATGCAATAACAACAACTTTGTCTTTCTTATCAACTTCATATTTTTATTTCTTGACAATCTTAAATGTAGCTTCTCTCCTAGATAATTCAACACTTGGAACTCATCTCATATCTAGTAATTATGCCATTCACCTCATCAAGAGTAAGTTTATCAATTTCTCTTCCTTCTTCAATAGCAAAGATCTTGGCATCATATTTAGTTGTCACAGACCTAAGAAATTTCATCACAAAATCTTCTTCTTTTAGATCTATGCCATATCCCTTAATAGCATTCACTATATCATCAACTCTCAAAAGATAATCTACAATTTTTTCTTCTTTAGTCATTTGCAAGATTTCAAATTTATCTCTCAGTATTTGTAGCTTTTCCAGATTCACCTTGGAATCTCCTTCATAGATCTTATTTAGTTTTTCCTAGACATCATAAGTAGTTTCACAATGCATAACCTTGCTATGTACAAAATCAGACAAGTTGTTCATAATGGCGAACCAAGCTTTCTCATTATTCTCATAGTCCATCACTGCAACATTAGTAGGATGATGGTTAGGAGGAACATATTTGTGCTTAACTGACATCCAAACATCAAGCCCAAGAGAATCTAAGTATCCTTTCATTAGAGAGCTCCATCTAGCATAGTTTGTTCCATCGAATGTAGGTGGCTTGCTTGAACCCTCTTGACATCCCATTGTGTTTGCTCATCCAAGATCTACTCGAGCTAATTAAGCTTCCCCTAGGGAACCTAGGGCTCTAATAATAATTGTTAGAACACAATGATCTACTGAGAGGGGGGTGAATCAATAGATATTAAAAATTTTAGTCCTTAAAATATTTTTGTAGATTCAACCTTAAACTTAGAGGTACATATTCAAACATGAACAAATATAATAAGTAAAAGCACAAGAGAGATCAACAAATAACACCAGATATATGTGGAAAACCCAAGATGGGAAAAACCACAGTGAGAAATGTTGCTAGGATCTACTATCCTAATCCAACCTCACAAGCATCAAAGTTCAGTTACTGGTTTTAAGGGCTATAACCCTAAGGAAGCTTGAACTCTATATTTTAGAGGCAACAACTTCAAGTATGCTACAACACCCTTATCTGAGCTAAAACTCATTGAAAATGGAGGCTACAACCTCTTACAAAATTATAAGTTCAAATGTTCATATATGTGGTTCTACATAAACCTGAGAAGCATCAATACATGCAATATAATGTTGCACTTATTGCAACTTACACTCTATTGTTGTAGCTGTACTCTTAGCAACACATGCTTCTATTATAAACTCTCCTCTACTCTACACTTCCTTCTCTACCATATTCTCAAATTTTTATCTCTTTGTTTAGCACTCTATGCACTAGCATACTTCACACCACACTATTGTGAACTCAATCAACTGGAAAATACTTGATTGTCTTCCTTCTTTACGAACTTGCAATCATTGCCTCAAGATTTGCTATATCGTCCAAATCATCTCCCTCATATTGTTAGGGTTTTATTCACTTGTAAACCCCATCAAAAAGCTACCTCTACATTGAGCCACACAATATTTATTTTTGATATAGAGAATTTTCCTTTGTTGTCTCTATCATGCATTTATTGCTCTCTTCTGATCCTTCAATTTGATTTTGATCTAAATCACTTCTACAATATGTTCCACTATATTTAAGATCAAATCTTCATTTTTTGGTTGCTAAGGTAGTTAGACAAATTAATTCTATCTCTTGTGTCGGTTTGCAGTCATAACTCCTATTCACATGGGCCAAATCATTGTAGATCTATGCTTTTGAATTTTGGTTGTTGATCTTCTCCTTTCACGCCATAAACCATAGATCCTCATTCGTTTTCATGCCTTTAAATCTTGAATGTTGGATAAGCATTTGATCAAATCACTGTCATTGATATTGTAATATTCCCTTAACATCATGTAGTGCTTTGTCAAAGAGACATTCTCTAAAGTCCTACCGACGTCCATCTTTCTCTTCGATGTGAACTGTCACAAGTGCATAGGTCCACACACCACACAATTCACAAATAAGGATATGAATTTCCTATTAAGCAATCACTGGTCACCATTTTTTAGTATTCATCATCATCCAACACTGTCACCTTCTTAATGGGTCCCACTTAGCTTTTCCCTTTATCGCTTTGTCAAAGAGACATCTTCTAGACTCCTACTGATATGGTGTTGTCATGATAATAAATCTTATCTTGCTTATCGCTGCTATGGACAAGTGGTCTCTACACCATCGTGTTACCACATGTCACCATCCATTGTCATTTCCTTCCATGTTTCATCAAATCATTTGTTTCATGGCTGTTTTAGCAATGCACATCATCCTTACCCTGTCGGGTCCCCTATTAGCATCACATTCTCCTATCATCATGTCAAAGAGGAATGCTTCAAAGTCCTGGTGATATGCCAATATATCACCAATGAAGAGTCACTGAGTTTTCAAAGAGACATCCTTCAAATTCCTAATGAAGACCTTTAGTCACATCAATGAAGATACTTGATGATGTCACCAATCCAACTCATCGCCATGTCATTGCATTGTAATCCACAATGAGGATGTGGATTATAGTTCATTCAATCTTGTCATTCCATGCGTCTTCCTCGTCATCTCTATCATCAATGCATTCCAACCTTACTAGGTATCGTAGTCAGACGCACCTTCACATTTCCATGTGAAAGAGACATTGAGAAGGGTCTCACTGATGTCATATAGTCTCATTAACAACACTTCCATACTCCTTATCACTTCGTCAAGGAGACTTTTCCCAGATTCTTTCTAGTACATCAATTTCTTGCCAATAACATAGTTGTCAATCTATCAAAGAGACTTATTCTATTCTCTTGCTAATCACACATTGTCACACCAAAAAAGTGACCATCGGGCCATCAAAGGAACTCCTGCTTGACTCTTGCCGATATTGAATTTTCACCCTGACCTGTAGGATATGTGTAACCTTGAGCGCTAGGTAGAGGGGCTAGTAACCCTCATAATTTTAATGACATAAGCTGTAACTTATGTGTATGGTTACCTGCCATTGAGGATGCCATGACTGCAACTCTAGGGTTTAACCAGTAAACCCTAATTTTGTCTGAGAGAAAACAAAATTCATTTTTGGACGTGTTGTACATCCTCTAGGCCTACAAAATACCTTTGTAGAAAGCTCTCGAGAAACCTAGATCAAAGATTCCATTAGATCCAATAATCTCACACACATCATTTATCATCATGCCAATGATTTCCTTTTCTAGATTTTCCTTTTTGATATCAATGACAATTATATGCTAACATCGCGAACCTATAAAATTTTGAGCATTATTGGATATGATAGTTTTTGGTGAAACAAATCTGGTTATTGTTGATGTGTTTTTTATGCACTTCTCAACATAAGTAATGCATAGGTGTATTACCTCTCTTGAAAGACAATCTTCCACAATCAAATTGCATAACACTATCCCAACGTCTCTAATTTCAAGTCTTGACAGTGCTTGGAATACCTTAGTTGATTCATGTGATTTGTTGGAATCACAAGGTGGACTTACAAATGAGTCATAAAGCAGGGAATTTGGGTCTACAAAAGGAGTTCTTAAGGTGTAGAAATTTTTGTTTAGTTGCTGCAAGTTCAAAAAAACAATCTAGGACTCTACCTTTATCATTATATTTTGCTTTACAATGTGCAATGAACCTTAGCCTATGTCACTATTTAAAAATAAAAGGAAAAAAGGGTAGGGAAGAGAGGAAGTTCCTAGACATGAAACTACGAATGAACAGTTATCATGGAGGTGACTACCATAGAAAAACTTCCTAAACTAAGTTTTACTTGGCCAAGAGGAACCTACAGTTACACAAAAGTAGTGCAATCTTCTAAGGACTACAGATTTTTAGATCGCATACACACATCATGAACATGCAATTGAACTAAGTTGTAGCAATGAAGTAAAGAAGCCCAAGCTAACTTTGCGCAACAACTTGTCATCAACAAGTGCCAAAATTATGGACTGAAAGCTCACCAAATACCATAACAACAATATCCATCATCACAACCATTCAAGAAACTAAAACTAAACTAACATGGAAGGTAGAACCATACATGCATAATGAACAAACTAAAAAGGAACACCCATAAATCATGCAATGCTACTTTCTATTGCTGCATAATGCCTTTACACTAGTTCTCCAACCATTTACAAATGAGGGGGAGGCCCCTATTTATAGTTTTCCAAAGCCCAAATGAATGGCTAGGATTAAATTACATTGTGTGGCTCAGATTTTTCTTACATTAGTGTTTCACCTACCCCCCATTATATAGCAATTTAAAATACATCATTTGTATCATTCTTATTTTGTCTTGTAGTGCTCAAGTGTTGTAGCACTTTTGTCATTTAGCTGACTACCCTTTCCTATCATAGCTGAAACTACTTGAAGGCTGCCCCCACTTGATGGATTAGCACTATTTTTAAGCTAATTGAGTGCATTCTGTTTGTAAATTCACATTGTAGTTAAATGGATTAGCTGTCCCTAATCTGATGAGATGGACCACAATTGTTTGGAAAAGACAAAATGACCTCTTCATTTCATACTATAGTGAACAACCATTTGTGTTTTTGGCATCAACTTCCTTTGGCATGCTGTTGTTGGTTTACAATTTTCTGATTTCCTTGTACTGACTTTCTTTTGATAGGGAGCCATTTTTTTATTAGTCCTTTCTTGACAAGTTGTCCCTTGTTTATACAACATTGCTTGGGTGATATTTAGCATTCAACATCCCTGCCAAGTTTCGTAAGTGGTCCCCCAGGATTATCATGTCCTTTGCAAACTTGGCTGGCAACACAAGTATATTTTGAATTTCACACTTTGTAACTTGTTTCCCTTTCTCTATTCTCATCAAAATGTTGTAGGTGGGCACATCATGAGTGACCTTCTCCTACAATGAGCCTCTTTGATGATCTTCATTTTATAAGAAAATTCCTACACCAAAATAACAAATTAAATTAGACTCGTATAAATCACTCAAATATGGGATTCTCTAAGTCATAGGAAATAGTTATTTAATCCATTTGAACTGTTAGCAGGTCATGACTCACACAATATCCTAAGCTTCTGGCACTCCCCTTCTATCACATATTTAAGTTACCTTGCACACTAGCACCCCTCTCACACCCATGCATTCTTTGTACTTGTATTTTTCCAAGGTACTCTGCTTTCACATTTTCATTGGGTTTATGAAATATTAAGTGGCATGGTGGGGAGGCAGTACCCTTTGAGCGGTCATCCACGAGGATTTTCATTTGTGCATATGAAGATGCCAACAGACGAATGAGTGAAGGTGGTAGTTATGAGACCGCCATTAGGAAACATCCTTGGTGGTGAGAATCCCTATAGTAGTAAGAGTAGCAGGCCCCGCATGTCAGGAGAATCATTGCGAGGATCATCATCACCTTCGCTGTGGTAGAACAACTTTCCCTCCTAGTTTTCCTATAAAGAATTAAGGGAAACCAAATTAGTTACATCGATTCAATGGTATTGGTCTAACAATCATCGACATTCTTCTCTTTGCAACTATCAATTCTTTTTCAGTTTCACTTTGCGTGCGTAGATGTCAATGAATACTTCGAAGATTAGGCATATATGAAACAAGATTTTGATGGTGCCTTGACTTGAAATGTTATTTTGTCCTACAGAGATGTGGGTTAGCAATAGCATGAGTATTGCAGGAAGCTTCTTGTAGTCTGCTATGGTTGACTTGTGAGGAGATGACATCATCATGAGTGGCGACATCTGCAAGGAAGATATTTGTTAAGGAGGTTTATGGGTTCAAGAATGTGGAATGCTATGGTGGGGATTCCACCGAGATAACGACAAGGAGTGGATGAAAACCCACATTGCAGTATCCACATGTACAATTTCTGCCAGTGTCATAAGGATGCCAACTACAATAAAATTAATCTTATGCAAGAAGAAAGGGATCAGACTAAACTTGAATCCATCATTTTCATTTCTTGTGACAAACTAAGATGGCCTCTACTTCCACTCAATCATCCCAAGGGATGTGCTAGGTTGGAATTACACTCGGTAGTCTTCCTGAGTTTCCTCTTCTCATTAGTTTTCAATACAATGGTGTCTTTCATCAGTGTTTTTGGTCCTTATTAGATTGTAATCTCTATAGTGCATCCATAATCATTAGTTCACCACAATGCTAGAACCTTCAAGACTTTGCAATTTAAAATATTTGTTTTACAAATGTCAGGGAATCACTATCCTTTGGGGAGTAATATATTTCTTGACAACCTTAGTTTACCACCAATGAGTGCACCCTTGATCGGGGGGAAAGCCGTGATGTCTTCATAATTGTTCTTGTGGAGTAAACAGCCATAGCCACGATTCGCTATCTCAAACGTTCACCTCATTGTGCAACTTGAATGAGTTTTGTTATGAGTATTTTATTGTTCAAGGTATGCGAAGTCCTACAGTTTGTGAATGCTCAAGATATTCTAAGGAGTGGAGCATAACCACTGCATCTTTAAATTCTCTTGGATAGCCCTGGGTCTTACAAGGAGCATGCGGGAGAAGAAGGTGAATTAGTTGCATGAGGATGCCATTTGGGAAGAGAGAGGACTGCAAGAAGGTCTCATTGCAACCAAGCTTGTCAAATTATAATGTCATGATGTAGTGTTTATTCCCACAGAGAATCCCATGCCGAAGCTAGTTCGAGCCCATTTGAATATTACTCATGCCCAAGATTAATTAGATACACCTAGGATCCACTAAGGAAGGGAATCTATAAATCATCAGAGGGTAGGTGTCAGGTTTTTAAAATCCTCATATCAATGAATCCCCATTTTAATTCACTTTATGTTAGCCAGTCAAGACAATTATGGGCCAATTATCTAACTTTCCTTAAGGAGCCCACAATATAATTATAGCCTTCATGTAATACTCGATGTACCCATTCCTTAAAGTGAATAGAGGTGACACCTATAGGTCTAATATTTGATACACATTCTTCATTGCCAATATTGGTGTGTTGCAGGTACAACCAAGCTTAATCAGTGTTCTCTTGAAAGCTTGCAAGAATATCAAACATCAATGCCACTTGCGGGAGTAGGGACATGGGCCACCAGGAGGAGGATGCCATGAGGGAAACAAAATTTTGATGACTACTTCCCATGTGGTAAAACCCACAAGCGGAAAATCTGTGGGTCACCAACTTTAAACTTGATGTTTCTCGAGCTTATCTCCTTCATCGTGCACTTTTAGATTCCATGCAATATTTTAAACTCCGGTTACTTTTCCTTAGTGGCGAATATCTTTAATCACAATTCCACCTTTCATCATCCAATTTTTCTAAATATTTCCATTGAAGAGTACAACATCAGAGCTATTTGCATTTCAATTATGTAGGTTGGGACTTTAAAACATGGAATTACTTTAAATTAGTTCCTGATAAATGCACCATCATATAGTTTGAAATCATGCCAAATTTGCAAGGTCTGCATTTATGGGTTTGGGAGGTGATGCTACCACTTTTAAGGATGGATAGCAAGAAAACCATTTAAGAAAGTTGTTATGAGTGGCTATCTAGGTGGTAGCTAGAGGGATAGCAAAGCTCACATGAATGGTGTCCATCTAATGAGGTGTAGGCAGAATGGCTCCAGATGCCACTAGGAGGAGGCCATTGAGGCAACGACATTTCAATGATTTCCACCTAATTTGTGGAACCCACAATCTTAATTTCCATTGATTGGGATAGAGTGCCTCTGCTAGCATTGACCTCCCCTTTCCCTTAACTCAGGCATCAATATATCCACTAGCTAAGTATCAAACCTAATTTTTATCCCCATTTTCTTAGCCTCAAATCTCACAATCAAATGAAAAATCCAAAGCCCAACCATTAGAATCATGCTTTGAATTAGTGAAATTATACCTGACCTATGACAACACCCACAATCCTCCTTTCTACGAAGAGAAGATTTGTTGTCTGTTCGGGTAGTTCTATACCATATTCATCCATTTGTATGCCCTCGGGATAATGAAAAAGGGACCTACTTTTTCATTCTTTGATGGAGTCCTTCCCCCCAAAGATGCCCGATACCTACTATTTGTATTGAGTTCCCTCCTATTTGACCTAGAGCACTGAAGAAATGGTAGGAGTCATAGGCTGGAAATGCCATGGAGGTGAGCGAATGATAGGGTCCATGTTATCCATAGCTCTCTCCAATTCCACCTGCTAATTCAGGAGTTTGATATAAACCTCTTTTCACTAGTTCTAAATCCTCAAGATGCTGCCCCATTACTATTGCTTTGGTGTGAATAACTTCACATTTTCGAAGTCTGATCATTAGTCTACATGGTGGTCATCTTAACACATTTAAGCTATCGGTCTAAATAGCATGCTTAATGAGCTCGATGTGGGAACACTATGAAGACCATGGGATAAGTAGGTGGTTTGGTTCACAAATACTCATGCCATCCTCCATTCTAATCACAAATCAAACGAGTGAGACCCTCACATGCTTTGTGAGATATAAGGTGTGGGAAGGCGATGCCTGATGGCTACTGCAGAAATGGCATATCATAGATGGAAACCCACGTAGCATACCTCGTATAGTTGGCCACCATTGAAGGGGATGTGGGGCTATGCATATGAAAAGTAGGAGGTGGGAGGATTTCATGACCAAGCCATGGTATAAATGTCAATGATTGATAGCGCATAAGAATGTGGAACCTGCATGTCTTAATGACCACCCCTCGGTTACGCTTTAGCCTTTTTCCCTTGCTAATATCACATTACCCATCTTTAGTGACAACCAATGCAGGGCTTCATGCCTTTATCATTTGCACAATTTTATGGGATTTCAACCTTTCCTAGAATAGATTTAGCTTTCATTAAGGGCAAGTTGAGTATGTCGATTAAGATGTTTAAACTCGTCAAGCCTGATTCTCTGCCAATGGTTCTTTATTCTTAGTTCAATTAATGTCATCAACCAAGAAGAAGGATAGTTTATGACCATCCACATCGCGGGGCATATAGAGCTTCAGGAATTCTTTATTTTTAAGCTTGCTTGAATTACTAGCTTGGTTTGAATTATTCGCTGCCTATTGTCCCCTATGAATTTGATCTACTAAGTTACATTCTCCTTTTAACATTATCATAGCATGGTCGTAGGAGCAATCCAATGATATAAACCAGGTCACATTTTATACCTTGAGCCACTATGCCTCCCAATGATCTATGCTTTTCATTAGAAAGAGTCTTTAATCATTCTCAGCTTATGTTGAACGTATGTAGTTAACTCAAAAGCAGCGATAGAGGAGATGACCATGAATCATGCAGGGTTTGAAAGTAGAGCCTTTGCCAAGGAGACTACGAGATAACAAGTGTGGAAGGATGTAGTGGAGAGGCCGCGAATAACAACAGAGGTAATGATAACACTAAGGGATGGAGAACCTACATGAGGGAAGGCTACGGAGACATTAGTGCAGATGAAAAAGATAGTGTGGCCATTAAGGTGATGGCACAACACAGACGGAGGTCAGTATGGTGGAATCCACATGGATGATTTCTATCTATGGGAGACGTTAGGCTGGATGGTATGTGAAATTTGTGAGCATGCCCTCTGGGCGGTCAAAAGTAGAGCCTTTGCCAAGGAGACTGTGAGATAACAATTCTAGAAGGATGCAGTGGAGAGGCTGTGAATAACAACAGAGGAAGTGATAACACTAAGGGATGGAGAACCTGCATGAGGGAAGGCTGTGGAGATGTTAGTGTGGATTAATGAGACATGTGGTAATTAAGGTGATGGCACAACGTAGACAGAGGTCTACATGGTGGAATCCACATGGATGATTTCTGTCCATGGGAGACATTAGGTTGGATGGTATGTGAAATCCGTGAACATGCCCTTCAGGCGGGTGGTAGTGCACAAGATGATTTTTGAGGAATGTTGTCGTAACAATGCCAACTATAAGGCAGACACCTACAATGTGGACTCCACATAGATGGTGGTCATTTTTTTCAATCTTCAATGTCATTGTTCATAAGTTAAAGTTCTAAGGCACGATGCAATTTTAAAGGTATTGTCTCAAATTCTCATGAGCTCAACCCATTCGCCTCATTTTGCAAGGCAATTATGAGCTCATATTGAGGAGCTATGCAACATCTCTAACATCCTTTCATAGAAAGAGAAACACATGAACATTTTTTGTGGGTGAATGATGGAAGAAGGTGGAGCACTGCTAAGTGATTAATTTGCTACTAGGGTAGTGGTGATGAGTGATGACGGGGATAATGAGTCCAAATGTGGATCCTGCCATGCGTGTAGAAGTCAAGGGTTAGGCACCACAAAAATGGCAAAATGAGAATGACAATCAGCACGTGGGGACCTACAATTGTAGGTCTATGAAATAAGGACATACATGTGTGGGGTCCACCTGTTGGGTGGATGCAATGACTTGGCTATAGGTGAACGATGAAGCACAACGATGAAAAGCAAGGGGAAACCTACAGAGGTGAATGACTTGGTGAAATTTAGCTAAGTGAAATGGGCCAATATGAAGTTGATCATTTTTATAACTTATGGCTGACTTAGGTTTGGAAAATGAGGTTTGAAAAATGGGAAGAGGGAAAACAACCTGTAAGAGTGAAAAAGAGGGGGTCCCTACTTTGGTGGGGTGTGTGTGCAAAACATGCACAACAAATGGTGACTTGCTAGGGGAAATGCTTTAGAGCAGTTCGATGAAAAACTAGAATCACGAACCCAGAATCTCTAGTTCTAGTCTTCACACTAGAGCAAAAAAATGGAACACTTGGCCAAAGGATCAAAATCACTAGTCAACCTAACCTTCAGTATGTTGAAAATCCAAGTGTGTGCAATTGTGTTAATTCCCATCCTTCAGTGGCTAAGGAACCTAGGCCCCGTCAAGTTAATATATGCAATTTATTCCAACTCCAAAAGCATCCTAGACATTGCCTCACTGCAAGTTAGGCATCCATAGCCCTGACGAGGTTATCACTATAATTCTCTTGAACATTGCTCTACTATCGGCTGGGCATCCATAGCCCTAGTAGAGTTGTTCATACCTTCCTGATAGGTTGGATTTTATTTCTTTTTATTTTGTTAATGCTTTCTTTTCTTTCTTTTCTTTCTTTTTATTTTCTCTTTTCAATTCTTTTATTTCAACCTGCATGCAATGAAGCTCACACTCAGGGCTAATAATCATAGTGGCGCTGGAGAATTTTTTTAAAATTTTCACTTAACTAGACTTCCAAAAGGACCTACAATGACCTTAGGATTCTTAAAATGTGTAAAGATATAAAATTTTAGAATACATTAGGAAAATAAACCAACAAATTATCCTCTTTGGATCCAACATCTAGGTCACTTGACACTAACAAAAGATCCTCACCATCCACTCTAAAAACTTGATTAGACTTTGACGAAGAAATATTTAGAACAACCCTAGGTACTAAGAACGGTTGTGGCACACATATATGTGCCAAGAAGAAGGCAGAGGGACCCTAAACAAAGCAGCAACAAAGAAAAAACAAAATGAAAAGCAAGCGGGAAACAGAAAAAAAGAAAACACCAAAATTAACAAAAGTGGGAAAGCGAAAGAAAATGATAAGAAACCACTCTAAAGAAACCTAACCTACAACAAACACCTAACCTAATGAAAGAAGGAAAGAGAGGTATTTACAGGACACATACACTACTCAAAATGAACTATGTACATAGATATTTACAAAGAACTATGTTTAGGTAAGGCAAACTAGCATTTGCACCTGCTGGACTTTGCAATGCATGCACAAGCAAATGGGAAATAGTTATAGTTCTTAAGCATGCAAATTTATCCTTATAGTTTGAAAAAAGAAGTTTAATGTTGGAGCACTCAAATTTAGTCACATGTTAAGGAAGAATTGGCAATTGAGGAGGCTCATTAAAACCATGGTTAATCCATAAAAATGTCTATTTTCCCTCACTCCCATAATTAAAATGATACATGCGGCTGTAAGTAATTATAGGAGTAAGGAAAGATAGAACCTAGATGTTTCCATGTGAAGGTGACAACATTTGGTAGTTGAGAGCGAGCACTACATCGTTGATCATTGCATCGATAACCTTAGGTGGGCACGGTGGAGGGTGTAGCATTTTTTATCTTGGGCATGGATAGGTCTGGGAGGATAGGGTAGCAAACACATCTTCCAAGTATTTCATGGGATCCACAACCTCTGTTGGCTATTCCTTAATGAGATACACTCCATATTCCTGATTTTCCATAGTCTAGACCTCTTCTTGATTGTTGTCTTCAAGGGGCAACATGCTGTCCCATTTCCTTCCCAAGGTGTTGACCTTATCTTTATGATGTCCAAAGTCATAGGATGGTGGCATGGATGAATCTATCCTAATGCAGCTCCCCAAACATGAAAGAGAATCCTATAGTTGGTCAAGTATGTCATACTTGTTGGAAGCAATTAAAACACCCCAACCTTTATCTTCTTCTACATGTAGTTCATGTACCTTCTCATGACATTCATTCGTCTCCTCTTGTTTACTATCGCTGTAGATGGAGAAGGAACCCCTTTCCCACTCTGGAGGCTCCAATGTTTCACCATTGGAAGATTTAGGTAGTATGTCTTCATTAACACCATCCTTTGTAATGCACTCTTCCTCGATGCCACTATGCCTTTGTGGCACAATTCCAAGTGGGAAGAGACCAAAAAGTGACACGGCCTATCAAGAGGATTAGTGTATGACGAGTGGTCTATCTCTAGAATTCCTCCATATAAACTATCATCCATCACATAGAAGTGTTCTACAAGAGGGAAGGACTCTTGGTAATCTATGGACAATTCCCCTATTTGATCCACTTCATCATTTGGAGGCTCAATATTGTGTTGTTGTTCTTTTGTTGCTGCTCCAATATCCTCATGAGAGTTATCTTCAACTTGATTATCACTTGGTTGTAGCTCTTGATCCTCTACTTCAATCCCTGAAGTAGCTATAGGGGGAAACACATTTGGTTGCTCCACTTGTTCTTTAACTTGCTCAACAGCTTGTTGGCATAGTTCACATTTGAATTCAGAATGTGAGGAATCATGGGGCCTAAACCAATTCAGGAGTAATAGCACCTCTAGATCCAATTGATATCTTAGTTCAGACCAATCCCTTGCTAATCTTGAGATGAGATCATTGTGTCTCTCCACTATTGGGTCTTCATCATCACTTGGGAAATAAGTCAGATAGTGGATAGTTGCAACATATGATTGTTCCCACTCATCCAAATCTTCATTTTCAGATGCTTGGTCATTGTCATTCATGAAGGAGAGGTCTTCCAATCTGATTTCACTTACGCTTTCATCATCATTCTTTTCTGGCTCAAGGCTTTTAGCCTTTTCTTCCTTCTGATTTCCTGCATATTCATGGGATGTCCTAAAATATGCTATTGCAAACTTTGTTGATTCATCATCAACTACCAATGGCTCCTCTTCTAGAGTAGAGAACTGCTCTTTTCCAAAAAGGAGAGGCTTTCTAACTCCCTTCCAACTAAATTTTCATCAATGTTTCTTACTACCCCAAGGAAATCAGCTTCTTCCTCATGAATTTCAACTTTAGCGATTGTTGTCTCAGCACTAACCCCTTTGAGGCTTCTTTGTTCATCTTCCCTATGCTATCCTCTAGATGTTGATAGCTCTCCCACCCCATGGGATGATTTCTCTTCATTGGGAGTTGGCTGCTCTGACTTGCCCAAACAAACCTTGACTTGGGTGATGATTTTTGCACATGATAGACAAGTTAATTTTGAGTGAAGTGCATTGTGAAATCTGTACCAATTTGACATCAGTACGTCCTCCAATCTTGGTCCATCTTCATTTCCCAAACATTCTTGCACCAGTTTCTTGAATTCCTTAGTTGCCATGTTAATCATTTTCTCCTCTGGGTCTGCAAGAGCTAAAGGTTGATACATTTCCCAAAAATGAATTTCTCCTTGCAAGAATCTTTCAATCCTATTCAATAATGTCAAACTTCCCAATTCACTGTGCCTGCGAGTGCAATGAATTCTACACTTATCTGCCAATACAAATTGTTGCAATGGTTGCTTCAATTTTCTATTTAAATTTGCATGCAACTGAGTGATGTTGATTTGTAAATGCTGCCCCATCTCAACTCAACTTTTCTTTTCCTTCAATATTTTTTGATTTTAAGTTTCAAAATTAAAAGAGATATCCTTATCTTAGATTTCTTCTTGAAAGTGCTCTTTTCAACTCCCAACTATCAACTTTGTAGCCTCAACATGCTAGGCCCTCCTTCTAGCACTAGTTCTATTGATGTGTTTTTTATGCACTTCTCAAAATAGGTAATGGATAGGTGCATCACCTCTTTTAAAAGACAATCTTCCACAATCAAATTGTAGAACACTATCCCAAGGTCTCTAATGTCAGGTCTTGACGGTGCTTGGAATACCTCAGTTGATTCATGTGATTTGCTAGAATCACAAGGAAAACTTACGAATGAGTCACAAAGTAGGGAAGTTGGATCTATAAATGGAGTTCTTAAGGTGTAGAAATTATTGTTTAGTTACTACATGTCCAAAACAACAATCTAGGACTCCGCCTTTATCATTAGATTTGGCTTTACAATGTGCAATGAACCTTAGCCTAGGTCACTATTTAAAAAGAAAAGGGAAAAAGGGCAGGAAAGAGAGGAATTTTCAAGACCTAAAACTACAAATGAACAGTGATCATGGAGGTTGCTACAGTAGCCAAACTCCTTAAACTAGGTTTTTCTTGGCCAAGAGGAACCTACAGTTACACAAAACCAAAGCAATCTTCTAAGGATTACAGATTTTTAGATTGTATACACACATCATGAACATGCAATTGAACTAAGTTGTAGCAATGAAGTAAAGAAGCCTAGGCTAGCTTTGCACAAAAAATTGTCATCAACAAGTGCCAAAAGTATGGATTGAAAGCTCATCAAATACCATAACAACACTATCCATCATCACAACTATTCAAGAAACTAACAACTAAACTAACATGGAAGGTAGAACCATGCATGCATAATGAACAAACTCAAAAGGAACACCCATAAATCATACAATACTACTTTCTATTGTTGCATAATTCCTTTACACTAGTTCTCCAACCATTTAAAGATGAGGGGGAGACTCCTATTTATAGTTTTTCAAAGCCCAAATGAATGGCTAGGATTGAATTACATTGTGTAGCTCAAATTTGTCTTACATTAGGGTTTCACCTACCCCCCATCATACAAAAATTTAAAATACATCATTTGTCTCATTCTTATTGTTTGGTAGTGCTCAGGTGTTGTACTTTTGTCATTTAGCTGATTGTCCTTTCCTATTGTATCTAAAACTACTTGAACACTGTCTCCACTTGATGGATTAGCAACATTTTTTAGCTAATTGAGTGCATTATGTTTGTAGATTCAAATTGTAGTTAAATTCATTAGCTATCCCTAATTTTATGAGATGGACCATGATTGTTTGGAAAAGACAAAACGACCTCTTTGTTTTAGACTATAGTGGACAACTATTTGTGTTTTTGGCATTGACTTCCTTTGGAATGCTATCATTGGTTTGCAACTTTCTAATTTCCTTGTACTGAATTTCTTTTGATAGGGAGCCATTGGTTTATTAGTCCTTTCCTGACAAGTTGTCCCTTGTTTAAACAACATTGCCTGGGTGATCTTTAGCATTCAATATCCCTACCAAGTTCCATAAGTGGTTCCCAGGATTATCATGTCCTCTACAAACTTGGTTGGCAACATGGCTATCTTTTGAATTTCACACTTTATAACTTGCTTCCCTTTCTCTATTATCAACATAATGTCATAGGTGGGAACATCATGAGCAAATTTCTCATGTAGTGAACATCTTTGATGATCCTCATTTCATAAGCAAATTCCTGGACAAAAAATAACAAATTAAATTAGACCTATACAACTCACTCAAATATGGGATTCTTTAAGTCATAGGAAATGGTTATTTAATCCCTTTAAACCATTATCAGGGCATGGCTCACACAATATTCTAAGCTTCTAACACTCCCCTTCTATTGCATATTTAAGTTACCATGCACACTAACACCCCTCTCACACCCGTGCATTCTTTGTACTCGTATTGATCTCGTTCTTCCTGAATCTGAACCCCATTTTTCCAAGGTACTTTGCTTTCACATTTTCATCGAGTTTATGAAATATGAAGTGGCATGGTGGGGAGGTAGTGCCCTTTGAGTGATCATCCATGAGGATTTGTAGTTGTGCATATGAAGATGCTAGTGGACGAATGAGTGCGGGTGGTAGTTATGAGACCGCCATTAGGAAACATCCTTGGTGGTGAGAATCCCTATAGTAGTAAGAGTAGGGGGTCCTGCATGTCTGGAGAATTGTTGTGAGGATCATCGTCACCTTCATTGTGGTAGAATGGCTTTCCCTCCCAGTTTTCCTATAAAGAATTAAGGGAAAATAGAGTAGTTACATTAATTCAATGGTATTGATCTAACAATCCTTGGCAGTCTTCTCTTTGTAGCTATTAATTCTTTCTTAGTTTCACATTGTGCACATAGATGTCAAAGAATACATCAAAGCTTAGGCATATATGAAACAAGCTTTCAATGGTTCCTTGACTTGAAACATTATTTTGTCCTGCTAAGACACGTGTTAGCCGTGAAACAAGTATTTGAGGAAGCCGCTTGTAGTATGCATTGGCTGACCTATGAGGAGATGACATCATCACGAGTGGCAGCATCCACAAAGAAAATATCTATTAAGGAGGTCTACGGGATCAAGAATGCAAAATGCTGTGGTAGGGATGCCACTGAGATAAAGGCAAGGAGTGGACAAAAACCCACATTGCGACATCCACATGTGTGATTTCCGCCAGTGTCAAAAGGATGCCACCTACAAGAAAATTAATATTATGCGAGAAGAAAGGGATCATCGAGCTAAACATGAATCCATCATTTGCATTTCTTGTGACAAACCAAGACAACCTTTATTTCCACTCAATCATCTTGAGGGTTGTGCTAGGTTGGAATTACACTCGGTTGTCTTCCTGATTTTCCTCTTCTCATCAGTTTGCAATACGATGGTATCTTTCATTAGTGTTTTTGGTCTTTATCAGACTGTAATCTCTATAGTGCATCCATAATCATTAGTTCGCCACAATTCTAGAACATTCAAGATTTTTCACTTTAAAATCTCTATGTTACACATGTCAGGGAATCACTATCCTCTAGGGAGTAATATATTTCTTGACAGCCTTAGTATTACCACCAATGAGTGCACCCTTAATTGGGGTCAAAGCCATAGTGTCTTCATAATTGTTCTTGTGGAGTAAACAACCATAACCGCCATTTTTTCACTCAAAATTTCATCCCCTTGCACAACTTGAATGAGTTTTTTTATGAGTATCTGATTGTTCAAGGCACGTGAATTCCTATGGTTTGCAAATGCTCAATATATTCTAAGGAGTGGAGCATAACCACCACATCCTTCAATGATCCTAGATAGCCCCAGGTCTTACAAGGAGCACACGAGAGCAGAAGGCGACTTAGTTGTATGAGGATGCCATTTGGAAAGAGAGAGGACAACAAGATCTTGTGACAATGAAGATCATCAAATCATAACATCATGATATAGTATTTACTCCCATACAGAATCCCATTCCGAAGCTAGATTGAGCCCATTCGAATATTACTCACACCCAAGACTGATTATATACATCTGGGATCTAACAAGGAAGGGAATCTATAAATTGTCAGAGGGTAGGCACCAAGTTTCTAAAATCCTCATATCAATTAATCCCCATTTTGATTCTCTTTATGACAGCCAGTCAGGAAGATTATGGGCCAGTTATCTAACTTTCCTTAAGGAACACACATCATAATCATAGCCTTCATGTAATACTCAATGTACCCATTCCATAAAGTGAATAGAGGTGACACCTACAGGTCTGAGATTTGATTCACGTTCTTCATCACCAATATTGGTGTGTTGCAAGTGTAGCCAAGGTTAATCGAAGTTCTCTTGAAAGCCTACAAGAATATAAAACATTAATGCCACTTGCAGAAGTAGGGATGCAAGCCATTGGGAGGAGGACGCAGTGAGGGAAATGACATTTTGATGACTATTGCTCACACGATGGAACCTGCAAGGGGAAACTCCGTGGGTCTACTACCCGTGCGAATGACATTTTGATGACTACTACCTGTGCGATGGCACCGAGTTACTAAAATCCTCATATCAATTAATCCCCATTTTGATTCGCTTTATGCCAGCCAGTCAGGAAGATTATGGGACATTTATCTAACTTTCCTTAAGGAACCCACATCATAATTATAGCCTTCATGTAATACTCAATGTACTCATTCCCTTAAGTGAATAGAGGTGACACCTATAGGTCTGAGATTTGATTCATGTTCTTCATCACCAATATCAGTGTATTTTAGGTGCAACCAAGCTTAATCGACATTCTCTTGAAATCCTACAAGAATATAAAAAATTAATGCCACTTGCGGAAGTAGGGATGTAGGCCATTGGGAGGAGGACGCTGTGAGGGACATGACATTTTGATGACTACTTCCCATGTGATGAAACTTGCAACGGGAAACTCCATGGGTCACCAAATTTAAACTTGATGTTTCTTGAGCTTATCTCCTTCATCGTGCACTTTTAGATTCCATGCAATATTTGAAACTTTAGGTACTTTTCCTTAGTGGTGACAATATTTACTCACAATTCCACCTTTCGTCATCCAATTTTTCTAAATATTTCCATTGAAGAGTGTAATGTCGGAGCTATTCACATTTCAATTACATAGGTTGAGCCTTTAAAACATGGAATCACTTTAAATTGGTTCCTGGTGAATGTGCCATCATACAGTTTGAAATCATGCAAAAGTTTCAAGGTCCACGTTTGTGGGTCAAGGAGGTGATGCTACCATTTGTAGGGATGGATAGAGGGAAATCCATTTAAGAAAGTCATTATGAGCGACTATCTAGGTGGTGACTAGAGGGATAATGAAGCCCACATGAATGGCATCCATCCATCGAGGTGTAGGTTGAAGGGGGTGGGACGCCGCTAGGAGGAGGCCATTAGGAGGAGGCCATTGAGGCAATGACATTTCAATGACCACCACCTGATCTATAGAACCCACAAGCTTAATTTCTGTTGAGCGGGATAAAGTTCCTTCACTAGCATTGACCTCCCCTTTCCCTTAACTTAGGTATCAATATACTTGCCTACTAAGTATCAAACCTAATCTGTATCCCCATTTTGTTAATGTTAAATATCACAATCAAATGAGAAATCCAAATCCCAACCATTAGAATCATGCTTTGAATCGGCGAAATCATACCCAGCCTATGACAACACCCACAATCCTCCTTTCTTCAAGGAGAAGATTTATTGTTTGTTTGGGAAGTTCTATAGCATATTCACCCATTTGTATGCCCTCAGAATAACAAAAAGGAACCTGCTTTTTTATTCTTTGATGGAGTCCTTCCCCCCAAAAGATGCTTGATACCTGCTATTCGTATTGAGTTCCCTCCTATTCAAGTCATAAAGCTGAAGAAATGGTAGGAGTCGCATGCTCACAATGCCATGGAGGTGAGCAAACAACAAGGTCCACATTATGCATAGATCTCTCCAATGTTGCTTGCTAATTTAAGAGTTTGATATAAACCTCTTTTCAATAGTTCTAAATCCTCAAGATGCTACTCCATTACTATCGCTTTGGTGCAAATAACTTCATGTTTTCAAAGTCTAATCATGAGTTTGTAGGGTGGTCATCTTAACACATTTTAGTTGTCGGTCTGAATAGCACACTTAATGAGCCCGATGTGGGAATACGATGGAGACCATGGGATAAGTAGGTGGTGTCATTTACAAATACCCATGCCATCCTCTATTCTAATCACAAATCAAATGAGTTCACCATCACATTATTTTTGGGACATAAGGTGTGGGAAGGTGATGCCTGATGGCCATTGTAGAAATGGCATAGCATAGATGGGAACCCATGTAGTGGCCCCCGTATAGTTGGCCACCATCAAAGAGGATGTGGGGCTACAAATGTGGAAAGCAGGAGGTGGGAGGATGCCCTGAACAAGCCATGGTAGAAATGTTAATGACTGACATTGCATAAGAATGTGGAACTTGCATGTCTTAATGACCACCCCTTGGCTATGCATTTCCTTTTTTCCCTTGCTAATATCATATTATCCATGCTCAATGACAACCAATTTAGGGCTTCATGCATTTATCATTTGTGCAATTTTATGGGATTTTGACCTTTCCTATAATAGATTTAGCTTTCATTAAGGGAAAGCTGAGCACATTGGTAGAGGTTTAAACTCATCAAGCCTGATTTTCCACTAGTGGTTCTTTATTCTTAGTTCAATAAATGTGGTTAACCAAGAAGGATAGTTTATGACCATCCCCACTATGGGCCATATAGAGCTTCAGGCATTCTTTGTTTTCGAGTTTGCTTGAATTACTAGCTCGATTCGAGTTATTTGCGACCTATCATCCCCTATGACTTTAATTTAATAAGTCACATCCTCCTTTAACATTCTCATAGCACGGCCATAGGAGGATCCAATGTTCTGCACCAGGTCACATTTTATACCTTGAGCCACTATGGCTCCCAATGATCCGTGATTTTCATTAGAAAGAATCTTTAATCATTCTCGACTTGTGTTGAATGTCCATGATTAAATCAAAAGAAGTGGCATAGGAGATGACCATGAGTCATGTGGGGTCTGTAAGTAGGACCTCTGCTAAGGAGATTGTGGGATAATGAGTGTAGAAGGATATGATGGAGAGGTCATGAATAACGACAGAGGAAATGATAGCGCTAAGGGATTCAAAACCCACATGAGGGAAGGTTGTGGAGACGTTAGTGCAAATGACTGAGACAGAGTGGCTATTAAGGTGACATCGCAACATAGATGGAGGTCCACATGGTGGACTTCAGATGGACAATGTCTATTAACGAGAGATGCTAGGATGGATGGTATGCGAAATCCATGAGCATGCCCTTTGAGTGGGTGGTAGCCCATGGGAAGTCATTTGAGGAATGCCACTATAACAATGGCATTTGTCAGGTAGACACCCACAATGCAGGCTCCACATATATGGTGGTCATTTTTTCAATCTTCAATGTCCTCATTCATAAGTTAAATTTCTAGGGTGTGGTGCCATTTTAAAGGTATTGTCTCAAATTCTCACGAGCCCAACCCAATCCCCTTAGTTTCCAAGTTGATTATCAGCTCATATTGAGGAGGTATGCAACATCTCTATCATCCTTCCACAGAAAGAGAAATAGACAAACATTTTTTGTGGGTGAATGATGGAAGAGGGTAGTGTGCCACTAAGTGATTAATTTGCTACTAGGGTAATGGTGACGAATGGTGATGGGGATGATGAGTCCAAATGTGGATCCTACCATAGGGGTGGAAGTCAAGGGTCAACCACCACAAAAATGGTGAAATGAGAATGACAATCTGCATGTGGCGACATAAAATTGTGGGTCCAGGAAACAAGGACAAAGCGACAAAGATGGCACAAGGTCTGTCCATCGGGAAGATGCAAGGACTCGGCTGCAGGTGAATGGTGGAGTGCAACAATGAAAATCAAGGGGAAACTTGCAGAGGCAAACGACTTGGTGAAACTCAGCTGAGTGAAATGGGCCAATATGAAGTTGATCATTTAAAAAACTTATGGCCAACTTAGGTTTGGAAAATGGGGTACACAAAACGAGAAGAGGGGAAAACAAACCGTTAGAGTGAAAAAGAGGGGGTCCTTGCCTTTGGTGGGGAGTGTGTGCAAAACATGCACAACAATTACCAACTCTTTAAGGAAATTGAAAATCTCATCCTCCATAGAATTTTTTAGGGTGATGGCCTCCATCCACCTTGTGAAGTAGTTGATTGTCGTAAGGATCCACTTGTGGTAAACATTGGAAATAGGATTTATCATTTTGATTAAATCCAAACCCCATTGAGCAAAGGGTTCCTCAGTTACATTTCAACTCGAAGGCAAGGAAAAAATATTTCTTTTTCCAACAAAGAATTGGAACTCAGTACACTTTTGAACCAGATGGTGCACTTCAAAAACATAGAGGGCCAATAATATCCCATTCACATTATCTTCAAGGCAATAGTCTTGGTGGAGAAGTTTCTTCCTTTAGGGCTGCTATGGAATTTATTAAGAACTCTTTCCACCTGTGGCTTGTCTAAGCATTAGAGAAGGACATGATCGTAATTACTCTAAAATAATATGCCTTGAATTAATACATACCTAGTGCCTTGTAGTTAGTAGTATCACCTTTTGTGGGATAGAAGGCTGGTCAGTTACTGCCCCTTTTGTATATATTGTGTTTGATCCACCACCTTGGACTTGCTAGACTCGAACTAGTTTGAGTAGACTTGATAGGCCTCCTTTTCAGCTACAAAACTTGATTCTTGTGTAAGATATTATCACAAGCCACTTCCCCAAACTAGCTTGGTTAATCTAATTTCCACATCATACTCTAGGATCTTGGTGATCCAATTTTCCCTCTTCTCAGTTATCTCACCTTTGGTGATGTATTCTCGCACACTAGGATTGATTATGAGAATAGTGATTCTATTGGCCGACACCAAGTGTTAGAACTTATTTAAGCTTTTAAAAATGGAAAAAACCTACTTTTGAAAAAAATTATACTTGGCCTCATATCATTTAAGAATCCTTGAGTGAAACATGATAGGATGCTCTCCACTATTTCCTTCGTCCTTTTGTGTGATTATTGAAGCTATGCTATGTTGGCCGCTATATACATAGAGTAGAAAATCCTTAGAAAAGTCTGGGTTTTCCAACACCAGAGTGATAGAGATAGCTATCTTTATCTACTCAAAAGCTACTTTTCCTTTGGGGGTCCATTTGAACATCAGGTTCTTTTTGAGCTTCAAGGTGATAGGTCTCATAATGCCTACAAAATCTGAAATGAACCTACCGATGAAGTTGATTTTCCCTAGAAAAGACTATAGTCCCTTCTGATTTATTGGTAGGGGTAACTCCATTATAGATCGCACCCTTTTAGGGTCTATTGCTATTCCCTCCTTTGAAACTACAAAACTAAGCAGTTTACTTTAGGGCACTCTGAAAACACATTTTTTTGTATTCAAAGAAATCCCATACTATTGATATTTCTGGAAAACCTTTTCTAGATAATCAAAGTGATCATCCTTTTACTTTGAAAATACTATTAAGTCATCTTGAAATATTAGAATAATCAAATTAATCAATCCTTTTTAAAGGAATATCCATTGCTCATTGAAAATTCGCACCAGGATTTGAAAATTCGAAGGACATTTTTGAATATGTAAATATTCCCCACTTAGTCATAAATGTTGTCTTATGTTGGTTGCCTTGTTTTACATATACCTGGTTATAACCCAAGAAACCATCAAGCAACGAAAAACATCTCTGATCTGGCCACGGTTTGCAAGATCTGCTCCATTGATGGAAAAGGGTATTGGTGTTTTAGCGAGGCTTTATTCAAATCTTAGAAATCTACATAAACCCTAGTATCGCTATTCTTTTTCCAAACTATTACCAAATTTGACACCCAGGTGGAATGCTTAATCAAATATATGATCTTTGACTTGATCAATTTGGTGAGCTCATGTACCATCAATGCTTCAACCTTTGGATTGAATGACTTTGTTTTTTGTCAGATGAGCTTTTATCCTTCTGCCAAGTTTGAATTATGTCGAAACTATACCCTATGAGATTATCATAGGTCTAGGCGATAACTACGTCATATTTAGAACATAGACCCTTTAGTCTTTCCTTGTCCCTCCTTGGAATGTACTTTCCAACTTTTAGCTTTCTATCACTTCCAACATCAAGCTCTTTAGAATCCCTTACATTCGCAATGAACCTTTGTTTGTCATTTCTTGTATCCTCATAGTCAAAAAGATTTTCGAGGGAGATTAAACCCCGTAGAAGCTTATTGCCTTTTAACTAGATAACTTGCTCTTCAGTAAATCCTACTCCTGGCTATGAATAGTCACAATCTCCTCCTATTTTCTATATAAAGGAAACAATCTAAATGTCATCCTCAAATACTTGGTAGTTTTGATCATTATCGAGGTTGTTTGTTGGACGATGATATGTAATGTATTTTGCTTTGTTGTTGAATCAAAAACTGGTTTGAATTGTGAACCGATTCAAGCCATTTGATCAACAACATAGTTTTGAGATTGGAGAATAACTTGTATATTAAAAGCTTCAAAATTCTCAATCTGATCTCATATCCAATGCTTTTATGACTTCATTCTTATATTCTCCAGAACCACTTGCCCATGGACCTGGTTCACAACTAACTCTAAATATCTGAAAGCTTGCATTCTCTTTACACACATCCATTATGCAAGAATTAGACCATGAACTAAGGCTTTATATTTCACATCATTTTTTGAGCATGAGAACTAAAAATGAAAATCCTTGAGGGTCTCCAATCCTGTCGGGGACACTAGTTGGACACCCACTCCAAAACCAGATTTGCATTTGGTGCCATCAAAGTATAAGGTCCATAGATGGTTATCACTCAGATCATCGTATTGCTCCCAATCCTTTAGCAACTTTGGAAAGACTTGATAGTAATAAAAAATCACATAGGTGCCTAGACCTATTACATGAAATTTTCCAAATGGGTCAAAATAAATGAATTGGTTGAGTAGCACCTCCTCCTCAAGAGTCTGATCACTCATGTATTTTTCATCTTCCAACATCTCTACATAGTATCTCCCCCTTTGTGAGAAAGAAGTATGTGCCACTTCAAAACATAGGACTGCATTGTCTGCTATCTATTATGGGTACAAACATTTAGACAAGATTTTCATCTTCACCCCATGCTTGGTCCTCAATATCAAGTGAGACTAATTAAGTGCTAAATATCCACCAAGCTTTGTGGTGAAATCTCTTGAAAGAAACATTCAGAAGACTAGGGGAATGTCTATAACTACTATCTCTTGCATGACTATTTAGCTTGGACATGAGAAGAAGGTTAAAGAAAAAACCTTTATCTGACCGATGACCAATACCTTCTTCCTATCCAATTGCATAATTCCTCTTTTAAGGGGCTCATATTTAATTTTTAGGGCATCAACCAATTGTTTTGGAATGAACATTGTACTAGCTCCCAAATCAATCATGTTATTATGCAAAATTTTATCTCTGACAATGAGTGTTAGAAAGAAAGGTGTGGGATTTGGTTTTCTTACCTCTTTCTCTTTTTCATTTTTTGCGTCGTTTACAAAAGATACAAATTTCAGAGCTTGAGGTTGTGATATGGGCTCTTTATATTTTCTTTGACCCCTTGGTGGAGTTGCATCTATCTATGGTATTTGTTCTTCTTTCTTTAATGCTCCTTGAAGCAATGTATTTTTTTTGGGATAGTTATGACATCCCATAGAGATACATTTGCAGGTATCTTCTTTAGTTGTTCCACCACATTAAGCATTTTGACTAGCTGAACCTTGGGGTTAAATAGTGGCATCTCTCTCATCTTTGGAGGAAAATGGTCCATCATGAATAGGTTTAGTGCCTTCTCCATATCCTTATCTAGCAATGATGGAGCTTGCGACTATTGATTAGTTTGGCCGATGGTCTGTGGAGCATTCTTTTCTTGCAGTGATTGTTGACATGGATGAGGACGTGAAAAATCTTGTTGCATGTATTCTCCCATGAGCCTTCTTTTGGCTCTTGTGTTGTAGCCTAACTATACTTGTGGGGTACTAGTTGTTAGAGATTCATTCATGAATACTGCATCTTCCTTCTCCATCAATGAAAAAAGCACTTGGTTAGGTACGATATCTAGCTCTTTCTCTAAAGACATTCCTTGCATTTGAGCTCTAAAGTGGGCATCTTTCCATTTTAGGATATTCATATTCTTCAATAGTTGGGAGTATGCCCTTGCTTCTTTGTTCCACTATAATTCGCTACAAATTTCCCCTAGGATAATTTTAGGGAAGGTGACTATCACTACATGGGAAGCACTCTACGTTCTCATCTTTTGCTAGGTTGTTCTAGCCTGGGACTAACTCCTTACCTTGGTTGTCCTTAACTATTTGTAGCAGCATGGTAACTAGAACTATCTAGTTTGCAGAAACCATTTGTTGACCTCCACCTCTTGAGGATCCTTGGTACATATTCTATTGATAGGATGGCCTTCCTCCACCATAGGTTTGAGTGGTCTACTGCAATGGTATTGCTTGCTATCATTTGGTGAGAACTAACTCATTAGCAAAAGACCGCATGAGGCTTTTCACATCGTTGATGTCAACTACTATAGTGGAAGAGCTTGATGTGCTTGACTGCATGGTGGGGTACATGTACATCGATTGTGGCATAGCAGATGTTGTAAACTGCATAGCATAAGTGCTTGGAGTAGCTTCTTCCTAGGACTATCAGAGATTTTTGCAAATACAAACATTAGGGGTCATTGTGGAAGCTTCCTTGCGTTGATCAAGCTATTTTCTACATGAAAAACCAACTCATATGTGTTGGGTAAGATATCCCCTCCCATAGAGGTTATCAACTATGAAATCTAAATTGAAAGCTTTCAGGTAGAACATAAAGGCCATCACAATTGGGGTTCAAGCAGTCATAGGGATTCTTTGCCAAGTTTTGTGGAACCTGGTGTTGAAGTCACTCATGGCCTCTTGTGTGACTCTTTTGATGGTGATTATTTGATGTAGCAATGAAGAATGATCTCCCTTCTCTAAGAAGCATTCAAACAACCTCTCTCCGAGATGATCCTAGGAGCAGATAGAACCAAAGGCTAGAGATTGATACCAATTTTGAGATTTTCCTTTGAAAGAGGTAGCTAACATTCTAAGGGTGATATTCTCCTCTACTATGTTATGTACTTTGCATACCTCTGTTATATCTTGGAAGAGTTTAGAGGGGGTTATGAAGTCTTCTCTAAAAATTTTTGGATTAGCCTTGGGGGCATTAGCAGGTATGGCAGTGTTGTGCATGTTTTGCACACACGCCCCACTGTAGGCAGGGACCCCCATTTTTTCACTCTCGATAGGTTTCTTTGCTCCTGTCTTATTTTGTGTGCCCTATTTTCCAAGCACAGAGTGGTCATGTGCCTTCAAACAATCAAATCCACCTGACCAAATTCACCTACTTGGGGTATTCAAGTCCCAAGAGAAACAAAGTCCAACATCCCTTTTCTCCCTTTTATCTTGTTCCTGCTAACTTGGTCCCTAATTGCTCGATTCACTTTTTTCTACTTTTTTTGAATTTGGGGGCAACCTTTTTTGGATTTGGGATGTGTTTGAAGTGCTTAAATGAACTGCCAAGGTTCTGTTAAGTTTTGATGGTTTCAGAACTTTCCCTCCGGAATTCCCTTCCTCTTTGGCTATTTGGAAACATTTGTGGACCCTTGTCACTCCAATTTCCACATTTTTGACTTTGGGGGCAACCTTTTTTGGATCTAGGATGTGTTTAAGGTGCTTAAATGAACTACCAAGCTTCCATCAACATTCTGTTAAGTTTTGATGGTTTTAGAACTTTCCCACCAGAATTCCCTTCCTCTTTGGCTATATGGAAACATCCATGGACCCTTGTCGCTCTGTTTTCCACATTTTTTGACTTTGGGGGAAACCTTTTTTGGATCTGGGATGTGTTTGAGGTGCTTAAATGAACTGCCAAAGTTTCATCAACATTTCATTAAGTTTTGATGGTTTCGAGACTTTCCCTTCAGAATTCCCTTCCTCTTTGGCTGTTTGGAAACATCCGTGGACCCCCATTGCTCTGGTTTCCACATTTTTGACTTTGGGGCAACCTTTTTCTGGATCTAGGATGTGTTTGAAGTGCTTAAATGAACTACCAAGGTTTCGTCAACATTTCATTAAGTTTCAATGGTTTCAAAACTCTCCCTCAAGAATTCCCTTCCTCTTTGGCTGTTTGGAAACATCTGTGGACCCCTGTTGCTCTGGTTTCCACATTTTTAACTTTGGGGGCAACCTTTTTTTGGATTTGGGATGTGTTTGAAGTGTTTAAATGAACTTCCAAAGTTTCATCAATATTCTGTTAAGTTATGGTGGGTTTGAAGCTTCATCCCCCTTTGGCTGTTTTGGAACATCCGTGGAGCCCTGGTTGCCTAGCCTCCGGAGCCCGGGCCCTCCGTGGCTGTTTCTGGGATTCTATCCCTCCATGGCCATTTCCAAGACTCCATCCATCCATGGCCGTTTGAACATTCATGGAGCCCCGGTGACCCGGCCTCTGGAGTCCGGCCCCTCCATGGCCGTTTCTGGGACTCCATCCCTCCATGGCTATTTTGAACATCTGTGGACCCCTGTCGCTACAGTTTCCACATTTTTAACTTTGGGGATAACTTTTTGGTGGATTTGGGATGTGTTTGAGGTGCTTAAATGAACTGCCAAGGTTTCATCAACATTGCATTAAGTTTTGGTGGTTTCGGAGCTTCATCCCCCTTTGGCTATTTTGGAACATCTGTGGAGCCCCGGTGGCCCGACCTCCGAAGCTCGGCCCCTCCATGGCCATTTCCAGGACTCCATCTCTCCGTGTTTGTTTTGAGCTTCCATTTTTTTTAAATGAGTCCAATCTTTAGGAAGTTTTTCTGGCCACTCTTGCTTCCCCTTTCCCATGCACTATAATTGAAAAATCTTGGTTTTGCTATGTTTTGTGAGGTTCGGGAACTTCCCTTCCGATTTGTTGTCCCTCGTTCATTGCCCACCTCCTTGGCCCTGCATTGATGTTTCTGATCCAAATGAGGTCCAAATATGAATATTATGATATTTTGATGATGCATGGATGAATCTAACAAGGTTTTTGCAAGATTTGACTAACGTTTTCCTTATTTTTTGTATGAAGCACTTACGGTGTTTCATGTATGCATGAGTCAAGGAGCCTACTACACATCTGTCAGGAGACCCATCGAGAAAGCTGAACAAGGAATGTGCATAGCTCCTGTCACCATTCATTTCATGATCACCTTTCCTCGTAGCACCCATCAATAGGGTCAGTGTTAGAAGAAGGCCTGTGCCAAGGAGGCCAAGGACAAAAATGCAAGGGGGTGGCCTTGAAGAAAGCATAAGGTAGCTATCTACCCAGGTCAGGGCCAACCAATCCATTGATGCTAATTGTCGATGGGCTCATTTGACTGAAGGAAGAACATTGCAAAAACATCAAGCAAAAGACAACTTTCAGACAGTTTCTACTACTGTGAAAAGGGCAATCAGCTAAGTGACAAAATTGCTACAACACCTGGGCACTAGATGACAAAACAGAGAAAAGACAAAGATGTTTTTTAAATTACTAAATATTGTGGGGTAGGTGAAACCCTAATGTAATTGAATCTGGGCCATTCGTTGCAAATTGATCCTAGATATTCATTTGGGCTTTGGAAAACTATAAATAGGGGCTTGTCCCTCATTTGTAAGGGTTGGAGAATTGATAGAAAGACATTTTGGAGCAACAGAAAGCAACATTGCATTATTTATGGGTGTTCCTTTTGAGTTTTCTCTTTATGTATGCATGGTTCAACTTCCCTACTAGTTTATGTGTTAGTTTCTTGAATGAGAGTGGTGATGGTGTTTGCTATTTCAGTATTTGATCAACTTATAACTCATGCTTTTTGTGGTTCATTGATGATGAATCACTTTAAAAAGATAGTTTGGGCCTCTTTCCTTTATTGTTGCAACTTAGTTCGATTGCATGTACATGATGTGTGTATGTAATGTGAAAATCTGCAGTCCTTAGAAGATTGCACTAGTTTTGTGCAACTGTAGGTTTCTCTTAGTCAAGAAAAACCCAATTTAGGGAGTTTTTCTACTATAGAAGCCTCCATGGTCACTGTTCATTCGTAGTTTCAGGTCTAGGAACATTCTCTCTTCCCTGCCCTTTTTCCTTTTTTAAAATGAGTGACCTATGCTAAGGTGCATTGCACGTTGTAAAGCTAAATCCAATGATAAAAATGCAGTTCAATACTGTTGTTTGAACCTGCAGCAAATGCACAACGCCATTTGTAGATCCAACTTCCCATGCTTTGTAACTCATCCGTAAGTCTGCTTTGTGATTCTAGCAAATCACATAAAACAATTGAGATATTCCAAGCACTGTCAAGACCTGACATTAGAGACCTTGGGATAGTGTTCTGCAATATGATTGTGGAAGATTGTCTTTGAAGAGAGGTAGTGCACCTACACACTACCTGTGTTGAGAAGAACATAAAAAACACATCAATAGAACTAGCACTAGAAGGAGGGATTGACACATTGGGAATACAAAGCTAAAGGTTGGAAGTGATTCATTTTATGCCCTCCTCCTCCTAATGCCATCAACAAAATTGGTGCTAGAAGGGGGCATGACATGTTGAGGCTACAAAGCTGAAAGTTGGAAATCAAAAAGAGCACTTTCAAAGAAGAAATTTGAGATAGGGAGATATCTTTTAATGCTAAAAATCAAAAAATCATATAGGCAAGTAGAAGCTGAGTCAAAATGGAGCAGCATGCACAAATTGACATCACTCAACTGCATGCAGATTTGAACAAGAGACTGAAGAAGCCATTGCAACAATTTGCATTGGTGGATAGATGTAAGATCCATTGCACTCATAGG
Source organism: Sequoia sempervirens (assembly GCA_007258455.2). Taxonomy (NCBI): domain Eukaryota; kingdom Viridiplantae; phylum Streptophyta; class Pinopsida; order Cupressales; family Cupressaceae; genus Sequoia; species Sequoia sempervirens. The sequence continues at coordinate 468,025,627 of VDFB02193867.1, forward strand.
CACAACGAGTTGGGATGTCTCACATTCTTGAGCAGAATCAAAAGGTTCTTGCAGGGAAAAATTCCCTTTTGGGAAATATACCAGCCCTTGGCCCCCAAGACCCACAGGAATAATTGCAAACCATGGCAGCCAAGGCATTTAAGGAGCTGATCCAGGAACATTTGAGTAGCAAGGATGGACTATGATTGGAGGAAGTACTAATGGCAAGTTGGTTTAGATTTCACAATGCACAACATTCATAATTTATGTGTCCATCATGCGACAACATCATCGCTCAAGCCAAGGGTTGTTCAAACAAGTTGGAGCAGCCAACTCCCAATGAAGAGAAGTCATTCCATGAGGTAAAAGAGCTGTCAACATCTGGAGGACAGCAAGGTAAGGATGAACCAAGAAATTTGATACAAGTTGATGTTAGAGCAGTAGACATTGAAGTTGAAAACCAAGAGGAAGAGGTAGATTTCACTAGGATAGCAAGGTGCCTTGGTGAAAATTTTATTGAAACTAATTTAGGTCTTTTCTCCACTAATCAAAGGAATCTCTCCACTCCAGAAGAAGAGAAATTGGTAGGTGACGATGAACCAATGAAGTCTACAACAATGGATGTTAGGACAGCTAGCTTAGATGCTGAAAATTAGAAAGAGGAAAGGGATGACAACCCTCGAGCAACAAAAAATGATGATGAGAGCATAAGTGAAATCAAACTGGGATAAATCTCCTTCATAAACGACATTGATCAAGAATCTAAAAATGCAAACTTGGAGGAGTGGGAGCAAGCACTCGCCACAGTTGTTTGCCATCCAAATTCCCTCCCAAGTGATGATGAGGACCCGATCATGGAGAGATATGACTAGCTCATCTCTAGGTTGGAAAAGGATTAGTCAGAGCTGAAATACCAAGTGGATTTGGAGGTGCTACTATTGCCAAATTGGTGCAGACTTCATGATTCATCACACTTAGAGTTAAAACGTGAACTGTACCAAGAAGCTATCAAACAAGTCAAAAAACAAGCAAGGCAACCAAGTACCCGACCTCCTCTACTTGCTGCCCATATCAAAGAAGAAGACGAAAAGCCTAAATCAAGTGATGGCTCAGTTGAAGGTGGGCCTCAAGAGGATGTTTGGGCAGCCATAGAAGAAGGACAACAATATATTCTCACACTTTTGAGTGATGAAGTAGATCAAGTGGGAATGTTTTCCACCAGTCACTGAGAAGTTCTTCCTCTTGAAGAGCAGTTGTGCACCATGGATGATAGGATTTTTGGTGAGTCTTTGGAGGGAGATTGCGTAGTGAATTTTGGTCCCCTTGATGAGGTGCCATCGATTGATGACTTCTTTCCATTGGGAGCTGCACTACAAAGGTATGCTCATGCTAAAGAAGAGGACATCCTAGAAGATGGTAGTGATGAACACATACTCCTTGAGCACCCAAATAGTGATGCACTAGAGTTTCCAGATTGGGAGAGCAACTCCTTCTCCATTTATAGCAATAGTGAGCAAGAGGAAACAAGTGAACGTCATAATGAGATGCATGAACAACAAAACAAGAAGACAAAGGTGGGGGTGATTTGATGGCTTCCAACAAGTATGAAAGAATTTACCAACTACAAGATGCAACTAGAAGTCCTTCCACCATGATCATTTTTGATCCTCCTTCATATTTAGGGAGTTGCAATAGGGAAGATTTGTCCATGTCATTATCCCATGACATTGAACACCATAAAAAGGAGGTTGCTACTTGGGGAAGGAGACGAGACAACATGCTGCCCCTTGAGGATAACAACCAAGTGGATCCAAAGTTTGCAGGTGATCAATGTGGAGAAGTATTTATTTTTGAAGAATTTCCAATCAGGGCTATAGGTCCCATTGGTAGATTGGAAGAGCTATTTCCTGCCCCTTCCTCCCAGCCTTATGCAAGCTTAATGTCTTAAGTGCTGCACCCTCCACCGCGCCCACTCGAGGCTATCGATGCAATGATCAATGATGTTGTTCTTGCTCTTGAATGTCCAACGCTGCCACCTCTATGTGATGACATCCAGGTTCTATCCTTCCTTGCCCCTATTATTTCTTATAACTGCACTTATTATTTTGATTATGGGAATGAGGGAAAATGAACATGTTTATGGATTAACCATGGATTTAGTGAGCCTCCTCAATTGCTGATTTTTCTTGATGACATGATTGAAATTGAGTGTTGCAATGTTGAACTTCTTTTTTCAGAATATAAAGATAAAATTGCATGGTTAAGAATGATAGTGGTTGCCCGTTTGCTTGTGCATGCATTGCAAAATCCAATGAATGTTAATGTTAGCTCGCCCTGCCTAAACATAGTGCTTTGTAAATATCTTTGTACATAGCCCATTTTGAGTAGTATAGGTTTCCTATAAATACTCCGCTTTCCAACTTTCCTTAGGTTAGTTGGTGTGTGTAGGTTGCTTGCTTTGTTGGTTGTTTTCTTTTTTTTTGCTTTCGATTTGTTGCTGCTTTGCTCAGGGTCCCTCTACTATTAGCTGGGCACATTTGTGTGCACAAAAACCATACTTATCGCTTGGGGTAGTTCTACATATTTCTTTGTCAAACTCTAATCAAGTTTTCAGAGTGGATGGTGAAGGTCTTTTGTTAGTGTCAAGTGATCTGGGTGTTTGATTCAAAGAGGATAAGTTGTTGGTTTAGTCTGACTCTAACGTATTCTAAATTTTTTACAGCTCTTACACATCTTAAGAATCTAATGGTCACTATAGGGCCTTTTGTGAAGTCTAGTTAAATGAAAAATCTAAAATTCTGCTCTAGCACCACTGTGATTCTCAGCCCTGAGCATAAGCTTTAATACTCGCGGGTTGAAATAAAAGGGCTAAAAGAGAAAAGAAAGAAAGAAAGAAAACATTGAAAGTTAAAAAAAAGAGAAAATTCAACTTTTTGGGGGTATCCAAGCAACTCTACCAGGGCTATGGACGTCCGACTGGTAGTAGAGCAATGTTAGGGAGAATCACAATGACAACTTTGTCAGGGCTAGGGATGCTTGATTGGCAGTGAAGCAATGTCCCAGATGCTTTTGGAGTTAGAATAAACTACATAGCTTAACTTGACGAAGCTTGGGTTCCTTTAGCAACCAAAGGATGGGAATTAATGCAATTGCACACTTGGATTTTCAACATACTAATGGTTGGGTTGGCTACTGGTTTTGATCCTTTGGTTTGGTGTCTAGTTTTTTTTACCTAGCATGAAGGCCAGAACTAGATATTTTGGGTTCATGATTCTAGTTTGTCATGATTTGTTATGCATGTTTTGCACACACGCCCCACTGTAGGTAGGGATCCCTTTTTTTCGCTCTCGACAGGTTGCTTTGCTCCTGTCTTGTTTTGCATGCCCTATTTTCCAAGCCCAGAGTGGTCATGTGCCTTCAAACAATCAAATTCCCCTGACCAAATTCACCTACTTGGGGAATTCAAGTCCTGGGAGAAATAAAGTCCCCCATCCCTTTTCTGCTTTTTGTCTTGTTCCTACCAACTTGGTCCCTAATCGCTTGATTTTCTTTTTTCTACTTTTTTTGACTTTGGGGGCAACCTTTTTTTGATTTGGGAAGTGTTTCAAGTGCTTAAATGAACTGCTAAGGTTTTTTCAACGTTCCATTAAGTTTCGATGGTTTCAAAACTTTCCCTCTAGAATTCCCTTCCTCTTTGGCTATTTGGAAACATCTGTGGACCCCCATCGCTCCGGTCTCCACATTTTTGACTTTGGGGGCAACCTTTTTTGGATCTGGGATGTGTTTGAGGTGCTTAAATGAACTTTCAAGGTTTTTTCAACATTCTGTTAAGTTTTGATGGTTTGAGAACTTTCCTTCTGGAATTCTCTTCCTCTTTGGTTGTTTGGAAACATCCATGGACCCTCGTCATTCTGGTTTCCACATTTTAGACTTTGGGGGCAACCTTTTTTGGATCTGGGATGTGTTTGAGGTGCTTAAATGAATTGCCAAAGTTTTGTCAATGTTCCATTAAGTTTTGATGGTTTCAAAACTTTCCCTTCGGAATTCGCTTCCTCTTTGGCTGTTTGGACACATCCGTGGACCCCCGTCGCTCCAGTTTCCACATTTTTGACTTTGGGGCAACCTTTTTTGGATCTGGGATGTGTTTGAAGTGCTTAAATGAACTACCAAGGTTCATCAACATTCTATTAAGTTTTGATGGTTTTAGAAAATTTCCTCTAGAATTCCCTTCCTCTTTGGCTGTTTGGAAACATTCGTGGACCCCTGTCGCTCCGGTTTCCACATTTTTGACTTTGGGGGCAACATTTTTTAGATTTGGGATGTGTTTGAAGTGCTTAAATGAACTGCCAAGGTTTCGTCAATGCTCCGTTAAGTTTTGGTGGTTTCAGAGCTTTGTCCCCCTTTGGCTATTTTGGAACATCCGTGGAGCCTCGATAGCCTGGCCTCTGGAGCCTGGCCCCTCCATGGTCGTTTCCAGGATTTTGTACCTCTGTGGCCATTTCCAGGACTCCATCCCTCTGTGGCCATTTGAACATTCATGGAGCCCCAGCGACTCGGCCCCTCCATGGCTATTTCCGAGACTCCATCCCTCCATGGCCATTTTGAACATCCGTGGACCCTTGTCACTCCGGTTTCCACATTTTTTACTTTGGGGACAACTTTTTGGTGGATTTGGGATGTGTTTGAGGTGTGTAAATGAACTGCCAGGGTTTTGTCAATGTTCCATTAAGTTTTGGTGGTTCGGAGCTTTGTCCCCCTTTGGTTGTTTTGGAACATTCGTGGAGCCCCGACGGCCCTGCCTTTGAAGCTTGGCCCCTCCATGGCCATTTTCGGGACTCCATTTCTCCGTTGCCATTTTGAGCTTCCAACTTTTTTTTTAAATGAGTCCAATATTAAGGAAGTTTTTCTGGGCACTCTTGCTTCCCCTTTTCCCATGCACTATAATTCAAAAAATCTTGGTTTTGCTATGTTTTGTGAGGTCTAGGAACTTCCCTTCTAGTTTCCTGTCCCTCATTCATTGCCCGCCCCCTTGGGCCTGCATTAATGTTTATGATCCAAATGAGGTCCAAATATGAATATTATGATATTTTGATGATGCATGGATGAATCTAACAAGGTTTTTGCAAGATTTTTCTAACATTTTCATTGTTTTTTTTGTATGAAAGTACTTATGGCATTTCATGTATGCATAATTCAAGGAGCCTACTGCACGTTTGTTAGGAGACCCATCGAGAAAGTTGAATAAGGAATGTGCATAGCTCCTGTCACCATTCATTTCATGATCACCTTTCCTCATAGCACCCATCAATAGGGTCAACATTAGAAGAAGGCCTGTGACAAGGAGGCAAAGGACAAAAATGCAAGGGGGTGGCCTTGAAGAAAGCATAAGGTAGCTATCTGCCCAAATCAAGGGCAACCAATCCATTGATGCTAACTGTCGACGGGCTCATTTGACTGATGGAAGAACATTGCAAACACATCAAGCAAAAGACAACTTTCAGGTAGTTTCTGCTACAGTGAAAAGGGAAATCAGCTAAATGACAAAATTGCTACAACACCTAGGCACTAGATGACAAAACAGAGAAAAGACAAAGATTTTTTTAAATTGCTAAATAATGTGGGGTAGGTGAAACCCTAATGTAATCGAATCTTGGCAATTCTTTGCAAATTGATTCTAGCCATTTATTTGGGCTTTGGAAAACTATAAATAGGGGCTTGCCCCTCATTTGTAAGGGTTTGAGAATTGATGTAAAGACATTCTAGAGCAACAAAAAGAAACAATGCATGATTTATGGGTGTTCCTTTGGAGTTTCCTCTTTATGCATGCATGGTTCAACTTCCCTACTGGTTTAGGTGTTAGTTTCTTGAATGAGAGTGGTGATGGTGTTTGTTATTTCAGTATTTGATGAACTTATAGCTCATGCTTTTTGTGGTTCATTGATGATGAATCACTTTCCAATGCTAGTATGAGCCTCTTTCCTTTATTGTTGCAACTTCGTTCGATTGCATGTACATGATGTGTGTATGTAATGTGAAAATCTGCAGTCCTTAGAAGATTGCATTGGTTTTGTGCAACTATACGTTTCTCTTGGCTAGAAAAAACTTAGTTTAGGTAGTTTTTCTACTGAAGCACCCTCCATGATCAATGGTCATTCGTAGTTTCAGGTCTAGGAACCTTCTCTCTTCCCTGCCCTTTTTCCTTTTTTTTAATGAGTGACCTATGCTAAGGTTCATTACACATTGTAAAGCTAAATCCAATGATAAAAATGGAGTTCAAGACTACTATTTGAACTTGCAACAAATGCATAACTCCATTTTCAGATCCAACATCCCATGCTTTGTAACTCATCCATAAGTTTGCCTTGTGATTCTAGCAAATCACATAAAACAACTGAGATATTCCAACCATTGTCAAGACCTGACATTAGAGACCTTGGGATAGTGTTATGCAATCTGATTGTGGAAGATTGTCTTTCAAGAGAGGAAGTGCACCTATGCATTGCCTGTGTTGACAAGTGCATAAAAATTACATCAATAGGTAGGCCACATGTTTGGGGGCATAGGTAGTTGTAGCGGACTACCACTATCCCAGTATATGAAATCTCTAGGAGTAGGGGCAACTATGTGAGCTATGGAAAATGGATTCCAATGATTCGAGTATACGAGTATTATGATTTGGAAGGTTGAACCTCTGGGTGGAGTAGATAAGGCTCAAGATATTAGGCTCTTACTTCTTATTCTATTACTCCTTATAGGTGATATAGAACTTGAAATTCTTCTTCTCCTAGATCCCAAGGTTGGTAATTGGGAGTATTGGAAATGGCCTCTTGAGGATGCTCTTGTTTGGACTCTCAACATTAAATTTTTAGCTTCTTTTTTTGGTCTAATTTAAGAGATATTTTGGACTTCTAATTAGACATTTAGAAAAATTAGGGTCCCAATAGGCATGCCAATAAGAGAACTATTGATCATCAAAGCTTGTGCCTCTCTGATAGCATTATTGGAAATTCAGTGAGCAGGGGACTGATTTGTGCCTCATTGAATACCTCTAGGATTTTTATAGAGAGCCAACTCTTCTCTAAGTTTGGAGAAAAAGGGTAGAAGGAAATGTAAATATAAAACATAAAAATGGCAATGCATCAAAGCTTTTACAACATTTCAAACCTAATCTTTCCAATGAATGATATATTAGACATAGAACGCCACAACCCTTCATTGTTGGAAAGAGAACGAACAACAAAGGCTAAATACAAACATAGTGCAGTCTTTCAAATCTCCTCATGGGAAGTGTTCATTAAGGTCCGATCAAGCATAAAGACTCCCAGGGTTAATAGAAAAACATTTAGAAATTGCATAAACTCTTTCTCTTCTTACAACATAATATGAAAACACAACAACCTTTAAGAATAATGGAGAAGTTCACAAACATAATCCAATTTCTACTAGTTATTATCATACCATATAAGCCTAAAACATGGAAATCAACTACTCAAACTACTTGAATTCAACTTAACACAATGTTTCATTTTGAACAAAAGCATAAAGAAGGAACTTGATAAAGTCCATAACATGCACAATCTCAAAGATTTCTTCCAAATAGTTCATGCTTGAATATTAAATGAACTTAGCAAACAAAGATCAGATACCAATCCAATAATAGTTTGAGCTAAATTAATATAACATGCTATAGAAAAGAAGAGTTCTTCCAATTACTTCTGAAAATACTTCTATGCCTAAAGAAAACTAAAGAAACTTTTTCTTGAGAAAAGGAAACTGGAACTTGGAACCCCTTCCTTCTATTGCTGCCTCCCATTTGTAGCTAAAAAAAAAGAAAAATGCTGCCACATTCTAGAAGTAATTACTGTCAAATGTTGGCATTTGATAGCTCATGATTTGAATGTAGATCTTTAATTAGGTCATGATGACCTTTTCTCATTAATTCCCAACTATCACATTAATTCTCTTTAGATATTTAGCAAAGATCCTTATCTGAAAATAATTAGATCCTAGAAAACAACCTAGAAAAAGTCTAGTTGACCAATCATGTAGGTCAATGACACCGACTCGAAGTTCCTATCTCGAAAACCAAAAGGACCTAGCAAGCTCCAAAAAACTCCAAAAGAGATTGCTTCATAAAAGCACAAACTTCTCATAGCGATGAGAGGATGTGTCAAGTGGGTGAGAATTCTTAGATTTGTGAAAATCATCCTTGAGAAAATCTCCACCGAGTTGACACATGTCTCAACTCTCTCTCTCAAAAGGAAGGTGATAAATGGAAGTTGTGCATCCAAAATGTGGTGCATTACAAACCCTAATAAACAACTTAGCTTTGAGCATAGAAACATCTGAAGCCAAAAACATATAAAATCCAAAAATAAAAAATGATTAAGGAAAAAAATGCTTCACACTTCCCTTAGAGGATTAACAAAAGGAACCATGGAAAGTTGTTCAACCACTTTCTCTTTAGTTTTGTAAACTTGTTTTATCTTAGGAGGAATGGCTAGATTGTTTTGTCTGTCTCTTAGTCTTTTATAGGAGAAAGGAAAATTATCTATCTTGGGTTGGTCTTGGTTACTTGGAAGGGATTTTGGTTTAATCATGGTTTCTTCAAGGATAGGAGGCTCAATCATGGGTTGAGGCATGTTTCAAAGGGACAATTATTCTATGCATTTTGCCTTAAATTTTTGGTAGGATTTGAAAAAGAAGTCTTCATGAGGTTTAATATGTTCAATAGGTTCAAGCCAAAAGAAATCCAATGAAAAGTTCTCATGTGAAGACACGAGGTTAAAGCCACTATGGTGTACAATAAATATCTTAGTGTCAAAAGGAAACTTTAAACATTTATGTGCAACCAATGAGACGACTTCCATGGAGTGTAGCCATAGATAACCAAGCTTCACATGGAATTGATCTGATGTCATGATGATGGAAAATGAGAAATCTCATTGCTTCGGTCCAACTTTTAAAGGAAGGATGATTAAACCTATCATAGGGAAAGTAAAAAAATTATGCATTTATATCCATGCTTTCAGTTTATCATATGCATCTTGATATATTTCATGCACAAGTAATAATTTTCAGTGATCACATTCTCTCCATAGACATGATCAATTAATATCCCTTTAGTGGTCTTGTCATTGATTTGGTTGGCTATGTAAAGAGGATCATTAGGTTCCTTTTTTATTATATATTTTCATGATAAATTTATCAAAGGGTATTTTAATTTGGCCCTTATGAGCTTTAATTTCAATCCATTCAACATATTATCCATTGGATTTTGTTCATTACTATCCATGTTGTCATCATCCATGTCAACATTCATCACATAACTCTTAGTTTCACTAGCTTTGACAAATGAAATATTTTGATTTGACATATGGGGTTGGTAAATATTTGTAGGTTTTGGTTGGGAGGGGAAACAAACTTATTACCTTGATCATTGATACCACAAATTTGAATATGATTGGAATCAATGAGGTCTTGCACTGTGTGTTTAAGACACTTACAATGTTCTGTATCATGTCCATTTTGATGATGAAAATGATAATAGAATTTTAATCTAAAATTTGGAGGTAATGACTTAGTAGGATCATGAATTTTAATGGGAGGTAAGGAAATCAAGTTCTTTTCTAGAAGTTGTAACATGGTGTTATGGAGGGTATCAGGTAAGGGAGTAAATTGTCTTTTCAGATCCCTAAATGTAAAAGGCCTTGTCTTATTTAAAGAAACCACTTGGGTATGAACATGTTGGGTTGGTTGAGGGGGATTTAGTTGAAGAAATCCTTTATTCTATTTCCTAAAAGGTTGGTTATTTTTTTGAGTTGCAGATTCAAATTTTTTAGGATGGCTAAAGGTGGGTTTTGTTTCATGACTACTAACTGAGTTTTGATAATCATGAAGGGTAGTAAAAAAGTGTATGAAGAGGGGAATTGAATCATACCAAGGTTATCTTGCATCTTAGTTTGTAAGTTCTCAATGAAAATTCATTTAAGGTGAGGATCGGGAATCTTTATGTCGATTTGGGAATAAAACAATTGTTAGCATGAAATGAAGTCAACAACATTTCATCATCCATTTTCTTACATCTCATCAAATTAGCTAATGCCATCTTCGGATTCATATGAACTTTTAAATGGTTGATAAAGGCCTCAAAAATTTTATTGAGTGAACAAGTTGAGTTATTCGGTAATGAGGAAAACTATTCTAAAGTGGTATCTTTCAAGGACCTAGGGAAAAGTTTATCCAAAAGCCTATCTTCAAGGACAAAATCATTGCACAAGGAAGTGTGAGTGGAAACATGGTTGGAATGATTTTCTTTCCCTCCAAATTTCTCAAATCTAGGAATCTCTATACCTTGTGGTAGTGGAATTCTTAATATCTCCAAAGATAAGGGATTGCTTTTGACATAGTATGATGGTTCACCATTTTGATTTTGTTTTATGGTGGAAATTTATCATTGAAGGGATGAAACATTTTGTAAGAGTTGGTTATGGATGGCATCATTGGTTGTGTTTTGATATGGAGGTAAATATGGTGGAGGTGTATATGTTATTGAGGGGCAAGTGAATGGAATAATTATGGGAGGTAAGGTGGTAGGAGATATGAAGTAAGATGTCACAAAGGTACAAGGATTGATAGTGGAAATACCCAAGGTAGGAATGAAATTACTAGTAGGTTGCATCATTGTGGTAATTTGAGGGTTGGTGTAGGTAGGAGTAGAGGAAATGGTTGATAAAGGAGGAATTTGGGTTCCTCCTTGAATTTGAGCATTGTTCAAAGTTTGAGCACAAATAGTCATTGAGGTAAGATGTTTTCCAAAAATCTAAGCTAAGTTATGCATATTCTCTATTCATTTTTTACTCTCAATAATGTTGTGCATGTTATCTATGGTAGGAATAGCAATGTTGGAAACATTTTTGATGCAGGAGCATCCAGTGGTGTAAGGGCAATCTTACATCACCCAAAAATAGTTAAATTTCAAGTTTCTCAGTTTTTAGATTTTTTTACATTTTTGGATACCCTTTTTGTCATAATGAAATTCTCAATTTACGGTTTTTATTTTCTGTTCCTAGGTTGAAAGATATTGTAGTTTTAGTTTCCCAAATTTGCACTTGAAAATATTTTGAGTTAGAATTGAGGCACTTAGATTTCCTAGAATGGCCCCAAAACTTGCTAAAATTGGTGTAGCAGATTTTGAGCACATTATTGACTTCTAGACCTTTCCAATGGTTCAAACGGTTCACAAATCAGAGTCTCGAATCAAAAGTTATGGCCCCAGGAAGTTGGTGCACTTTCTAGAAGATACAATTGCAAATGCTCTTTTGAAATTTGAACTTCATGTTGTAAATTTTTGGTGCCAAACCGCCTAAACTCAAATTTGAATTTTTTTTTGGCTCCAAACTAATGAGGAGCTCTATTTATGGGCAGGTTTCTACTTTTTTGGGTAGCTTTTTGGGGACAAGCTCGCATATTGTGAAAAGGTTATTCTATAGCTTTCTGTAATTTGCATGTGTTGTAGAACTTGGGGATTGAGATCCTCTGCATGTAAGAAACTCCATTTTCTGAATAATAAAATTATTCTCTTGTTTGTGGGTTATTTTATGTGTCTCAGGCTATGCCCTCATCAATTTTTAGTACTCACTAGGTTTTGTAGGTTTGTCAATTCTTCATGTATTTGGATTGTGTTTTCTTTAGGGACACTAGCAACCATTGTTTCAACACTTGTAATACTACTTGAAGGTTAAGAGTTATGAAGGGTATGGTCTATACCTAATGAACTAGTGTCAACACTATGAGTGAAAGAGCTAGATAATCAAAGATCCACGACGAATGTGTTATGAGATGACATGAGTCTCAAACTACATCTCACTATAGTATTATCAATAAGACACCAAGTTGTAAAGCTCATGCAAAGGAAAGTCAATGAATGCAAGATAAATGCAATGAACAAAAGATAAATGATATTATTTAATTCCAATTCTTAAGTTTACAAATGCACTTGAAATGAAACCAAATTAAACTAGATCTAATGAAATGAATGAAATAGAAAATCAACAAACTGAAATAAAGATCTGACAACAACAAACAAAAGCATAGAAATGAAGTTTATAATGCTATAAAATAAACATTTAGACCTAATTCAAGACTAAATCACCTAGATGGGAAAATGAGTCTTAGTTAGGGTTTTTGGAATGTTCAAATACTAAAAAATAGACAACACAAAATTCCCAAAAATCTAGAAAAATAACTTGTACAAGAACTAAATTGTTGAGATGGGTGAATGAGTCCCAACTTAGTATTTTTAAATCAAATTCAACAAATTATGAGTTGATGCTAAGGTTTCTAGATTGTATTTTGAAATGAATATTTGTAAGTACAATTTTCCAATAAAATTTAATGATGCAAGATGAAAAATGTAACCTATATGCACTTTTCACTAATGCAATATTTAGAAGCCCTAAATGCAATTTGACTAATACAAATCTAATGCAAAATTAATGCAATCTAGATCTAGGACTACAATGTTCTCCAAATTTGAAATTCAAGGGTCCAAAGGTTAGGTTCACCAAAATGAACTGAAGGAAATAAAAGTCCAACCTTTTGGGGGATAGAACTTAGGGACCTATTTCGCTCTTTAGTTCATTAGGAAACTAAGATCCTTCAACAAAGTGAATCAATTGAAGGAAGCATAACTACTAGGAGGTTTACTTAGGTGTAATTAAATGGTGGTTGACCATTAAATGAATCTTCAAAAGGAGAAATGAAAACACCTATTCAATAAACCCTAGAAACTTGAAAGTATGAAATCAAATTAATAAAAGAGAATGAATAAAAAAAGTTACCTAGAAGAATGGAGTCAAAGAAAGGTCTGGAACTCTAAAAATTGTTGGTAAACTGATGGATTCCAAGCAATATCTAAAACTCTAAAATTCTACTTTTTTAAGTACACTAGGACTCATACACCAAGTTGGGCAACTTAGTCTTGCTACAAGAATCTAGGTAGAATCTGTAATCTTTTGTTGACAAATAAGGATCTATAAAAAAAACTAGTAAAAAGAGGTATACTTGGACTCATATTCCTAGAGGGGTGATTTAGTCCTAGAATTAGGGTTTGAATAAAACTTTTGTAGCCTCTAGTGATCTTCTATAGCTTTCGTTTTATCAGATATCCAAGTCTGAAAGTTTAAATTCTGGCCTGTAGGTGAGTCTCTATGAAGATGACAACTTCTTGGCAACTTTGAAAACTTTTGCAACTTTTTCTTCAAAGAATCTTCAAGCTTGAATTCACCTAAATTTGCAATTACACATGAAGAGGGAAAACTATTGTTGTGTTAAGAAATAGGGGTTTTCCTTGGTCAAACCCTATTTTGGTAATTAAACCTTGAAATGAAATGAAATAGCATGAAGGAATGATGAATGAACAAATATAATGTTGCAACTCACCAAACCCTTGAAATAAAGGCTGTAAAATTATGTGAAACGATTCCAATGGATGTGGATCTTGACTCTTGATCTTGATATAATATAATGTCTTTGAATTCTTGCTTGAATCATGAAAATCTACATCACAAATGTTAGCTCAAAAACACACATGATGCATGAAGACTTTGACATGATGCTTGAATCTTGAATGTAGCTCCAAATGCTTGATGATTTTCTCTTGAAAACTCTTGTAAACTCTTACATGAATACTTGAATACTTGAATTTCTAGATCACACTTGCTCATGCAAATTTATTGGAGAAATTATGTGAAATAAACTTGTATTTATACTCGTTTATGCCAATTTTCCTAAAATTTCAACACTACAAGCTGACATAAGATCTAGGATAATAAAATCCCACCAAGAATTTGATTTAAAATATTTCCTAGTTAAAGTAGGACTCATATGCTAGGCTAGGTGTATGAGTCCCAATGTATTAAACATGGGTCAAAAAATACAAGAAGTGTTAAGTTCAATGCAATGTTTAAAATTAGACACTGAGACCTAGGTGGGACCCATATGCCCAAGGTGGCGTATGAGTCCCAGATCACTAGATATAGAACACACAACCTCAAACATTGAATTATGATTTGTCATTTGTTAAATTTTAAGATTATCCTAAGAAAAATACATTAAATTAGTGTTGTTCCTATAGCACACATGCCCCATTCAAAATGGGGAACCTCTTTCTCTTCGCTTTACTGAGTCACTTTTGTCGCCACCTCTTTTTGTGTACCCCTTGTTTTTGCATTCTGAGTGGTTAGTGAGTCTAAAAAGAGTCATTTCAAGTTGATCATGTTTCATTACCCTCAAATTTTCAAGGCTTTAGGCCTTTGTGGAGATCCCTTGGCTATTTTCCTTCTCTCTTCAAAACTGGCATCCTTGGAGTTGAGTAGATTCACTCTCTGTGGGCTGCCCCTCGTGGGTTTCCTTAGACTCTTCACCATTTCAAACAACCAACTCCTAGTGACCTTCAGCAGCCCAGAACCTGGATTTATGCTTGCCACCCTCATCGCTGACCATTCCAAATGACTAAACCTTGACTACGTCCACCATGTGGACCCCGCCCTTTCCACAATTATTTTCAAAGTGACCATTTACCAACCTTCGAGTGTCACCGTATGAGCATTAATTAGGGGCATTAAATGCACTAAATTCTATAAATAGCCCAAAATGAGATGTCATTTCACCTTTTAGTTGATCAGAACGAGTCAGAGCCCTCTGCAAGCACTACCGCCATGCCCACTGAGTCAGTTTTTTTATTTTGAGCCTTTGATTGCTATTCGTTCATCCCGCTTCATCAAATTTCAAAGGTTAGTTTTCAACCACATGTCTTATTTTATGTTTTCCTTCATTTTTTCCAAAATACGTTAAAATTTCTAAAAGGAAACTACAAATCTACCTAGAGTAAACTCATGTGTACAAAACCCATAAGTTAAAATTTGGATAAACTTCAAAACCACCCCATGCACTACTTCTGAAACTCACCATCCCCGTGGTCATTTCTAAACTAGGGCATTTACTCTTTGCAAGCAAGAAACCAAACCACTACCATCAACATTCCTTTGAAGCTATTTAAAAACTTAACAACGATGATTTCCTCTTCCAAGTTTGCTATGGTGGAGGGTCCCCTCGAATCAGCTGCCTTGAAACTCAATCAAAATCCATGAACTTAAATAGAGAGCCATTGACCCTCTCGGGTCCCCATTCACAGGTTTCTGTCTATAAAATGGATTTCAACTTCACTATTTTAGAATGGCTATTTAATCATGACCACCCAATGGTCGGGTCCCACTTCCCATCAAACTTAATGGCTCATCAAACCTAAACTCGACAAAAAAATATAAAGGCACAGGCTCATTGCGAGTCCCCTTTGTGGACTTCCGCTTGTAGAATTTCATTTTCACTTTTCCATTTTAAACAGCTTTTGTGCCTCGTCCTTTTGCTCGCCAGGTTCTGTGGTCTAATCCATCGTCTTTTACTAAAACTTGGCAATCTCTTCCTTGCAGGCTAAATTTTGTGGGGGGCCGCTCCCTATTTGCCATTGTTCAAAAGGTCTATTCCTAATGGCAGAGTGGATTTTCCTTTTCAACCATCAGGTTCTGGCTTCCTCATTGTTATCTATTCTTTGAGCTTTAAAATGACTAAGTGTTCCTTGCGGGCCTTCCCCTGTAGACTTTCATTTATGGGATGCCATGGTGACTTTTCCATTTCAAATAACCTTCGCACATCAGCCTTCCACATTGTGGGACCTAAACCCACTGCTACTGCCCAAACTCAATGAAAGAATCAAGTGCTAAACTTGAGGTAGACTATTCCGTGCAGGTCGCCACTACCAAAACTCCATCCTAGATCTACCACCCCAAATGGAAAACAACCCCTATTAGCCTACTATGTGGGGCTCAACCCTTTTGATGCCACTTGATCGATGATGAATAAAATGGTTGCCAATATCTCCTACGGGTTCAACACTTTGGGTTTCTCCTACCAGAATGTCATCCTACCTTTTCCATTCCAAACGAATATGACTTAATGTCCACTTGTGCCCACCTACCTACATTGAATTAAACATTGGGAGAATTGTGATGCCATCCTCCTAGACTGCAGGGCCCGTAGGGCAGAGCATTGCTTGTGGGTTTTTGTCCTGCCAGTGCCGTTTTAATGTAGAGCTCCAAATGACTAAATCATTCACTGCCTTTGCCTACTTCATACCCACATGACTAAAAGGATATCTTAGTGCCTTCCAATTTCAAAATTGACTTTGACCCACATACCCAAATGACTTGTCCTCCTTGGTGGACCCCACATAATGGTCAAATTCTAAGGCAGATGGAACCTTGCAGGCCACCATGCCCTGCTTTCCATCCCTTTGTAGTTGCTTTAAAGAACAACCATCAGCCTAGGGAAGTCCATAACCTTGGGCCCACATGGCCATAACTTCCCTGAATGAATGACTAAAGTTGATCTGCAAGATATGTTAGGATGTTTAAATGATAAGCTATCTGATCTAACACTATTTTCCAAAGTTTTTACTAATATTCCATGTATTTTTATGCTTGAATTTTTTTGTTTCCCCCTTTCATTACAAGATATATGGAACCAGCTGTGGGATTGTCCGAGGTGGCCATGGAAAAGGAAAAAGGAAAGAGAGTAGTTAAGACCCCTAGGGGAAATTAAGATAAAGATCAAATGAAATACAAGTTTCAAGGGGACCCCATCAACTCCTAGGTTACTACCAATTGTAAGGAAATGTCAGACACCAATCTGGGCCATATCAACATTGACGAGTTCAAGCAGAGGGTTAGAATTAACCCTACAATAGAAAATGCAAGGAGAATATGAAAGAGAAGGTTGGAAAAGGCTACCGGGTTCCCTCCTACTCTTGTGGCCCCAAAACTTTTTATGGCTTGCAAAGAAGCCTACCAAGAAGAAACTAGGAAAATTTTGGATAGAGATGGAAATATACTAGTAGATTTGTCTACTAAATCAATGGGGCAGGATTTCCACATCCCTACTTTTGATGAAATGGAGAAGGCCAACATTACAAATAGAAAATCTATGTGGGAAGAGGACCCCCTCAAATGCAAGAGATTGATCAATCAATACTGGCTAAAGGATAAGAGGGGTACTAAAAATAAAGTACCCCAAGAGCTTTATCAAAGCGATTTCTACGAGGATTAGCCTGATTTGGTAACCTTACTAAGCAGGGTTATGGGCCTCCCCACTACAAAATTCTTCCAAAAATGGATGTTGTACTTTGTAGAGGAAATTCTTTGGGGGAAGACCAAGTTCTATTGGGCTAGAATAATCAGCGAGTGCTTGCATGAGCAATTTGTGGCAGTGAAGAAAACCTCACACTTCTACATGACAACATACTTAGTCTATATTTTGGCCAACATAGTGCAATACAGGGGCTTGTTCATAGCTCTCGATGAGGAATGTAGGCAAGAAATGAAAGTGTATGACAAATACCCTCAACTCCAGTACAAAAATTACAAGGACTGCTATATGGTTAATGATGCATTCATTAGTTATATCATCAAAGTACTTGGAGGTGATTTTGAGAGATGAGGCTCTCATAGTGCCAACGCTTTCATTTAATAGTTCATATTTCTATTCATCTAATTCCTAAAGTTCACCTACATCTATACTGAGGGATTTTTAGATAGACCCTACAAGTTGCCCCGATACCAAAATGACCGAATAGTGCTGTTAGAAGTGTTCAGACATCTACAACACACTCAGACACTCTTGAGCAACAAACATAGAGTAGGGATTCCTTATCACCTCTCCTTTGGTCAAGGCCAGTACTCACTTCCCACATCTATAGGTGTGGATTATTTAGAAAAGGTGCTTGTGGAATACAACTTGGAGTAGCACACTACCCGACAACGAATGGACTCTTATGGTAAACTCAAGAAAGAAGTTAGAGATGAGTATTCCCATGTGCATAATGTCAAAGAATTCTTTGTGAACTACAAGGATGAAAAAAAAGTGTGGATGAGGCACTATATGTGCATTACAACATACTTCATCAAGATTTTTAGGTTGTTTCCCATATCGGATCAAGTAGTAGAAGAAGAAGATACAGTAGTTGATCCCAGGTATGATGTAGTTACCAATTTTCCATTGCCCATAATTGATTGGAATGAAGAAGAGGTCAGTGACCTTGATATTCTATTGAGTCCTATGAAGGCTAGGACAAGAGAATGGATTGAGGGGTAGATTGTCCAACTAAAGCAATGAGGAGTCACTCTAACTTATAGTGAGCTCGAAGAGGAAACAAAGAGTGGAACCAAGAGTGGAATTGAGGGTACAACCATTGATACTGCTGCAACTTCTAGGGAAACCTCATCATCCCCACCAAATACTTGCTCTAGAAAGAGAAAAGAGACGATTGAACATCATCCTAAACATAAAGTCTATTCAAGGAAAGCCTCAAAGGGTGAACCCTCCAAGAAACATAAGAAATCAGGAGAATTTTAAGGACTTCCTCCCATCCAAGTGTTGGAAAGAGACACTACAGGTGAATTTTTGTGTCTAGTAAATGATCAAAACAATATTTTAATGGAACAAGAAATGAGGAACAAAGTATTTCATCTGTCTAGTAATCTGAATGCATATCAACCATATTTTTGAATTGTGGATCATATGGAAGTCTTGTCATTGTATCTGCTATGTTATTTGAATACCTCTTTGGCTCATATCATACTGATAAATTGTCTGGAGATCTGGTTTGTCTTTTTTTCTATTCATCAGCTTTTGGAAGCTGACATAGTCTTTGTAGCGTGTTGCATATATACAAGGTGTATTGATATAATTGTTGTCATGCTCAAAGATTTTGTTTTTGGTCCAAGATAAGTGTAAGATGACTTGAATGGGTGCACATCATGTAATATTCTTGTTTTGAGCTGACTTATGGAGGATATTTTATTTTTGTGAGGCCAACTTGAAGTAATTGAAAATGCTTGTTGTGGATATATAAGAAGGGTTTTTGTAAGTGAAGAAAAGAGAGAAATATATGTGTGTTCGTGTTCTTCCCAAAAAGAGTGATTGAGCAAAATTATGCATAGTTTCACTTGTGCTTTATAGATTGTATGAAGATAAATAGTGTAGAGCAGAGCAAAAGTGCAGTACCTATCAAAAGGACAAAAGATTGTAATTGAGCTTCATTGGAACTATAATCTAGATTTTGAAGAAGCTATTCTATCAGTTCATCTCTTGGATTTAATCCAAATCTCTATAAGGCAACGTCCCTTCACATTTTGAGCAGTGAGCCTGAATGCAGGTGCATTCCCCTATTGTATATTTTCATCCGAGTATACTCACATAATATTGTGGATTGGCCATCCACCGTGGTTTTTCCCCTAACAGGGTTTCCACATAAAAATCCTTGTGTTATGGTGTTGTGGATGCTTACATTCTATTCATGCATGTTTTCTTTTATGTTGTAAGTGGATTAAGGATCAAAGTAATTAATTTAAATTTTGGACAACATTGATTCACCCCTCCTCTTATTGTAGCTTGTTTCCAACACCAAGAAGATCCACTCCAAGAGGGAGAAGAAGCAAAAATAGAGGCTGAGCAACCAAAATATTCACTTGTTGCCTCTACTCTTTCATCTACCACCATCATCACCCCTTCACTTGCTTCTTAGGTGATGGTTTCCTCTTCTTCACCCACAATGGACCTATTAGTGCAACTTGCCTCCACTCCACCAATGGCACCGATAATGGTGATAGATTCTTCTTTTTCCACCACCTTTCTACCCTCTTCCTCTTCTACAAGCCTCTCATTAACAACAACTACCACCACAATGCCTACTATTTCCCTTCTAGAAGCTCTTACAAGACACTTGTAGAATGTGCCAACAAAGATCTCTTGGATACTTCTGGACCCTGCTCTACAAGCCCTCATAGCACAAGTTACTGCTAACCTCCCTAATCCTCCTCTGCCTCTCACTAAACCTCCAATGATGGAAGCAATAATGGTAATATCTAAAGAATTGGAGAGGTGAAAAAGGGAAATAACCAAGGCCATAAAAGAAGAGGCTAATGAATTCCATGAACATCCAGAGCATCAACCATTGATAATTGATGAAGTGGTCCGTGAGGGAGAGAAAATAGGATCATTCAAGGAGGGTGAAGAGGAAGAGGGAACCAACTATATTATGGAGACCTTCGACCCAGACCTCAAGGAAGAGTTGGATCGACAACTCAAGGATGTTAGAGAAGAAGCTAAAAATAAGCCATCCAATGAAGAGAAAGATACATATGATAAAATGGAGGAAGACATTGAACCTTTGATAGGTGAACAAGACAAAAGCCCCAAGCATGATAAAGAGATGCCCTCTTCTAGCGAGCAAGAGGAAAAAGAAAAGGAAGAGAAAGAAGAAGAAAAGGAAGACAGAGAAGAAGATAAGCCTAAGGAGGAGGTTGAAACAAAGAGAAGTCTAGAGATAGAACCTCATAAAGAAAAAGAGGATGAAGTTGCTGAAGAGAAATTTTTTGAGAGGGAAGACAACCCCAAGGAGGGTACAACCACCAAGTCCCCAGAAAAAGATACAATGTTCATCTAAGACTCTGATGAGGAAGAAGAAGACACAAAGAAAGAGAAAGAAGCTCCAAGAAACAAGGAAATTGAGGTCAAGAAAGAAGGAGAAGGTGATCATGAATCACCAAAAGGAGAATCCCAAATGCCTGAGTGGCTAGAAAAAATAGGTAGAAAAGAAAGCTCAAACTCCCAGGGACCCTAAGGCAAGACTCAAGGCTATCCTAGCTTGAGTACAAACTAGTACAAGGAAAGAAAAGAAGTCAAAGGTCAGATCCCAACTAACAATGGACGCCTCTGGGTCAAGAATAGTGTAGGTAGCCACACCCGTGGTTAGAGAAGAGGGAGTAAGTTATAATGTTTCCACCATCAACTTGGGGACAACCACCAGAGAGCAGAAAATAGATTATATCTAGGCATCCATTGCTACCATTGTGCATCAAATGCACAAAGATAAGTCTTCAAAGGAGGAGGTGAAGGGACAAATAGAAGATCTTGTGGCTTATATTAGATAGTGGTCATCAATTGAGGAGCTTCCCACAACATCCTCTGCGCCACCACAATTGTTTTCCAAGGATCATATTGACAAGTTAGAAAAAAGAAAGAATTAGACAAAGATGACAAAAGATTGGTTCCAAGAGGTCTTGTATGCTTAGAACATGGGAATTAACCATGCTGTTAGGACAATCGAGAAATTTTTGGAGGTGCAGAAATGTCTCGAAGCCACAAGGAAGTTTTGCACCAACTTCCTTGAGCTCTACATGATTACTTATCCTAATATTGAGGTAATCCTCAAGATGCCTAATAAAACATGGGAAAAGGAGCTTTCCCTACCCAAATATTATCACTAGCTCATAGAAGCATGGAAGATGGGCCTCGAACATAGAAAGGAAGTGTTAGAACATTTTCTCTGACAAGTGGAGCTTGATATTGATTGGGACAAGGAATTCAGGGCATCTTGCGAGGAGTTTATAAAATTGCTAACAGATTATAATGTCCCTGCTATTGAGTTGGATCTAGAGAAAATAAAGCCCTACTTCCAAAATAAGATGGAATATGGAATGTCAAGCAAGCTCACGATAGATTTCATGGGTTTTTCTATTAGGGCTTTCACCTAATCTGAACAAGTCAGGGACAATATTCCCAAATGTGACAAAGATTGGGACACCCTCACCAACCGATCTAGGAAATGGAACTTCCAAGTAATTCAATCTAATATAATGGAGTGGAATAAGCTCCAGACATTAGTCAGTAAGTTCGTAGAATATGCTGGTATCAAGAAAATGGAAGGAAACCCAATAATTGATGATGAGTTCCTCATGAAGTAGCTACAACCAGGAAATACACTAAAAGACAAAAGAGCTACAGTGCTACCCCACTAGAGGAAAAAATAGGAATAAGGACAAAATGTGATTTTATATTATAAAATATTTGGGGGTAGGTGAAACCCTAATTTTTAGTGAATCTTGGCCACCCAATGAAAAT
Source organism: Sequoia sempervirens (assembly GCA_007258455.2). Lineage (NCBI taxonomy): Eukaryota > Viridiplantae > Streptophyta > Pinopsida > Cupressales > Cupressaceae > Sequoia > Sequoia sempervirens. The sequence goes on from VDFB02193867.1 coordinate 468,047,623, forward strand.
CAATCTTGGCCATTCATTTTTATTTTTGGACACTATAAATAGGGGGTCTCCTCTCATTTTCAAGAGAGAGTTGAGTTGTTGTAAAGACATGTTGTTGGAATTTTAATAGAAATTCATTGATTTGGTGGATTCTTAAGTTTCAAATTTGTGTTGCATGACTCTTCTTCTCTTATTTCATGAATTTGAGTAGATTAACTTTGTTGTTCTTTATTTTTTAGTTAGCTCTAGTAGTTAGTTAATGTTTTTCATTGATTTTGAAGAATTCTGTTGTGTTGATGCCCTTCCTAGTTCATGCTTTTTGTTGTTTATTACTAATAAACTTCTATGTAAAGCTAGTATGAACATTATATGAATGTTGCACTTAAATTCCATCTCGTGTTCATGATTTATGGTGAATGAAAGATTGAAAATATATAGACCTTAGAATATTGCATATGTTTCATGAGATTGTACTTCGATTTGGTTAAGTGGAACTTTGTTTTAGGAAGGTTGTCCATTGTAGAGTCCTTCATGATCACTGTTCACTGCTAGTTTCAGATCTAGGAACTTCATCTCTCCCTTGCCCTTTTTTCCATTTTTTAATAGTGACTTTGAACAAGGTTCATTGCACATTGTAAAGCCAAATATAAAGATAAAATAGGAGTTTCAGACAGTTGTCCTAAACCTGCAACAAATAAGTAATAAGTTTCCCATCTTAGGAAATCCTTTCAAGGAACCAATTCCCCTCTAGCTTAACTATGTAAGTCTACCCTATGATTACTAGAAAATCACATAAGAACAACTGAGATATTCCAAGCAAGTCATGACCTGACACTCGAGAGACCTTGCGGTGATTTACAACAAATTGTTGTTGGAGATTGCCTTTCAAGAGAGGTAGTGCACTAAAGCACTGCTTGTGTTGAGAAAGTGCATAAAACGCCCATCAATAATTAGGCTGTTGATGCAAAATAGGACCAATCAGGACATAAAGAAGCCTAATTTTAGCAAGGAGGGCCCAAACAAGTGTCAAAATGTAAAGGGATACATTATATTCTTGCAAATACAATGGCCTTAAGATTGGTTGATATTTTACCTAACTTCATCAACAACACACAAACTAGATTTATCAAAGGTAGATACATTCTGGAAAATATTATCGCAAGTTGGGAGACCTTGGAATGGGTGAGATGCTCAAGTTAGAATGTTGTTATGCTTCTTCTTGACTTTGAGAAGGAATATGATAGGGTTGAATGGGAATTCTTAAGGAAAAATCTTGAGGCCTTTGGATTCCCTATCAATTTCTACAATATGGTTGACACACAAATGAAAGATGCAGTCACCTAGGTTGAGGTAAATGAAGCTCTCTCATAAGAGTGTGAGTTGGAAAGATCAATCAGGAAGGGATGCCCCTGGCCCCTACCCTATTTATAATTGCATCTAACACTCTTCGTTATCTACTTAGAGATCAAACTCACTCCCCTAGAATAAGGGGCATTAGATTCCTAGACATAAATGAATTGATTAACATTTAGTTTACAAATGACACTACTTTGTTCCCAAAGCTTGAAGAGAAGAATATTGAAACTTTGTTGAATAATTTGGACCTCTTTTTCCTTGCTTTGGAGGCTAAGGTCTTAGTTGCTAAACCTAGTTTCCTTGGTTGGAGTGAGTCGCCCCTAGACTGGCTAAAGAAGTTTGATTTTCAATGGGGAGGGCCTAGTAAGCAAGTAAGGTACCTAGGAATTCCCTTCGTTGTCAACCCAAACCTTAAGGAAATGTGGATGTAGATAAGTAGAAAATTTGAGAAAAAGATTGAGGGTTGGAATAGACAACACCTTTCTTTGGTTGGTAGGTTTCAAGTTTGTCAGAAGGTCCTCTCTTCATACAGTATTTACTTTTCCTTGGTTTGGTTCTTTAGTAGCTATCAGGTTAATGAATTCAATAAAGAATTTGAGCCTTCCTTTGGTCTGATGGGAAAGGAAAGAGGAAAAAGGATGCGGTAAAATGGGTGTGGTGCTGTCTTGAAAAAACTCATCAGGGGATTGGGCTCAAATATTTTAGAATCTATGGTATTGCTTTGGTAGTTAAATGGATTGTCAGGGCTTTGGATGGATCTAAATGACAAAAAGTGCTTGTAAGAAACAACATTCAACTTTCTATCCCCAAGTAGGCTAAGTCCTGGAAAGGTTTTCCCATGTATGACATTCTTCTGGGTGAATTCCCTATGACCCCGACCGGCTCCGCAATATTCAAAAGACTATGGAAGGCTTGGGATTTGATTAAACACGAGGTCTCTTCTATTACTAATAACATCTCCATTACTAGCAGTAGAAGCTACCATGCCTGTAGCTCTATTTGGTGGAATTTGTTTCACAAGTCTAAACCTCTATCCCTTCTCCCAGTTTTCTCCACCAAGAACTGGTGTGCTTTGGGCATCAAGACCTTTAAAGAGATCCTTTGTAATGGTCAGGTTAAGGATCTAGATAACTTGGTTGTTGAATTTAACCTTCCCGCCACCAGTCTTAGAACCTTATGTTCCCTATTTGAAGCTTGCAAGGATGCCCAATTCCCTACCAGTGTTGCCCCTAAGTTTAACGTTGCTAGTGACCTTGTTTGAGTGGATGGAAGCAACATATCTATGCTAAAAGCTAAGCAAGTCTATAAAGAGCTTACCAATGTTAATTTGGTGATCAACCATACCAATCATTGTTGGGGATCAAGCTTGTCCAAGAAAGAATGGTATAAAATATTTGATTCCACTTGGCACTTTATCAAAGAGCCCAAAAGGCCTGCTTCAGATGGCTCATTCTTTTACATAAATTTCCCTATAGATTTAACTATGTGGATGTGGATATTTGTAGTATTTGTAGGGTGCTTGAAACCATCAATCATATTCTTTTTGACTGTATGTATGCTAGAGAAGTTTGGAATTTTTTTGCAATGATTTAATGATTTTGGATATGAATAATAAGATAGATTCTAATACTGTCATTTTCAATCTTAGGATAATAAACAAATATTTTCAAAATTTTTGGTTTATTTTAACTACTGAGATACTTTGGCATGTTTGGAAGGCAAGAAATGCTGATAAATATCAAGGGTGCAAGAGAGTACTCATTGATTCTTCTAAGAGACTCATAGTTGGTAATATTATTTTGTAGGTCATCCTTCACCTTGAAATTTACATGGAAAAGTTTCTAAGACTATTCAGAGAGAGTGCAGTGACTATATTCAAGGAAGAGTCCAAGTGTGCACATGCCCATCATTGCAGCCAAGAGGAAGCTGATACCTTTTTCAAAGTGATGTATGAGTTTTAGGGGATATTCAATCATGCAAGTGAATGCTAGGGCTAGTAGTTTGGCTTCTCTATCCACAAGCCTAGAGAACTTGCTATTAAAGTCATTTTGGAGATCACATGGATACATATAAAGTATGTTGAAATGAACAAAGTGAGAAGTTAGACATGGTGCAAGAAGGATGCAAGAGTGATATAGTGGAATAATCCTCTTCAATGAATTCGTTGTGTGTCATAGCTACTAACATTGAAGACTAAATGAATGTTGTGGCCTCCTAAAAATTTCACTTTGAAATATTTTGTGAAATTATAATATACTATGATCTTAGTCAGGGATGCAACTATAGTATGTGAGACAATTGTATTCAGGCTTATCATGCTCTAAATTTTCTATGGTAGTGTCATGTAATTGTTTTTATTATTCTATTATCAATATACAAAAAACCTATTGTAAATTAATATGAAACTAATATGGAAGACATGATTGTAATATGAAATGATTGCTATATGATTCTAAAATGCTATTGATCAAATGCTTGAATGCTAAATTTATCGAATGATTCTAATATGATTTATGTAGAGTTTCTTTGCTCAAAAGTGAATCCTTTTCATGTAGCAAGAGGTTGCTTTTATAGATTTCCAAAGGAAAATTTTGATGTGGTAGCAGGCAACATTTGAGATTCAATCTAGATAAATTAATAGAAGAAGATGAAGAAGTTGGAGAAAATGAAGGAAAGGATAAAGCACTCCTCCAAATGACTAGGAAGAAAAAGAGGAAGAAGAGAGCCAAGTCTTTCAGGAATGTTCCAAATTTGTTTGGAAGGATAAAGCACAATTTAATTAAATTGAAACTTTCAATTTTGGTTGAGCCAAAAGCTGTAGACATGTGCTCAATTGAATTTGGAATTATTCAATTTTGGAGGAATGAAAATTATTAAATAAATTGACATTGTGAAATTGTTTATTTAATTAAGGGGATGTGATAATTAAAAAAACTATGTGAGATTGTTTATTTAATTAAGAGTGAATAATTAGATAATTAAATAAAACAACTATGTGAGATTTTTTATTTGATTAAGATGAAAGAATTAGATAATTAAATAAAACAACTATGTGAAATTGTTTATTTAATTAAGATAAAAGAATTATTAGAAGAATGTGATTAAAATAGAAGAATTAGAATAATGAACTATATAAATAAATATTTCTTATTTATTTATAGGTAGATGAATTAAAGGTTAATTAATCAAATAATTGTATTTAATTAATTAGATTTATCTAGAACATTTTAAGGTGTATACATTTTACTCCTCTTTGAAGTGATGTGTTTACGCATTGCTTCAAAGAATAATTTTGCTGCTAGTACTGACAAAATTTTTACGATATGCCCTAGACATTGATTTTTGAGTGATAACAAATATATGCCCCCTTGAGAGATAAATTGATGAATTTTTTGAATGTTTAGGAATTTTTTTTGAAAATTTTGGAATTTTTTATGATTTTTTTGATGATGAAGTGATTTATGTCTTGACAAATGATGTTAAAACTGCCCCTATGATGAATTAATAAATTAAAGCCCTTTTGAAAATAAAAATAAATCAATCCTATAAAATCCCAATTAATTAGCCTTTAAAAGGTTAAAAAGGTGATTTTCAAATTCTTTTGTGCACTTGCAATTTGAAGATTTGAGAAACTTAGCAACTTCTGAGCAAAATGGTGATTCCCTACCACACACATTGATTCAAGTACGTGCAATGACACAATCGCCTAATATTGTATGTACCTTTGGTATGTACCTCAATAAACCTCGTGATTTTTAAATTTTTAGCACATTCAATTTTTGATGTAGCACATTGAACTACTGTTTTAGGGCATTTAAGTTTCTAGCACATAGATTAGGTTTTTTAATGCATAGGTTAGATACTCTAGTGCATCCATTGGATTAGTGCATTTACCATAGGATTTAGCATTGCAAGTGTGGAATAAGTAAATAAACAAATAAACAAACAACACTTCTTAATGAAACATTATATCAAGAGAAATCAACGATAATTAATCTAACTGAACATAGAAAACTCTTCAAAACCTCTCATCATTCCCTATCTCCAAAGATTTATTAAATCACAGGGGCTCTCAGATTGGGTAAGTACTATGATTGTTAAAATGACAATCTAGAGAATGGGAGGCTTATGATTATGATTCTAGAATGTTGTGATTCTAATTCTAATTGCTATGATGTAATCTTCCTGATGTAAATGATGAAAACCAGATGAATGAGGCTACAGGAAACTATGTTGAATCTAAATGGAATTCAATGATTTTGATTCTAAAATGCTATAATGCTTATGAATGCTTAAATGCTTGATTGCTATTGCTGTAGAGTAAGTTTTCTCAAAGTTTGGATCCATTTCCTTTGGAGAGAGGCTGTAGTTATTGATTCATGGTAGCACATTTGTGAATGGGCACCAAAGCAAAGGCTTGGATTTGATCTAGAAAATTGAGTGGTGAGAGATGAAGAATTTAGAGCTTTTCATGGAGATTGTTTCTCCCTAGAAAAAATATTACCAGAAGATAGGAAGAATTGGAAGAAGAGAATTTGAAGAAGATTTCATGTGAGTTCTTTCCAACTTTGCTTTCACAGCTTTTCCGTGAATGCCAGTTGAATATTTAATTTTATTGTTGAGATAGGATGAGCTGTAGATTTGGAATATATTTGAATATTTGATTTATTCAAATTTAGGAAGAAATATGATATTAATTTTAATAAAACAAACTATATAAGTCTATTTATTAAATTAAATATGGAAGAAATGAATAATTAAATAGAAAAATGTATGTGAACCTATTTATTTAATTAAGATAGAATGATGTGATTTTAAAATAGAAGAATTTGAGAATTAAATAAAATAAAGTATTAAATTTTTTTATTAAATTAAGATGGAATAATAGAAGAATTTAGAAGAATTAAATGTGAACTATATAAATAAAAATTTCTATTTATTTAATAGTAGATGAAATTAAGATTAATTAATCAAATAAGTTGTATTTAATTAATTAGATTATCTAGACCATTTTTAGGTGTATATATTTTTCCCCTCTTTGAAGTGATGTGTTTATACATTGCTTTAGGGAAAATTTTGTGCTGCTACTACCAGTATCAATGAAAAAATTCTAGTATGCCCTAGACATGGATTTTTAGGCGATTGATGAATATATGCCCCCTTAGGAGATAAATTGATGAATTTTTTGAATTTTTCAGAATTTTTTGAATTTTTTATAATTTTTCAATGATTTTATTATGATTCGGTGGTGAAATAATTTATCTCTTGATAAAGAATGTAGAAATTGACCTTGTTGATTAAATGTTTCCCTACTTTGCCTCCTTGTGTTTGATGATTTTTGATCGTGTCAGCCTTTGATTTGATTTTAATTGATGATCCTGATAGATTAGAAGGTTATTGATCTCATGATAAGTGAGATTCAATGATTGATTGATTTATTGACCTCATGAGAGGTGAGATTCAATGATTGATTTATTTATTGACCTCATGATAGGTGAGGATCAATGATAGATTGATGATTGACCTCATGATAGGCGAGGATCAATAATAGATTGATGATTGACCTACTAATAGGTGAGGATCAATGATAGATTGATGTTTGACCTCATGATAGGTGAGGATCAATGATAGATTGATGTTTGACCTCATGATAGGTGAGGTTCATTGATAGATTAATGTTTTATTTGATCAAAGTATCACTAGAGCCAATTAGATTGATAGGCTAATTCATTTTTTGATTCATTGATAATATTGCTGATTTGAAATATGTTATGATAATAAGAGGATTTTAGAGTTCTTCCCAACGATGTGGGACATGATTCCACATCTGGTGTAGGCCAATATAGATATCATCAGTTGATGTGGTTTATCAACTTTGATTGATATGCCCTAGTATAGGTTTGATTAATGTACTAAAACTTGATGATGCAAAATAATGAATAGGATAGGGGATGGGATGAGGAAGAGATAATGAAAGGAGAAGATGAAAATTAAGTAAGCACAAATGGATTCAAGGATAAACGTGATGTCTCCCCAGTCATGTTGCAAGCCAAGATTGATTGATTGATGATGATGATGATGGTGATGATGATGATGATAAGAGTGTTGTTGATGAGGGAAGGATACATCTCGAAACAATAGAAAAGGATAGGGAAGGATACATCTTGATGATGATGATGATGATGATTGGATAAAGGCTTGTAACAAGTTTGGGAACAAAACTAAGGATGTGATTAGATGATTTGTGCTAGACTTAATAGATTAACATTGGATGGAATTTGAGATTATTGAAATGAAAGAAAATGATTTAGAAAGAGATGATTAGGATAAAAAATCTATATTATCCTAAGAAATATTGAAGAGATTATGATATGATGAGGAGAGGGCATACATGTAGCTTTTGAGATTGAAATTTGGGAACTTTGAAACAATCTATAAATGCAATACTACTATGGATGCAATCTATTTTAACCATGCAATTCTAAAATGCAATGTTGTCATCTTAATAGTCCATTGAGAATTCTTTTTTATCATCATTGAGCCTTTAAAAATTTGAAAGTGAGTACAAGCACTAATGGTATGAGTTAGACCATGATGACTTGAGTACTAATTTCATGATTTTTGATATTGCAAGCTAACACAAGCATCTAGGTATAATTAAACTGAGATGACTTGAGCATTTCTTGCATAAAATAGACAAGAATCAATCATTTTCCTATGTGAATATGAAATGCCATCAATGATACTTGGTAGATCACTTTTCATGACAATTCACACAATAATAATGACTGATTCACAGACAACAAACAAATAAAATACCATCCTTCTTCTTAGCTTCTCTAGTTCAATACATCATTGAGTTGCTCCAAAGATATGACAACAAAAATCAAAGTACACAATTTGAGCATTCAAGCTAAAGCAATAAAATCATGATTCAAAAGAATATCATCCATTTATATTTGTTTTGATTGATTGTTTTAATCTATTTGATTTGGATGTTTTGATTCTCTGTTGATTTATTGTGTGATGTTCAAATTTGCTTTGATCATTGTATTTGATATGTTTGCCATACTATTATTTGTCTGTTTTGTTTAAGCTTGATGTTTGTTGTCCCCAGTGAGTTCAGGATTTTTCCCCCAAGCTAGGGTGAGACATGAACGAATTACCAAGATATGTACATGAGGTTTTATTGCACCTTTTTCAGATTTTATGATTTTTTTGTTTGTTCACTTTTTCTAATTTTTTTGAATTTTTGATTTTTTTGATTTTCAAGATATTTGATTTTTTTAATTTTCAAGATATTTGATTTTTTGGATTTTCAAGATATTTGATTTTTTTGGATTTTTGAAAGATATTTGATTTTTTTGGATTTTTGAAAGATATTTGATTTTTTTGGATTTTCAAGATATTTGATTTTTTGATTTTCAAGATATTTGAAATGGAATGAGATGATATGACCAATTGAAGGAACAATATGCTCCACAATAGAGGTAATGCAACCATGGATAAATAATAGATCAAAATGAAAGATTCACTACAAAACATGTCACACAAGCAACATATCTCTTGTCAAAAGATGATAATGATTGATTGATTAAGATGCCAAGAATGATTGATTCCATAAGGCATGATGATGATAAGTACTTAGTATTATTGATTTCCTCTAAGTACGATAAGATTGATGATTTTTTTGATGACTGATTGACAAAAGATATGAGGATTGGATAATGTTTTACAACTAGGCTTAAATATGATTTGCCTGATAAGATTCAAGGTTGCAAAGGGACATGATGACATGGATTTTGATAAGCTAAGAGATATGGAATGGAAGAAAGTAAGGATACAAATAATGAATGGACGATCAAGATCAACTAGATAAGATATAGACACAAGGACCAAGTACTTTTCCCCTATTCCTCATCAAGACCAAGGATGAAAAGAAAGGATGTATCTAGTAAGAATGATGGAATATGGATTAGATGAAAGATATGGTATGAAAGATATGGATAAAGCATATAGGATAAGATATATGATGTTCAAGAAGATCCTTAACCTTGTCAAGATCAAAATTGGAAATGTTGAAGATAATATATGCATGATAGGAAGATGTAAGAAGGACTTAAGCATCAAGTTTCATGACCAATTATCCCTTTAATAAACCATGGCAATGGGGATTAGACTCATAAATGTTGGTAGATTAATGGCATGATGGAAGAAACTAAGAACTTATGCACAAGTTTGGATTAAAGAAGAATGATGGGGGATGAATGTTGGATAATGGATAGGAGGTTGGAAGGCTTGTTGATGGATAGATGGAATGGATGACAATAATAGTGGCAGACACCTTAAAGGGTGGTGAAGTGATGTAGGAAAAATAGATTTGGAAGGTGATAGGTTATTATATGGAAGATTGGAGGGAGATTTTGGATAAGAAAATTTGGATGCAAATTTATATTTTATTGCTTCTATGAGACTTTTAGGAATCCACATGAATTTTGACTTTGATTTTTTCTTTGTGGGCCTTTGTGGCCTTTGACATTTTTCTTTTTTATTTATGGACCTTTGTGGTCTTTGAAAATTTCCTTTTTGATTTGATGAACCTTTGTGGCCTTTTGAAAATTTCTTTTGATTTATGGACCTTTGTGGTCTTTGAAAATTTCCTTTTTGATTTGATGGACCTTTGTGGACCTTTGTGGCATTTTTAAATTTTCTTTTGATTTTGGATCAATTTTTCTTTTATTTTTGCATGCCTCTTTGAGGAGACATGTTGATCCTTTGATACATGTGGATTTTGATATAGGAGCTTTTGATATTTGGCACCCAAATTACTTCCAAAAGCAATGGGAGGGGTTGATTGAGATGAATGGTATGGAGGTATTATGGATGAGTTAATGTGGGTAGAATTTTGAAAGGGCATCAAGGATGTGTTCCTTTGTTGTTCTTGAGGAATAGGATATGGACCTAGGATAGAGGGAAGGTTTGATGGACTAGGATAAGGACCTAGGATAGAGGGAATTTTTGATGAACTAGGATGAGAACCTAAGATAGATGGTAGGTTTTATGGACTAGGACACTTAGGTGTATAACCAAGGCCATGGTAATATGGGTGTTTTTGGACAGAAAGGGATTCTAGGATACATTGTTCATGAATTCCTATTCCTTTTACTTTGTAGTTCATACTTTGACACATTCTTTTACCAATGGGATATGTATTGTTTATGAAACAAGATACAAATCCATTTTGGGGAGGATATGATATCGATGAGACGATAGATGTTGGAAGTAAACCAGAATGGATAAAGGTGGAGGATCCCAATTTATAGGTGTGGGGTTCATGGATAGCTTGAATAAGTGTGATAGGCTCTTGACATGGGGATGATGGGGTGTTTTGATCTTGACTTAGATAAGGATTATGAAGTGGTATGAAAGGCATATCTTGATCATGAGAAGGATAAAAATCTTCATGGGATGAAAGGGTATCCTTGAATGGAAGCATATCTTGATCTTGATGAGGAAGGGAATCATGAGATTTTGTAGAAAGCATGTCTTGATCATCAGTTGGTAAGACATCATTAGATAGGATGGATGGACTATCATGATATTGTGATGAAATAGAATCATGAGATGGTATAGATTGATTAGATGATGTTGAAGAAGAAATTGGAAGGATAATTGTCTCTTGAGATGGATGTGAATTATTTTGGATGAAAAGTGAAAGGAGGGGATTGCCATAAGATTCTTGAGAAATGGGATCTTGATCAAAGATTGGAAGATTTTGTGGAATTTTGTTATCATTGGATAGAGTGGAAATAATATTTTGATCTTGATGTGTAGGGGAGTCTATGCTAGCATGCTTTGGATTAAGATATTGACATGAATCATTGGATGTTGAAGATATGATAGAAGAGGATGATTGGATGGAACTGTTAACTTGAGTGAAAGAATATTGAGGTTTATTTTGGCTTGTGGTGGATGGAGATAAATGAATGACATGATAGGATTGCTCAATATCATTTGTATTTGAGGACTTAGATTTAGGCTTGTTGAAATTTTGCAAAAATTCAATGACATTGAACTTGGATGATGTAGTTGTTGGTAGAGAATGTCATGTCCAGATTTTTGTCAGAGGAATAAGAACAAATTCCTAGTAACAAATATATCTCTGTGGTGGTTTCCCAGATTTGTTGTTGAAGGTTTTTCATTTGATGAGCTAAAGCATTCAGTTGATCCTCATCTATTTCAGCCATGGTGTTTTGAGTTTCAATTTCTTTTTTTCTAGAAGTTTCTATCTTTGTAACCTTGTTAAAATGGAGATACGAATGTTATTGTTTTCAATAAACTTTTGACCTTAGTTTGGTATAGTTTCAAGGATATTAACTCAAGTAAAATAGAATGATAGATTATATTGATTAGACTAAGTTGATAAGTTTGATTACATAGTTTCATTTCTTTGATTTAGGATGAATTATCCTCAAACTTAACTCACTAATCAAATGTGTTTGATTGAGACAATTTTTGGATGGTAGATCGTGGTTTGATTTGAACAAATTCAATTGTAAAGTCCAATTTATGTAGGTTTAAGACTCTTTTGATTTAGAAAAAATTCTATTCTGAGAAAAATATAAATTTTGATGTTAATTGTTTAATAGGGCTTTCCAATAGCTTTCTGTTTTCTTGTTTTCTTTGTGTTTTTCAGGATGATCTTATTTGATTTAATGATTTGAAGACACAACAATCAATTGTAGAATAATTTTTTTTAAGTCCTAAAGTCTAAACATTAATTGTATGTTCAAGAATCAAACATGATTCTTCTTGATTTTCATAGGTTTTTGACAATAATACACTTCAAACAAAATTACTCTTAAGGACAAAAGGTCATCGTTATACTCAAATGGCATTGACTCACATAGCTGTGCCACCCCCTATAGGGCACCTGTATTTTTATCTTTTCTAGGCGCGTACTCAAAGTTATATTTCTTGATCCCTTGAGCAAATGGTCCATGGAAATTATATGGTGAGTGTCTTGGGGGAAGATTCTTCCCTCCCCTTGCACCAATGAGTATTATAATGTTCAGAAACTGACAAGCTGGATACTACACTAGGTTCTTAGATAGGGTATTCGTTCGGAGCAAAAAATGATAAACTACCTCAAGATACCTCCCAATCTTTAGAAAAAATATTTTGGGGATGGTTATCTTGCACACTTTCATTGAATGTGGGTTTCCCCAGATTCACATAAATTTTAAAGTGGGTTGGAAAACCATGGATTTTAGTTGTCCCCACTCAAGTCATTCCCATAGGGTGAGTACTTTTTCCCACTTCGGGAGGCCTTATAAAGGATTTAACAAAGCATAAAGTGCATTAAAGAAAAGGATGAGTTTGGCATTTTGATCACCAAGTTAAGGTGAGAGCATAGGCCTATTGCCGCACAATCACAGTAATTAGTTTTGTTCAGTTTTTAAACCCAAAAGACATTTTTCTATTCTATGTGAAGATGTTGCTTCATAGAAAACATGGTGTCAATTTTAATCCAAAAATGAAAAATGTGTGGTGACTACCCTAGGATTGATAAATTTTAAACCAAGTGACTACCCTAGGATTGGTTTATTTTAGTACACATGCATCAAAGAAATTTACTGGTCACAGTCACGTCAGATCCAGATAACAAGTTATAGAAGCACTGAAACAGGGGGCCAAAGCACTATAGTTTAGATCCGATGCACTATAGTTTTCATCAGAAGTGCTACAAAATTTGACAGAAGCACCATAGAATAGGGCTAGAGTGCCAAAATAGATTTGAAAATAATGGCCAATTGTGCTAGGAACCTTACGTGGATGCACTAAAATAGATTGTTGAAGTGCTAAAGTTTTGGTAGATGCACTCAAACAAACCTCCGAAGCACTATATTTTTCCTTTGAAGCGCTATAGTTTCCATTAGAAGCATTAAAAAAACTCTTGATCATGCTAAAATAAACATGCTAGAATCTTGTACAACATTTTTTAGAAAAAAATTGTAAAATATAGGGTTAAGCCCCATGGTGGGTGCCAAAATGTAACTGTGGAATAAGTAAATAAACAAATAAACAAAACACTTCTTCATGAAACATTGTATCAAGAGAAATAAACAATTATTAATCTAATTAAACAAAAAAAACTCTTGAAAGCATCTCATCATTCCCTATCTCCAAAGATTTATTAAATCATAGGTTCTCTCAGACTGGATAAGCACTGTGATTGTTAAAATGACAATCTAGAGAATGGAAGGCTTATGATTATGATTCTAGAATGTTGTGATTCTAATTCTAATTGCTATGATGCAATCTTCCTAATGCAAATGATGAAAATGAGATGAATGAAGCTACAGGAAACTATACTTAATCTAAATGGAATGCCATGATTATGATTCTAAAATGCTATAATGCTATTGCTATAATGATTATGAATGCTTGAATGCTTGATTGCTATTGCTGCAGAGTAAGTTTTCCCAATGTTGGGATCCATTTCCTATGGAGAAAGGCCATATTTATAGATTCAAGGCAACACATGTGTGAATGGACACCAAAGCAAAGGCTTGCATTTGATCTGGAGAATTGAGTGGTGAGAGATGAAGAATTCAGAGCTTTTCATGGAGATTGTTCCTCCCCAGAAAAACATCTTACCAGAGGATAGGAAGAATTGGGAGAAGATTTCCTGTGAGTTCTTTCCAAATTTTCTTTCACAACTTTCTTGTGAATGTATATTGAATATTTAATTTTATTGTTGAGATAGGATGAGCTGTAGATTTTGAATATATTTGAATATTTGATTTATTCAAATTTAGGAAGAAATATGATATTAATTTTAATAAAACAAACTATAGAAGTCTATTTATTAAATTAAATATGGAAGAAATGAATAATTAAATAGAACAAAGTATGTGAACCTGTTTATTTAATTAAGATAGAATGATGTGATTTTAAAATAGAAGAATTTGAGAATTAAATAAAATAAAGTATTAAAATAAATGTGAACTATTTAAATGCATATTTCTATTTATTTTATAGTAGATGAAATTAAGATTAATTAATCAAATAAGTCGTATTTAATTAATTAGATTAACCAGACCATTTTTAGGTGTATACAAGCACATTCATAGGATTAAATAGAACATTTGATAGTTTTGCGCATTAAAGTCAAATTTTAGCGCATTAAATTATTGAAATAGCACATTTAGGGAAATAGTGCATAGAAGGATTGAAACAACACATTGACCAATTTAGATGGTGCATTGAACGAGTTAGCACTTTGAAAGCCTGTTTTGGCACATCCAATGTATTTTCTAGTGCATTCAACTTTTTAGCACATTGAAACACTGTATTTGCACATCCAAATCAAAAAGATCAAATTTGTAGTAAAATCCTTGATTTTGATGTTTTCTGACCAATTCAGGCTTTAATTTTGATTTTGATTGATGATTCTGATAGATTTAGATGATTATTGATCTTGTGATAGGTGTGATTTAATGATTGATTGATGATAATTTACCTCATGATAGTTGAGGAACAATTATAGTTTGATTAATAAACCTCATGATAGGCAAGGTTTGAATGATAGATTGATGCTCATGGGATTTGATTAAAGTCTCACTAGAGTTGATTATTTTGATAGGCTAATTGATTTTGATTTATTGAGAGAATTACTGATTTGTGATTTTTTGTGATGATAGGAGCATTTGATGAATCTGCAGATTCATGAGCTCTTTCCTAGGACCTGGGATTTGATCCCACATCCAGCGTAGCCTGAGACAACTATGATTGCACGATGTTGTTTTTCATCTCTGCTTAATATGGTTGAGATTAGAATTAACAGGGGGATCCTCACAACATTAGCAGAGAGATGGCATAGTGAGAATAACACCTTCCACTTAGCTACTGGTGAGATGACAGTTACACTAGAGAATGTTTATCATATTCTACGGATACCTATTGTTGGAGAGCTTGTTTTATATGATGTGAGGAGTAGGGAAGGAAAAATGCATTGAGGAGAGTATTTGAGGATGACATGATATGTGGTAATGAGATTCCCTAGAGAGAGATGGTTGAATCATACATGACACCACCATCTGTGCTTATTGGATTCATCAATGGATTCTTATGTCCTGACTATAAGTTGAAGGGACTATTAGTTGGATGGGGTTAGATCCTGGAGTAGATGATTGTATAGGGTACCATATATGCTTGGGGCATGTGCATGTTATCCCACTTATACCATAATTTACATTAGGTTGTTTACCTTAGAGGACGTAGTTTGTCAGCTAGAGTCACCTTGTTATAGATATGGGAATGGGAGAATATCACCATCATGTGTCCCATTGCAGATACACAATGACCACGTGGTTGAGCTTATGTTCATGGCTACACAAGTCTAGTTGTCCAGCATAGGTTGGGAAAACTAGAGTACTGGAGATGCATGTTGGACAATCTTGAGGAAGTTGTATGGCGACCTTACATTGGTTGTGAGCGGTGGGCAAAGGATAATAAAAAGACATTGTATTTGTGCCAGTTGATGTACCTAATGCAACAGTATGGCTACTTATAGGTCATGCCATAGGGTGTTGCTCATTATGCATGATGACAGATGGATGCAACAGAGTGGGGACCCACCCTATCATATGATGTAGCAATTGAGGAGTATCAAGTTTTGTAGCCAATTATTTGGGATTATCATCCTGAGGTCATTGATATTAGAGGAGTATGTGTAGTATCTATTCCTACATCCATTCCTTGGATCTCTAGTCCAGATGAGATGATACCTATATTAGATGAGGAGGGGAGGGCAGTTGTACATGGTTGTAGGTGGAGGAGAGATAGAGGAGCTGAGGAGGAGGTAGTGGTGGAGTAGGAGGTAGAGGTAGTGATGGAGGTAGAGAGCAGTGATGATGATGGAGATGATAGCGATAGAGATGGTGGAGATGGGGGTAGTGGTGATGGAGGAGATGTGGGTGGTGGTAGACATCTAGGATTAGACCTCTTAGGGCCTCAAAATATTTTATGATTGGTAGCTATGACACAACAATGTGTACATATTGGATTTCCCTCATAGCAACAACAATAGTAGATTGTAGCATTACAGGTGCAAGTATAAACATTGTAGGGTGAACTTGCATAGGTGCAAGGTTTACTACAGGCACATGCCCAGACTTAGGCTTAGACACAGGAACAAATTCCTCTTACAACTGAGAGAGATACCTTGAGGCAACAAGCTAAGTAGGCAAAAGGTATAGCAGAGAGGATGCAATGAGTAGCAGAAGGCACCTCTACAATTGATATGCTGAAAGAGGTTTTGTACGTGGGCTGAGAGGTAGAGTACTATAGAGGTAAATATCATGAGTTTGTCCATGAGTGCTCATACACATTCGAGGACCACCAATAAAGGAGTCGCACAACCTCCACCACATAGAGATCCAGGTGTAGGACCATTAGGAGGTGGTACAGGGATGACACCATATGGAACCAACAACACTTGATTATTGATATATTTTGAGACCTTTGATGTATACCCTGATTTTGACTCACTTCCATTTTGATATTGTATCTCTTGACATTTATTCAGACATCATTGTATACCTTGACATTATTATTTTGAGTGTTATATGATATGCAGCAAATTTTTGATCTATATGCATTCTATATGATTCTATGGTGGATGCCTATGATATATGCATTTGATTTCCATTATATATGTCATGTGATGCTTATATGATGATGTTATGAATATGCACTAATTAAATTATGATGTATGGATGCAATGATGAAATGCTAATGCATAGGTTACAATTTTATATGCTTTGTGAATGATGTTAATATGAACATGCATTGATGTTATATGGATGATATGTAATGCAGTTTATTTTTATATGATAAATGAAATGATGATGTAGAGATGATTTGATATGATGTATGAAATTGTGATGTCAATGATAATGCCACTATATTCATGATTTTTTTAAAAAAAATTATAATGAAAAATTATGATGTGATGCATAGGTGAATGAATGATATGCTAATGTAAAAATATGATCAAATATATGGATGGATGAAAGATATGATAATGAAAATATATGTTCCATGCAAATGATTATGCAACTACATGAAAATAATGATGTTTTTGATAATTTCAAGTATACTTAGTCCATTAAATGATAGAGATAACATCATTTCTGAAATCTTTGCTATCCCTGGAACAATTTATTCTACAGATGCAAAAATAACATGAATGCATTCTAATATTAACCATGCAAATATACATATGGAAAATTTGTCATCTTAACAATCAATTTATCGTGCTTTTTATCATCATTGAGCATTTAAAATGTTGAAAGTGAATACAAGCATCGATGGTATAAGTTAGACCATGATGACCTAAGTACTACTTTCATGATTTTTGATATTGCAAGCTAACTCAAGAATCTAGGTATAATTAAACCAAGATGACCTAAGCATTTCTTGCGTAAATAGACAAGAATCAATCACTTTCCTATGTGAATTTCAAATTTCATTAGTGATACTTGGTAGAGCACATCTCATGACAATTCACACAGTAATAATGATTAACTCATAGACATCAGACAAAGAAAAATCATACTCCTCCCTTTCTTCTCTAGTTCAATATATCATCGAGCTGCTCCAAAGATATGATAACAAAAAAAAAAAATTACAACATTTAAACATTCATGCTAAAGTGATTAAATCATGATTCAAAAGAATATCATCCATTTAGCTTTGATTTGATTGATTGATTGTAGTTGTTTGATTTGGATGGTTTGATCTTCTGATGATTGATGATTGTTAGTGTAATTAATTAATTATTACACTAGCAAAAGTTTACTTAGGAGTTAAGATTCCTAGTTGCCATTTTTAGAATTAGTTATAGTTGAGTCAAACCTCATTATTTAGCCATTTAATATTTGCATTGACGTTGTTATGGCTTGTCATAGGATTATGACATTTGTCAACATCCTATTGCATCTTGAATCTCAACCTTTTCTATTTAAGAAAGGTTCTTGTACATTTGTAATATATTCTAGATTAATCAAATAATCTCTAATTCTATGCCATTAGTTGCAACACTTTCTGTATGGTTAAATTCTTCCCGAAAAAGGTCCTCTTGAAGGCTATAGCTTTATGGACATTATGCATTTGTGCATTGATCAATTACAACATGGTATCAGAGCCATTCTAGTGAAGATTCATCCCAAGATCAAGAAAGTTGGGCTCGAGAGATTGCAGGTTTGAAGGTTTCCATTGCAGGCTACTTGACTCCACCCAGGGACCAAGATAATTTTGGAGCAGATTGAGCTAGATCCGAGCTCACCATTGTCTTTAGAAGGCTTCAAAACCCTAGGATCACCTATTCATTCATAAAAATTAGTTACATCATCCCAAGAGCCATCAAAGGTATTTTGGGTTTGCAAAATCAATTGGTACAATTTGTACAAATTTGCAATAAAAAAAATCACCCCTCTCAGTCATCCTCTGAGGATTTTTTTTCAATTTCAGGTCATTTTTCATTTCAAAAAAATTAGGGCATCTTTTGCATGTTTTTGGAAAAAATTATTTTGGGTTTTCTATATAGTTTTGTAGAATTTTTTTTGGATTGACCTGCAAATAAAACTCATCGGTTGGCATAATCTTGTTGGGGTTTGGTAAAAATTTTTCAACAACATTGAAATATTTTTCCATCGGCATATTATAGGGTTTGGATTTTTTCTAGCAACAATCAAAAGTTTTTTGATTTATTAAATTCTACATATATATTCTATTATGAACATTTATATTAAAATTTTTGAATTTCCAAAATGGAAATATTCAAAACTTTGTGGTGTTGGCTTATATAGTTTGCAAAAAATAATTTTTGGTCGATGCATTAATCTTGTTGTAGGGGGAGTAGAAACTATGGGGTCAGTCTGCTATAGCCGGTCACATCACGACCAGCTCTCTAGCCAGTCCCAACTCTTGCCGACCGACCTCCTTCAATCGTCAAGCTCCCCTCTCCAACATCCCTCACCACCGACCACCTTCATTCATTGCCATGTCCTCTCTCCACCCAGGTGGTTGCTTATCTGGCACCCATGATTTGTTGTCAGCATCGAGTGTTTCCACCAGCGGAGCCACCCTCCATTCTAGATTGTGCCACATGAGTTCTCAACCCTGTTGCTGCTCTAGGAGGGGGCCTTTTTTTCCCTCTTTTTCTACCATAGTCACATTAGTGACCAAGTGCCTAGCTTGGAGGGGGATTATTTTTTTCCCCTAATTAGCCTATAGATTGCATAATATAGGCCTTTTTTCATTTTTTCATAACTTTCACCCATGGCATCAAAAGTTAGCAAATGTGATACCATTAGAAAGGGGATTTGATCTTGTGTGAACCCCAACCTAGGTACCTGCAAGAAAAAGAGAATACACACCTCAAGTTAGATTTTGCAAGCATAAATAAGGATTCCCCATGAAATCCATTTACAACTTCAAACTAGGAAAGAAAATAACAAAGAACACAATGCAAATGATAAAACAAAGATCAAATCCTAATTAGGTGTGCAAACTCATGATCCCATGGGAGAATTGGTGCCAATTTGATGTGAAAATTAGCCCTTTACCAATTCCTAAGATGCAAGCTTTGAATGTTGAAGAGATTGATCCACTTTTGTTGATGAAGAATGAAGACTTCAAGCCAAAAATCTGTAAAACCTAGATATGATCAAGAGATATTTTAGCATGGTTACTTTTCAATGTTTGTGGATGATAAAACAAGGATGGGAGCTCTTTATTTATAGAATGTAAAGATGGATGAATGTCCAAATTTGAGCAATGTGGGAATAACATTCATCCAATGGCATGATGCCACTTGTCAAGCTATGAATGGGTGAAGGATGTGCAAGATTTGGGGAATGTGCCAATAAATGCATAAATTTGAATTTCAAATTTGTTGAAATGACATGTAAGAGGGAAGGGAAAATGCAATAAATGCCACTTGGCTCAAGGAAAAGGACATGTAAGATGAAGTTATTGCCTCGTTGGATGTACATGTTGACTTGGAATTTTTGAATTCAATTTGAGAGAATATTCCAAAAGATGCCTTGTGAGGAAAATAGGGATTTAATAAATGAATTAAATCTATTTTCATGTGCAACTTGCATTATCTAGAGGATGTGACATGAGATTAGATTAAATTAATCAAGGGTTAATTAATTTAATAGGATATTTGATGATGTGACTTATTTGATTTAGATTTATGGATTTAAATCAGATAAAAGAGGAATATGCCAAGAGATTAATTAAATAAGGATTTTGATTCATTTAATTAAAAGGGATGGTGTTAGATTAAATAAAATAAGGTTTTAACTTATTTAATTTAATAGATAGACTTTAGGGATTTAATCATATACATTGATTAATTAATTAAATAGGGATAATTAGATTAGATGGATTGATTTACTTAATAGGAGAAAGTGACTTAATTAGATAAAGTGATTTATTTAATTAAGAGACAAATATTGATGAATTTGATTAGATAGGTGAATTTGATTAAATGGTTAGACTGAAGAATGATTCAAGAAGAAATGATGTTAGTGAGTGATGATCAAATGCACGATGTCAATCAGTATATTTTACGTGTCTACATTTTGCCCTTCTTTGAAGCAATGCACTTGTTGCATTGGTTCAAAGAATAACTGATCTTGATCAAAGCCAATTTTTTTTTATATTTAAAAATTTGCCCTACTATCGTATGGTGAGAGAAAACATGCCATTATAATGCCCCCTTGAGAGATCGGACGAAAATTTAACTTTTTGGGTGATCTCATGAAAAAGGTGAAAAATTACCCGACTAGTTTGAAAGGGGCTCTGGGAGGCTAAAAAATGTGTCTAAACACAATAAAAAAATGAAGAACAAGCCTCAAATGGACAAAGACAAGCTCGGGGGTCCAAAACCCTAGCAGGACAACCATTTAGGGTTAAAAAACCCTAATTTTTAGGCTTAAAAGGGGCCCGATGGGTCACTTTCAAGTCATTTTCACACACCTCCACTAGCAAACTTGATATTCAAGCTCTGACTCTCAGGTGACATGGCACAATGACAACTTCCCCTACACATTTCAGACCTATTTCAGACATACCGGTGGCCACTTGGCATTGGGGCACTGGTATGTGACCCTTATTGAAGCTTCATCTTTTCATTTAATGCATTAATTATTGCTTTAAAAGGGGAGCTTGCCTCCAGCGGTGCTATATAGCGCCGCTCGGCATTAAAACTATGTCGCGCCAGGCCATTTTGTGCTGTAGAGGTACAATTCATAGTTTATAAACTTCGACGCTGGGCTCAAGCTCGACGGGCTGGTTTGGGTAAAGTGCACGACAACAACACCCTTTTCATGCAAACTATGATGTTTGAGGATAAAGTGCATGGCGACAACTCTATTTTTCTCTTTTAAGGACTCAAGAGTCAGAGTTTGAGTAAGATCAAACTACGATGCCATCACAAATTGCACTATTGGGGACAAGCTTGGATCATTCAACCAAGAATTTTTCAAAAATTTTAACACAGTGACTTTCGTTGATGTAGGACGGGCTGAGGGAGCTCCATTCTCAGGAGTACTGATCTCAAGATTTGGCTGGTGTTCTATGGGACTTGAGCAACAAAGACTAGGATTGACTGGGAGCTACAGGATTGTGGCAGATTGTGTACGCGACACCCGTGCGTACTCACCTAGGGATGCTATCAGTGCAGGCCGAGAGGTGGCATAGTGAGACATCATCATTTCATTTCCCCATTGGTGAGGCCATCGTCACCTTGGAGGACATTGGTGCATTCTACAATTTCCTATTCATGGCCGACGAGTGATCGATGATATGGATGAGGGATGCGAGTCCTGCGCCAGAGTCCTCACCACATGGGACATTATCTACTGCGAGGGATAGATTGAGTTGGAGAGATATAGAGTCATCGCACCTCCCTTTTGCTAGGCAGTTGCAGTGATCATCTCAGGCCTCGTTGCCCCAGATAGATGAGGGTGATATTTTAGTCCTGGCTGGGGGTATTGCTGGGAGAGGATGGTCCGGGATAGGCCAATTTTCTTCACATGGGGGCTTGTACTTCTTGCCTCACTCTATAGATATTTGCAAGAGTACATGTACATGGACGATAGAGCACTGGGGGCTGGAGTGACCTTACTTCACATCTAGGTGTGGAAGCACATTTCTATGTTGCATCCACGTATTATTCCAGTTTCGATGGGGGCAAAGGATGCCCTCATGGCATGATATAGAGGCAGTGTGTCCTTCACACACATTGGTGAGCACAGGATCCCCTACTAGAGGTGGGTCTTAGACGAGATGCTTGTATTTACTTGGCGTCCATACCTTGGTTAGCCCAGATGGACCGATGATGCTACTTAGCTTTTTACTGCCACTAGGATCGATATATGTAGGGGTAGGAGCACACGATGATCAAGAGATACCTACCTAGGCATGTACAGTGTTAGTTTAGAGAGCCACAGGATTGGCCAAATGATGACTACATAGTCGTGCTTGCACACAGTCTGACACAGATATCATGGGGACATGGTATTCCCAAATTGGTGGTAGCTGATAGTTTTTGGCACTTAATAGCCTACCCATGGGCTTATGATCAGGGCTTGGTAGATTCTAGGACCACACAGGCCTATAGAGACTGTTTAGACCTCCTCTTTGATTGACTATTCTAGGTGAGGATCCAGATCCATGCAGGGTCAGGGGTAGAGGGAGGGGACAAGGGCGAGGACTGAGAGTTGATCCTCGACAAGATCCACCAGGTGTTCCCCTTGTTCCGCTAGGTCAAGGAGATGTCCATATGAAGGATCAGCAGCAGGAGCCACTAGTCCCACCACCACGAGCTGAGGGTGAGGATCAAGTTCACATGTAGCCACAGGTACAACCAAAGGGACATGCAAACAATCAGGATGCACTGATTGCACAACTACAGGCCCAGGTTCAGGCACTGATAGCAGAGAGAGACTAGGTGAGGGCTAAGAGAGAGCAGCTCATAGCAAAGAGGGATCAAGCTGTGCAACAAAGATAGGCTGCAGAGCTATAGGTAGTCATTAAGCTAGGCCGCAAGTAATAGATCGAGAGTATGATAGCCTCCTCCTCCCAGGGTACAGTGCCAGTGTGGTACCTAGAGAAGATTTTGTCCTAGAGTACTCAGAGCGGGCCAGCCAGAGACCATCAGAGGGTCATGGTGATAGGGGTAAGGGTAGCATCCACAAGGACCAGGCTTGATCCAGATGATATAGTTTTTGTGCCTTATGGGCTTGTTTTTTATAGCCTCGATGGGCCTTTTGAATTGATTGACATATATGTACAGTGATCCGATTTATTATTTTTTGTACTATGACAGTGACATGATTGATGATATACGAGTTGATTTTAATGTGATGTACTATGTTCTCCTTCATGCATGGATGGTTTTATTTCTATATGCTTTGCAGTGATGTCTTATGGATGCATTTATTTTTGATGATGTATGTATGATGGTTATGATTAATGGATCTATATTATGCTAACCTATGATATGATGTGCAACGATGTTATCTATATGATGATTTATTTTATGTCAATGTGATATGTGATACGGATTTTAATACGTAAAATGATGTGATCTATCGTATATGGAATAATGTGAAAAAAATGCTTATATATGAGATGATTTATGGATGGATGTGATATGATGCGATGGTCGTGATAATTAATAGTGTTAATGCATAATGAAATGGTTTCATGAGATGGTTAGAATAACAAAAGTTATTATCCTAAACATAATAAATGATGAAGTATGTGATGCAATGGTATATTAATGCAAAATGATATGCTGATGTGTAATGTGATGTGAACGTAAAAGTGGTGATATGATGTCATGATTTTATGCATGTATGTATGTATAATGAATTAAATGCTTATATACCTATTGTTTATGCAAAAAAATGGTTATGAAATGTTTCTATAGATGCTTATGTGATGATTTATATGATAGATGGTAATATGAAATGGTTGTGAAATATAAATGAATGTTTATGCAATGATTGATATAATGCCATGAAATGCAATGTAATGGGCGAAATGCAATGACATGGATGCACCTATTTATGATTAAATTGTATATATATATGTGATGATGGATATGCAATGTGTATGTTTCCTATGTGATATGCTTATGAAATATACCATTGGTTTGTGGATGCAGGATTAATGACGATGATGGCGATAATGGCCAACTGTCATAGTACCTTGTTAGTGCAGTTAGTAAGAAAAGAAGAAGTCATTTCAAAAAGACGTAAGATGTCACAAATGAAAATGATGATAATGATGGTAATGACTTGCTGAGGAATTAGGATCTTCAAAGGGCCCAAACTTTCTTATGTTTGATAACACACATGGTACGATGCTTCAAGGTATAGAAAACTAGGATGATGTTGTACCTAGTGAGATGAACTTTGACTCGATAATTAGATAGAAGAATCCTTGTTCACACCTGACATATGAAAACCTTGCTAGGATACACTTAAAAATTTTAGACGCCTTAGACCAAAACACGGAAAGGAAAACCTATCCATGCAATAGTCAACAACTTTCCCTAGACCTCTTTCATACATACCTAACAAAGCAAGTATTCACCTAAGTTATCTTACAAGAACCTCCAACAAGCACAGTAGAAAAAAGATAATGATTGTTGCCACATTCCTATTTCTCTAAATCCTCTATTTTGGTATATCATCGAGACATCCTTGGAATGAGCGCAAATAAGATAAGTCAATAGATAAAGATAAAGCACACAAACAAGTTGATGTTCTTCAATATCGCTAACCAAAAGGGAATGCATTTTTAAGGATCAAAACTGAAACTTATTGCCAAAAGATAATGCCCATTGTAGGAAGGATACATCCTAGGACATGATAGTGGATGTCGGCACGTCATTTCATTTATCCAACGTGTTCTTTCTAATAAATAATGCCCATTGTAGGAAGGATTCATCCTAGGACATGATGTTATCAGATGATTGATATGGGACTATTTTGGATGATGGGCTATCGACACAAAGAATTGACCAAATTACTTAAGTACTGACTTAGACCTGAGACTTGACACTTTTGAGTTTTTACATTTAACCTGCTAGACTTGTTCCTAACTATTTTACCATAGGTTGAGGATGACGACCAATTTATTATGGATGGTGTTATTGTGGATGTAAGCAAGATGAGGCAGATGGATTTCTTCAAATATTTGGATGTTTTTAGAGTTTTGCAATGTTTTGAGGCTATTTTTTGGTTTTTTTTTGAGATTTTGCAAATGTTTGAATTTTTATTTTCCAATGTTTTTGGGATTTTCTAAGATTTTGACCAAGAGACTAACCTAAAGACCTATACCAGGGGCATCAAGGGCTGATCAACAGATTAGCCTTGCCTATGTTATATACACAGAGACCACGTAGTTCGACCAATGACTTGACAGATGTATAGATGATGATATACATGGTGAGATGTTAGTTTATTATGATGAACTCCTAAAGGACTGACTTAAATGTCTCGGGGGATGATCAAAGATCAACCTTTCCTATGTTCAAGCTCAAAGATGACGTAGTTTGACAAGATGACCTATTTTTGACTTTTTGAATGACTTTTTGATCTATTTTTGGATTTTGATATGTTTTGATGTTTTTGGGATTTTTTGGTTTTTTGATGTTTTTGGATTTTCTGATTTGAGGACTTTAAGATTATACACAAATCCAATCCAATGAGAATGTTCCCCTAGCTTGATGCACTAGACTACTCTGTTAAAGGAAGGAAAAACTAACCTTGATGATGGGCCAAGTAGTACTAGGAGGGATCATGATACGAAAACATGACCAAGCTATGGTATAGATGCGAGTGGATGAATGATGGATGGAGACCCAGATGCGATGGATGGTGGAAGCAAAATGGATGGATGATGCAGAACAAGCCGTAAAGATTCTAGTGGATGAAAAGTGCTTATTTATGCAAGGTGCCTGTTTTCCAGGTTTTCATCGAGGTACTTGCCCAAAGTACCACCAAAGTGGTTTTCACTAGAGGATGATTTTTTTTCTCTTTACTATTTTTTATCCTTTTTCTGATTTTTTTGGATTTTTTGCTTTTTTGATTTTTTTGTTGTCACCAAGATGCTGTTTGCTAGGTTTTCATCGAAGTGACCATTTTTTTAGGACTTTTTCTTATTTTTGGTTCTATACATTGAAAGATTTAGGCATAAAACTTTTTAAGATGAGAGCTATTCATGGGCTCCTATAGAGGTTCCCCTTTGGGTGTTGATAACTGATATGCCCCTGACTTATAACTTGCTATGATGATGAAAGGTCCTAACCAATTAGGTTCAAACTTTCCTTTGCCACTTGGGTTTGGGACATTCTTTTGATTCTCTTTTAAGACCAGTTCTCCAACTTGGAAAGTCCTGCTTCTAATTCTCTTGCTGTAGCTCCTTTTGAGTCTATTCTGATAGACTTGTAAGTGATTTAAAGCATCTATTCATCTCTCATATAGAAGTTCTAGCTCATTCAATGTTGACACTCGATACTCTTCATCTGTGATGAGGTTTTGTAGTGATATCCTAAGGGATGGGAGCTTGATCTCAATGGGGAGTACCGCTTCTTATCGTAGACCAAGGAGAAGGGGGTGGCACTAGTGGGTGTGCAGATGCTGGTTCAATAAGTCCAGAGGGAAGGATTAAGCTGCAGATGCCAGTCATGACTTGCATCATTGACTATTTTCTTGAGGATTATGAGGATGGTTTTGTTTGTAGCTTCTGCTTGGCCATTGCCTTGGGGGTAGTACGGGGTGGAGAAGCGATGCTGTATTTTGAATTTCTCACACAAGTCACGAATCTCCTAGTTCTTGAATGGTGTCCCATTATCTGAGATAATGGCTTGTGGGACACCATAGCGGCATATGAGATAGTTTAGGATGAACTTAGAAATCTGCTTCCCAGTTATATACATCATGGGTATGGCCTCCACCCACTTAGTAAAGTACTTTGTTGTAGTTATGATGAATTTGTGACCATTAGATGAGGTGGGTGTGATTTTCCCAATGAGATCGAGTCCCCACTGTGAGAAGGGCCATGATGTGATGATAGGATGGAGCTCTTGAGCTAGAGCATGGATGAGGTCCCCATGTTGCTGACATTGTAGACAATTTTTGGCATAATTAGGTGCTTCTCATTCCATTGTGGGCCAATAATATCCCATCCTCAACAATTTCTTGGCTATGGTCATTCCACTCGAGTGTGAACCACAAATACAGTTTTGTACTTGGGTTAGAGTAGTTAATGCCTCGTCAGTGTTTAAGCAGCCCAGTAAGATACCTTCTATGCTTCTACGATACAGGGTATCACCTAGGATAACAAATTTAGATGCCTTTTTAACAAAGGTTCATTTTAAGTTTATGGGTAGGTCAGCGGGTATGGATCCTATGCGAAGATACATGTAGATCTCATGATACCAAGGATCTCCAGAACCAAAGATTTCACACACATATTTTGATTTTGGTACCTTGAATGCTGGAACGAGAAGTAGCTCAATCAAAATTTCATATTTTGAAGTGTTGTGAGGGATATCCAATGGAGACCCTATTTTCACCATAGCGTCTGTTGCTTTGTTGTTGGCTCTAGGAATTTGCTCAAATTTTATTTCAATGAAGGACTCCTTAAGGGTCTCCACCAATTTCTTGTATGGAGTGAGCTTGTCATCCTTAGTCTGGTATTCATTATTGACTTGATTTATAATCAACTGAGAGTCTCCATACACTTTTCAAGCTATGATGTTCCATTTTACTACTATATAGTCAAAGCCTCATATTATGTGATGTTGTTGGTGCAAGGAAATGCTAGTTTGTAAGACCTTGGGATGTAGTCTCCTTGTGGGGTAATGAAGAAGACACCAGCTCTTGATCCATGTTGTGTGTTTGAACCATCGAAGTACAGTTTCCAATTATCAGCTACGTTGAGGTTAAATATGGATTCATCTAGAAATTCTAAGACAAGAGGATTCTCAGAATAAATAGGTTCTTCTGCTAGTTGATCTGCAATGACCTGTCCCTTGATTGCTTTTGTTTCCACATACTCGATGTCATATTCTGATAATATCATTACCCATTTTTCCATTCTACCTATGAGCATTTCCTTTGATAGTAGATACTTGATGGGATCAATTTTGGTGATGAGCTTTATCTTGTGTGCCAACATGTAGTGTCTAAATTTTTGAGATGAAAATACTACTATGAGACATGCTTTCTCGATAAATGAATAGTTTAACTTATGCCCAACCATTGTCCTACTGGTGTAGTAGATAGCCCTCTCCATTCTATTTTCATCATGCTGAGCTAGGAGAGCTCCAAGGGCTACTGCTATTGCTGACACATATAAGATCAATGGTTTCTTTGGGATAGGTGGCATTAAGACCGGTGGTGTCAATAGGTATTCCTTTATTTTGTTAAATGCCTCTTCACATTTATCATCCCATTTGTGTGCTACTCCCTTGTGCAGTAGGTGAGAATATGGATTTTGTTTGTCCGCTAATTGTGCTATGAACCTTTGAATGAACTGGAGTCTTCCTTGGAGGTCTCTTAATTATTTTAGTGTCCTTGGTGCTTCCATTTCAAGGATTGCCTTCACTTTTGTTGGATCCACTTCAATACCCCTCATCAATACTATATATCCTAGCAGTTTATGTGATTGTATGCCGAAGACACTTTTTTGGGTCTAGTCTTATTTTGTATTCTTCCAGTCTATCAAAGATGGCATTGCGGGTTGCTATATGATCTTGTCTTTTTCTGGACTTAGCTAGGATGTCATCAACATAGTTCTCAACTATTTTATGGATCATATCATGGAAGATCAATGTCATATCCCTTTGATATGTTGCTCCTGCATTTTTTAGGCCAAATGGCATCATATTCCAATAGTAAGTCCCCCATGGAAAAGTGAAGGCTATCTTATGTTGATCCTCTTTTGCTATCATGATTTGGTTATATCCTGAAAATCCATTCATCAAGGATAACATCTCATGTCCGCTATCATGTTGATGTTAGGAAGTGGGAAGTCATATTTTAGATGTGCCTTGTTCAAATCTCTGAAGTCTGTGCATATTCGAATGCCCCCATCAGGTTTCAAAATAGGTACTAGGTTTGATACCCATTATGGATAATCTATGGGTCGGATGAATCCTGCATATAACAACTTTTTGAGCTCCATTTTGACTAGTAATGCAATTTGAGGATTTATTTATCAGATTTTTTGTTTGACCGGCTTTGCCTCTAGGTACACTTCCAAGTGGTGGACTATGGTTTCTTGGTCAAGACCCGACATATCAACATAACTCCATTCAAAGTTTATTTTCCTCTCCCTTAGGAATACTACTAGGAGTTCTTACTCTTCTGATAATAGTGATTCCATATATAATGTGATATGCAGAGTCTCCTCTATTCCTAGGTTGACAGGATTGCATTTTTCAACCAAAAGTGCTAAATTTTCCTAATGAATAGCTCTTGGAGGAAGATTGAATCCCCCATCCTCGGGTGCCTCAGAGAGGTTTTCACCATTGGATGTGTCCTTTCTTTTTAATTTTTTCTTATCAGAGAGTGCCATGATTTGGTTTTCACTCACAAACTTGGATATTATTCTTAATTTCTTGCTTTTGCGATTGAAGGATTCAATCGTTTCTCCGTAATATGCCTATGTGTCCAACTCCATTATAAACCCTACTTTATGATCTCCATCTAGAATGTTATCCCTCAATCCCATGAATTCTGAGAGAACCTCATCATTTTCGAATGTGTTGAGAACTGGTGGTCCTTGTTAGTCGTAGTCGATCAATTGGGGGTATACTAAGTGGATTTCATGGTCTTGGTTGTTTGGATCAAAAGATAAGGTACTAATCATGCAAAGGGTGGTGTCCTCAAATAACCTAGGTAGATTATTCATGGGGTCCTCATCATCACTACTAATACAAACATCAGTTATATTAAAGGTATAGTTGTCTAGGACATAGCCGATAGATATTGGTAATCGTGGTTCTACTGCTGTTGGTTGACAATATTTATTAACCACTCTAACTAGAGGACTTTAGCCACATATGGTTACACTCGAAGGAGTACATCCAAGGCCAAGGTTTGTTATTGGTCGCGTCTTTGGTATGATGGGTATTATAAGGCCATTGTCATTTTGTCCCAATCTTTGATTTCTATTGTAACCAATTGCGAGCATCATTTGGAGACCCTTGCTTCTTTCATCCATTGGTAAATTGGATGTTGGTCTCTCATCTTGGTATAGAATATACAATGGATTTGACTCAATTACCTCTTGGCCCAAATCTCCCTAGCTTGTGAATTTGGGATAGTCTCCAGGAGATGTTTGAGATGTGGAAGCTTGATTTTGTTGTGGGCATCCTCATGATCTAGGAGATTGTGGTAACTCTCTTATCACAAAAGCATTATTAGGGAGCCTATAGCTTCCACAACCATCTTCCTGGATGATGCGATTGATATCAAAGATGGTAGGAATGGTGGGTGTCTCTGTCTCAAAAGTGGATGTGAGGGTGGGAGGATCAATGTATGATTTGGATGGGCCCTCATCATACTTTGGTACTTGGGAGATTTTATAATATTTTGCTTCAAGATTTTTGCAATATGAGAAAGGTTCGGGATCTTCATGAATGGTAACTTCTTGTCTGTTATGTGTAAATTTCACACATTGGTGGAAGGTTGATGCTACTGCTTTCATCACATGAATCCATGGATGTCCTAGGAGGATGTTATATGGCAAGTCAAGGTCTAAAACCTGACAGGTGGTTTCCATGAGAGCCGGTCCTACTTGAATAGGGAGTTTTATTGTGCCTTGAGACACTTTCTTGATCATCATATGCTCTTATCATGATTCCTTTACCTTTGTCAATGGAATCTTCTGATATTTTCAACTACTTAATGAGGCTGAGAGAACAAATATTCAAACCTGCACCTCCATCCACTAGGACCCTTTTGATTTTGCTCTTATTTACAATGGCTTCCAAGTGAAGTGTATGGTTATGAGATGGTTGGGTAGGGAAATCTTGGTTTGAGAATGTAAGAATATTAGGCGTGATGATGTTTCCAACCATAGCTTGGAATTGCTCCCCATCAAGGTCCATAAGGATAGTGGATGAGGCTAAGGCTTCCTCAAGGATCTTCTTATGGGCCACTGATATTTTTAACAACTCCATGATGGAGATTTACACTGGTGTCCTCTTAAGTTGGTCTAGAACATTGTAACCCTTAGGAGAAAATCTGTACACAAGGGTTTTGTTTGGCTAGGATGAGCCTGTGATAGTTACTTTTCAACCTCTTGTGGTGACTCCACAATCTTCAGCATAGGCACCCTTGATAGTAATGACCATGTAGTTTTCATCTAGGGAGGGGATGACTATTACATACACATGAATTATGTTTGAGTGGGTGCCTTTCCCTTTATCTTTTTGATTCCCTTTGTTTCCATGATTTGGCATCAGATTTGTGTATATCTTAAGGTCGTAGTTCCCTGTAGGTTGTTCCATGTTTATGATTTTCTTATCAATGAGGTCTTGAATGATATTTTTGAGTCTCATACAACTGTTTGTGGCATGGCCTTTTATTTTATGGAATTCACAAAGTTGATTCTCGTTATACCAAGGAGGTTTGACATCAGGTTCTTAGTAATTCTCAAATGTAGGTGCTTTGATGAGTTTTTCCTCTATGAGCTTTTTCATGATGTCCTCAAGTGGTTCCCCTAGAGTAGTGTAGTTGTGTTTTGGATAAATCTTGCATTGGAGTGGTCCTCTTTTGTCATTGAGATTATTGATGGTTGGATTATTGTTTGGTTGATATGGTATGTGATGGGTGTTTTGGTGTTGTGATTGGATTTGTGGTGTGGTTGTATTTGGTGAAGGCCACTAATGACCACCTTGGCATCGATGACACCATTATTAGTAATGTTTTTTTTCTTTCCCACATGCGAGTTTTATTGTTGTAATTGGATCATGGGCGGTTGTTTTGTTTGGGGTATGATGATGGTCTCGTGGGTTGAGTCATGAGGGTTTGTTCGATACTGAGTGCTTTAGGGATTAATTGATCATAGATGGTGATTCCTTGGACCTTGAGATGAAATGAAAAGAGTCCATCAAGGTTGGAAATGATAGTGCAAACTTGTTGTTCTTCTGGAATGGTCCACTTGCTTCAATTGGCTTTTGATCACCATTGTTGTAAGAAGGAAGGGAATGATTCATTCTTTCCTTGCTTTAGAGCTGAGAGTTTTTCTAGACTGACATCCATTGTAATGTTGCATGCGTAGTTCTTAATGAATGCATCTATAATTTCCTAAAATTCTCTAATGCCTAATGGTAGATGAGAGAACCATTCCATAGTGTGGCCTGGAAAACTCCTAGAAAATAGCTGCATCAAATAAGTATCGTCATATGTGACTTCCATGCAATGAACTTGGAATTCCTTGATGTGATCTTTAGGATTTCCCATCCCTCGATATTTGTCAAATTTGGGGATCTCAAATCCCTTGGGGAATGGTTTCATTATTAAGTTCCTATCAAAAGGGTATGGACACAAGTTTCTTGGTGTCTTCGTTGTTCGCCCTAATTGGAGATCGAGAACTTGTTGTGAGAGCAACCTGATTTGTGCTGTCACATCGCTTTGTGGATCAGGGAGTGGGGTGAAAATGTTTTGAGGGGTTTCAATTGGGGTTTGGGTGGGTAAATTGGTCATTGTGGTGTTTGATGGTATTTGTATGTTTTGCCGAGTGAGATAGGCTTCCATCTGCTTTTGTATGAACAACACCTACTGATCTTGCTATTGCTGGGCTAGGATTTGTGCTTGTTGTTGTGCTTGTTTTTGGGCTTGTTGTTGTTCCCACAACACTTGTTGATGGGTTGCTAATTCTGCTACTTTTTGTTGTTCTTGATATTGCTTAATTGCTTGTTGATACGCTTGCAATTGTGCTGTTTGTCTTTGTGCAAGGAGTTGTGCTTGTGCCACTTGTTGCTGTAATAGGGTTTGTGCTTGGGAAGCCTTTTGTGCTTGTAGTGCTTGTAATGCTTGAGTGGATTGGATGGCTTGCTGTTGTTGTTTTTGTTGCAATAACACTTGGGTTTATTGCACTTGTAATGCGGCGTGTGCTGCTTGGGCAACTTGCATAGCTTGGGCAGCATGTTGTGCAGCTAGATGTACAACTTTTTTTTTTTACACTTGTTGGTATACCCTTTAAAAAGCAACTTGTAATTCTACGTTATATTAAATTGATGTGGTGGAATTTGGTGGTGGTGGGGGTGGTGGTGGATTTGGAATGGTGTTTGTGGTAGATGTAAATGGAGATGTTGTGTTAATGATTTGAGTGGTAGATGGTGTTGTGGTTGTGATTTTTTGTGCATTTGTCATTTGTTGTGATATTTACGATGAGTTGTGAGCATTTGGTATAATGCTTTGATTGATACTCGGGATGTTAATTTGATCGATACTTGGTAAGGGGGGAAACCCTAAACCAAGGAGTGGTGTGGATGATAATGGCAATGGTGGAAGAGGTGGAAAAGTGAGGGATGTGAATCCTTGTGAAAATGTTGTGGTGTCAAAGATGCCCCTTGGTCTGAACATGTCTCCTTCCTCTTGCAAATTTGCAAGGAGAGGATTCTGAGGTGTTGCGAGAAAAAAGGATGATGATGGATTGTGATGGAAAGTGAGAGGAACATTCTTTTGCAGTGGTTTTTTGAGTATGGTTTGTTCCAAGGTTGTATTTGCATCCAAGTTTTGATTATTAACAAGGGAGTGTGTTTGAATTGCATTGAGAAATGCACTTCCTTATTAATGTTGGGTTGGGTTGAAGCGAGAGATGTCATGATTTACAGAATGTATTGAATGATATTCTGGGATGGGGGTGTGGATGAGATAGGGATGGTGGATGATATTGGAGGAAATGATGTATCCACTATGGTTCCCATGTCAAAATCCGAAGGCAATTTGGCCCTTTGTTTTGCTAGTTCAAGCATATACAATGAAGGGTTAAGCTTCATCATGATATTGATGATCTTATGGTTTTCCGGATTTTGAAGCATTTTAGTTATTTCGTCATGAGACATTCCAAAGGGGAGGTATTCTCCTTGAGTTTCTTCTTGTGGATTTTGTGAGAGAGTCAAAGGATTGATTGATTTGGTAGGATTTATTTCAACATTCGTTTGGCTAAGATTGCTTGAAGTGGGTGTTTCTTTGTTGGATTCCATGCTTTTCTTGTATTAGGATCTAGTTTGAACCATAAAATAAGGACCAATCTTTTAAGAATGGGAGATGAATCTCTTGATTCTTTGGATTGATTCTTACTCTAAGCCCAAAGTAGAAATTTCTAGGATATCTTGAGGATCAAAAGGTGATATGATGATGATGTAAAGATGGATGGATGAACATTATGATCTTTTGGTAAGTCTTTGAAGGAGATACTAGGCTTTTGGGACTTTTTTAATTTTTATTTTGATTACTTTTGATTTTGAACAAAAAGAACCTAAGATGTTTGGATGATTATCTAAGGGATAGATTTGATGAAATGATGCTAATTTGAATATGTGTGGAAAGAAGGATGCATCTATCCACACCTATCCAAGCAAGATGATGGTTTCAATAAGCATATGGGGAAGGATTCATCTCCATGTACTAAGCCAAACAAGATGATTTTGATAATCTTTGACCTAAGTATATGCAAAAGGATGCATCTACACACACTTAGCCAAAGGTGATTTTGATGATAACGTTTTCAAGGATTTAAATCTCAAAGGTTTTGATGATTTTGATGATTTGGATTTTTCCAAAAAAGCCTAGTATCAAGAATGATTTCAAGGTTTTCCAAAAGGTGATTTGTGAGATGATGTTTTTTTTAATGTCTTGGAGGATGGGTGAAAAAGATTTTGATGTTTTCTTTTGATCCTAATATGAACCTAAAAAGAAAATTTGTTTGCCCAGACCTAGGTATTGAAGAACATGCAAATGCTTTCTAAAGACCTTTATAACCAAAGAATGATTTCTTTTGAACAATCATTTTCAAATTTTGGGAAAATGACTTTGTGATTTGGATTTTTTGAGAATTGTGAGTGTTCAATCACGCTTTCTTTTTGTTTAGCTTTACTTAATGTCTTTATTTTACCAAAAACACTTTCTTTGATTAGGCTTTCAAACTAAGATGCCCAATGTCTTAATTTCTTGAAATCCCACAAGATATGTTATGTGGAAATTCAATGAAGTTAAGGCAAGGGTTTTCCTATTGTTTACTTAAGGAGACAAATTGAGATATAATCCAATGTTTAGAAACCTCTAAGGATGTGAATCCCAAAGGAAAGCAATAACATATAGATTGAGTCAATGGTATTTGTCTCCAAAAGGGTTTGAAATTTGGATAATGTTAAGTGTTTGTTTTTGATATATTTTTGATCAAGCAATGCATTTTGTAACCCAAGAATAAGTACAATCCTATGGATGTGTAAGACATTATTTATTGGATTCCCACTTGGACAAGTCCAACTATGCTTATCTCTAGAGAATGGTTAGATGCTTGACCCCAATGGCTCCCCTCCATGACACTCACTTATATGGGGCAACCAAGCATCAACACCCATGAAACTCCCATGGCATGCTTTCCATTTCTACTAGAAGACTATAAAAGTGTGGGGTGGCTTCAGAACGACCGTTCTTGCACCAACAAATGGATTAAAGGATTTTGGAAAATTCTAGCACATGGGTTTTAGTAAGGAATTTTCCGTTCGTGGAGATTGACCCATATGGCAAGAGTCCCCTTTCAGATCCATCTTGTCGGAATCAATCGCGTGATATTGGCGTTTCCTCCAATATCCACATTTATATACCAGTTGGAGAATACTCTTGGCTTTAGAGTGTTACCGATTGAGTCGTTCCCTTGGGTGAGTACTTTTTCTCCAAGGCAGACCCTCTAGGATAAACAAAAGTGAATGAGGAACAATATTCGTAACTCGATCAATCTTTGTAGGAAACAAAGAGAGAGAATATACGTAACAATTCCCCCACTCACACTCACACAAGATTTTGTTTAATTTTAAACCCAAATCGAAGTGTGGAGGTGATTTATTTGTCTTAACCCAAAGTTATGCAAATGGCCTTTTGATTCTCAAGATCACTATAAAGCGTGAGAGAAGTGCATTCATCCTTTTTCAATGCCCGTAGTTTAAGTAAGCCTTCACAACAAACAAAGTTGCACTTTTTCTTTTTAACTCCTCAAAGAAAAATGTGAGTTTATTTTAAGCACCAAATGACAAGTGTAGCAAATTTTGTTGAATTTGTTAACCTAAGAAACAAAATCTAGTAAGTTGTGATCCTAAGATTCATTTTAGCCCCTTTGCAAGAAATAAACAAAAGGATTCTTTTTAAACCCAAAGGAAAATTAGTGTCCTAGGAGAGAAGAGATAACAAATTCTTAAAGAAGTGTTCAACAAACACTAAAGTGTTTAAAAACACATTGATTGGATGAAATATCATCATCATGCTCCTTCTTCCCTTGTTTTCAATTTCCAACCTACAAGTGAGAAAAACTAGTTAGATTCTAGAAAATATAGAAATTAAAAGGCACAAAATAGAAGATAAATAAATCATAAATCAAAAGCACATGCTAAAATTAAATTTTCCCTTTTTTACTATCTCCCAGCGTTGCAACTTGTGAAGGCATCACAGTTTGTTCTCTCAACAGTGCCCTCACAGCACCGCTTACCAGTCAGCGGTGCTCTGTGTCAGGACAAACAGCTCAACTGTATCTCTATTTTTGCCCAGTGTCGTGGTTTCCTTCTAGTGTCATTTTTAAAATTTTGAAAAAGTCTTGCAAGTCAATGAGTCCAGTGGCAGAGTTTAGAATTCAAATATTTTGTCAAGACGAGTCCAGCGGCGCAGTTTGTGTTTTA
This sequence comes from Sequoia sempervirens, assembly GCA_007258455.2. Lineage (NCBI taxonomy): Eukaryota > Viridiplantae > Streptophyta > Pinopsida > Cupressales > Cupressaceae > Sequoia > Sequoia sempervirens. Next base: position 468,084,968 of record VDFB02193867.1, read on the forward strand.
ACCAATGTCATATAGCGATGTTGACGAGCCCATGGTGCCAAAACAATGATGCTAACCTTCTTGCATTGGAATTTTCTCTGTGTGAATGAAAACACAATTTTTTTGAAAGAAACTAATTGAATGTGAGATGCATCCCTCCTTCTAGCGCCAAATGTGTGAACCCCAGCCTAGGTATCTGCAAGACAAAGAGAATAAACACCTCAAGTTAGATTTTGCAAGCATAAACAAGGATTCCCCATGAAATCCATTTACAACTTCAAACTAGGAAAGAAAATAACAAAGAACACAATGCAAATGATAAAAAAAAGTTCAAATCCTAATTAGGTGTGCAAACTCATGATCCCATGGGGGAATTGGTGCCAATTTGATGTGAAAATTGGACCTTTCCCAATTCCTAAGATGCAAGCTCTGAATGTTGAAGAGATTTATCCACTTTTGTTGATGAAGAATGAAGACTTCAAGCCAAAAATCTGCAAAACCTAGATATGACTCAAGGATAATGGATGGAATTCAAGAGATATTTTAGCATGGTAACTTTGAAATGTTTGTGGATGATCAAACAAGGATGAGAGATCTTTATTTATAGAATGCCAAGATGGATGAATGTCCAAATTTGAGCAATGTGGGACTAACATTCATCCAATGGCATGATGCCACTTGTCAAGCTATGAATGGGTGAAGGATGTGCAAGATTTGGGGAATGTGACAATAAATGCATAAATTTGAATTTCAAATTTGTTGAAATGACATGTAAGAGGGAAGGGAAAATGTAATAAATGCCACTTGGCTCAAGACAAAGAACATGCAAGATGAAGTTATTGCCTTGTTGGATGTACATGTTGACTTGGAATTTTTGAATTCAATTTGAGAGAATATTCCAAAAGACACCTTGTGAGGAAAATATGGATTTAATAAATGAATTAAATCTATTTTCATGTGCAACTTGCATTATCTAGAGGATATGACATGAGATTAGATTAAATTAATCAAGGGTTAATTAATTTAACAGGAGATTTGATGATGTGACTTATTTGATGTAGATTTATGGATTTAAATTAGATAAGAGAGGAATATGACAAGAGATTAATTAAATAAGGATTTTGATTTATTTAATTAAAATGGATGGTTTTAGATTAAATCAAATAAGGTTTTAATTTATTTAATTTAATAGATAGACTTTAGGGATTTAATCAAATACGTTGATTATTTAATTAAATAGGGATAATTAGATCAGATGGATTGATTTAATTAACGGGAGAAAGTGACTTAATTAGATAAAGTGATTTATTTAATTAAGAGATGAATATTGATGAATTTAATCAGATAGGTGAATTTGATTAAATGGTTAGACTGAAGAATGATTCAAGAAGAAATGATGTTAGTGATGAATGATCAAATGCACGATGTCAATTAGTATGTTTTACGTGTCTATAGGTCTACTTTCAAGTGGTGACATCCATTTTTTTATATTCTATTGTTAGAAAAATCTATAGTCAATTGAAGTCAACCCTCCATTCTAAACTTAAAGGATCATATCTTCACAACCATTTATTGAATCTAAATGATTCTAGTGGCATTAGGAATTTAATTGAGAGATTTTTTCATCAGTCCATTCACTTTAATTATTTTTAGCTCCAGGTACTCTTGCATTGGTTTTTTCAATTTGGTGCATTTGTTCAATCACTTGGATATCCTGAAGCTTGGGAAGAAGGATTTTTTATTTGGGTGGCATCACTTTAGTCACATATTATATTTGGAAGTTTCTTTTTGCTATTGAAGGTCATTGTATTTGTTTTTTGGAGAAATTTCATAGTACATTATGGGGCTTGCATATACTCCTTTGGTTATGTTGCACAAGGAAAACTATCAACAATGGCGAGATGGGATCATACACCATCTTAATTCACTTGATTTATTTTCACATCTATACGGTATAGCTCCCCATCCAAGCAAAGGTATTCAAGAGTTTGCTTGGAGTTGTTGTAGATACACTTTCTTGGAGATCGTTGAAATGAAATTTGATTGTGATGTTTTGAAATCTATTGATCATTGTGATTGTCCTCATATCCTTTGGACTATGCTTTGGGAGATATATGGAGATTTAGATACTCAACCATTCCCTAATGGTCATGATTCAAAATGTATTTCCTCAGATTAGATAACCCATGATGAATTGTTGTGTAGGGGGTTCTTTGTTTAGATTTCCTTGCATCTTCCGAAGAGGTTGACAAGGTTTCTTCAGATGTTCCTTCTTCTCCATCAGAGACTATTGGTATTTCTTCAGATTCAGTGATTCCTTGTCTAGATTCATTGATTGAGGTTTTCATCATTCATAAGGACACTTTCAATTTTCCAGACTTGGCATCATAGGATGGCTTTGTTTCATGTGTTGCTAACTTGGTTGTCTCTACAGGCTTGGAGGACATTCTTGAGGGGATACCACTCCTCTATTCAGATCCTACTTTGGAGAGTTTTATTAAGTCTTACATCCACTTGTCTCAACCTTGTTTGGGAATCCAGAGACTACCTTGGAGGCACTTGGTTTCTCTTCATAGATTTCATATATCAAAATTTTTCCCTTCCCATCAGAGTTTCTTCAACATCTACAATTGGATTTGTTTATTCCTAGTGGGAGACATGGTTTGGACACCTTTTCTATTTTAGACTTCTTTCAGTGGTTTTGATGACACTTCATTATGGGGGGGAAATCTTGTATTGTAGTCTTTGGATCTTGTTTAGCATCATTTTTCACATAGTCTTGGTTTGTCACACTCTTCATTGATTGTGGAATCTTCATCTTTGGGCAAGGAGACATATGAGAAATATTCAAAGACATCATCTACATCCATATTCATTATTCCTTCCTTTAATTCCTATTTGGAATGGAAAGCATCTCTGCACTTGCACTTGGTTTTGTTTCTTCCAAAAGGGAGAAGTTGTTTGTCAACATTGGATCTTGTTTTGTCTTTAGACACTTACCATTCTTGCAAGTGATCACATATTATGGGGGGGACTATATAGTCTCTCTATGCCCTCCTATGGGGGATGATTTTTATTGTACTGTATCCAGGTGTCGAATGGTGTATTTGGGGGGTATTTGGGAGTCCTCCATCCTTCCCATCGTTTCTCTTTTTTTTGCATTTTATCTCCTTTTGGAGAGGGGTTTTCTTCCCACTAGGTTTTCCCCTTTTCTCCATTTGTGGGAGATTTGTTGCATCTTAATTATCATTTGTAAATGGATACCTAATATGGCCATCATATAGCTAGGACCCATCATCATTATCTTTGCATAATTATTGCATTTCATTTCCTCCCTAAGTTGCACTTATGGGGGGTGTTAGTGTAATTAATTAATTATTACACTAGCATAAGTTTACTTAGGAGTTAAGATTCCTAGTTGCCATTTTTATAATTAGTTATAGTGGATTCAAACCTCATTATTTAGGCATTTAATATTTTCATTGAGGTTGTTATGGCTTGTCATAGGATTATGACATTTTTCAACATCCTATTGCATCTTGCATCTCAGCCTTTTCTATTTAAGAAAGGTGCTTGTACATTTGTAATATATTCTAGATTAATCAAATAATCTCTATTTCCATGCACTCAATTGTAACAATTTATGTGACCATGTTCCAACACTTTTTGTTGACAGATGGTCAGTGCTCCCCTTGGGATTCGTGACATGGACTAACCACCTCCCATGGATCTGTTAACTCTGGCAGTTGTATTAGGAATTAATATGTCTATCTTTTGGTGTAATGACAAATGTGGGCTAGCAATTGGTATTAGAGCCAAAGGTGCTGGGTTAAAATTCCCTCAAGTAACACTAAGGAGGAGTTTTTTGGTAGATGGTTAGCACCCCCCTCAAGATTCATGACATGGACTAACCACCTCCCATGGATCGGTTAACCCTAGCAGTTATATTGGGCATTAACAAGTCTATATTTTGGTGCTATGACAATTGTGGGCCAACAATGATGAATTGTTCAATGTTGAGTTTCCCTATGATCATTGTGTTTGCTACATTGTCATACTATTGTTTGTCCATTTGTTTAAGCCCAATGTTTTATTGCCCCCAGGCTAGGGTGAGACATGACTACAATGCTGGGATATGTACATGAGGTTCCCAATGATAAGTAGAATGATAGCAAAAGTGAACAACCAAAATGTGCTCAAATAGATGGAACAACTAATCTATCACAAATAGCACCTATTGCCAGGTTTTCACTACTTGTTTTTATTGCACTTTTCAGATTTTTTTATTTTTTTGACTTTTTTTTGTATTTTTCTCTTCTTGATTTTTTTTGTATTTTCTTGATATTTTGATTTTTTTGTTGTCACCAAAATTCTTCTTTTCTAGGTTTTCATCAAGGTGACCATTTTTTTAGGACTTTTTATGTATTTTTTGAGACTTTTTTTGTGCACTGGATGATTCAAGTATAGAACTTCCTAAGATGGATACTGCTAATAGTTTCATCAAGCAAATCAACTTCAAGTGTAGAAAATTGATAAGCTCCCGATCCATAAATTTATATGATGATGAAGGGACCTAACTAGTTGGGTTCAAACTTCCCTTTGTTCTCATGATCCTATTGATTGCGAGGGTTTTCCTTTAAGACCAAATCACCAACTCGGAATGCTCTTGGTTTCACCATGTGATTGTAGCTTTTTGACATCCTTTTTTTATATGCTTTCAAGTGATTCACAACTTGCTAATGTCACTCATCTAACAATTCTAACTCTTGAAGTCTAGACACTCTATAATCCTCATCTGAAATGATTCCCTTTAGTGAGACACAGAGTGATGGTATCTCAACCTCAATAGGTAGAATTGCCTCTAATCCATATAAAAAAGCATATGGTGTAGCTCCTATAGGTGTTTTGATCCTAGTTCAGTATGCCCACAAAGCAGGATTCAGTTGAACATGCCAATAATGTCCAACATCATTTACAATTTTCTTTAAAAAATTTAGAATAGTTTTGTTTGAGGCCTCTACCTTGCCATTTCCTTGAGGATAGTATGGTGTTGAGAACTAATGTTGGATGTGGAACCTTTCACACAATTCTTGGACATTCTAATTCTTGAAATCTCTACCATTGTTAGTGATAATGGACCGAGGAACTCCATACTGATAGATGAGGCAATTTAGGATAAAGGATGAGATTTGTTTTCCTATGATGGTTGTTAGGGGAAAAACTTCAATCCACTTCGTAAAGTACTCCATGGCTGTAATGATAAACTTGTGACCATTTGATGAAGATGGATGAATTTTACCTACTAGATCCAACCCTCACTGATAAAAAGGCCACATTGATGCAAAGGGTTGTAACTCTCATGCTAATGCGTGTATGAGATTCCCATGGATTTGACACTTTTGACATTTCTTGACATACTGAAAGGAATCCTCCATATTTTGAAGTAATACCTGAAACAAAGGAGTTTCTTTGCTAGAGTTAAACTACTTGAGTGAGTTCCACAAATACCTTCATGAACCTCACGTAAGGATGTCTTAGATTTTTCATGTTCTAGACACCGTAGGAGAGTACCATCAAGACCTCGATGGTAAAGTATGTTGGAAATTAAGGTATGTCATGCAGCTTGGCGAATGAAATTTCATTTTTGATTCTGGGAAAGGTCAAGTGGAAGGGTATTTTCCTTTATGTAAGCATAAATTTTTCCATAAATGGAGGTTTTAGGGTCAACAATATGGCATATCACTTGGGATTTGAGATCGTCATAAGCAAGATTAAACACTTGTTCTACCATAAACTCGTAATTTCTTCACTTTTTTGGTATTTGCAAGAGAGAAGCAATTGTAGCTATAGCATCAACAACTTTGTTAAATTCCACTCTGGGAATTTTTTTTGGAATCTAATTTCAATAAAATACTTCTTGAAATCATCCACCATTCTCTTATAAGGCAACAACTTATCATCCTTTGTCTAATATTCATCATTTATCTAATAGTCATCATTTATCTGATTTATGACCAGTTGTGAATTTCTATAGACCTAGAACTCTGTGATCTTCCATTCAACTACTAGTTGAATGCCAATGATTAATGCCTCATATTCAACTACGTTATTGGTACAAGGAAACACGATTCTGTAGGATTTTGGGATTGTATGTCCTTATGGTATGATAAACATGATTCCAACTCCTAACCCATGTTTTGTTTATGACCCATCAAAATACAACATCCATTGTTGAGGTGTGATAGTAAGAACATCTATATCAGGAAACTCAATATGCATCAGATGATTATCTAGTAGTGGAGCTTCTGCTAGCTAATCAACTATTCCCTATCCCTTAATGGCTCTTCGATCTACATATTAGATATCAAACTCACTCAAGATCATGATCCATTTCACTAATCTCCCTGTTAAGGTAGCTTTGTTGAGTAAGTACTTCAATGGATCAATTTTAGCTATGAGCTTAACTGTGTAAGTTAGCATGTAATGGCATAGTTGTTGAGTAGAAAAGACTATTGCCAAGCAATTTTTCTCAATGAAGGTGTAATTAATCTCATAACCATTCAAAGTTCTGCTGATATAATATATAGCTCGTTCCTTTCCTTTAGAATCTTCTTGTGCTAGTAGAGCACCCAAAGAAATTTTAGTTGTTGCAACATAAAGTAATAAAGGATTTCCTTTTGTAGGAAACATTATTATGGGTGGAGACATCAGATACTATTTTAATTGATTGAAAGTAGCCTCACATTGTTCATCCCATTTGAAAGAGACATTTTTATGTAGCAAGTGATTGAACGGATGACTCTTGCCTACTAATTGAGAAAAAAACCTTTTGATTGATTGTAGCCTTCCTTGTAAAGACCATAGCTTACTGATATTATTTGGTGGTGACATCTCCATGATGACCTTGACCTTGGTGGGTTCTACTTCAATACCTTTCTCTGGAACTATGTACCTTAGAAGCTTAGCTAATGTCACACCAAATACACATTTCTTAGGATTTAATTTGACATTGAATTTTTCTAGATGAGTGAAGATTTTGTCCAAAATCTCAAGGTTTCCTTCTATGGTATATAATTTTTCCAATAGATTGTCCACATATTCCTCCATAAAAGTATGCATCATGTCATGGAAGATGGTGGTCATTGCTCTTTGATATGTTTCCCCTGCATTTTTCAACCCAAAAGGCATGGTGTTCCAACAAAACATTCCCCATGGACATGTGAATATTATTTTCTCTTGATCCTTTGGTGCTTTTTTGATTTGGTTATAACCTAAAAATCCATCCATCAATGATAACATGGCATGACTTGCTGTTAAGTCTACAATTATGTTGATGTTAGGCAATGGAAAATCATCCTTCAGACATGCCTTGTTGGGATCCCTAAAGTCAATACATATCTTGATGCTATTATTCAGCTTAGAAACATGTACGATATTGGGGATCCACTCAGCATAATCAATAGATTGAATGAATCTCGCATCTAGCAATTTCTTGAGCTCTTCCTTCACCAACAATGTGATATGTGGGTGCATTTTTCCTAATTTTTGCTTGAAAAGTTTCACTCCAGCTGGTAAAGAGAGATGATGCATTAGGAGATCTTGTCTAAACTTGGTATATCAAAATAATACCAAGAAAAGTTGATTTTCCTTTCTTCAAAGAATTTAATGAAATCAGGCTTTTTTTGTTCAGTCATAGATGTTGCTAGATGCAAGATCTTCACTTTTCCTGCTGTACCAATATTGATAGACTGTGTTGGTTCAACCAATACCATTGATCTCTAATGATAATGTTTTGAAAGAGTGTCAAATCTCCCATCCTTTAGTGCTTCAGAGAGATTTTCATTGTTAGATGCACTCTTTATTTATACTTTTTTGAGATCTAATACTACCATTAGATGGTTTTCACCATTAGATCTATTATTCACATTTTCAATTTTACAGCTGGAAGATTTGATACCCCCTAAATCAAAGCGTCATTATGAGTTTTTTGGTTATAAATTGTGTCATGATTGTTAGAACAAAGATAGTTAATGATGGCGTTATCATTTGCAAAGATAGGGACATTAGACAACTCATTTTGATCCCAATCAATAAGCTCAGGGTGTAGTAGAGGTAGAGAGTCATTGGTTTGGTTTAGGTCAACATTGGTGAGGGTTTAAATAGAAATGTCATCATGATGTTCGAAAACGATATTGATGTCTATGATATTACTCTCTTCTAGATCATCTAGTTCACTTGAAGTTTGTCCATCCTCATTTGAGTCATCAATATTTTGTGATCCAAACACAAGAGGTCTTATACCTCCTCACGCGTTTGAGTATACCTTTGTATTACATCAATCTTTTTATCATGGCACAATTCCTTAGACAACAAATCCCACTCATACTCATTGGAATCTATTTCATAGTCATTACTATCTTGTATTTGTAAGATCCGCTCAACAACTCTCTAAGTTGCTTCTTCTTTTGTCTCTACTTTATATCCTAACCTCGTTTTGTCATTTGGAGTTAGTGTGAGAGGTTGGATTGGTTCTATAATTCCTTCTTTCCTTTTTCCTATGGGACCTTATCCTTCATACCCCATTTTCGATAGGATTTCCTTTCCTTTTCCATATTGATATATCTGAATGCTAGAGGTTGTTGATGTAGATGCTTCCTCATCTTTATATAGCCAATTGAGAACTACTTTATCTTGTGATATGTCCACTAAGGTGCCAACCTTTACAAACCTGCCATCAAAAACTGTTGTAGATTGTGACGATTGTTGTTTTAATGTTGATGGCTTTCCATAAGTTCTTGGAGAAGGCAACAATTGTGAAAAACACAAAGATTGTTCAATGGAATACTCTCCCATACCTTTTTCTATTAACTAGATCTTCTTCTCAAATTGTTTTGATAAATATTTTTCATTGTTTGAGGTAATAGAATCAACAATTCCTTTGTCTTTTGATTGGTCCTTCTTCTCAACCCATTTTGAAACAATATTTAATTTCCTTTCACTGTTTGAGGAATTTGGAGTGTTAGCTTCCCTATTGTGAGGTACATAAGTGTCCTGAGCTCCCTTAAGAATGTTACATTGTTTGGGATTGTTTGAATCCACTGAGATGGTGATTTCTTGTTTTTTCACTAGAAAATTTAAGCATTGGTGATATGTGGATGCTACTGCTTGCATCTCATGAATCCATAGACATCCCAAAAGTATATTAGAGGTTAGATCTTTGTCCAACACTTGAAAAACTATGTCTTTCAAAATTGGTCCCACTTGTATCGGTAAGACAACCAACCCTTTCAAATATCTCTCTTCATCATCATATTCTTTTATTGTGATTTTCCTTTTGTGTCAATAGCATTTTCAGAATATCCAACTGCACAGATAAGTTTCAAAGTACAAATATTCAAACTAGCTCCACCATCTATAAGAACATGCTTGACTCGATGTTTGTGGATGAGAACCACAATGTGGAGGGCAGCATTGTGTGGATGGTTTAGTGATACATCATCATGTTTGAAAAATGACAAGTAATGAGGAGCAGTTAACTGCCCCACCATAGCCTAGAATCGGTCAACTTCCAAATTATTAGGTACAGTTGTAGCTGTGAGAGCTTGTTTTAGGATCTCCTTGTGGGATAGAGATATTTTCAAGAGTTCCAAGATTTATATTTTTACTAGTATCTTCTTCAATTGATTGACAATATTGTATTGGATTGATGGGGTAACAATTATTTTAGGGGCAGGGCCTTTGAGTATTACTTTTTGCTTGCCCCCTTGTTGTTGCATTGACAGGTTGATACTCTTGTTGCTCTATGATTTTAATAACATTGATCTAATTTTCATTTACAATAGTGTTTGAAATCAGATTTAGTGGTGCAATTTTATTTGATTCTATGCTGATATTGATGTTCTGAAGCTAATTTTCAGATGTAGCAATGTTTTTGGTTTGATGATCAGCTATAATGATGTCCTGATTGTCATTTATTTCAATGTTATCAGTTTGATAATCAATTGCAAGCATGTCATTATTTTTATTTCCAGCAGTTACATGATCATGTTCATTTTTTATTTGAGCATTATTAATTTGATCTTCAACCATAGAAATATGAAGAATCATGGTGTCGTAAAAGTAGTGTACATTTTTAACTTTACTGTTTGTAGAAGATGATTCTCCTTTTTTATAATTTGGTAGAGGATTCTTGAAAGCTTCATGATTATGTTGTATGTTGTTGATATGTGGTTTTGATTGATGTTGTAACTAAGGGAAAATATTAGGTTAGTTGATTAATGCATAAACACCAAAAACCCAAAAGTGATAATGAAGTGCAAAGGAAATATCATGATAACTAATGAAAATATCTCACCCAAAAGTATTCATTCACCATGGATGACCTCCATTATACCTTCTCAACTTGCCAAAAATATGATGTTTCCCTTAGAATTTATGTGAGCAATCTAATGACTATGCCAAGCCCTAAGCAAATGTTGAAGGATTTTAATCTAAAATGACCTCACAAATGCAACTAGCAACTATGAAGTATGCAAAAAATAGCCTAAAATGTCAAGATAGAAAGAACATGAGATGAAAAAATACGAGCATGAGGTATGTATGAAGTCAAGAGATGAGAGATGACAAATGAGACCAAAATTGTCCTTTTATAGAAAAGTCAATTTTAGGGGAATAGCCAAGATTAAAAGTTGACAAATGCCTAAAGATCAAAGGTTGAAATTAAATGTGACAATTAGCAATTAGGGTTCATGAAACATTAGGGTGGAATTTGAAATTAATGGTTAAGGTTTGATTTTAGAAAATCAAATTAAGGGTTGACAATGCATGTGACAAGAGATAAGAATGACACTGAAAAATAAAAAGATGAAAAATCAAATAATAATAGAAATTATTTAATTTATGGAGGAAAGTTACTATTTTGAATTAAAAATTAATTTAATTAAAAAAGGTGGGGTCATGTGACAGTTATTTACTAAAAGGAGGGAAAATTAGAAAGTGGGGTCATCTTAAATAATATAATTTATTTAAAATGGGGAAAATGCCAAGGTGGACTATAATTAAATAAATTAAAGAATTTATTTAATTATAAGAAGACATGAAAGAATTAATGATGCATTTAAATAAATAAATAAAATTTACTTATTTAAATAATCAGGAAGGCATAGTGGACCGAGATAATTAATAAATTGAAGAAATTTATTTAATTATGGAAAGACATTAAAGTATTAGTGACACATTTAAATAAATAAATAAAATTTATCTATTTAAATAATCAAGAGGAATGAAAGACATGAATTAATTAAATAATTATGAATTATTTAATTAATATTTGAATATGGACAAGAAGACATAATTAAATAAATTAATTATGTTAAGAAGAAATATGGAGAAAAATAAAGTTTGTAGGCCTAGGTTAGTTTTATGTGTCTAATTTTTGCCACTCTTTGTCATAATGAAGCTTGCCGCATTGTGACAAAGAAAATAAGTCAAAGACATGCCCCAATGAAGATATGGAGTATCTATGCCCCCTCAGGAAAAATTTAAAATTTTGGTTCAATGATAGAAAAATTTGGAAAATGTCTCGATAAATCAATTTGATGACCAAAAAAGCAATGGCGCAGACGGTTTTAGATTTTGAGTAGTTTAAGGTGGCTAAAGGGGTGGCCAAAGGTGGTCAAAATAGCCTCCAATAATAACCTTGAGGGTAAAACCCTAATTTTGACCCTATAAATAGGTCCAAAAGGGGTTAAAAGTCATTTCATTTTCATTTCACCCTTTGCAAATTAGAGAGCGCAGAGCAAAGAGGACCTTAGCAGAGATGGTGATTCCAGTGACTAAGCATCGTGGGTAGATCGTTTGGACATATAGATGGCCAAAGGGCTCAGAGCCAGCGGTGAGTGCATCTAACCTACTTTGTCATTTTATCATTTTGCATGTCATTTTTAGGATTTTAGGGCAATGAATGAATGCATTGTGATGCATATGCATGCATGTAGGCCACATTCATGTTCTTGTTTGACACATTTGATGCATTGTGATGCAAACACAATAAGTTATTAGGATAGGTAAATTAGGTATGACACATTTGTGGAAAACTGAGACACATTTTCCAAGTCACACTGCAAATGAGAGGTGTAAGGCCGCATTCGAAGGATTGAGATGTATTCACCAACTCAAGTGACACATTTGAATGAAATGACACGTGATAAGAATTGAGACGCAAGTGTCATGTCAAAATGCAAATGCGAGATGTAATGATGCAAATGCCAGATTAAAACACAATTGAAGTATAGAACAACGCAAATGCCTAAGCGCAACATAAATGAAGTCAACACAACACATTTGAATTTGACTATGACCAAGGCCGACTTTGTTTAAATTCAAAATTTTAAATGCTTTTGAGTTAGACAGATAATAATGATGATTTTCAATGACGTGCTAATGCATGTTTTGGCCTATGTAGAGACAATTAGCAACTATTTATACATGGGAGAGCAAACCATCCACTTATGGATTTCAGGACCAGTTGTGGGATAGGGAGCAATGACGACTGATATGACTGGGAGTATACTACATCACTTATATGCCCATTGTTCAGAAAAATAGGGGACTTTTGACTGCACTTTATGAGAGATGGCACTTCGAGACATGTTCCTTTCACTTTTTGATAGGAGAGGCCACAATGAATCTTGAAGATGTATACCGGATCTTACACCTACTGATCTGAGGAGAGTGGGTCATGTATGAAACACACCAGGTGTATTAGAAATTTACCTCTTATTATGATGATGACACCAATGTAGGACTAGGGATTGAGGGGTATGAGATTCGTTGGGAGTTCGTGGAAGAGCACTACCCTTGGTTCGATGCCCTGGTTGTGACATTGATAGGATTGTATATGTATGGGGACCTTGCTTGCTAGGGATGCTATACCATCAGCTCCATGAGGTTGCATATAGGAGAGCACAAATTATTGGCTATGGGATGAGACTATTCATGATCTGGGTATGGAAGCATGTTGTTGTCTTCCAACCACTGATTTAGAGACCACAATTGGTAGATGGTATGCCATATGTACATTATTATGCATGCGTGTTAGAAAAAATAGGGTTGGAGAGACAGGCTTGTGGTGCCATGGGATTGACACTATGGTATCATTTATTTGGAGGCCATACAAGGACTATGGTTAGTGGCTTGGTGAGGCTGATCACTTGACATTTTGCCGATAGTTATGATATTTGATTGGATGGACTGTTCAGAGGTAGCTCATTATTGAGATGCACTTGCCCCAATGGGTATTATGGTAGTTTGGTGAGAAATAGGGTGTTTCGATGGGAACAATAGAGTACATGAGATCATCTCAAGAGTCCTCATGGGGTTTGACAATTTCAGTTCCATTTGCAAACCAACAAATTGATGGTTTAGTGGCTCAATAGTGGGGATGGAGAGGGGGGCTAAAAATCTAGGGAATACAATTGATTTTGATCTGTGGTGGCAGACACATAGACCAGTCACCTTGACAGATCTTGATGGACTAGCACCAGTTGATTAGAGGTTAGTGATACTATGGGTACAATAGGGTGCTAAGGGAGGAAGAGATGGAGGCATGGACAAAGGCAGAGGTCAGGGGAGGGATGGAGGTAGAGGAGGAGAGAGGGATGGAGGTCAAGGTAGAGGAGATGACAAAGATGATGGAGATGATGGAGGAGATGGTGGGAGGAGGAGGAGAGGAGGACATGGGGGGGATAGAGTAGGAGGGTTTGACAATAGGTGGAGAGAGTGCCCTTGGTACCTATCCTTGAGGTGGAAAATGGTAGAGGAGATAGAGGAGGGTTCGACAGTGGGTGGAGAGAGTACCCTTGGTACTAATCCCTAAGGTGGTAGATATTAGAGGAGAGAGAGGAGGAGGCAGAGAGACAACCAGATGGGGAGACAAGAGGGGGAGAGGCAGGAGGAGGAGGGATTGCTAGATATGGAGATTCGATAGGAGGGGGAGATGCAAGTGGAGATGTCGAGGGAGGAGGGGGTTGTTAGAGGAGAGGAGGGCATGGGAGAGGAGGATGATGCCAAGGGAGGAGGGTGTCATTAGAGGAGAAGAGGGAGTTGGCTAGGGTTAGTATCAGATGTTATATGAGAGGAAAGTGTCGAATGATTAAAGGGAGCCTAGATTGTCACAATCATATAGTAGGACATGGCCAGGATTAGAGAGCAGCAATAGGTCCCACAATAGTTGTAGCTAGAGCAGTGTGGGTGGTTCCAGCTCATTAGGACACACATCAGGGCATAGGTCACACCACTCGAACATGGACTCATTAGGGCATAGGTCGAGTCACAACAATGGTTCCACAAGTTTAGGTCACAAGTTAGTGTATAGTTAGCCTTTGGTGGTCGATCCATTGACTTCCCAGGCATAGGCTATAGTGACTATGATGGCATCAATTCCCTTGGCAGAGCATTGATTCCCTAGATCTTCTCCTCGAGGGGATGAGGAGATCTCGACATAGACATTTTTTTGTTATCTGCATCAGGATATTTTAGAAATTTATGTTATGATAGTTATATTTTGACCATCGGGCCTGTGAGCTCTATTTTTGAGATATCTCGTGACTCTATCTTGTGACATGATTTTTGAGATTATATATATGATGCAGTTTTGATGTGGCCTATATGCTTTATGTTATGTGATGATGTATTCCATGTGTTCTATTATGCTCATGTGATATGATTTATGAATTTATGATTCCTATGATGATGTCTTTTATATGCCATGTCATATATGTATTTATGATGGATATTTATGATGAGATGTCATGATGATGTTGTGGATGATGCTTATATGATGATGATGATGATATGCATAATGTTTTGATTCTAATGAATTCCCTGTCTATGATTATGGCTGAATTAATGTATTACAATATTATGTGGATAATGTGACATGTGATGCCTTATATGGATAATGAATGTGATGAAATGATATGTTTAATTATCTTTTTATGAGATGTGAATGTATAGATGCAACTATATGTTACCAATGTAAATGGAAATGAATGTGTTGATTAATGTATGCCTAGATGTAGTCTAATGTAAATGTGTGATAGACTTAATGCAATGCCTATATGATTATGTATGCAAATATTTTTTTTATGTCATAGGATATCATCAGGAGACAGAAGAAGAGAGGTGATAAGACAAAAGGAGACAGATGTTAGAAGGATTAGAGAAATCCTTCAACATATTGACATAGAACTAATAGTTGTTGCTCTTTATAATCATTGGGGAGATTATTGTCATGGCCAACAAACACCATGATATGACATAGAACGATGGTGTGCAGGGTCAAACCATCACATGAAACAAGTAGTCGCAGGTAAGCATGATCATGACTCATACTAAGAGTGCAATTGTCCCAGTCTTTTTGTCACAACCAACCACAAGAAATAAAGAAAAGATAAGTCATGAAACATCATTTCTCCTCTAAATCCTATTGTTAGGACATCCTCAAGGAACTAGCAACATGATTGCTGAAAAGAAAAGACAAGACAATCATCATGATACGTCATTGCTCCTCTAAATCCATTTGTTTGGACATCCTTGAGGAACTAGTAGCATGATGAAAAATGAAATGCCAAGTGTTTTCCAAGTGTCTGGATGTCAAAATGTTAGGTTTTTAAAGTGTGTCTAATTGTCAAGTGTTTAGATGTCAAGATGTCAAGGTTGATGATGTCAAGATTCCAAATGATGCCAAGTTTAGGAAGGACACATCCTGAACAATGTCGATGTTAAAATGCCAAATTCAAGGACACATCCTGAATGATGCCGATGTCGAGAGGAATAGTTCTCAAATGTCACCAGAATCCCTCAAAATGCTAGATGACTATGACGATGCCTAGGAAGGCAACATCCTAGGACATAAATAAGTGACAGGGGTCATTCTTCAGAAAGATATATATGAAGAATAACCAATATTTTATTATTTGACTAGTTTTGATTGAGTTTAACTGAGTTTGATTGAGTTTGAAAAAATGACTAAATTGATCACATGCCAATTGCTGACATGCTAATATAATTGTCATGGGTTGATTAAAGATTTGCTAAAGTTTGTTTGAATATTTTTTTTTTAAGATTGATGAAGAGTCTACTAGATTTGAATATTTTTTGATGTGTGTGATAGTGTCATGTAATGAACCCTAATGGACTGACCTAGTTTGGCATCGGGGGCTCATCGATTGATGGCCTTGCCTGTGTCATGCACTTAGAGACCTCGTAGTTTGACATAACTAATGGATTTTGTATCATTGACCAAAGATTGAGCCATGATATTATTTTTGACAAACCTAAGAGGATTGACCTAATGTCTTGGGGGCTTGAAGATGAGCCTTGCCTACGTAACAAATGTGTAGAGACAATGTAGTTCAACAAATGACATGGACTGGCTGACTTGAATGACTTGACTAATATTGACTCTATTTTTTGGGTTGTTGATGTTATTTGGATATTTTTTGTGTTTTCTTTAGGAGGTTTTTGGATTTTTAGGTCTTTGTTTTAGGACATTTTATGATTTCTAGGATTTTTTTTCGATTGTTAGGACCATGTGCGATACCCACTATAGTCACATGATAAAATTTTGCCCCTAGTCAGGTCGTGAATGAGCCAAGCGGAATGGGATGGAAATGGCATGAGTAGTATGGACAGTGGATGGTATGCAAGACTTGATGTCAACCATTGTCAGCCATGGAAAGAAATGTCATGATGTCAAGGTGGATGTTGTGATAATTTCATAAAAGCTTATTATGGACCAAGGTAGATAGAGTGATAGTAGATGGAAAAGAAATGACTGACTACACATGGTGCCTACTTGCTAAGTTTTCACCATGGTACTTATCCAAAGTGCTTGTTTACTAGGTTTTCACTATTAGAAGAATTATTTCTCTTTATTTTTGTCATTTTTAATTTTTTTTGGTGTCACTAAGATGCCTATTTGCCAGGTTTTCATCAGGGTGATGATTTCTTTGTATTTTTCATTTTTTTGTATTTTCATGGTTTTTAGCCAAGATTTTTGATGCTATGCATAAATTTTTTAGAGGTACAGACTGTTGATGAGCTCTATTAACTATTCACTATCTAGAGTAGCCAATTGATATGCACTAAAACCAAATGATGTCGTGATGATGTATGGGCCTAGCCAATTGGGCTCAAACTTGCTAGGCTTTTCTCTGTCAGATTGATTCTTACGTTTTTGCATTAGAACCAGGTCACCAATGCCAAATTTTTGAGTCGTTACTCTATTATTGTAGCTTCTACAAAGATGTTTTTGATATTCCTGTAAGTGGTTCAAGGAATTATGTTTGTGTTCATTTAACATTTCTAGCTCATGTAGTTATGACTAACTATACTCTTCATCATCAATTAGGCCCTTCATGGAGACTTGTAAGGATGGGATTTCAACCTCATTGGGTAGGATGGCCTTGGCTCCAATGGGTGTGTGGATGTTGGTATGGTAGGCCCATAGAGTAGGGTTGATTTGTATATGCAAGTCACAACTAGCGTCATTGATAGTCTTCTTAAGGATTTTGATAATTGTTTTATTGGACGCCTTGGCTTGACTCTTTCCTTGTAGGTAGTATGGCATGGAAAAATGGTGTTGGATATGGAAGCATTCACAAAGCTCACAAACATCTTGATTTTTAAAGGGGTGATCATTATTTGTGATGATGGATTGTGGAAAACCATACCAGCATATGATGTAATTAAGGATGAACTTGGAGATATGCTTGTCGGTTATGTATGTGAGGGGGATGGCTTTGATCCACTTAGTAAAATACTCAATGGCAGTGATAATGAACTTATGGCCATTGGAGGATGTAGGATGGATTTTTCCCACGAGTTTGAGTCCCCATTGTGTTAAGGGCCAAGGAGAAGTAATCTGCCTCAATTCTTATGCTGGTGCATGAATTAAGTCACTATATATTTGACATTGGTGACACATTCTTACAAACTCAAGTGCATCCTTTTCTAATGTCAGCCAGTAATAGCCAAGTCTAATAATATTTTTGGATAAAGTTGAGCCACTCAAATGGGATCTACATATACCTTCATTTATATCATGTAAGGTTTTTCATGCTTCATCAGTGTCGAGAAAATGAAGAAGGGTGTTGTCAAATTTGTGGCGGTAGAGGGTGTCATTGATGATGGTGTAGCGAGTGGCTTTACAGATAAAGGATTTTCGTTGGTTATTTGAAAGATTGGGAGGAAGGGTCTAGGAGTGAAGGTAGTCATAGATGTCTTGATACCATGGAGAACTGGGACAAATAAGCTCACAAACCATTTCCAATTTTGGGACATCATATGCAGAAATCAATAACTACTCTACCAGGAACTCAAATTGTGGCATGTTGTTAGGTTCATGTCAAGAAGGGATCCAATTGTTGCCATTGTGTTTGCGGCCTTTTTTTGTGCCCTTTGGATTTGTTCAAAAGTGAGCATATGAAAATATGAGTGAAAAATTTCAACCATGCATTTATAGGGCAATAACTTTTCATCTTTTGTATCACATTCACCACCGACTTGATTTATGACTAGTTGAGAATTGCCAAAGACATGCAAATTTTTGATATTCCATTTGATGGCCATCTGAAGTCCTATGATAAGGGCTTCATATTTTGCTACATTTTTTATACATGGAAATGCAATAAAGAATGACTTAGGGATGGAGTCTCCTTGTCAGGTGATAAACAATATACTAGCTATTGATCCATGACTAGTGTGAGATCCATCAAAGTATAGTTTCCAAGGAAATTTAGGCTCTGTATGGAATATGGAATCATTAGGGAGATCTTCCATAAGGGGATGATTTCCTTGTACCTGTGTATTTGCAAGTTGTTATGCTATTACTTGTCCTTTTATGGCCTTTCATTCCACATATTGTATGTCATACTCAAAATCATAACCCACTTTTCCAGGTGTCCTGTTAGTGCTGCAAGACTTAGGAGATACTTCAAAGGATCAATCTTTGCCACTAGATGTGTTTTGTGATTTAACATGTAATGCCTTAACTTTTGGACAACAAAAAAAATTGCAAGACAAGCATGCTCAATAGGTGTATAATTGAGCTCATATCCAACCAATGTGTGATTGATATAATATATGGCCTATTCTTTTTCATCATGGTTGTTTTGTGCTAGTAATGCCCCCAGTGTTGAAGTGGTTGAAAAAATGTATAAAATAAATGACTTTCCTTGAATGGGAGGCATGAGGATTGGAGGTGACAATAAATATTGTTTAACCTATTCAAAGGTTGTTTGACATTTATTTGTCCACACAAAATTGATGCCCTTGTGCAGGAGATACTGAAAGGGTTGACATTTGTCTCCAAGTTGTGCAATGAAGTGCTTGATGGATTGTAGTCTGCCCTATAATGTCCTTAAGTCGTTGATCCCTTTGGGAGGAGGCATATCTAATATAGCTTTCACTTTGGTAGGGTCTACCTCAATGCCTCTTTGAGAAACTATGTATCCCAAAAGCTTGCCTAATGTCACACCAAAGACACATTTCTTTAGATTCAATGAGACCTTGTATTCTTCTAGTCTCTTGAAAATTTTGTCTAGTACCTTAAGATTATCTTTTTGTGTCAATGATTTTTCCAAAAGGTCATCCACATAATCTTCCATTAGTGTATGCATAATGTCATGGAATATTGTTGTCATGGCTCTTTGGTATGTGGTACCTGCATTTTTATGACATGACATTCCAACAACAGGTACTCCAAGGACATGTGAATGCAGTTTTGTGTTAATCATCAGGAGGAATTCAAATATGATTATAACTTGAGAAACCATGCATGAGGGATAGCATGTCATA
Source organism: Sequoia sempervirens (assembly GCA_007258455.2). Taxonomy (NCBI): domain Eukaryota; kingdom Viridiplantae; phylum Streptophyta; class Pinopsida; order Cupressales; family Cupressaceae; genus Sequoia; species Sequoia sempervirens. The sequence continues at coordinate 468,104,807 of VDFB02193867.1, forward strand.
TCCTGTTGTGAGATCAACTATGATGTCTATGTTGAACAATGGAAAGTCATTCTTCGGGAATGCCTTGTTAAGATCATGAAAGTTTGTGTAGATGTGTATCTAACTATTTTTCTTTGTGACTGGTACAAGATTTGATATCCAATCAACATAATCTATTAACGGTATGAATCCCACATCCAACAATTTCTTGAGTTCTACTTTGACTAACATGGCTATTTGAGGATGCATTTTATGCATCTTCTATTTTACTGGCTTGGAATCTGGAAGTAGTGGCAAATGGTGCAAGACTAGTTCTGGGTCCAGTCGAGGCATATCATCATATGACCATGAGAAGTTAATTTTCCATTATGAAAAGAATTGGTGGAACTATGGTTTTCTTCTTCTGCAAGTGATGCAGAAAAAAGAACCATTTTTGGGGTCCCCCATAGTAGCTATGTTGACTTCAATGGTGTCTTCAATAAGCATCACCTATTTTTCTTAACTGATGGGGAGAAAGTCTAGTCCTCTATCCTTGGGAACCTCAGGGAGGTTTTTACCCTTAGATATGTCCTTTATTTTTAATTTATTATCATCAGAAGGTGCCTCTCATTTTTCACCTAAAGACATATCATTTTTTGTTTAATTTTTATTTTTCATTTTGTGACTAGAGGATGACACAGTCTCCTCAAAGTAGGCTACATAATCGAGGTAAATAGAAAATCTGAACTTGTGGTCTCCACTTGGTATACCCTCACATAGTCCCATAAATTCTGCAATGGCTTCATCATTCTGAAATATGTCCATAATGGGTGGGCCTTGTAGGTCCTAATCAATTAGCTATGGGTAGACTAAGGAGATACCATCATCAATATTGGTGAATGGTGGGGAGGACACAACAAGCATGCAGACAGATTTAAAGAGGTTAAAGATAAAGTTGTCATCATCCAACTCCACATTGGATTCTATCTAGTATTCTCCTTCACTTTTTTCATACTCATTAGAAAAGTACTAGACGAAGGGAGTGGATTCAGGGTTAGTAGCATCATGTGGCAATTCAGATGAATATGAATGATGGTCATTAGTTTCAGATGGCTGGACATATATGTCAGGGTTATGACCAATGGGAGTAGAAGATGATCTTGACCTATCATTGTTCTTCAAGATTTTAAAGTTTTCATTATTTGGTGTTGGATCAAGATTAAACATTTGTTAGAATCTCTCTTCAAATGTAGGTTCTCTAGGTTCAAGGAATAATTCATCAAGGCAATAGTCACTCAGGGATTTTTGGGAGCCAAATTCCGATGCTTGTGAGTTAATTTTGGTAAAGGGGTCTTCAGTTGTCTCGACACATTTAGAAGTATTCACTCTCTCACTAGAAAGCACATTGGTACTATGATCGATAGATTCTCGTGGTCCTAACCCTAACCTAGGATTTTTTGGTCTTCCAGAAGGCATGAGAGGTTCTCGTCTTCCTATTTTGTCTTTTCCAAGGCCACTAGTTCCATCATAACCTTTTTCCTTCACTATGTCATAGCCTTTTCCATATATCTCTACTAGAAATGGGGGTGGATTTCTTGTGTCTCTGTAGATCCAAGACAATATGTCCTCTATGTCTTCTTTGCTCATGTCGCCCCATTTTATGAATTGTGTTTTTGGAGGAACTTTGAAAATTTCCTTTGACTATATCATGAAACAAGGCTTTCCATAGACCTTAGGAGACTTGGAAATTTTTTTTATGTAGTAGGCCACATTTAGCTTATATTCTGCACACCCTTGGTCCTAGATCTTAACACTTGGATCGGTGCTTGGGATGGTAGATGATGCGGTGGATGTCAAAGAGGTGGATATGGTTGCTAAGGAAGTGGAGGTGGATGTCGAAGCAGTGGGTGTGGACGTGTAAGGCTTAGCAAGTGTGGATGGATTAACGAATTTAGAGGAGGATGCCGAAGCTTCATAGTTAATGGGCACTTGATGGTTAGAGATGCCTCTCAAATTGGTACAATACTAGAATGGATCGAGATCTCCATATATGGTAATTTTAGTGCCTTCAAATGGAAACTTCAAACACTGGTGATAAGTGGAAGGGATAGCCTTTAGGGCATGGATCCAAGGTTGACCAAGAAAAATATTGTAAGGAAGTTCCAAATCCAGGACTTGACAAGTTGTATCCACAATGACTGGTCTTATCCAAATAGGGAGTGTGATTATGCCCTGAGAGGAGCATTCTTCATCATCATATTCCTTGATAACTATGCTCTTTGTAGCATCTACACAAGCATAAAAAATTCCTAGTGCCTTAACTAGTTTTAGGGAACATATGTTCAGTCCTACTCCACCATCTACTAAAACTCATCTGAGCTTATGTTTATGGATAAAAACTTCAATGTAAAGTGCATTGCTATGATTGGATTTGGGTGTTGAGTAATCTTGGTATGAAAATGCTATGTGATGGGCAGTGGTTAGGTATCCCACCATGGCCTCAAATTGGTTAACATCAATGTCTTGAGGGACAAAAGACTCTTGTACGGTTTTGTCAAGTATGGCCTTGTGTGCTGGGGAAATGCGTAATAGTTCAAGTATAGGGATTTGTGCAGGTTTTTTCCCTAGCTGGTCAATGAGATTAAACTATCCTTTAGACTAAGGTTGCTTAGTTGATGAATGGGGTTGTGACTGTTTGGTGGATGGACTAGGCATCATTATCTTCAGCTATCTAGGAGGAGGAGGGCCAACTATGATGAACTTTATCCCATAGGTAGTGACATTACATTTAGGTGCTCTTTTGATAGTTATTATATTGACATATTTATTAGCCACTCTGAGATGGTTAATAATGGGTCTGTTGGAATAGTTAAACCCAATTTGTGTTTAATTAGCTCGATTATTATTGTTCTTGGGACCTGATGTTGAGGCATTATTTGAACCATGGTCCTATAGTGGGCTTTTGTGGATAGTGTGATATGAGTTTGATGTCAACTGTGGTCCACCTAGCTAAATGGTATGATTGTCAATGAGGTCCAGTACAAGATTTCTCAATTTTTGACAAGAGGAAGTTTTATGTCCTTTTGCACAGCTGTAATTACAAAATACATTGTCATCCCACCAAGATGGTTTAAATTTTCCTGGGTCATAAGGCTTGGGGTCCTCTAATGTAATGAAACCATTTTGAAGGAGCTTTTTAAGGATGTCTTCAATGTGTTCGCCCAAGGCGGTGTATGTATGACTCTTGGGGAATTGTCTAGGTTGACGAGGCTTCCTCTGATTTTGATTGTTTTGATTGTTTTGGCTATTTTGAATGGAATTTTCAATAGGTTTCGGTGTGATCAATGGTGTGTTTTGTGTTTGAACTCCTTTAAGAGTAGAACATGACCTATCATGTTTATGGCTTTGGCATCAACAATGCCATCATTGGTGACATGTTTATTTTTGACCCAATATTTATTTTTGTCTTAAGGTGGGTTTGTGTTCATGTTCATAGGTCCATATTTTAGTTCTCCTTTAGCAATAAGGGCCTTCTCAAGTTGGAAACCTTTTTTTGACTAAGTTTGTGAAGGTTGTGCAATAGTGAACTTGAAAGCCATATTTCAATGGGCCTAGGAGTGTTTGGAAAAACATGTCAACTTTTCCTTTTTTCAGGTATGTTAATATGGCAATGACTTGCTAGACCTCTCCATCTTTGAAAGAATGGGATACAAGTATCACCAATGTCTTCTTTTGTAAGTGTGGATAAATTGGTGATGGAGATGTCGATATCAATGTTGTATGTGTAATTTTCCACAAATTTGTTTGCAAGTTGGTCCCATAATTTTATTCCCCTTTGTAAAGTGGAAAACCACTCAAGTGCGAGACCTGCAAGACTTTGAGGGAAGATTTTCATCAAGTACGTATGTTCATAGGAAATGTCCACACAATTGGTTGTGAATTCTCAAATGTGTTCAAGTGGGTTTGTCTTGCCTTTGTACTTAGTGAAGTTTGGTGCCACATACCTAGGAGGGAATGGTGGCATGTATAGACTTGTGTTGAGATGGTATGGACATAGGTCATATGATGTGTGTGGATTTTTTTGGACATTTGCATGATCTCTATTTGTTTTTGTAAGTTTGCCACTTGAGCTATCAAAGCATCAATTATGAGATTGTTCTTTGTATCACATGGGAGTGATGGGTATCCTATGGGTTCCCGTTTTTTGGGATGAAGTGTACTGATTTTGTTGTAGAATATGTTGTTGTGAGATGTATGATGTGTTTTTATTTGAATGTTGTTGGTATTGCAAGTTTTGATTAGGGATGTGTGATCCAACCATATTAGTCGATATTTACGGGATGTGTTGACCTTGAGTATTTTGGTGCCCAAAGGAAGTCATATGTTGTGTCATTTGATTTCCTTGTCTAGATTGATATTATTATCAATGGGGAATGTTGGTGTTTTCCCTTGGGAAGTATTGGTATTGAATTGTGATGACGTGTTGACATCTCGTTGTGGTGCTCTAATAAAGATATGCCATTTACTTCCCCCAAGTGGATTGAATGAGGTCCCAATGAAAGCATTTGATGATGATGCACCCATGGCACTAGATGAAGCTTCAAATAAGGGTTTTGAAGAGCTTTCCCCCATTAATGAGGATCCAAAGGTAGCTCCAATTAACTGTGAGGATTTTGTTGACATTGTAGGTATTGATTGTGACATGGCTTGTGACATGGTTCTTGTCCCTCCAATGGATGTTGTATTGATTGAGTTGGAGGAATTTTTATTGAAGGTACCACTAGAGGTAGCATTGATGGTGTTGGTATTATTTTGTGTGGTGAAGGTATTGTTTCTGTTTTGTTGAGGTGTCAAGTGTGATTGGTTGTTTTGTGTTTTGTTGTTAGGAGAAGTAGGTCTTATGGTTTTAATGTCAATGCCTCTTGGTAACTTGGACCCTTGGTCTAAGAGCATAGCTAAATATCTATCAAGATTTTTCAAGAGCAATTCCTCTACAAAGGAGGTTACTTTAGTATTTTGGGTCGCGACTACTAAGTCTTCTGCAAATACTTAATCGTTTTGGTCTCTTTGTATGAATTATTCAAATGGATTGGGTGAGGAGGTTGGTATGCTCATGGAAGATGGTATGTTTATGTTGAAAAAAGGATTGATAAAAGTTGTGTCTTGATTCATGTCATTGGAAAAGTACAAGTGTTGTTGTCTTGTCCAAAATTAGCCATTTGTCTTCTTTTTCTTTGAAGCCTAGTCTCAACCATAAAAGGGTATTTTCTCAAATGAGGAAAATGGAAATGACAAATAAGTGTGAGAATGATACTAATCTATGTTTTTGTATTTTTGGAATAAGGGATGATAATGCAAAATGACAATGTTGGAGGATGATAATGACAACTAAGTATGAGATTGACACTAATCTATATTTTTTTGGATTTTTGGAGATAAAGGAATGATAATGCAAGATGACAATGTTTGTCCAAGGGAAATGATTAATGCAAGGTGGCCAGGTTGTCTAGGAGGGATGTCAAATGCCAATGTGATAATGAGGACTAGTATGACAATGCAAAGTTGACAATGTTGACTAAGGGAAATGATTAATGCAAAGTGACAAGGTTGTATAGATGCAAAATGAGGACTATGATGAAAGGTATGACAATATTTTTTTGGATTTTTTAGGAATAAGATATGTAAAGTGAGGACTAAGATGATTAATGGTCTAAGTTATGCAAATGAAAAGACTAATGTGATTTTGATGGACTTTGGGAAAAAGGTTTACTCAACCAATCAAAGCTTGATCTATGTCTCAATTTGGGTCATCAAAGGACTTATTTGGAGGACCAAATGACAAGGACAAAATGACAAGTGAGGTTTCCTAACTAGACTTTTGAGTTGGAAAGTCTCACAAAATGGAAAATGACAAAGGAATTATGATGACCAAGTCCAATGATAACCTACTTTTAAAGACAATGGTTTTCCAAATTATGGTGGGTTTTCCTAATCCAAAATCTACAAAAGTGAAGGCCTAATAACTGGTTTTATGCTAGAAATGATGATTGTGAAGCTTATGGAATGCAACTAAAATTAACAAGGTTGAACCTAAGGTAAAAATGCAAGCTAATGGATGCAAATGATGAAAGATTTGAGCAATTCCTAATCTAGTTTCTAATAGAAGCTTCTGGAGAAAGATGTTTGAAGACATTTTGGACAGGTTTGAATTTAGTTTTTGGTCTATGACAAGGTGTTTGTTTTTGTCAGGCAAAGGCATCATTTCAGGTCACAGATGCGTCACAGTTTTGTAGATACTGCTCAGTTTCAAGGAATGTGGTTCTACAAGCAAAAAATGTGACTTAGTAAAGTGATTATGGATTTCTACAAAGAAAATGTAGTTTGGGATAGATGAATGTGGTGTTCTGCAAAGCAAATGTGGTTTATTAGAGAAAATGCAACACATAAAGTATCAAATGTGGTGTAGCAGAGCAAATGCATTGCGGAAAATGTAGTGTAGAATGCAAAAAGTCTATTTTGTTTGCAATTTTTCTCAAATATTTGAATTGTTTGAGGTTGACTGTTTGTTTCCAGATCTGTAAGTGATGTTTTTTTTGTTTAATTTATAAAAAACACTTGGAAAACACAAAATTGTAAGTGTGTAAACAAGCACAAAGAAGACAAGTACAATCCTAAGTTAGGCCAAGACAATATTCACTAGATTCCATGTGGGTTTCCCTAGCCACATGTTCTTAGTGTGTGAATCCAGAAGCTTGGCCGCACGAGCTCCCCCTTACAGTGCACTCACTTCTTAGGCCAACCAAGCTTCCAGCCCCCATAAAACTCCCATGGTAGGCTAATCACCTCTACTAAAAATTGTGAAGATGTGGATGCCTTCACAATGACCATTGTTGCACTCACAAATAGATGGGATTTTGGCTACTACACAAAAGCTTTTAGTTCGGGACCCCCATTTGAGTGGTCATACGTGGGGCAAGGATTAAGCTCTATTATGGAGGAACTCCAACTTGAAGAGGTTATGCTCAATAGGGTTTTGGGGAGTTCACCTTGTCTATATGACACATCCTCACTCGTAATACTAGGCTTTTTGTTAGGATTCACATTTATATACTGGTCGGGGGTAGCTCGGCCAAAGAGCTCCATTGCCGGTCTAAGTCACCTTGGGGTGAGTAATTTTTCCCACCAAGGAAGGCCCCAATTCTAGAGTCAATAGCCATTTCTCTTATACCCAAGATCACACAAGCGCAGAAGGGGGGAGGATACTTTGATTATTGAATCAAAGGGTTACACAAAAATAGGTGGATCTAGTTTTCTAATCACCTAGTTTGCACAAGGTGAGAGCATAATCACCTACCACCTTCAAGCATAATCAAACAAAATAAATTAACCCCATAATTAAAAGTAAGTGAGACAAGTAGAGGTTATTTTTAAAGCACTAGATGAAGTGTTTTCTACTCTAAAACAAACACAAAGGGTTTCAAAATAATGGCCTTGGACATTCAAACCTGCAAAACCACTAGTTAGTAGTCTTAGAATATGTCTTGGACCCATGAAATATCAAAGCCACATACTGCTACCATAGATTTGTAACCAAATAAACCTAGGCTATTTAACATAAAATAAAAATAATATGAAAATAATGGAAAATCTGTAGAAAACCTGAAAGCAAATTCTTACTAGGGGATTGTGTTACTCTATAGAGAAAATGTGTCACGGTCTACAAGTTGGAATTTGTTACTGCAAATCAAATGTGTCACTCTACAAGTCATATGCATCGAAATAGATTGTATGCATCATTTTAAGCAGTAAATGCGTAGCAGAATCTCAAATGTGTCATTCTACAAGAAAAATGTGTTGCGACCATAATTGTACCTACAAAACAAAAAATGTTGTATGAAAAAAAAGTGTACGATTTCTGCATTAGGTTCACCATTGTAAATAGGGAAAAATTAGATTTAGTGTTAAAAATAAAAAACTATCTAAAACCTATCAAGCACCATGAAGCACAAACTAGAATGAAAATGCAAATAAACAAAGGAAATGCAAACCAATTCTCAAACTAGACTTGATTGACCTCCATTATCAATCCTTCAAAATCTTGCATTCTCATGTAGGTGGAGAGTGTTGGACTCAAGGAACACTGAGAGGGGAGGGTGAATCAGTGTTCTACTAAACTTCAAATTATAAACCATATCTAAAACCATTCACATCACATAAGCAGAAATAAACATGCAACCATAAGAGAAGAACATTCATAACACCATGACATTAATATTTTTGTGTGTAAACCCTATTAGGGGAAAAACCATGGTGGAGGTTAATCCATAATTTATACCCTATTAAAAGTATAAGAAAAATGGGAATGCACTTGCATTCAGACTCACTACCTAAATCTCATTGCTCAAAAGAAAAGAAGGGTCGCTACCTTACGAAAGGTTTGAGTTACAATAAAATAGTGTATTGAAAAAGATAGCTTCTTCAAAGCCTAGTTACAGTTCCATTTAAGCTCATTGAACATATTTTGACTTCCTATTAGATTCACAATTTCTTCTCCTCTTCTGCTTTGCTCTTCTCTGCTCTACTCTACTCTGATTCAAAAATACCTCTTCTACATAGGCAGTTGCGCACAAAACACACAAGCCACTTTTTCATACACCATAATTTTTCTCACATTCACACTTCAAATGATTGCATATATATATCTACTACTTAGAGATTTCATCCACATGTTGGCTTAAAAAAAATATAGAAATATTTTCCAACGGTCAGCTCAAGCACACACAATATTTGATGTGTATCTCCCAAAAGTCAACTAAGACTTAGCTAGGATCCAAAACACAATATTTGAACATAGAGACACCAAAAATAATTGTACCTTATACACCTGCAACATGATACACACATGAAGTTGGCCTTAATGAACAAATAAATAAAAAATAATTATGTCAGATCTCTTAACTCAAACAAAGAACAATGCAAAATCACTAATGTTAGTAAACATGATGGTAGGGGTACCAAAACATCTTCTCCAAGATCCACAATACAAAATAATCATCCGCTAAGGCATATAGACCAATAATCTGACCAAATACCCTATTCTTTATTTGTTATTCTGGTAAAGCATTGTTCTTCATTCTTTTTTCTAGGATGATCAAATCTAGATCTGTGGACCCTATAGATGACTTGGGTTGCCATCAATGAAAACACTAGAATTCATATACAATATCCTCAAGCCACATGCCAATAGAGAAGAGCCATGGAGGTCAATCACGTCTAGTTTGAGAATCAGTTTGCATTTACTTTGTTTATTTGCATTTTCATTCTTGTTTGTGCTTCATGGTGCTTGATAGGGTTTAGATAGTTTGTTATTTTTAACACTAAATCTAATTTTTCCCTATTTACCAATGTCAACACTATTAGCATTAATGTATTTAAGGTTGAATATGTTGAGGATATTGAGAAAATTGTTATAAAAGATGTTGCAGGTTGTCAGTGGTTTAGTGAAGTTCTTGTTGCTAGATAGCTCAATATGTTGATGATCAAAGGTTGTGGAATAAAGGGTTTATTGTTGAGGATATCTAGTTTATCCACTCAAAATTTTAGAGATCTGCAGGAAGATTTGATTGAGTTATGAATAGTTGTGTTTTGACAACTTTTTTGTTGCTTCAATCAATGTTCCTAATTGGTGTTGATGTGATTCTAGTAAGTTTAGTTGTTGTAGATGCTTCTCTGATGTTTAATGATGCTCGTGGATGTTTCTAGATCATTCTCTATCTTTGTTGCATGTCCACATTGATCATCATGCTCATGGTTAGTGATTTTCTCTTGTGTGTTCATGTTTTTCACGTTCTTGGCTAACATGGAAATTATAGCATGTTGTGGATCTTCGAGGAATTATTTTTGGAGGTGTTGCATACTCGAGAATATTATTTTGGGTCTTCATTATGTTGTGGCTGACTATGCCTTATTTTCATTGAAAATTTATTTATTGATTTGGGCTAAAAGTGTGTATATATTTTATATTTTCATATTTTGTTTTGGCTGACATGTAGTTGATGTAATTCCATGTTGGAGATATATAAGAGTGATTGTTTGAGTGATGAAAAGTGTGCAAGTGTGTCTACTGAAAGAAGATGTAGGAATAATTTTCTGATCATTTGAATGCATAGGAGAGTGTGAAGAAGATTGAGCCAAGTGTGAAGAAGAGTTTTTGTGCTTAACCAAAATTGTAATCAGGCATTGGAAGATGCTATTTTCTTAGTTCAAAACCCTATGAATCTAATCTGAATTTTTTGGAAGACAATGTTTCTTCTTTAGGTAGTAAGCCTCTTGTATTTGAGAAGTGAGCTCTAGGCAGTGTGTGTGAATGCATGTGCATTTCCCATTTATTTTTCTTTATATTTATGACAGGGTATAATCTTGTGGATTAACCTCCACCATGGTTTTTCCCCTAATAGGGTTTCCACAAAAAAAAATCTTGGTGTTAGGTGTGTTTCTGATGTGTTGATGGTTTATGCTTAATGTTCATTTATCCGATCTAAGAATACATTGAATAATTTTAATAAAATTGAAATTTCTATGTCAAATGATTCACCCCCCCTCTCAGTTGTTTTCCCTTGTGTTGCCAACAATTGGTATTAGAGCAGGTTCCTTAGAAGAAGTTTAACAGCTTGAGGTGATTTGAGATGACAACTTATAAGAAGGATAGCTCAAGATTTGATGGAAAAAATTATTCTCTATGGAAGACTCAAATGGAGTGTCATCTAAGGTGCATTGGTGAACTCTTTTGGAAGATTAGAAAGAATAGGTATGTTGTTCCACATAATGGCCCTTCTACTCCCGATGAGATCAAAGAAGATGAATACAATATCAGGGCTAAGGAAGCATTGTTGAGTTCTTTGATGGATTCTGAGATGACAAATGTAATGAAGCTACATACTACATATGAGATCTGAACAAAGTTGGAAACTTTGTATGAAGGTGATACACATGTGAAGATTTCTAAGCTAAAAATTCTGAAAGGAGAATATTAGACCTTGAAAATGGGAAAAGATGAGAACATTACTTCTTTCATGCAGAGAGTAAATGAGATTGTGATGAGTATCAGATGTTCTGGTGGAACCTTGGAAGAATCAAAGATTGTTGCTAAGGTGCTCAGAACCATACCTGCTGCATACAAAGCCAAAGCAGCTACTATTGAAGAGATCTAAACTGTAACAAATGCAACAAGAGACATGTTGATTGGTGAGCTTGTTGCTTTTGAGTTGAGTGAGTTTGGTGAATCTATTCCTAAGATAGAATTTGCATTTAAGGCTATTGTATCTGGAAGAGACTAGAAGAGATATGATTTAGGAGAAAGTTCTAGAAAGGTATTCAAGTATGAGCAAGAGATGAAAGAGATTGAAGATGAAGAGAGAAAGCTGGAAGAGCTTGAAGCACTTATTATAAAGAAAGAAGCCAGAGGAGAAGGTAAGTATAAAGGGAAATTTCCTATTAAATGTTTTTCTTACAATAAGATAGGTCAATTTGCTTTAAGCTGTCTGAAAAGAGTTCCTAAGTCTAGACCTAACAAGCCTAGATTTCAAAAGAAATTTTATTATGCTAAAGAAGGTGTGACAGATGAAGAATCTAATAAAGGGAATGCAAGTGAGGATGAATGGGTATTTATTTCTATCAAGGAAAATGGTCTGATATTACTGATTCTGCTAGTGATAAGAATGTAGAGAAAGCTCTTGTAGCCAAAATTGAAGAAAAAGATGAGTGGGTGATAGATAGCAGATGATCTCATCATATGACTGGTGACAAAATAAAATTTGTGAGTCTAGAAAAGTATGACGGTGGTGTCGTAAGATTTGGAGATAACAACACTGGTATAATCCATGGAAGAGGATCTATTTCTCTTGGTGGTAAGCATAATACTGATGATGTCCTTTATGTGGAAGGTTTGAAGCATAATATTTTAAGTGTTGGTTAGATGGTGGATAAGGGATATAATCTTTAGTTCAAGGATGGAAAGTTTAGAATACTGGGAAGTTCAGGAAATGTGATTGCATCAGGTACAAAAATAAGAGGTAATATCTTTCACCTGAGTGTTGCTAGTAAAAGTTGTTTGATTGCTCAAGTTGATGAAATTTGGTTATGGTATAGGAGGTTGTGTCATGTAAACTTTGATAATATTATCAAGATAATCTCTACTCAGCTAGTGAGAGATCTTCCTAAGTTAGTGAAGCCTACTAATGCTATATGCAAAGAATTTAAATTAGGAAAGAAAACTAGAGTTTCATTCCAAAGTAAACAAAATCATTCAAATGAAGTGTTGAAGCTTGTCCATACTAATTTTTGTGGTCCCTCTAGAGTCAAAATATTACAAGGTGACAAGTATTTTATGTTGCTTATTGATGATTACTATAGAATGATATGGGTTTCTTTGTTAAGAGAAAAATGTAAAGCATTGGAGAAATTCAAGAGTTTCAAAGCTATGGATGAGACAAAGATAGGTTTGAAGATTAAATTTTTGACATCGGATAGAGGTGGTGAGTTCACTTCTTGGGAGTATAATTCTTTCTATGAAGAGCATGGGATTAAGAGACAATTATCTACACTGTAGACCCCTCAACAAAATGCAGTTGTGGAGAGAAAGAATAAGAAAATTCTAGACACTGCTAGAACTATGATGTTGGAAGGAAACATGCCTCATATCTATAGGAGAGGAGCTATGAGTATTGTTGTCTACACACTCAACTGGATAAATGTCAAGGGTGATTCTAGTAAGACTCCTTTTAAGCTATGGTTTGGTCATAAGCCTACTGTTAGATATTTCAAGATCTTTGGAAGTAAATGTTATATCAAAAGAGATGAAGATATAGGAAAGTTTGATGCTAGAAGAGATGAAGGAATATTTCTAGGTTATTCTAGTAAGAGTAAGGCCTTCTTGTGTTACAATAGGAGATTGAGAAAAATGGTTGAAAGTGATAATGTTAGGGTTGATAAAGATACAGTCAAATCATCCAGAACCCGTGGATATGATTCAGATGACCAACATGATAGATAAAGGAAAGAAAGTTCAGACACAGAATCAAGTTTAGATCATTCTGGTGAATCAAGAAAGTCAAGAGGGAGAAACTAGTGGAAGTGAAAAAGAGAGATCATAAGAACTTGAAGTTCAAGAAAATCCTAAGGTTCCAAGGTATGTAAAGCTAAACCATTCTGAAGATCAAACTATAGGAGATAAGAACAAAGGTGTGTGGAGTAGAAGAAGAATTACAGAAGAGTACTATTTGATTTCAAAGATTAAGCCTAATGATGTTAATGAAGCATGTAAAGATGAACATTGGGTTGAAGAAATGAAAGAAGAACTACAACAGATTGAGAATAATGATACATGGATTCTTGTTTCCAGACCTAAAGACAAAAATGTAGTTGGAACTAAATGGGTCTTTTGGAATAAGCTGAATGAACAAGGTGAAGTGGCTAGAAACAAAGCAAGACTGGTGTGTAAGGGATATTCACAAATGGAAGGTATTGAATTTGAAGAAAATTTTTCCCCTATTGCTAGAATTGAAGTTGTGAGATTATTTCTTGCTTAAGTTGCTTACAAAAACTACAAGGTTTATCAAATGGATGTCAAGTCAACATTTCTAAATGGTGAATTAGAAGAAGTATATATTAAGCAACCTGATGGATTTCAGTTGACTGATCAAGGAGATATGGTTTTCTGATTGAAGAAAGAATTATATGGACTCAAGCAAGCCCCTAGAGCTTGGTATGCTATATTGGATAAGTACTTGTTGAAGCTTGGATTTAACAAAAGTACTACTAATTGTAATTTGTATTTCAAGATTGATCATGATAAAGAGTTAATTGTTGAAGTATTTATTGATGATATCATTTTTGGAGGAGATGATGGTTTGTGTATGAAGTTTTTTGATGAGATGAAGAGTGAATTTGAAATGTCTATGATTGGCGAAATGAAATTATTTTTGGGATTGCAAGTTACTCAGCTAGATAGTGGGATCTTTATATCTCAGTCTAAGTATGTGAAGGAGTTGTTGAAAAAGTCTGGTATGGAAGATTCAAAGACAGTTGGTACACCCATGGTGACAGGATGCAAGTTGAGACAAAATAATGATTCTCCTAAGGAAAATTAGACTAGATACAGATCTATGATTGGAGGATTGCTCTACTTGATTCAAACTGGACCTGACATCATGAATGTTGTATGTATAGTTGCTAGATTCCAAGCTGACCCGAAGGAATCTCATGTGACAACTATGAAGAGAATTTTTAGATACTTGAAGGGAACAATTGATTTTGGCCTATGGTATCCTAAGGATGATGATCTTACCTTGAGTTCCTTTACTGATGCTAATTGGGTAGGAGATATGGATGATATAAGAATTACTAGTGGTGGTGCATTCTTCTTGGGGAAGAAGTTGGTGTCTTGGTTAAGTAAGAAGCAAAATTTTATTTCCTTGTCTACTGTAGAGGTAGAATGCATTGTTGCTACTAATAATTATACTCAAGTGCTATGGATGAAGTAGATGCTGAAGGATATTAGATTTGTGTATGATGAACCTATTACCATATTATGTGACAATTCAAGTGCAATTAACATTTCTAATAATTTGGTGTTGCTTTCTAAGACCAAGCATACATCTATCAAGTTTCATTTCTTGAGAGAAGGTGAATGAAAATGAAGTCAAACTGGAGTATGTGCCTACTAATGAGTAGATTGTAGACATCTTTACCAAGTCATTTCCTAAGGATACTTTTGAGTATCTTAGAGGGATGCTAGAGGTGATTACCCATCCTAATCAAAACTAAAGTGCATTGACTTGCATTAGTTTGTGTACTTCATAGTCATAATATTATGATCCAGATTGATATTGTGGTGGTTGTTACTCAAGGGGAGTAGTCAGGTGAGTCAGGTATGTGGTTTAGAGCTTGTGTGGAAAAAGATAAATCTTTGTCATTGATGTCAAAGGGGGAGAATATTGATGTGAAAAACCTTATGAGGAGAAGAGTCCTGTGAAAGAGTTGAGTCAGAATCTAAGGGGGAGTAAGTGTTGCGTTGATGGTGTTTTTCACATCATGTGTTGCCATCAATTCCAAATGGTGTTGGATATTGCTAATATGTGGTTTTCATTGATGCCAACACTCTTAGCATTGATGTATTTAAGGCTCAATATGTCGAGGATATTGAGAAAATTGTTATAAAAGAAGTTGTAGGTTGTCATTGGTTTAGTGAAGTTCATGTTGTTAGATAGCTCAGTATGTTGATGATAAAAGGTTGTGGACTAAAAGGTTTATTGTTGAGTATATCTAGTTTATCCACCAAAAGTTTTAGAGATCCGCATGAAGATATGATCGAGTTATGAACAATTGTGTTCTGACAGCTTTTGTATTGCTTTAGTCAATGCTCCTGATTGGAGTTGATGTAATTCTAGTAAGTTTAGTTGTTAAAAATGTTTCTTTGATGTTTCATGATGCTCATGGATGTTTCTAGATCATGCTCTATCATTGTTGCATGTCTGCATTGATCGTCGTGTGTGTGGTTGGTGATTTTCTCTTGCGTGTTTGTCTTTTTCATGTTCTTGGCTGACATGGGAATTGTTGCGTGTTATGGATCTTTGAGGAATAATTTTTGGAGGTGTTGTGTACTTGAGAATACTATTTTGGGTCTTCATTATGTTGTGGCCGACTATGCCTTGTTTGCGTTGAAAATTTATTTGTTGATTTGGGCCGATAGTGTGTATATGTTTAATATTTTCATTTTTTTTTTGGTTGACATGTAGTTAATGTAATTTCATGTTATGGATATATAAGAGCCATTTTTTGAGTGATGAAAAGTGTGCAAGTGTGTGTGCCAAAAGGATATGTGCTAATAATGTTCTAATCATTCAAATGTAGAGTAAAGTGTGAAGAAGATTGAGGGAACTATGAAGAAGAGTTTATGTGCTTAACCAGAATTGTAATTAGGCATTAACAAATGCTATTTTCTTAGTTCAAAACCTTGTAGATCTAATCTAAATTTTTTGTAAGACAATGTATCTTCTTTGGGTAGTAAGCCTCTTGTATTTGAGTAGTGAGCTCTAGGCAATGCGCCTAAATGCATGTGTGTTCCCCATTTATTTTTCTTTTATACTTTTAATAGGGTATAATCTTGTGGATTAACCTCCATCATGGTTTTTCCCCTAATAGGGTTTCCACAAAAAAAAATCTTGGTGCTATGTGTGTTTCTGATGTGTTGATGGTTTATGCTTGATGTTCATTTATCATATCCAAGAATAAGTTGAATAATTTTAATAAGTTTGAAATTTTTGTGACAACTGATTCACCCCCCTCTCAGTTGTCTACCCTTGTGTTTCCAACAAATCATTGTTTGTTTGTGGTCCTTGTACGAATATCTTCTTGTTATCAATTAGATCTTGGATCAAATTTTTCAATTTCCAGCAATCATTTGTTTTATGGCCTTTGTTTTTATGATAGTCACGGTAATGTTTGTCATTCCACCAAAATGGTTTGACTTATCGATCCCAATTACATGGCTCTTGTAATGTTACAAGTTTGGAATCAATAATTTCCTTTAATGTCTCAATTCCAATGATTGTCCCAAAGGCGTGAATTTCCTCTGATTTGAGGGATTTTGAAATGGTAGTGATTTAATTCCAACATTGTTTGAATTGCTATTTTGATTTGCATTTGGATTGTTTCTTTTATTTGTCTTAGTGGAAATTGCTATTAAATTGAATATTGGTTTCGTGCTTTGCGTTTTAGCCATAACATCATTGTTTCCAACATTTCTAAAAAACTTGGGTTTATCGTTGTTGTTGTTGTGATTTGAGGAATTTGAATTGTTTGACCCTTCATTGTATGTTTTTAGGACTCCTCTCTTGACCAAAGCTTCTTCTATCTTGAGACCATTTTCGATCATTTTCTCGTGTTGGTGGATATTGTAGTTCAAGTCTATATCTCATTTCATCATTTAATATATCAATGAATAGTTACATCTTTTTCTTTTCAAGTATGGAATGAGGATATATTGAAAAAACCTTCTCCATCTTTGCAAAAATGAGAGAAATGTTTCACCTTTCTTTTGTTTGGTATTGCAAAGATCCTTCATTGTGATATAATGTTGTATATTATAGGATTATTGAGTTATAAATTTGTTAACTAGATCTTCAAATGATCTAATTCCTAGAGTTAATTTGTAGAACCACTCCATGCATTGTCCACCTAAGCTTCATGGAAATAGCCTCATCAAGTATGTCTCTTCATGAGCACATCTAAGCTCATAGCTCAAAATTCCCTTACATGGTCAAGATGATCAATTTTTCCATTGTATTTATCATACTTGGGGAATGTGTTTTGGAAATGGAATCATGTTCACTTTTTGGGGAAAAGGATATGGACAAATATCTTGCAACAAGTATCTCTTATATCTCATTTCATCATTTAAATTATCAATGAATAGTTACATCTTTTTCTTTTCAAGTATGGAATGAGGATATATTGCAAAAAACCTTCTCCATCTTTGCAAAAATGAGAGAAATGTTTCACCTTTCTTTTGTTTGGTATTGCAAAGATCCTTCATTGTGATATAATGTTGTATATTATAGGATTATTGAGTTATAAATTTGTTAACTAGATCTTCAAATGATCTAATTCCTAGAGTTAATTTGTAGAACCACTCCATGCATTGTCCACCTAAGCTTCATGGAAATAGCCTCATCAAGTATGTCTCTTCATGAGCACGCTCTAAGCTCATAGCTCAAAATTACCTTACATGGTCAAGATGATCAATTTTTCCATTGTATTTATCATACTTGGGGAATTCATAGTGTTTTGGAAATGGAATCATGTTCACTTTTTGGGAAAAAGGATATGGACAAATATCTTGCAACAAGTATCTCTTAGTAGTTCCTATTTTCATATCTTGGAATTGCTATTGTAAGGTTTGTAGTTGTGTTAATGCAACCATTTCATCTGTATTTTGTGGTGCATTTTGTGTTTTAGTTTTAGCTCTTGTGGGTGTTTCCTTCAGTCTATTAACATCAAAGTCCTTTGGAACTTTGACACCTAGATCAACTAGCATCAAAAGATACACTTAAGATATTTTCTCCATCTCTCTCCATAATTTTCTCCATAAATTTATGGAACTTGGGGTCTTGATGCATATTTTGTAGATCCTCTTAAGATATTTCATCATTTTCATTTTGGTTGGATCTAGTGAATGCATTTTCTTCAATCTCAGACATGGTGCTTTGGAATTTTGCTTCCTTGTTCTCTTTTAGTGAACCTTGTCAAAACTGGCATACACATGTTATAATTGTCCACTAAACTTTGATCTTAGTTTGAAATAGTTTCAAGGTATTAACTTAAGTCTATTCTATTGATTAGACTTCAGGTTTAGGATGATTGATCCTGAAACTAAATTAATAATCAAATGTGTTTGATTTGGACACTTTTAGGATAATAGATATTAGTTTAATTTTGAATAATTTCACTTGTGAGATTTAGTTTTCAAAATTTTGAGACTCTGTTTTGATTCAGGAAATGTTTCTATGATAAAAGTCTAAATTTTGATGTTAAATGTCTGATACTTGATAAATTATGCTCTCTGGATTTTATTTTTGTGGATGTGCTATTACTTAAATGCTAAAATAATTGACAAATGTACTAAAAGGTTGTTTTGATGCACTATTAAATAGGTTGGATGTGCTATGTTGTTCCATCTATGCACTAGAAAATGAGTTCAATGCGCTAGACTGTTCCTCCTATGCGCTATATTGTTCCTCCAATATGATATACTATTTAGATGTTTTTATGCACATGTCCTTAGTTTGATTGTTTTGTTTTTAATCAATGAATTGGTTATCTCCAAGGAATTTTTTTGTGATTAATGATTTTCTATCTAATTTTTTTGCTTGGGAATTATGGAGATTGATTTCTTTTATAGGATGATTCTTTTGAAAATGATTTACACACACAACAACAAGATTGTAAAAAGTTTTTTCAATTCTACACCTTTAAACATTTAGTGTGTGTTCTAGAATTGGGCTTGATTCTTTCAATTTCCACTAGTATAGCACAATAGAAGACAATTAAAGCACTTGTCTAATCTTAAAAGGTCACTAAAAATACCACAACCCACATCTTAAAACTATGTTAGCTCACACAACCGTGTCACACCCTAGAGGGTGCCCATGTTTATGCTTTTCCCGAGCCTTAACCAAAGTTGAATCCTTCACTTTTGGTTAGGGTCTCTGATAGTTATATGTTGAGTGTCTTGGGGGAAAATTCTTCCCTCCCCTTGCACTGTGGTATAGAAAGTGTTTGGAAACTAACACAGTTGGATTATAATTGAAGGTTCATAGAAAGGATTTCTGTTTGGAGTGCAATAGATAAACTCCCTTACGAGATCTCCCAACCTTTAGAACAAAGGATTTGGGGATGGTTATCTTGAACACTTCCATCAAATTGTGGACTTTACCTGAATTCACTTTTGATTAATATAGTGGGTTCAAAAACTTGGATTTGGTTGTTCCCACTTAGGTCATTCCTATAGGGTGAATACTTTTTCCCACTACAACAGGCCTTCTAAAGGTTTTAAAAAAGCATGAAAAGTGAGTCTAGCATTCTGATCACCTAGTGAAAGGGAGAGCATAGGCCTATCACTTCAACCACAATAAACAAGGGGTTTGAATTATCCTTTTACTTAAGCTAGATGCTTATCTTAAATAAAAGAAAGCAATAATAAATTCAAAACCCTGCACAAAACATTAGTAATTTGTAGTATTTGTCTTTTACTAGCATAAATGTTTCAAACAACTATCTTTTCCAAGCGTACTTCATATTTGCAGCACAAAAAATAGAGATCAATATTCAAAATTTGAATTTTCTGTAAAAATAGTCAAATGAGCTAAAACTTTAAGCATATGTGCTAAACCTTCAATGCGCTAAAAGAACTAATAGATGGGCTAAAGTAATAAAATAATGCATCAAAACAATTATTATATGTGCTATAAAAACCCCTTGGTGCATTACAATATCAATTGTATGAGTTGAAATATTCTTCAGATGCACCGTAACAGTATTTAGATGTGCTATATTGTTTCGTTGATGTATTGTAATAGTATTTCTATGTGCTAAAAGATTTGTTGTATGCATCGAAATAGTATTTGTATGCGCTCGTCAGATGCGCTAGAATATTTGTCAAATGTGTTGTAAAAAATCTTGATCATGCTAAAATAAAATCACGTTAAAGCTTGTAAATGCACTCTTCCAGAAAATGTTAAAAATTGGGGTTTTGCCCCATGGTGGGTGCCAAAATGTAAGTGTGAATAAAAATGTGAGTAATCAAGTAAGAAACACACTCCAATGCAACATTATTAGAGAATTCAAATGATAAATTGATCTATTTAAAACATAATATAATCTCTAAAAGCGTTTCATTGCTCTCTATCTCGAAGGATTTAATGAATCAAAGTGGCTCTTAGATTTTTTGTACTATGATTATTAAAGTGACAACCTGGTGAATGAGAATAATAAACTATATGATTGCTAAATGTTGTGGTAACGATTGAAAGCTATGATTCTAATGATATGAAAATGAAAGCTATATGATGTGATATGATAATGAAAGCTATTGTAAATTAAAATGAAACTAATATGGAAGACATGATTGTAATCTAAAATGATTGCTATATGATTCTAAAATGCTATTTCTCAAATTATTGAATGCTAAATTGCTCAAATGCTTCTAATATGATTTTTATAGAGTTTTTTTGCTCAAAAGTGGGATCCTTTTCCTATAGCAAGAGGTTGCTTTTATAGATTTCCAAAGGAAAATTGTGATGTGCCAGCAAGCAAAGGTTGAGATTCAATCTAGCTAAATTAATGGTAGAAGATGAAGAAGTTGGAGAAAATGAGGGAAAGGATAAAAAATTCCTCCAAATGACCAAGAACAAAAAGAGGAAGAAGAGAGCCAAGTATCTTAGGAATGTTCCAAATTTGTTTGGAAGGATATAGCACAATTAAATTAAATTGAAACTTTCAATTTTATTTGAGCCAAAAGCTGTAGACATGTGCTCAATTGAATTTGAAATTATTCAATTTTAGAGGAATGAAAATTATTAAATAAATCAACATTGTGAAATTGCTTATTTAATTAAGGGGCTATGATAATTAAATAAAACTATGTGATTGTTTATTTAATTAAGAGGGAATAATTAATTAGATAATTAAATAAAACAAATATGTGAGATTGTTTATTTAATTAAGATGAAAGAATTAGATAATTAAATAAAAAAATGTGAAATTGCTTACTTAATTAAGATGAAAGAATTATTAGAAGAATGTGATTAAAATAGAAGAATTAGAATAATGAACTATATAAATAAATATTTCTTATTTATTTATAGCTAGATGAATTAAATGTTAATTAATCAAATAATTGTATTTAATTAATTAGATTTATCCAGACAATTTTTCGGTGTATACATTCTACACTACAATAAATATTTATATAACTAATTTATTTACCTACATAGAAAATCATTAGAATATGTGTCACCTATACTCATGTGCCTTTTTATTAAATGTACGTATTCAAAAAATAATACTTTTCATAGTTAGGTTAGCTAGAATGATACTTGTTGTCACCTAGAAATGCACCCTACGCATAGTGATGGAGACTGAGCTTTCTAGTGAAACATGGGATCATTTCAAGGCTGTGGGTCACCTGAAATTGAAATGAACCTCCAGAGAAGGCTGGCTTCTTTTGGGTATCACCTAAACTTATAATCCTGCAAAGAGAAAAGGAGGAGTGCATACAAATGAAACTAAACTATGGTGATACAACGAGTTTGATGAGATCAATGGAATACCTAGAGTGCACTTGAAATTTGTATATGATCATAAGGATACACATCAAATTCTATGAGCTTTGCATTAATATGTCACAAACAGGTTTGATGCACACACTTTTTCAATAAAGGAAAGATTTTCACAGAATAGAATCTATGTGTGATTATGTAAACAAAAATTTGTGATTCATATAATGGTGCTTTTTACAAAGGAAGGCATGAAACACCAGATAAAGTTATAAAAGAATAAAATAATTCACAAGATAACTTAGCTATTAACCTGAAATGCACAACACTTTGCAAGAATAGTGACAGAAGTATGAAGTATCAACAAAGACCAAGGAAACTCTATAATTTATAGTCCAAAATCAAAGTGAGTTACAAAACATACACCAATTGAGAGAGGATTGCTAAAAATCACTAACTCTTTTGAATGCATTATCCAAACCCCCTTACAAAAAGACAAAAAATGTCTTATATATCAAAACTGTGTCGGCCACTTAGGGTTTGCAAAAAAATCAGTCCTCAGAAAAAATATATCTTTAGATCTTTTGATTCAATTTAATGTTGCACCCCTACGTGTCCTTGTTGTCCATGTCAGTGAAGGAGTTGCTTCCATGAATGGTCCTCTTCAGATCTTTTGTAGCTACCACATTCATTTCCTAGTATCGTATCTGCTTTCTAACCTCCTCATTGAGTGTTTTGAATGCTCCTAACCTCAGAATAGATACACGTTGCTTTTCATCTTATTGATCTTCCTCATCCTATTCAGACTGCCATGGCTCACTATTAGCTTTCTCTAATTGGTCGAGCATACTCCACATAGACTCGTCAGGCGGTCAAAAACTCCTCCTGTAGAATTGTATGTTGGTGAGACACTAATCGTGTCTCCTCGATGCAATTAAATCCTCCTACGACCATCAACATAACATGTGACAGTCAGTGAGAGTTTCTAGCAAGCCCAAAAGTCATACCGATGTCACCTCCTCCATCACTAAGACCTCACACCTCAGCAATACCTTTTACTGAGCACATACTCCCCTCCCTGATCTCTGTTCATTCCTTTCGATGAGACACTAAGCCATCGGTGAAACATCACGATGACTTAACTTTCCTTGGGCGAGGCCTCCGGTCGTCAGCGGGACATTACTTGGTCACTTGGACCTCATGGTGACAGCTTCTTATTCTTGGTGAGTGCACTTCATATTGGGGAGACCTCCTAATGGTCACCGAGACATCTCACCGGTATTCATTCCCTATAGCAAAGCCACAACCCTTTGGTGAGACTTTAGTTTGTCACCAAGACATTATACCGATCTAAATCCCTCTCGGTGAGGCCCTTTGTTGTTAGCAAGACAATCTGTCGGGTTCCTTATTCTTTGAGAAATTAGTTTACTGCCTCTTCAATTGGGGAGACATCGTTAGGTTAGTGAGACCTTACTGGGACCACCATCTCATGAAGCTATGCTACTCCGTCGGTGAGACACTTGGGTCTGCAAGACCCTATTCCAACCCCTTTATCCTTAGTCGAGCACAAAATTTTTTAGAGAGACATCACTGGTTTGGGGAAACCTCTCCTTGACTTGGAATATTACACCGAAGGCACCCATTTATTGGTAGGAACTTTCACATCAGTGAGACCTTATGGCGAAACCATCATATTACACTGACAACATTCATTTGTCAAGCCCCCTTTTGTTTTGGCGAGACCACATGCAGTCGGTGAGACCACATGTCAAAAGCATCTTGCTCTGGGGAAAGCTCATTTCAGTCGAGAAGACCCTATGATAAAACCACCATCTCTTGCCGAAGCCCCCCATCCATCTGTCGGTAAGATTTTATTGAAATCACCTCGAACGTACTCCAGTCTACTGAACTCGACGTTCCTTTTTCTAAGACATTGGCAAGTGAGGAAGACTATATAGCGAGGTCCATTAGTGAGATCAATACATGCTTCTGTCACTGAGACCACACCATGTCAGCAAGACATTACTCCGATGGCTGGAATCTACACCGGTGACAAATATTTTGGGGGGACCGCCCTCATTCGTTGAGACATTCTGGTGAAGGCACCAACCTATGCAGAGAGCACTCCATTTCGATGTGACCTCAATCCTTTGGCTAGACCTTATGGTGATATCCTCCACTCTGCCTGAGCTCACTTCATATCAGGGAGACCCCCAGACTTCAGCAAGACATTCTATAGAAGGAAAAGTCCTTCGGTGAGCTAGCTATTAATGAGACCCTCCATTAGTTGCCAAGACGTCATAGTGAGGGAAAAACCATATGCTAATGGCAGAACCCCCCCTTCGGTGAGACTCCACATGGTCACCGAGACCTCTGTCGAAAGCGAACCACCTCCCCTGGCACCACCCTATGAGCTACTGTCGGTGAGACATTCCAAGCGGAGATATGCATAAAAACTCATGGTGATCTGAATGTCTCGGCGACTGGTTATTCAACAAATGGAGCACACTGCTAGTCAGCAAGACATTACATGGGTCTTGTTGACTTTCTTCTTTGATATATTTTATGCCAAATCTGACTAAGGAATACTTTTCAATTGAGCTACTTGTGAAATGTCATCAGATGCATGACCTTTGCCCTTGTGTGAATGTTCCATTTGGCCTTCTCAAACCTTTGTCACATGATGTAACCTGCCTGATTGAGCCCATTGGTAAAAATTGAGTAGCATTTCTGGCGACCTCAGGTGGATGTTTGCCTACTAAACATAGAAACCAGTAGCCAAAACTTGTCCATTGGGCATGGATTCATTAGGAAAACCTCTGAAATAGACCCAGGGCGACTTTGTACATGACTGCAATTCACTTTGAGACTCATAGGACACAATAGGTTGCCAAAAATGACAAAAAGGAGAAAAAAAATGAAACTATTTACTGTGCTGGAACAACACTTATGGAAAACATAAAACCTAACCTAATATGTACAATAGAGGAACTCGTCAGATTTGAAAACAAGGTTTCAGGTGTATCCCATTGACTGGGATAGGAAGTAATTCTCCCTCTGTTGTGGCCAATTGATAAGCATTGTGTTCCTTAAAGTCTCTGATAATGGATGGACCTGTCCACATGTTCTCAAACTTAGTGTGATGGTCAAGCCTACTTTTCAGAACACCCTATTTGAGCACGAGGTCTCCCACCTTAAAATATTTTGTTGTAGCCCTTTTGTCAAATGTCTTCTTTGTTTAGAGCTGATGATATTCCAAAACTTTCATTGCTTTGTCCCTTGATTCTTTGAGCTCCATGAGCTTTGCATATCTCATAGACGTTGGGTCTTGTTCCTCAAACATCTTCAATTGGTGTATAATGTCAAGAGTTGGAAGCTCCATAGACAAAGGAAATATTGCCTCTTTTCCATAGAACAACAAGTATGGTGAATTACCAATAGACCTCTTAGAAGTCACTTTGTTTTCCCAACGTGCATACATTAAATTAATCTGCTAGGTCTTTTGATTATCCTCCATTGTTCTTTTGATGATCTTGATGAGATTCTTATTTGTACTTTTAGTTAAACCATTACCATGAGGGTAATAATTTGAGGATGTATTCAAATGAATGTCATGTTTAATAGCCTAATCAATTAATCTTAATCCCACAAATGCAAGAGCGTTATGAGATATGATAGAGTGAAGAACTCCAAATCTGGTGACTATATCCTCATAGAAGCTCAAAACTGAAGACTCTTTTGCTTCTTTCAAAGCTATTGCTTTTGTCCACTGTATGAAATAGTCTGTAGTAATGAGCACCCACTTGTGACTAGTACTGGAAGGTGGATTTATTGGCCTAATGAAATCAATGCCCCATCTCATGAAGGGATGCTCCACTTGAATTGGATGCAGAGGCATAACATGCATCTTTTCTTTTCCTACAAATAAAGCACATTTGATACACTTTCTTGACCAGGCATATGCATATTTGAACAAGTTGGGCTAGTTGTAACCAACTCTCATTATTTTCCATGCAATAGTTCTTGGAGAAAAGTGACCTCCTGCAGTTCCATCATGAAACTCATGAAGTACCTTCTCGATCTGATCACTGTGAATGCATCACCATTCAGATCCTTTTTAAAAAGAACATTATTTACCAGCACATATGGTATGGAATGTAGTTTGAAGTATCTTCTTTTAGCTCTGTTTAGACCTAATGGACACTCACCAGTTTGTAATAAATGGGTCATATCTTGAACCCAATTAATTGCTACCATAGGCACATCATCTTGAGCATTTTGAAACTCATTTGTATTAGAAAAAATAGCATCCTTTTGTAATTCATTTTCACTGCTTGACCCCATAGCAAGCTATTCACAGAGACCTTTACCTCTAACCAGTTTGGTAATTTTAATATATACATCATACTCCATGACCTTAGTGATCCACCCAGCTCTTTTCTCATTCATATCTTTATTCAATAAAAATTCCTTCACACTTGAGTGTGCAACAAGAATATGAATCTTATTGTTTTAGATTAAAGGCTTGAGTTTCTTTAGGCTTCTGATCACAGAGAGAACATTCTTCTCAACAAATTTATACCTCTCTTCGTAATCAACAAGTATTTGACTAAAGAAGGCTATGGGTTGTTCTAGGTTGTCACTATTTTTCTGTACCAGCATGGCAGAGATTGGACCAGTGCTGCCAAAAGCATACAAAAATAAATCTTTAGAGAAATCTAGATTTACCAATGTTGGGGCAGATGCTAAAGCCTCCTTGATTTCTTCAAAACTATGCCTTGCCTCCTTTGTCCAACTGAAAATTGTGTTCTTTTTGAGCATGGCAGTTAAAGGTTGTAGAAAATTTGCAACATCAAGAATAAATCTTCTCAAAAAGTTAATCCTCCCTAAAAAGCTTTGTAGTCCCTTCTTATGATTAGGCAACAGTAGCTCCAATATAGCTTTAACTCTTTCATAATCAATGGAAACTCCATCTTTTGATACTATATGGCCTAAAATTTTACCTTCATGAACTAAAAAAATACTTTTTGTAGGATTGAGGGATATCCCATACTCTACATTTTTCAAAAACTTGCTTAAGATGTGACAAATGTTCATCTATAATTTTTGAATACACTGTTATGTCATCTAAATAAATCAGCATAATCTTATTGATCAAACTTTGGAACGCCATGTCCATGGCCCTTTGAAACATGGCACCAACATTGGATAAACCAAAAGTCATCCTTTTGTATGCCATGGTGCCCCACTTAGTTGTGAAAGTAGTTTTGAACTGATCCTCCTCTTTAACCAACACTTGATTATAGCCCGAAATATCATCTAATAAGGAAAATCTTTCAGAACCAGCAACTACTTGTAAGATTTGTTCCATGGAGGGTAGTGTGTAGTGGTTTTTCAAAGATGATCGGTTAAGATCTCTAAAGTCTACACAAAGCCTTATTTCACCATTTTTTCCCTAACTGGCACAAGGTTAGAAACCTATGAAGTATGTTTAATAGGAAAGACGATACCCCCCTCAACTAATTTGGTTAGCTCTTTAATAATTAAGGGCTCAAGCTTAGGATTCAAGGGCCTTTGTTTCTGCCTTACTGGCTTAGCATTAGGTTCTAACTCAATTTTGTGCTGAGCAATATGGGGATCAAACCTTTTCAAATCTGAGTATTCCCAAGCAAAGACATCATGAAACTCTTGGCATAAGGCAACAAAAGATTGTTTATCTTCTTGCGAACAAATTTTTCCTATCTTAAGGAGTTTACCTTTGAAGATTTCTAGTTCTTCATAATGCTCTTTTTTGATTTGCAAGCCATCTTTACCCTTTTTAAGCTGATCATCAATACTGAAAAAATTGACTCTAGGGTAACAAGACCCTTGGGTAACTTATTTGTCTTCAACTGTATGACCTGATCATCATACTGTTGCTTAAGTTTTTCTTGATTAACCATGGAGAACTAATCTTCTTCGAGCAAAAAAGAAAGAATCTATTTATCACTGTCAAAAACCTGCCAGTGAATGTTGTTATCATGAATTGATGGCCTGACTACAACCTTTATGTACTGCTATACTTTATCTTTTCTAATGTCACCTAGAATATCAAACTGTGCCCCAATGGCTGCAAGCCTATTAGCATGCTTATTTTAGTTCCTTGGAATAGACACTAAGTTAAAGGAATCAAAAATCCCCGAGCATGTTCCACACTCTGTTTCTATAATACTTTACTGTGTCATTTTTAGCAACATTCAGGCCTCTCATTTGATGGACAGTTAATTCACTGTCCCCATAGACTTTCAAGTGGGTTATTCCTCTCTTCCTTGCCCACTCAAGACCTTGAACTAGGCCCTCATACTCAACAATGTTATTAGATCATGCAAAAGAAAAATGGAATGTAGAGTAATACCTATCACCCTGCGGAGAAATCAACATTGCACCTCCATCTGCTCCATTCTTGATTCTAGAATGGTCAAAAAACAATTCCCAAAGTTCACTTAGTGGTTGCAGCAACTGGTCTGCATCTTTATCTAGGTTTGTAATCTCTGCATTAGGCTCAAGAATGACATAGTTACCCATACCAGCATCTTGAATGAGGTCTTTAGGACTGTCCAACACATTTTCAACTACCCATTCATGTAACATCACATCAAGAATAGCTTTTGATTGAAGATCTTGAGCAACAACTAGCTCACTATCAGTCAAAGCAACACAATTTGTGTCTAGGGTAATGGGAACAACATTGATAGGACTTGGATTATATGGCTCAATGTGATCTTTAGCCAATCTTTCAGATTTAATGGTAACCTTAGTTCCATATCTTGTTCTAAACAACATATGTGACCAATCAGCTGACACATAACCATCTATCTTGCCTGTAAAGTCTCTTGATAAGTACAAGGAAAAGAAAGGTGGGAGGTCTATGACACATATGTCTTGGGGAACTACAAAATTAGGGCAAGCATGAAGGGTATGTGCAAGATCATCATAGAGAAAACTGGCCCTTAAGTGGCAAAAAATTCAAAAAAATTAGTGTTAGGCAACTTGACGTAAAAATTTGAATAAGTTATTTATATTATATCAAAAATATTTAATAGAATCTATAGAAAATTTAATTTAGTTTCTAAACTACTAGGTTTATTTAAAAACAAATAAAATCTATTTGATGAAAATTTGAAATTTCAATGTAGTAGTACTTAAATTTCAGGGAAAAAATAAGTAGGTGTCTATCTGACCACCCTAACCATAATAAAATGATAAAAAAAATTTATAATATTTTATATATAAGTAGAGGACTCATGTCTAGATGTGATGTATATTTTTTCATAATTTTTTTCCAAGTAAATAATTAATAATGATTTTTTTATTACAACTTTTAAAAAATATAAAAACTCGTATGTCTGACCATCTTAACTTGGTCAAAACTTCATGAAATTTAATTTTTCTTTTTTTAATCCTATAGTATGTGAAGCATAAAATGTAACGCATGTTTTGGATTCAAAAAATGTGATAATGTTTGAAATTTATAGATGTTTTTCAATCAGCCTATTGATTAGGACTTTAGTCGTAATTCTAATAGAAAATGAATAATAATAATTTATTAAATTCAAATTAAAACATAATTTGTATTGGTATAAATCTAAGAATCTCCTCTGAAAACCCTTTTCATTTCATCAATTTTGGGTAAAAAAAAAGTTGTCAGCCACATACCTTACAAATACCCATAATATTGCCACTTTTTGGTCCATCATGATCCTGCACATATCCTGAAGGGTAAGACTCAAATATTTAATGATGCCCAATGTATTAACTGAAGTACCATCCAATTGAGTCACTCCCTTCTCTAAATGTTGATACTTTAGTCCAAGCTTGTCAGCAATCTACTTTGGCATCACTAAGCTACTAGCTCCACCGTCTACCATATAGTTATGAACTAACTTGTCACCTATGATTACTGATACATAAAAAGGAGGTGGTTTAACTCATTTTCCTATCTCTATGTTAGGCTATTGATCATTTCCCTAAGGATTATTTGTTAACACAAGTTTAACTTGACCTATTGGGGACTTGGATTCATCAAACATCTTCAAACATGACAAGGCTAACTGTAACATATCCTTTTGACCTAGGATGGCTAATGAGTCCCACATAGACATTGTAACATTTATTTTCTTCATGTTGTCAAGGATATTATAAGGTACAGTTGGGTTTACTATAGAATGTACCTTTATGCTAGTGTAGTCAACTTGCAAGTGTGGATGCTCCTTAACTGAGAGTTGCTGATTTCTTTGCCAAGTAGGAGTCCCTTGAGATGTAGATGGTTCTACAGTTGATGCATTTCCTTTGTTAGCCGCTTGATCAAGCTCAAATGCTCTTTTCTTCACCTTGGTGTTAGTTGCAATTGGAGAATTATCTACATTCAATCCACAAAATTCTTCCCCTTTCTAGTTAAGTAAGGTAGCATCATTGATAAGCTGATCTTGGTGTTGTGGGGTTGGATCATTAAGTACATGTTATTGTGAACTTGAAGTATTTTGTACCATCGGTGCTTGATTAATGAGTCCATTTGAAGAAGTGGCTTGATTATGAGGCTGGTTACTGTAAGGAAAATTAGATGCGAAAAATAATTCTCCTAACACCAATACCTCAAGAAAGAATGAAAATACACTTTTAAAATTTATAGTTACAGTCAAGTTAAGATGCACTATGAAACAAATTACAAAAATAGAGTATTTGACAAACACACATGAACACCAGATATACTTGGGAAAACCCTTACGGGAGAAAAACCCACCACACCAAGAGAAATCACTTTGTATTATAGTAATGAAGATTACATACAACTTCTAGACTTATCTTTCTAGTGTCATTATACATCAACATTCACCATGAGCATTCTTTGAACAAAAACATCCAAGTTATAGCCTTTACATATTTTAATTCCTTTTCTGATACAGTTTGAACTCTTCAAATTTCATTGTTGATCGAACCACTATCCAACCCCCAAGCATTTGCAACTTCTAATAATATCCATGGTGTTCCATGTCTGTCGAGCTCCCTCATAGAACTGTCGCAACAAATAGACTCCCAACGGTTCCAATTTGGCTCCTTTGATTCATCAACGAGATACCACATCGAAAGGTCTTACTCGGTCAACAGAATTCACAATGTACTGGCATCTCGGTGAGACACTAACTGTGTCTCACCAATGCCACATTGACCTCATATCGATGTCTCCAAGAGACTCTATTTTCGCTAAGACATTCTATCAAGCTCCATGAGTTACACAGAGTCACCAAGCAGTCGCCTAGACCTATCGCATTCACCAAGAGATCATAGTGAATCACTCAAGTTACATCGAAGTCATTTGTCATATCGAGCTCCATAGGATAGTCGGAAAGACTCACATCTATTGTTGAGAGTTCATACCAAGACATAAAGGTTATCCTGAAGTGTTCACCCGTCGCCAAGACATTGCCCTTCGCTGAGAGAACATACTGATCTCCATATGTTATCCTAAAGACTCCAACATAAAACAATGTCGGTGAGAGATGTAGCTCTCACTAAGACTTCTCACCGAGCTCTATGACTTAACCCGAAAGCTTCATCTGTCACCAAGAGTTATACTGAACTCCAAGACTTACCTCAAAGGCTCTTCATCATCAACAAGACTCATCAAAGTCATTGAGAGTTCTTATCTAAACCACCGTGTTCCATCAATGACAATCATTCGCCAAGAGCTACGCCGTAGACTTCCAAAAAAGTATTTCTTTTGATAAGACCTTCAATGTTCACTGAGACATTTCTTCGACCACTTTGAGTTACTTCGAAGAACGCTTGGATGAATCCCCATCAGCAAGACATCCACTGTTCGCTAAGACATCTTCCCGAATCATTAGCGTTACCCCGAAGACTTCAATACATACGCTGTCAGCAAGAGTTTAACACTTCGCTGAGACTTCTTAGCGAGAACCTTCAGTTATCCCAAAGCCTGTAGTTTCCAAGAGTCTCGCCAATACATGATTGAAAAGCCTTTTGGCTAGAGGTCTCCCGAGCACTATGAGGTCATAATGAACACACTATGTTACAGTGATAGACTCCACAATGTAACCTTTCGGCAAGACAGTGGCAAGGTCACAATGACTTGTTTAGAAATAAATAAATCATACTTGCTAGTCAGCCAGACAATCAGGATGTCACACCAACTTGACTTTAATGGAGGTTTCAGCCTATAATGTTTGAGGCACTTTTTTCAATAGTTACAAGGGTAACACCACTCATAATCTACTGCTAAGTTGTTTTGGATAGGAACCAACTCCTTGATCGCACTAACATGGGCTGGAGCATAGGCCTGAAAAGGTCTTGTGTTCACATTTTATCTTGGGCCTTGATAATTGCCCTAGTAAGCTTGTCTACTACCTTAATATGCTTGTTCCTGACCTGAATTCTACTATTGATAAGGCCTACTATATGATTGTTGCTTCTCTAAACTTACAAGTTTGTTACCAAAAGACTGCAATAGACTTTTGATCTCCTGTAACTCATTTGAAGAACTTGAAACCGTATTTTCTTGCGTTATAGCAGCTGGAATAGATGGCAAATGTGCAAAAGAAGGTATCTGCAAGGGAATATTTGCATGAATCTCTGGGAATATAGGCATTGGTGGCCTGGGAGCAAGCTTACCAGCTCGTATTAAGCTATTTTTAGCTCTAATTGCTATTTCAAAGGAATCTGGTAGGGAAACACCTCCCATTGATTGTATCATAACAGCTATATCATTGTTAAGAGCCCTCAAGAAGTACAAAAATGCATACTCTAGAGGTCGCCTCACCATTGTAGGGATTCTATCCCAAGTTCTTTTAAATCTGAAGTTGAAGTCATTCATCTGCTCTTGAGGGGCTCTCTTAATTATGGTTAATTGTTCTAATAGA
The DNA here is from genome assembly GCA_007258455.2 of Sequoia sempervirens. Lineage (NCBI taxonomy): Eukaryota > Viridiplantae > Streptophyta > Pinopsida > Cupressales > Cupressaceae > Sequoia > Sequoia sempervirens. Next base: position 468,137,514 of record VDFB02193867.1, read on the forward strand.
GACAAGTTATCAGACCTGTCTTGAAATTGTTTATGCAACTTGTCTCCAAATTCACCCCAAGTTGCAATTGAACCAACTGTTAAGCCCCTATACCATTGCAAAAATCTTCCTTTTAGTAAAATAGCTAGTAATCTTACTACAACATCCTCTTGAGTTGTGTGATGGACTCTGCATAATGAAGCCACATCTCTCATATGTTCAATCAAAGTAGTTTGGTCTTCCCCTGTGAAAATTGGCAGACTCTTCAGGGCTGCCATTGGGATGTCATTGTGCTGTGTCAAATTCAAGGGGCTCCCTTCATTGAAAGAAACAAAGGGCTGATTCCTTGGAGCGGCCATTGCAGGTGGCTGAGGTGGATTTACCAGTACAACAAAATGAGATCCCACAGATGGATGAGTAGATTGAGTTCTTCTAGAATAGATAACTGTTCTTCCTCACCTTTTTGTTGCTTTGCCTTGTCTTCTTGGTGGTGACAGCTTCAAATATTCGAAAGGACCTGAGTTGCTTCTTGTCTGAACTCTTCTCATAAACGGTACAAGGTGTTGATTTTTAGATTTCTTTCTCTTTATGGAGTCACCAAGTATGCCAATTGACTTCTATAAAGTCTGGACTCACTGGTTGAATACTAAACCAATAGTTCAATCTAATTTCTGTCCCACTAGGCGTGCCAGAAACTATTGTCACCTAGAAATGCACCCTACATACAGTGATGGAGACTGAGATTTCTAGTGAAACATGGGATCATTTCAAGGCTGTGGGTCACCTAAAATTGAAATGAAACTTTGGAGAAGGCCGACTTCCTTTGGGTATCACCTAAACTTATAATCTTGCAAAGAGAAAGGGAGAAGGAGTGCATACAAATGAAACTAAACTATGGTGATACACCGAGTTTGATGAGATCAATGGAATACCTAGAGTGCACTTGAAATTTTTTTAATGATCATAAGGATACACATCAAATTCTATTAGCTACGCATTAATATGCCACAAACAAGTTTGATGCACACACTTCTTCAATAAAGGAAATATTTTCATAGAATAGAATCTATGTGAGATTATGTAAACACAACTTTGTGATTCATATAATGGTGCTTTTTACAAAGGAAGGCATGAAACACCGGATAAAGTTATAAAGGAATAAAAGAATTCATAAGATAACTTAACTATTAACTTGAAATGCACAACACTTTGCAAGAATAGTGACAGAAGTCTGAAGCATCAACAAAGGCCAAGGCAACTCTGTATTTTATATTCCAAAATCAAAGTGAGCTACAAAACATACACCAACTGAGAGAGGATTGCTAAAAATCACTAACTCTTTTGAATGCATTATCCAAACCCCCTTACAAAAAGGAAAAAATTCCTTATATATCAAAAGTGTGTCGGCCCCTTAGGGTTTGCAAAAAAATTAGTCCTAAAAAAAAATCTATCTTTAGATCTTTTGATTGAATTTAATGTTGCACCCCTACATGTCCTTGTTGTCCATGTCGATGAAGGAGTTGCTTCCATGAATGGTCCTCTTTAGATCTTTCACAGCTACTGCATTCATTTCTCGGTATCTTGTCCACTTTCTAACCTCCCCGTCAAGCACTTTGAATGCTCTTGAGCTCATAACAGATACACGTTGCTTTTCATCCTGCTGATCTTCCTCATCCTGGGTAGACTGCCATGGCTCGCTATTAGCTTTCTCTAATTGGTCAAGCATACTCCACATAGATTCCTCGGGTGGTCAAAAGCTCCTTCTGTAGAATCACATGTTCGTGAGACACTAATCATGTCTCCTCGATGTGATTAAATCCTCCTACAACCATTGACATAACATGTGACAGTCAGTTAGAGTTCCTAGCGAGCCCAAAAGTCATATCGATGTCGCCTCCTCCATCGCTAAAACCTCACACCTTGGCAAGACCTTTTACTGAGCACATACTCCCCTCCCCAATCTTCGTTCATTCCTTTCGATGAGACACTAAGTCATCAGCAAGACATAATGATGACTTAACTTTCCTTGGGTGAGGCATTCGGCTATCGGCGGGACATTACTTGGTTGTCGGGACCTCATGGCGATAGCTTCTTATTCTTGGCAAGTGCACTTCATATCGGGGATACATCCTAATGGTTGCTGGGACATCTCACCGGTCTTCATTCCCTACACTGAAGCCACAACCCTTTGGTGAGACTTCAGTTGGTTGCCAAGAATTTATGCCAATTTGAATCCCTCTCGGTGAGATGCTTTGTTGTCAGTGAGACCTCTTGCTGAGTTCCTTATTCTTTCAGCGATGATTTTACTTCCTCTTCGGTCGGGGAGACATCATTAGGTCGATGAGACCTTACCGAGACCACCATCTCATGAAGTTGTGGTACTCTGTCGGCAAGACACTTGGGTTGGAAAGACCCTATGCTGACCCCTTTATCCTTGGAAGAGCATGAAACATGTCAGAGAGACATCACTGGGTCGAGGGGATCTCTCCCCAACTTTGAATATTACATCGAAGGCACCCCTTTATCAGCAGGACCTTTCACATCACTGAGACCTTATGGCGAAACCATCGTATTACACTGACAACATTCATTTGTTGAGCCCCCTTTTGTTTTGGTGAGACCACATGTAGTCAGTGAGACCACATGTCGAAAGCATCTTGCTCTAGTGAAAGCTCATTTCAATTAGGAAGACCCTATGCCAAAACCACCATCTCTTGCCGAAGCCCCCCCATCCATCTGTCAGCAAGATTTTATAGAAGTCACCCCGAATGTACTCCACTCTACTAAACTCAATGTTCCTTTTGCTGATACATTGGTAAATTGGGAAGACTCTATAGCGAGGTCCATTTGTCATATCGATACCTGCTTCTATCGCTGAGATCACACCATCTCGGCAAGACATTACTCCGACAGCTCGAAGCTACACTGGTGACAAATATTTCAGGGAGACCTCCCTCATTCGGTGAGACAATCTGGCGAAGGCACCAACCTAATCGAAGAGCATTCCATTTCGGTGTGACCTCACTCCTTCGGCCAGACCTTATGGTGATATCCTCCACTCTGCCCAAGCTCACTTCATATCAGGGAGACCCCTGGACTTCGGCAAGAGGTTCTGCCAAAAGCAAAGTCCTTTGGCGAGCTCGCTATCAGTGAGACTCTCCATTAGTCGCCAAGATGTCATTGCAAGGGAAAAACCTTATGCCGATGGCGGAACCTCCCTGGGCGAGACTCCACATGGTCACTGAGACGTTCGTTGAAAGTGAACTGTCTCCATTGGTGCCACCCTATGAGCTACTGTCGGCTAGACATTCCAAGTGGAGATATGCATAAAAACTCATGGTGACCCGAATGTCTTGGCAACTGGTTATTCAACAAATGGAGCACACTACTAGTCAGCAAGAAATTACATGGGTCTTGCCGACTTTCTTCTCTGATAGATTTTATGCCAAATCTGACTGAGGCATACTTTTCAACTGAGCTCCTTGTGAAATTTCATTAGATGCATGACATTTTCCCTTTTGCGAATGTTCCATTTGGCCTTCTCGAACCTCTATCACATGATTTAACTTGCCTGATTGAGCCCGTTGGTAAAAATTGAGCAACAATACCTACTTTCTATTTTTTCTTAATAAAATTAATAGTAACTCATTGAAATATTCGATTTTGAACAATTTTTTTTTCAAAAAGAAATACTAGCCAATAAGATAAATTCAATCTTCTCAAAATTTTATTTTTACATATCTTTTAGATTTTTTATATAACCCATTCAAATTTTAACATGAAGTTGATTATGTCTATTTTTTAGCATTTTCATTGTTTCTTAGAGGCATCGTTTGACCCATGATGATCTTAAATTCACCCATTTTTTGGCCATAGATTCTTTCAATTTTTCCCTTATATTATTTAGTGCATTAAATTTGGTATCAAAACCTCAAGTTGCAATGTTGATATCTCTTAGAATTTTTGTATGTATATGTGATCTTGGGCTAATGTGTTTTTAACACTTGTTTCTTATTTTTAAATGAGAATTACATGTAAATCCCATCATGCCAAAACTCAAGAGTTTAATCAAGATGATATTGGTAGGGAAGAGTCTAAAGGTATTTAGAGAGGGATCTCCTATGAGACTAGTGTATTCAAATCCTTTTGGGGACATTGGGTTGCGTATATTGGAAAGTTTTGTAGAAAATTTTGAATATGGCTCCTTTGAGGTAGGGCTCTACTCATATATCTAGTACTTAATAATATCAATTTGATTCCAATTCCTTTGAGGAGATAGAGCACTCTAGGATCTCTCATAGGTTTATAGTTGGGAATGTTGATAACCTTAATTACATGATTGGCAACATTATTAAGGGAAAAAATTGATGTGGGACATTTCATTAAAGGGCATAAAGAGGCATTTGAACATATGAAAAATCTTCCCAATTTGCATCCACTAACTTTTGAGAGTTTTATTGAGAGAACTAAGGAAAATACTATTGGATATTGTTGATATGTGGTTGTCATTGATGTCAACACTATTTCCATTAATGTCTTTAAGGTTGCATATGTTGAGGATATTGAGAAAATTGTAATAAAATAAGTTAATAAGTTCACAATATTTCTGGTTTGTCATCCTTTCCAACCCCCTTTCCTTCTCTCCCCTCCCTCCCTTATTTATCTCAATCCTCTCTCTCCGCACTCAGTCGTGCTTTCCCTTAGCTTTGTCTGCCCTTTTGTTCTTTTCTTTGGGTCTCTCTCCCCTCTTTGTTTCAGATTTGTGCTCCTCCTTGTCTTCCTTTTGTCTCTATTCCTTTTAATTGGGTTTATTTAGTTGGCTTCATCATTTTGGCTAATTTTCTTTATGTTTGTCTTATTATTAAAATTCTTTCTTTTTCTCATTTATAATCTTTATTCTTTAGTTTGATATTATATTAAACTAAAGAATAAAGATTTATTTATTCTTTAGCTTAATCTTTAGATTTTTATTTTTTATCATTGTACTTTTCTTGTTTTATTTTCTTTCTTTTTCTCTTTTTAATCTTCTTTCTTCCTTTTTCTCTTTTTCTCTATTTCTCTTTTTGATTTGTAGATCAAACTAAAGAATAAAGATTTACTTATTCTTTAGTTTGATCTTTAGTTATTTATCTTGGTTGCTTTTTTCATTCTTTCTTTTTCTTTTAATCTTTATTTTTTAGTTTGACATTAGATCAAACTAAAGAATAAAGATTTATTTATTTGTTTAGTTTTTAAAAATAAATTTCCTTGTGATTTTCTTATTTTTAATTTCTCCCTCTTTCTCCTCTTCAATCTTTATTTCTTATTCTTCCTTTTCTCTTTTTTCATTCTTTTTCCTTTTGGTTGATTTTATGTTGTTTCTTATCTTTGTGCCTTTCAATTGTTTAAATTATTTTTATCTTTATTATTTTTCTTATTTTCTAATTTCTTTCTTTTTCTTTGTTAATCTTTATTCTTTTGGTTATCTTATTCTTTCTGTTTTCTATTTGTTATATTTTTCTTTGTTATTATTTTAATTTTATATTATTTGTATCCTTTATCTTAATTTGCTTTCTTTTTTAAAATTTTACTAGATATTTTATAATATTGGTTCCCTTTTGTCTATTTCTTCTCTTCTCCTCTAGATTTCTTTATTTTACTTGTATTTCTTTATTTATTTTTATATATTTTTAGGTTCCTTGATTTTAATTGTTTTGTTGGTTTATTTTCATATTTTCCTTCTTCTATTTTCTTTCTTTATTTTTAATTTTTTAATTTTGTAGAGTTTAATTGTATTTCTTTTTTTTTTATTTTTACTTCTCCATTTTCTTATGTTAGTTTCTTTTATTTTCTTGCTATTGGTTTTCTTTATTGTTTGTTCATTTTATCTCACATTATTATTTGGTAGTTTTGTATTTACTCTTGGTTTGGTTGATTGTTAGTTTTTATTTTATTTTTATTTTGAGCCTTGGTAGGTATTATTGTTGGTTATTTTATATGTTTTATCTTGAATTTTATTTCATTATTTTCAATTTATCTCTTCTTGGTTTTTTTTCTTGTCTTTCTCTCCTTTCCCTTACCCCTCTCCTTTTTAACTATCCAAGTCTGCTTCTATTATTTCACTCTTATTCTCTTTGCTTAGCATCCTAATGATGGATCATGGAGTATGATCTGAAATGTTGATGCAAAAAAGATTATACACAGTTGCAATCCAGAAATATCATACACTTATTGATTATGAACTGTGGAAACTTCATGCAATTAATTTACACCCTTCGTGGGAGGGAACTACACTTCAAATCCAGATAGCTAGAGAAGTTAAGAATCAAACTTTCAAAGAAGATTGCAGGCTTCGCTTTTCTAAAAAGGTGTCGGGACGCCAAAGTTCTTCCTTCTTTCGTTGCTATCAGTCATTATTTGTTCAACCATCAGACCAAACACATTTTTTACCGAGCTGGTCTTTCTCTTCTTTGAGATATAATTAAATCTATCAGGGTGGTCATTAATCAGTTATCGGCCAGGCTTTTACCTTTACATCTTGAACTAGCCCACTCCATCAAACCAGACCTGTGGTCTTTGCTCGACACTACTTCTCAAGCAAGGGCCTTGGGTATCAAACTCAGGTGTGAAGAAAGGCAAAAGAGGAAATTTCAAGCTCTGTTCAATCGAAGGCATGCTAGGTCTCCTCCTCCCAAGATTCACCACCTTCGTTGGCCCTCTTCTTCAACTTGTTGCCTTGAAAGTGTCGATCCTTCTGAATCTCATTCCCACTCTCATGTCCTTTCCTCTCTCCCTCGTCGTTCTCTTTCCTCTTTTGAAAATTCCCCCTCTGTCATTCCTTCTCTCGTTTTCTCCCCACGGCTGAACTCCGTCCACTTATCCTCCCGGTCCTCTCCTCCATTGCCCAGCCTCCACGCTTCCCCTTTTAGCAGCCTTTCTTCTGCTTCCTCAACCCGTAGCACTAAGCCTGATTGAGGTTCATTATTTTTCTAGAACAGTATCAGCATGATACACCACAATGAAAAAGGGGAACAAAATGCGTCCAACTGGGTCCTTCCTGGCTCTCTTCAATCCAACAGTGGAGTTTGCATTGGGGTGGATTTGACTTACAACCAAGATTCTTGGGTCAATCATACACCTTTTGTTGTTGCTTCACACATTTCGACAATGGCTTCCAGCTCTGTTCTTCCTGGCACCGACCGTCAGCCTGGTCTTTCCAACGGTCACTAGTTTGTTTCTCAAGGTATGCCGCCTTTATCTGATTCTATATCTTCTTGCTAGCTTTCTCCGTGTGCCTGTTCTCTTGTCAATTCTAATTCTTCTTCTGCTAGCTGACCTTGTTTGAATGCGTTATCTTTGTCAGCATTTAATGTTCCTGGGTTCTCTCCTAAGTCTCAGGCTGTCAGCCAACTCGCGCCATCTTCCTTGGATCGCCCACCTCCGATTCAAAATGTTGTCCTGCACGGCTCGCCCCTTCCCTCTAACCGTTGTTCTTCGGGTCCTCTTCTTGTTTCTTCCATCTTAGCTCATTCTTTGTCCTTGTCCTTTTCATCTACTAGCTTTTTGTCAAACTCCCATGTTGCCTCGCAAACTCCCAAAATGCCTCGGTCATCCAAGACTTGGAAAATAAACTTGTCCTTAATCTTTCTGACATCCAAATTGATCCCTTATTTTCAATTTTCTAAAAAGATGTCCAGGCTTTGCTATTTCTCCGCACTTTATTCCCATCAAAGACTTTCTTGTTGAAATTGAAAAAGCAGTGCAATCACTCCCCGAGACTGTTGCCGAAGAGATTAGACAAGATTGTGCGGTAACCCTTAGGCATGCTAAGCCTCCCAAGCGTAACATTCCCAAAGCTGAACTCTTCACCTTTAAAGTTTATTGAGCAAAGGCAGACAAAGGGAATGCTACTGTAATCATGAACAGGCGTGACTACGTCCCAAAAATGCTTGACCTCTTATCTGATAGATCTAGCTATAAAATCCTTGACTCCAATCCCATCTCCAAATTAACCAAGAAGGTTAAATTGGCCATTCCCAGTTCTACCTTTGATGATGCCACCAAAAAATGGATGTGCCCCACCAATGAGGTTATTCCTCGGATCTATGGGGTGCCTAAAATTCATAAAGATGGAATCCGCCTTAGACCCATAGTTGATACTATAACTCCCCCACCTACAAGCTAGCCTCTCATCTTGCTAAGCTCATCTCTCCTCTTGGTAAATCGAGCTCCTTCATAAAAAAAATTCCCATTTTGTGGACTTCATCAAAGATAAGAAATTAGATGCTAATGACCTTCTTGTTAGCTTTGATGTTGTCTCTCTCTTCACCAAAGTCCCTATCCTTGACTCGATTAATCTCATTAGGCAAAAGGCCAATTGTGAAATTGCCTCCCTTGTTGAGCTTTGTCTCAGATCCACCTTTTTCTCTTTCCAAGGTGTTATCTATGAGCAAGTTGATGGTGTGGCAATGGGTTCTCCTCTCTCTCCTATTGTGGCCAACTTGTACATGGAACACTTTGAAGACATGGCTCTCCAGTCCTTTCCCCTTAAACCAAAGTGGTGGAAATGATATGTTGATGATACCAACATTTGTTGGCCCCACGGTCGTGATAAAATTGAGGAATTCCACTCTCACTTAAACAACTTATCCTCTTCCATTTCCTTCACCAAGGAAATTGAATTCAATAATTAGTTGCCCTTCCTTCAAGTGCTTATCATAAAAAAGGAAGATGGTTCCTTATCTCGTACGGTCTTCAGTAAATCAACTCACAAAGACCTCTATCTCCTCTCGTCTTCTCACCATTACCCGAGGTAGAAAGCTGGAGTTCTCAAAACTTTGGCTTTTAGGGTTTTTGTCATTTGTGATGATGAGTACATTGACCAAGAGTTAGCCCATCTCTCCCAAGTTTTCTCATTAAATGGTTACAAGAGGAAGCAAATCAAGAGGGCCTTTAATCAAGCCAAAGCAAGATTCACCCTCAAACCTAAGGACCCTCCCCCCTCCCCTTGGCCACCCTTCCTTATGTTGAGGGGGCTTCTAAAAAATTTACAAAAATCCTCCTCAGAAATGGTATTCATTGCACTTTCAAACCTTATGTCACTTTGCGTAATCACATTCCCTCCCCCAAAGACCCTCAAGACCTCTTCCTCAATGCAGGTGTCTACAAAATAATGTGCTCCTGTGGCATCCCTTACATTGGGGAAACTGGTCGCTCCTTTAACACTAGGATCAAAGAACATTGTGTTGACATCAGACATGATTGTATCTTAAAGTCAGCCCTGGTGGAGCACTCTTCCAAGACTAAGCATTGCATTGTCTCAGAAGACATCAAAATCCTAGTCAAAGAAGGCAACTACTTCAAGAGGAAGATCAAAGAGGCAATTGAATTCAACAATCATCCATCCAATCTCAACTGAGATGGGGGTTGGAATCTTAGTTTCTCTTGGAAACCTCTTTTAAATAACCTTATTGGTCCCCCTCCTCTAAACCCTTTATTTTTCCCCCCTTCTTTTGGTCTGTCATCCTTTCCAACCTCCTTGCCTTTTGTCCCCTCCCTCCCTTCTTTATCTCAATCCTCTCTCTTCGCGTTTAGTTGTGCTTTCCCTTAGCTTTGTCTGCCCTTTTGTTCTTTTCTTTGGGTCTCTCTCCCCTCTCTGTCCCGACCCTGTGCTCCTCCTTGTCTTCTTTTTGTCTCTATTCCTTTTAGTTAGGTTTATTTTCTTTGTGTTTGTCTTATTTTTGAAATTCTTTCTTTTTCTCCATTTAATCTTTATTCTTCAATTTGATATGAGATTAAACTAAAGAATAAAGATTTATTTATTCTTTAGCTTAATCTTTAGATTTTTAATTTTTATCTTTGTGCTTTTCTTGTTTTATTTTCTTTCTTTTTCTCTTTTTCTCTTTTTCTTTGTTTCTCTTTTCAATTTGTAGATCAAACTAAAGAATAAAGATTATTTATTTGTTTAGTTTTTAAAAATAAATTTCCTTGTGATTTTCTTATTTTTAATTTCTCCCTCTTTTCCTCTTCAATCTTTATTCCTTGTTCTTCCTTTTCTCTTTTTTATTCTTTATTCTTTTGTTTGATTTTATGTTGTTTCTTATCTTTGTGACTTTCAATTTTTCAATTTTTTTTTTTATCTTTATTCTTTTTCTTATTTCCTTATATCTTTCTTTTTCTCTGTTAATCTTTATTCTTTTGGTTATCTTATTATGTGTTATATTTTTCTTTGTTATTATTTTAATTTTATAATATTTGTATCTTTTATCTTAATTTGTTTTCTTTTTTAAAATTTTACTATATAATTTATACTATTGGTTCCCTTTTGTCTATTTCTTGTCTCCTTCTCTGGATTTCTTTATTTTAATTGTATTTCTTTATTTTTTTGTATATTTTTTAGGTTCCTTGATTTTAATTGTTTTGTTGGTTCAATTTCGTATTTTCCTTCTTCTATTTTCTTTCTTTATTTTTTTCATTTTTTTTCATTTTGTAGAGTTTAATTGCATTTCTTTTTGTTTTATTTTTACTTCTCCATTTTCTTATGTTAGTTTCTTTTATTTTCATTGTTGAATTTTCATTTTTTTCCTTCTTTTTATTGGTTTTCTTTATTGTTTGTTCATTTTTTATCACATTATTATTTGGTGGTTTTGTATTTACTCTTGGTTTGGTTGATTGTGAGTTTTTATTTTATTTTTATTTTGAGCCTTGGTAGGTATTATTGTTGGTTATTTTATACATTTTACCTTGAATTTTATTTCATTATTTTCAATTTATCTCTTGTTGGGTTTTGTATTTGTCTTTCTATTTTCCCTCTCTCTCTCTCTCTCTCTCTCTCTCTCTCTCTCTCTCTCTCTCTCCTTTCCCTTACCCCTCTCCTTTTTAACTATCCAAGTCAGCTTCTATTGTTTCACTCTTATTCTCTTTGCTTAGCATCATGATGATGGATCATGGAGTATGATCTGAAACATTGATGCAAAAAATATTATACATAGTTGCAATCCAAAAATATTATGCACTTATTGATTATGGAATGTGGAAACTTCATGCAATTAATAAAATAAGTTGTAGGTTGTCAGTGATGCAATGAAGTTTAATATGGTGGCTAGCTGAATATATTGATGATAAGAGGTTGTGGATTAAAGTGTTTGTTGACAAGTATATCTAGTTTATCCACATGAAGTTTTAGAGGTTCGCATGAAGATTTGATTGAGTTATGAGTATTTGTGTTTTGACAGTTGCTTTGTTGCTTTGGTTGGTGTTCTTGAAAGAAGATGATGTGATTCTAGTAATTTGATTTATTTCCAATTCTTATGTGGTGATTCACGATGGTTGTGGATGTTTCTAGATCATGTTCTATCTATGTTGTTGGTCCACATTGATCGTTGTGCTTGTGATTGGTGATTTTCTTCTATGAGTTCATGTTTTCATGATCATGGCTGATAGGGTGATTGTAGTGTGTTGCTAATCTTTAAGGCATAATTTTTGAAGGTGTTATGTATTTGAGAATGTTGTTTTGGGTACTTACTATGTTTTGGCCAACATTGTTTTGTCTGCAATGATAAATTGTTTATTGATTTGGGTTGATAGTTTGTACACATTTCATATTTTGTTGGGCCGACATGTAGTTGGTGTTATCCTTAGTTGTGGATATATATGATCAGCTGTTTATGGTATGGTACACGATGTATGCTGTGTGCTAATTGTGAATAATGTTCTAATCTTTCGAAGGTAGAAGTAAAGTGTGAAAAAGAGTGAGTAGATGAAAGTGTTTATGTGCTTAATTGGAACTATAATTAGGCATTAGAAGATGCTATTTTCTTAGTTCAAAATATTCCGAATGTAATCCAAATGTGACTGTAAGATAATGAGTCTTCTTTTGGGCAGTAAGCCTTTTGTATTTTAGTAGTGTGTTGTAGGTAGTGTGCCTGAATGCATGTGTATTCCCCATTTGTAATAATTTTAATAGAGTATAATCTTGTGGATTAACCTCCATCATGGTTTTTCCCCTAACAAGGCTTCCACGTAAAAATCTTGGTGTTATGTGTGTTTTGATGTAGTGATGGTTTATGGTTTCATGATTATTTATTAGATCTAAGAATAATTTTAATATGTATAATTTCTATGACATCTGATTCACCCCCCTCTCAATTGTTTTCCCTTGTGTTGCCAACAATTGGTATTAGAGCAGGTTCCTCTAGAGAAGCTTGACCACTTGAGGTGATCCAGGATGGCAACATATAAGAAGGATAGTCTAAGATATGATGGAACTAACTATTCTTTGTGGAAGACTCGAATGGAGTGTCATCTAAGATGCATTGGTGACCCTTATTGGACAATTACAAAGAATAGGTATATCACCCCACATAATGGTCCTTCTACTACAGGTGAGACTAAGGAAGCGGAGTACAATATCAAGGCTAAAGAAGCATTGTTGAGTGCTCTAACTGATTCTGAGATGACAAATATAATGGAGCTAAAGACTGCTTATGATATCTGAAAAAAATGTGTAAACTTTGTATGAAGGTGATACCCATGTGAAGATTGCTAAGTTGTAAATCATGAAAGGGAAATATGAAACATTGAGAATGGGTGAAGATGAGAACATCAATTCTTTTATGTAGAGAGTGAATGAACTTGTGTGTTGTATCATATGTGATGGTGGAACATTGGAAGAATAAAAAAATGTTGCTAAAGTGTTGAGATCCTTGCTTGCTGCATACAAACATAAAGTTGTTGCTATTGAGGAGATCTAGGCTGTGACAAATGTAATCAAAGACATGTTGATTTGTAAGCTTGTTGCTTTTGAGTTAAGTGAGTTTGGTGAATCTTTTCCTAAGATAGAATTTGCATTCAAAGCTACTATCTCTGGAAAAGATAAGCAGAGATATGATTTGGGAGAAATTTCTTCTAGAAAGATGTCCAAGTATGAGCAGGAAATGAGAGAGATTGAAGAAGAGAGAAAACTAGATGAACTTGAATCACTTATTGTCTAGAGGGTAGCCAAAGGAGAAGGTAAGTATAAAGGGAAATTTCCTCTTAAATGTTTTTCTTGCAATAAGATAGGTCATTTTGCCTCAAGGTGTCTGGAAAGAGTTCCTAAGCCAAGACCTAACAGGCCTAGATTCCAAAGATAGTGTTATTATGCTACTGATGAAGGTGTGATAGATGATGAATCTAATAAAGGGAATTTAAGTGAGGATGAATCAATATTTATTGCTATCAAGGAAAATGATCTAGTAGCTACTGAATCTACTAGTTGTAAAAATGTGGAGAAAGCTCTAGCTACTAGAGTTGAAGAAAAAGATGAATGGGTGATTGATAGTGGATGCTCCCATCACATGACATGTGATAAAAGTAAATTTGTGAGCTTGGAAAATAATGATGGTGGTGTTGTAAGATTTGGTGATGAAAAATTTGGTGTAATTTGTGGTAGAGGATCCTTTTCTCTTGATGATGGTTGACAAGGGATACAATTTTCAATTCAAGGATGGAAAGTGTAGAATATTGGGGAGTTCCAGAAATGTGATCGCATCTGGTAAAAAAACAAAAGGGAAGCAAACTAGAGTTTCATTCTAGAGAAAACAACATTGTTCAAATGAAGTGTTGGAGCTTGTGCATACTGAATTATGTGGTCCTTCTAGAGTAAGAAGTTTACAAGGAGACAGAGACAGGTATGAAGATTAAATGTCTGAGATTAGATAGAGGTGGTGAATTCACTTTCAGTGAGTTTAATTCTTTTTGTGAAGAGAATGGGATAAAGAGACCAGTATTTTCTTGTGGACCCATCAACAAAATGGAGTTGTGGAAAGGAAGAATAAGACAATTCAAGAAGCTTCTAGGACCATGATGCTAGAAGGAAATGTTTTGCATATCTACTAGAGAGAAGCTATGAGTATTGTCATTTACACTCTCAATTAGGTACATTTCAAAGGTGATACTTGTAAGACTCCTTATGAGCTATCGTTTTGTCATAATACTACTGTTAGATACTTCAAGGTCTTTGTGAGTAAATGCTATATCAAAAGAGATGAAGATATAGGAAATTTTGATGCTAGAAGTGATGAAGGAATCTTTCTTGGTTATTCTACTAAAAGTAAAGCCTACTGGTGCTACATTAAGAGATTGAGGAAAGTAATTGAAAGTGCTAATGTCAAGGTTGATGAAGAAACAATTAGACCATCTAGAACCTATGAATATGATTCAGACAATCAAAATGATAGTTCAAATAAAGGAAAGAAAGTTCAAAAAGTTCAAACTCTAAATCAAGTTCAGATCATTCTGGTGAATCTAGAAAATCAAGAGGAAGAAACTAGTGAAAGTGCAGAAGTGAGATCACAAGAGTCAAGTTGGTATCAAAGCTTTGTGTGTGGAAAGTATTGCAGAAATTGAATGCTAATGAGATCTAGGATTCAGTGAGGCGAAGGCAAGCTTGAAGAATATAATCCTAAGATCGGAAGACGAAGAGCTAATCCACTGTCACATATGGAAGGAAAAGAAGGTGGACAAAGTTTGGAGCTCAATGTGAAGGATTTCCAGAAGGAATTTATAGATATGAAGGTGATCATGGTAGAAGAAATTTATGCAAAAAAGAAGTGCGAAAAGGAAGGTTCTTCAAAGCACAAGAAGCAGGAAGATCAGAAAGACAAAGAGGAGAAAATTCCAAAAAATCCTTCTCCTCCATCTTCTCCCTCTTCTTCTTCTCCCCCTTCTCCTTCTCCTTCTCCTTCTCCTTCTTCTATTGTAAATCCATTTAAGAGAAAGTCTAAGCCTATTATTAAGTTAGATGTAAATTTGAGTTACCTAAGTACTGTGGGGAGTTAAATGCTGAGAAGTTAGATGATTGGGTCCAACAAGTAGAAGTGTACTTTAGGATTCAAGGCCTAGTAGAAGATGCTTCTAAGATCCATTTAGCCACTCTTTGGTTGGGAGGTACAACTCTCACCTAGTGGGAGAGTAAGACTCAAGAAGAAATTACCCGCCATGGTCATGTCAAGATGTCTTGGATGGAGTTTTTTGCTGCCCTTAAGAAAAAATTCTATCCTTTAGGTTACATGCAATAGTTAACCATGAATTGGAAAACCTTTAGGCAAGGTAAGGGGCAGTCTGTCTAGGATTACACTCATGAGTTTAGAAAAAGGGCTATTGCTTTAAATTTTCCCTTATATACTCAGGACACATTACTTAAGTACATAGGTGGTTTGCATTCTTACCTAAGGCACACTATTTTGACGTTGAGTCCTAACAATCTAGATGAAGTTTCTATTCAAGCTACTCATTTAGAGTCAAGGGGTAAGAACACTTTCAGTGATAAATTTTCCAAGAAGCCATCTAAGTCCGAGGGTAAGTCTAAGGGCAAAGACAAAGAAAAAGATAAAGGCAAAGGGAAGAAAATAGCTACAACTAAGAAAGAGGGTGAGAAACCCCCATGCTCCCATTGCAAGAAAGAGAGGCATGATGATTCAAAATGTTGGAAGCTTCATCCTAATTTGAGGCCAAAAAGATATGGAGGTAATAAAGGCAAGCAAAATACTACTGCAGTGATTCAACAGGATCTTGGATCTAACTCCGGAGATGAGACAAAGATTGTTGCTGCCAGAATTCAAGGTAAAGGGAAAGGTATATCTCTCTCTTCTGATACAAGTTTTTCTAATGCTAGTGCAAGTACAAGTAAAGAATCTTCTCCCAAGGTTGATAAGAAAAGAAATGAATTGTTTCACATTCGTGTTGTAACAAAACACACTAAGGTTGATACATTGTTTGATACAAGTTCTCAAGTCAACTTAATATCTAAGGAAGTGGTAAAGAAATTAAATTTGGCTACAATACCTCATCCAAATCCATATCCATTTGGATGGGTTTGCAATGATGCACAGTTGCAGGTAACTAAACAATGTAAATTGAGATTTCTATCACTGCAAACTTTGTTGATGAGGTAGAAGTAGATGTAGTTCCTTTGGATATTTTTGGGATTGTGTTGGGAAGTCCTTATCTTTATGACAAGAAATAAATCTTTTATAGGGGGAGAATAAGTATAATCTCTTTAAAGATGGGGTAGAATACATTGTGCAAGCACATAAGGTGAAGACTAATCTTACACTAGTTAATGCTAGTCAAATGAAGAGGTTGGTCAATTCAAGTAAGAACTTTGTATTAATGCTTGTAAAAGCTAAAGAAGATGATGAATCTAAGGCCTTCAAGGGGTGTGACCCAAAACATAAAGTTGAAATGGTCAAAATTATTTCCGCTTACGATGACTTGTTTTAGGAACCGAAGGGGTTACCACCCAAGAGAGAGATACAACATGAAATCCAATTACAATAGGATGTACCACTTCCTAATATTGGCATGTACTATTTATTTGTTATACAAAATGAGGAAATAAAAAAGTAGGTCCAGGAGTTGGTTGAAAAAGGAGTTATCTGTCCTAGTACATCTCCTTGTGGTTCTCCCATTGTGTTGGTTCCAAAGAAAGATGGAACTTGGAGAATGTGCATTGACTACTGCACCTTGAACAAGATAATTGTAAAGAATAGGTATCCTCTTCCCATAATTGATGATTTACTTGATCAGTTAAAACATGCAGTTTATTTCACTAAGCTAGATTTGTGAAGTGGTTATCATTAGATAAGAATTGCAAAAGATGACATTTGGAAGACTACATTTAAGACAAAACAGGGACTTTTTGATTGGTTGGTCATGCCTTTTGGGCTTTGTAATGCACTAGCTACCTTTATGAGAGTCATGAATGATGTCTTTCATCCTTTCATTGATGATTTTGTCATAGTCTATCTAGATGATATACTTGTATTTAGTCGAACTTGGGAAGATCATGTAAGTCATGTAAAGAAAGTCTTTGATGTATTGAGAAAAGAAAAACTCTATGTAAAGATGTCTAAATGTGAATTTACTAAGACATCCTTAGTGTACTTAGGCTATGTTGTAGGGGGTGGTCAATTGAAAGTAGACCCTACGAAGGTTGAAGCTATTGTAAATTGGCCTAAGCCAAGTACAGTCACAAATGTCAAAAGTTTCCTAGGTGTAGTTTAGTACTGGAGAAAGTTTATTACAAATTTCTCTTATATAGCATCACCATTGCATGCATTAACCAATATGAGAAAGAAATTTCAGTGGGGAGGTCCATAGCAGAAGGATTTTGACACATTGAAGGGAAATTTGAGCACCGCACTAGTTCTAGCTTTACCAGATCTACATCAACCATTTGAGATTGAGACAAATGCAAGTGGATTTTCCATGGTAGTAGTACTCATGCAAGGAGGTAAACCAGTTTGCTATCACTCTGAAACTTTTTTAGGAGTAGTAAGTAACTATCCCACTTATGATAAAGAACTTTATGCTTTAGTTCAGAGTGTTAAGAAATGGAAACATTATATAATGGGGAAAGAAACTGTAATCCACACTAATCACCAACCACTTCAATATTTGCATTCACAATCTAAACTGCAACAAAGTAGGCACTTTCAGTGGATGGGGTTTTTGCAACAGTTTCATTTGGTTATTAAGTATAAGAAAGGTACCCATAACAAAGTAGCAGACATGCTCTCTAGGCCTCCTGTTATGAATGCTTTGATAATCCTTTAGAATAGTTCTACGGTTCATGAAAGTTTTCAGGAACAATATGCTAATGATGAGAACTTTAAGGATATCTATGCAGCTTTAATGAAAGGAAAACATATAGAAGAGAAAGATTATTATGTACAAGATAAACTGTTATATCACTTAGGAAAGTTATGTGTTCCAAGGAATGAACAAGCATAGGTTATTAGAGAAGCACATACCTCATTTATTGCAGGACAATTTGGGGTAAACAAAACATTGAATCAGTTGCAAAAATATTGTTATTGGCCTCGTATGCAAGAAACTGTAACTAAGTATATTAGAGGTTGTGTTATGTGTGCAACTAGTAAGCCTAGTAATAGGATATTGGGGTTGTACACGCCTCTACTTGTACCTTCTCATCCATGGGAAAGTGTGTCAATGGATTTTTTTGGGGGGTTACCTATGTCTAGGAAGGGACATGATTATTTGTATGTAGTAATTGATCAGTTCAGCAAAATGTGTATTTTGATGCCTTGTTAGAATTAGGTCACTACTGAACTGATAGCTCAGATGTACTTTCAATTTGTATGGGTTCATTTTGGCTTACCTACTTCTATTGTATCTGATCGATATTCTCGATTCTTGGGGGAATTTTGGTCAGCTTTGTGAGGACTCATGGACACCAAACTGAAGAAGAGTACAACCTTCCATCCATAGACTGACAGATAGGCAAAGGTTGTAAATAGGGATTTGTGCATTTACTCAGAGGTTATTGCAACAAGCATCCTAAGTTGTGGGATGAGAATCTTCATTATGTGCAACATGCCTACAACCATGCAACACAATCTTCTACTAAGAGGTCTCCTTTTGAGACATGCTTTAGTTATGTGCCCAAGACATTGATGCATTTTTCTTTTGGAAAAGATGATGTTGAAGACAGACACCATGATGCAAGAAGGCTTTGAAGTTCATCCAGAAAGTCCAAGCAATTCATTAGGTAGTGGAAGCATAGTTGGAACAGAGCCAAGCAAAATACAAGGCTCGCCATGACAAGTATCACACTGATCATCATTTTTAGGTTGGAGACTGAGTTTGGTTACACATCAGCAAGGAAAGGATGCAATGTGAAGGTAGAAAGCTTTAGCCAATTAGGTATGGTCCTTTTGAGATCCTTGAGAAGATTGGTACCAATGCCTTTCGCCTCAATCTTCCTCCATACATGCATATTTACTCAATTGTCAATGTTGAGAATTTGAAATTGTATGAGCCTCCAATGATACTGAATGGTGTCATAGACATTCAAGTTCCATCAGTTGATGACCTTTCACTAGAGTACATGTCAGAGTTTCCAGAAGATGTCATTCTTGATATAAATGTAAGGACAACACAAAGAGGAGCAGTTGAGTACCTCAGAGTGGGACTAAAGGGGATGCATCCAAGAAAGGTGAAATGGATGGAGATTGGTAAAGTGAGGGAACTTTACCCTCACTTACTTTCCAATTAACCAAGCTTTCAGAGGTCCAAAAGCTCTCCAGTGGGGAGGCCTGATCCAAAGGACATTTTTTAGTGAAAATTGAAGTGTCTCCACTACATAATTTAGCACCATCAGAAAGAGCTCGACATCTTGATTCCAATGCAACTTGAATGAAGTGAAAATAAGTTTGTTTTCTCAAGTTACGACCGGTCAAACTTATGGTCAAACTGCCATCAGGGGTCATCTAGAAGGCGAAAAAATGATCATCTCAAAAATTGATGAAAGTGGCATCAAATCGAAGGGTTCATCAAGATGATTCTGACAACACTTGTTTCATCAAGATCTGACATCGTATGCTCGAGATATTGGTAGTCAAAGTTTGGTTGACTTGAGGGTACGACTGATGATGTCAACAGGTTGACGTGTTAGTCCATACTATATGGATGATGGCATAAATGAATCCTAGTGTGGCACATGGTGACTAATTCATATTTTACGGACCAATCACTATGTGACATGTGGCATCTGTATGACACATCATCGACATCAGCAACAGACACATTGGCAGCATCGTCAATGGACACGTCGACAGGTTGGGTGAATACGAGTTTGACAGGTGTCAGAGTTTTGAATCGGTGCACAGTTTATTTGTTGAAGAAAATTTTGTTGGGGCTCGACTTTGTGATCCATCACATGGAAGTCGACGACTCCACCGTTACACTATTGTGCATGCCTTTACTATATTTGGAGTTCAATTTTGTTTTGTTGAGTTTACAACAAGTGAATAGAAACAAAAGAGTGGTTGGTAGGGTTGGAACCGCCGACCCCTTGATTACCAAAATTTTAAGCCACCGACAGACCACCATTTTCCATTTAAATATAATGGGGGTTTGTTTACTTTGTTGTATGAATAGGCCCGAGGCCTTAACAAATAGCCCATTTTTGAGTAAAATCCCACCTAACCATTTGAACCAGAAGATGCCAAAGGACAAAATAGTCATTGTACAAGTTGTTAAGGGGGGTTAAGCAATTATTTTGGTGGTGAAACCATAATAGGCCTAATTTATGTATAAAAGGGTGTAGAAGGCCTTTGTTTTACCAAGTCCAAGTAATGCGAAGGAGGGAATGCTCGAGATATGTTGAAGACATTTCTGCACATAGGAGCATTGTCATGCCATTGCGCTTGAAGGAGATTGTCTTGGAGCAATTGTATTTCTAATTTTTGGAGTATAATTGGATGAATTACTCCATTGGAGAGGGGCCTGGAAACATAGTACTTTCAGACGAACTCTGTTATCAATTGCGTTTGTTCTTCTCTTTATTCTCTGTTTCTTTTTAGTTCATTATCTTGGCAATCATATTATGTTGGTTTGTTCATTTGAGCATTTAATTAAGTTGTCATTTATGTTAAGCATTATGTGAGCAATGGTCCTAGATCCTAAATAGATCAAGATTAAATGTCTGAGATCAGATAGAGGTGGTGAATTCACTTTCGGTGAGTTTAATTCTTTTTGTGAAGAGCATGTGATAAAGAGATGAGTATCTACCTCGCAGACCCATCAACAAAATGGAGTTGTGGAAAGGAAGAATAGGACAATTCAAGAAGCTTATAGGACCATAATGCTAGAAGGAAATTTTCCACATATATATTGGAGAGAAGCTATGAGTATTGTCATTTACACTGTCAATCAGGTACATTTCAAAGGTGATACTGGGAAGACTCCTTATGAGCTATGGTTTGGTCATAATCCTACTGTTAGATACTTCAAAGTATTTGGTAGTAAATGCTATATCAAAAGAGATGAAGATATTGTAAATTTTGATGCTATAAGTGATGAAGGAATCTTTCTTGGTTATTCTACTAAAAGTAAAGCCTACTGGTGATACAATAAGAGATTGAGGAAAGTAATTGATAGTGCTAATGTCAAGGTTGATGAAGACACAATTAGACCATCTAGAACCTATGGATATGATTTAGATGATCAAAATGATAGTTCAAATAAAGGAAAGAAAGTTAAAACTCTAAATCAAGTTCAGATCATTCTGGTGAATCTGGAAAATCAAGAGGAAGAAACTAGTGAAAGTGCATAAGTGAGATCACAAGAGCCTGAAGTTCAAGAATACCCTAAGACTCCAAGGTATGTAAGACTAAATAATTTAGAAGATTAGATTATAGGTAATAAGAACAAAGGTATTCAAACTAGGAGGAGAATTGCAGAAGAATATTGTTTGATCTCAAAGACTGAGCCTAATAGTGTGAATGAAGCATGCAAAGATGAACATTGGATGGAAGCAATGAAAGAAGAACTATTGCAAATTGAGAAGAATGATACATGGATTCTTGTTCCTAGACTTGAGGACAAAAATGTAATTGGAACCAAATGGATCTTTTGGAACAAACTAAATGAGCAAGGTGAAGTTGTTAGAAACAAAGCAAGACTTAAAATAGAGGATATTCTCAAATGGAAGGAATTGACTTTGAAGAAACTTTTGCTCCTATTGCTAGGATTGAAGCTATGAGACTATTTCCTACTTATGTTTCTTACAAAAACTTCAAGGTTTATTAGATGGATGTCAAGTCAACATCTCTAAATGGTGAATTGGAAGAAGTGTATATTGAACAACCTGATGGATTTCAATTGACTGATAGGGAGATATGGTTTTCCAGTTGAAACAAGCATTGTATGGATTTAGGCAAGCCCCAAGAGCATGGTATGCTAGATTGGACAAGTATTTGTTGACGCTTGGATTTAATAAAGGTACTACTAATACTAATTTGTATTTCAAGATTGATCATGATAAAGATTTGATTGTTGAATTCTTTATTGATGATATCATTTTTGGAGGAGATGATAGTTTGTGTATAAAGTTTTCTAATGAGATGCAGAGTGAGTTTGAGATGTCTATGATTGGAGAAATGAAATTCTTTTTAGGATTGCAAATTACTCAGCTAGATAGAGGGATCTTTACATCTTAGTCCAAGTATGTGAAAGAATTTCTAAAGAAGTTCTGTATGGAAGATTCAAAGCCAATTGGTACACCTATGATGACCAGAAGTAAGTTGACAAAATATGATGATTCCCCTAAAACAAATTAGACTAGATAAAAATCCATGATTGGTGGATTGATCTATTTGACTCAAACTAGACTTGTTATCATGAATTTTGTATGCATTGTTGCAAGATTTCAAGATGATCCTAAGGAATCTCTTGTGACAACTATGAAGAGGATTTTTGGGTACTTGAAGGGGACAGTTGATTTTGGCCTATGCTATCCTAAAGAAAATGACCTTACTTTGAGTGCCTTTACTAATGTTGATTGGGCAGGAGATGTGAATGATAGAAAGAGTACTAGTGGTGGTGCATTTTTATTGGGAAAGAAGTTTATTTCATGGTTAGGTAAGAAACAAAATGCCATTTCTTTATCTACTATAGAGGCAGAATACATTGCTACTGCTAATAATTGTACTCAAGAATTATGGATGAAGCAGATGTTGAAAGATATCAAAGTTGTGTATGATGAACCTATTGCTATATTCTTTGATAATTCAAGTGCAATTAACATTTCTAAGAATCTAGTGCTACATTCAAAAACCAAGCATATATCTATCAAGTTTTACTTTTGAGAGAGAAGGTGAGTGAAAAGGAAGTCAGATTGGAGTATGTGCCCACTAAAGAACAAATTGTAGATATCTTTACCAAGACCTTGCCTAAGGATACTTTTGAGTATCTCAAAGGGAAGCTAGGGGTGATTACCCCTCCTAATCAGAATTAAGATGCATTGACTTGCATTAGTCTGTGCATTTCATAAACATTTCTTGTGATTCAAATTGATGTTGTGGTGGCTGCTACTCAGGAGGAGTAGTTAGATGTTCAAAAATGTGGTTTAGAGCTTTTGTGGAGAAAGATAATGTGTACCTTTTTCATTGATGTGAAAGGGGGAGAAGAGTCATGTGAAAAACTGTGAAAGAGTTAAGGAGAAATGAGTCAAATTCTAAAGGGGGAGAAAGTGCTAAGAGAAAGTATCATTGATGGTGTTTTTCACATCATATATTTCCATCAATGCTAAAGGGGGAGATTGTTGGATATTGCTAATATGTGGTTTTGATTGATGTCAACACTATTGCCATTAATGTCTTTAAAGTTGTATATGTCGAGGATATTAAGAAAATTGTAATAAAATAAGTTGTAGGTTGCCAGTGATGCAGTGAAGTTCAGTATGGTGGCTAGCTTAGTATATTGATGATAAGAGGTTGTAGATTAAAGGGTTTTTTGAAAAGTATATCTAGTTTATCCACATGAAGTTTCAGAGGTTCACATGAATATTTGACTGAGTTATGATTATCTATGTTTTGACAGTAGGTTTATTGCTTTAGTTGGTGTTCCTAAAAGAAGATGATGTGATTATAGTAATTTGTTTTGTTTTGGATGATTCTGTGGTGATTTGTGATGGTTGTGGATGCTTCTAGATCATTATGTATCTGTGTTGTCAGTCTATATTGATTGTTGTGCTCACGATTGGTGACATTCTTCTATGAGTTCATGTTTTCAAGATCATGACCAATAGGGTGATTGTATCATGTTGTGGATCTTCGAGGCATTATTTTGGAAGGTGTTTTGTATTTGAGAAAGTTGTTTTGGGTCCTTACTATGTTTTGGATAAAATTGTTTTATCTGCATTGATAAATTGTTTATTGATTTGGGCCAACTGTTTGTACATATTTCATATTTTGTTGGGCCGACATGTAGTTGATGTTATCCTTAGTTGCAGATATATATGATTGACTGTTTATGGTATGGTGCACAATGCATGTCATGCGCTAAGTGCGAATAATGTTCTAATATTTCAAAGGAAGAAGTAAAGTGTGAAAAAGAGTGAGAAGATGAAAGTATTTATTTGCTTAATCGTAACTATAATCATGCATTAGAAGATGTTATTTTCTTAGTTCAAAATATTTTGGATGTAATCTGAATGTGACTGTAAGATAGCGAGTCTTCTTTTGGGCAGTAAGCCTTTTGTATCTGAGCAATGTGCTCGAGGTAGTGTGCCTAAATGCATGTGCATTCCACATTTGTAATACTTTTAATAGAGTATAATCTTGTGGATTAACCTCCACCATGTTTTTTATCCTAACATGGTTTCCACATAAAAATACTGGTTTTATGTGCATGTTTTGATGTAGGGATGGTTTATGATTTCATGTTTATTTATCAATTTTGATAATAAGTTTAATATGCATAATTTTTGTGACAATTGATTCACCCCCCCTCTTAGTTGTTTTCCCTTGTGTATCCAACAAACACTTGGTTATTAGTATTGGATAAATGTTTTGGAATGCAGCCTTATAAGAGAAATCTCAAGGTTAGGCTTGTTATCTTGATATTGTGTGCTATTTGTTCTACTTGGTGGCACTAAGAGTAGAAACACTACCTCTATTCTATTACGATAATGTGGAAGATATTTATAGGGATACTTAGAGTGAGGTATTCACTAGTTACTTTAAATAGCATTATACTTATAAATTACATCATTTCCAATAATATGAATTAAAGGTGGCTTATTATAAATAACCATATCATTGAGTTTAAATAATATGTGGATTACATTATTGATGAGAAAATTTGCATCAATAATTTTGTGAGAGGTCTAAGCTATAGATTTTTTCTCCCATCCACATGAAAACATCTAAAATGATTTCAATCATTATGGAGAATGTGAAGTTAATAGAGGAGAACTTTGTTAAAGGATAAGGAGATTGAGATATAGGTTCTTTCTAGTAATACTCTAAGTTTCCAGGATCATTCCAACCCCCACCAAGGGGTAATGTTATGACTACCCATTCTTCCTAAGACATTGTAGTCATAGTAAAAATAGTAAAGGATAAGACCTTAGTAAATAACTTAGAGAGCCAATAATTATACGAGTTGAATGTGAACTCCCAACACTCGAAAATTAGCTACAAAACCAAAATATCTTCCACAAGAGAGAAATGGAAAGAATATCTTGCTTGATTATGGTTTCAAGATTGATTTATTGAAAATTTAAATGTACATATTATGCCTTGATTATAAATGAAAGGTTTTGAGATTAGATTGGGCAAGATCATGGCATGTTTCTTAATCCTATACAATCAAACAACCACCTCAAAAATTATTATTTGACCTAGGACACAACTATTAAATGTCATGATAAGATAAGATAAGATCACATGACTTTTAAGACTTCTAGAAATATTTGTAGGACCTAGGTAGGCTTAATGAGTGAATAAGACCTACTAGTGAACTAGTTAGGTAAAATACCTTATTCACACCAACACCCCCCTTAAGTGCAGCTTAGGGAGTAGATTGTTATGAAAATGATGAAAAGAAAAAATGATGGGTCTCGACTATGAGTTCATGTTAAGTACTCATTTACAAATGAAATTTCTCACAAATGGATTAAAGGAGAAAAATAAGTGGGATAAAACTCCTCTCCAAAAGAGAGAAAACATACAAACAAGGATGATATATGGAGAAATTGATGATTATCCCTAAGAACTACATCCATCATGTAAATACAATTGATATCCGCCCATAAGAGGGAAAGAGAGAATATGTAGGCCCCCCATGATGTGTAATTCTTTGCACAAATGTTGATTGTTTGAAGAAAAACATGATCCAATACTAATAAACAACTTGTTCCCCTTTCAAAAGAAACAAAACTAGGTACAAATGCAGAAATACTTCCCATTCTGAATAGGAATTGATAGGAATAAGCATGAGAATGTATGATGATTTCTTTAAAATCTACTCATTGGTTTCCAAGTTCTTGGTAGATGATGATGCCACAATCCAATTAGGTACATTCCCAATCACAACAAAAGGTGACAAAATACAAAAAGGGGTAACTAATAATGAGCTAACTCCAAATAAAAAGGTGAAGTGCCGATAGTTATATTATGTTTGTCATAAAATATGAGAGATAAGCCTTGAAATTGGTCCTTCAAATATAAAATGAGATTCCACAAACAATGATGCAATATATGATAAATAAGAATCCCAATCAAGAAGAAAATTAGATACAGTGTAATGAATCACTAGTGTTAGTGCAAGATCATGGGGGTCCAAACTAGTCCCTTAAGTGGCAATACAAATTCAGAAAAACAAAGTTAGGTGACTTCACATAAAAAATTGAATAAGTTATTAACATAATTTGAAAAATATGTAGAAACAAAATTTGTAGAAAATTGAATATAGTTTCTAAGATACTAGTCCTTTTTTTGGAAAAAAGTAAATCTATTTGCTGAAATTTTTAAATTTCAATGGCGTAGTACTAAATTTTTAGGAAAAAATAAAAAAAGGTATATGTATGACCAACCTAAGTACAAGCAAAAAGTAATATATTTTTTCAAAACTTTCAATATAAGTTGAGGAAACATGCTCAGATGTGCCACATTTTTTTTATAATTTTTTTTGTAACTGAATAATTAGATATGAATTTTTTATTAGAATTTTTAAAACATAACTTGGTCAAATATTTATGAAATTCATTTTTATTTTTATTTTATAGTATGGCAAGCATAGAATGTGCCACATCTTTTGGATTCAAAAAATGTGAAATCATTTAAGAATTATAAATGTTTTTCAATAAGCCTATCAATCAAGACTTTAGTCAAAATGCAAGTAGAAAATCAATAATAATTATATATTTAATTTCAAATACAATATATCTTATATTGCTAGAAAGCTAGCAATTTTCTCAATAAACCCTTTTCATTTCATCAAATATGGATTAAAAAAATTGTCGACCACTTTTTTGTCTTATCACCACCTTTTGGACCCCGATGTTCTTGCACTCACCCACTAGTAGAAGATGAATGAGTGTTCTCCATTGGAGAAGTAGGAGTTATAGGAGAAGTCTCTAGATCATCAAGATCCCCAAGTTCAACATCATATTCAACCTCCTCTAAGGTAGCATCATCAAATGGTAAATTTTCAACATCATCAAGTAGAATGAAGCAATCATATGCATGATCATCTAGGAATGGAGGATTATGTGAACTCTAGAAATCTCCCAAATCTTGGTCCAAACTAAGCATGGGAATCTAATTCCTAAAATTTGATTCTAGGCCCTTCTAAAGATTCTTGCACTAAAACTAGAACCAATCAATCATATGATACATATGATCATTCTTACTACCCCAAATTGATTTCTTTCATATTGTCTTTGGATTAGGTATGAATCCATAAAGAAGATGAAAAATATTGAGCCACTTGCAATGTGTTAGGATGCCTTTTTACTAAGACTCATAATTGTCCTTATTTAGAATGATTCTAGAAGGATGAGTTGCATAATCCATGATTACAACAATGATACACTTCTCAAATGATAAAATTAGAGATAAATATATGAAATGTGTCTAAAATGAAGTATAATTATCAAAAAAACACCCTCCCAACTACCAAAATGTCCAAGGAATCCTTTAGGATACTTGCTGGAAAATAATGAAAATAAAAATATACTTGGGACAAAAATATAAAAATTGAATAGATGCTTGGATATAGCTCTTCAATACCTTTCTAACACAACAGTTATTACAAAAATTGGAGATTTTAGCAAAAAAATATGATCTCGGGAGCCAAAAAACAAGATCTAAATTCAATCAACAATTACTATCACTAAACAATCAAATTCTGAAAAATAATCTACACCACTCTAAAATTGATAGAACCAAATTTTTGATAATATCTCATTTTTGATAAACTAATGTCCTAGAAAAATATTATGCAAGCTTGAAAGAAATTCCCTATTAGGGCTATAGGGATGAAAATTAGGCCCTTGGGGGATGACACCCAATCACCAATTTGATCACCCATGCACTATCTGCAAATAAGAAAATCACAACTAGGTGTTAGTGTTGGGTAGAGCCATGCCACTCCTACTCCACTAGGCATTAAAACCCAAACTCTAGCCCATCTCTTAACCATGATACCACATGTATATTAAAGCCACATGATTGAGGGAAAAGGCTAATAACCAAATGGAAATGATAGTGATTTAAAACAAAAAAAATTATTAATAAAAACCTACTAGAAATGTACCAATATCGTTAGAGAGTAGTAGTTGACAAACCAAGCTAACAAATCATACAAAGCACAGATGAATGATATGAATTATATCAATTAATATGTTGATCCTACCTGACCTAAAAACTACAAACAACATTGTTGTACAATACAGTTAGGTATAGATCCATATAGTCATATGGAATATGTGAAATGGAAAGAAAAACCCTCTAATTCCCTAGGAAAAAGTGTTGTTAAAAAGGTGTAGGACAACTAAGAGGGGGGGTTGAATCAGTTGTCACAAAAATTCAAAACTTATTTACCTTCAACACTTATCAATTCCACAACCACACTATTATGTTATTAAGTATGAACATGAAAACAAAAATAACAGAAAATAAAATACACACAATGAACACAAAATTTTTACGTGGAAGAACCAATGAAGGAAAAACCAAGGTGAGGATTAACTCACAATAAAGATATAGAAAAACTAATTACAAAGGCTCACTGCCAATGGCTCATTGCCTAGAAGAGGACTCACTGTCTAGTTACAAAGGCTTACTGCCTACAGAAAGGATTCACTATCTAGCAGGGAGGCTCACTACCTACTAATACAAAAGAGAACAAAAGATCCACCACAAAAATTAACAAACAATCACTACCTTGATTAGAAGATTGCAGAAACCTTTAGTACACTACCTTCAGGAATCTAACACAATGAAGTATTGCTGCCTCAACTCACTCTCACAAACACTTTCACAGACTTCTTATTTTATGATTTGTGGCTTACTTTGTCACTTTGCATCACTCACAATTCTTTGCAATTTGACTTGCATTTATACCATCCTCAACCTTAGAAACTTTCTTCAAGGTTAGCCACAACCCCACATTTTATAAATTTAAATTAGCTCAGTGACTCAACATTCCTGTGGTGGAAAGGAATGAGAGTGGACCACTAAATCATTTATCCAAGACCAAAAATAATATCTTAGATCAACCACATGCTTCCTTAATTAAATTTTATTCTTTGAATGAAGTGTAAACACCAGGTCGGCCAAACCTAATGAAAACACAAATGATCATTAATGTACATGCTTCTCAACAAGAAGATATCATGTGGATGACACAAAAAGCTTCATTATGCATAATAAAACATCTCGAGTTCCTTTAAATAGGTCCATAGCAAGTGCAACAATCTTTGAACATTGAACTCCTTCCATGAGTCCATCTAGACTATGCAAATAGATACAACTTTGAACCTTGACTTCTAGATCACCAAACCACATGCATCTTTTCCAGAACTAAGAGAAAATCATTATAAGATGCATTCCAAATCTACAAGATTAGAATCAAAACAATAGAGAACTATGGAGCATAAACATTTCTCCTAGTAAAAGAAAGTTAACTCTGTCGGAATAGTTCACACACTAGTGAACGTAACTTTCACATCCCTTCAAACTAGAAGATACAACTCAGGAAATATCACCACTATATTACCATTAGAAAAAAATTAGATCCACACAAACATAGGATCAACACAAGAGAAATGTGGAGCACATTCTTGACTCTGAATTCTCTCTTTATTAATTTTCTCAAAAGAAGTTGGAAACTCACCATTCTAGCACATCCACAACATCATAAATATAGGTCCATGTACTCACAACATCTCAATAGCATCTCAACTATACATGTACAATGTGCAACATACTGAATTGTGTTGACATCAATGACAACACCACCAAACTTGCTCATACTTGCAACAATCTCTCCCTTTTTCATTGATGGAAACACATGATGTGAAAAACCATCAAAGAAAACATTCTAAACAATAGTCTAGGAGAACATTATTTATTCCTATGCTATTGTTTTTCACATGAATTTCTCTACCCCTTTGAAATAAATTGAAAATATCAAAAAAAATTGTTCACTCCCTCTTAGGAGTGCACTCATTCAACTCATACTACAACAATGAAAACTTTTTCTACCCCCCTGTAGAGAAGACCCATTCATTAGTTCAGATAAATGAAGAATCTATGAATTTATTGGATTGATGCACCTTCATGTGCACATAGTTCAGAGGGACAATGACCCCCAACCTCTCCCTAAGATACTCAAAAGTATCCTTTAGAAGAGCCTTAGTAAATATATCTACAATTTGTTCCTTTATTGTCACATACTCTAGGTTGACTTCATTCTCCAACACTTTTTCTCTCATGAAATGATGTTTGCTAGATATTTGTTTTGTTCTTGAATGCATAACTAGATTCTTTGAAATGTTTATAGCACTTGTGTTGTCACAGAAAATAGGAATAGGCTCATCACATATCACTCCAATGTCTTTAAGAGTTTGCTTCATCCATAAAACATATATGTAGTAGGATGCTATAGCAATATATTCTACTTCTATAGTGTATAAAGAAACTGAGTCTTGTTTCTTACTCAACCAAGAAACCAGTCTTTTACCAAGAAAGAAAGCACCTCCACTAGTACTCTTCTAGTCATCCACACATCCAACCCAATATGCATTGGTATAAGCACTCAAGGTGAAATTAGCACCTTTAGGATACCATAAGCCATAATACTGTGTACCTATAAGATATCTAAATATCCTCTTTATAGTTGTAACATGTGCCTCTTTAAGATTTGCTTGAAATCTGGCAACTAAACATACTACATGCATAATAACTAGTCTGGTAGTAGTAAGATACAACAGTCTGCCAATCATAGATCTGTATTTGCTCCAATCAATTTTAGCAGATTCATCATCTTTACTCAACTTAAATCCGGTTACCATAGGAGTAGTAACCGGTTTGGAATCATCCATTCCAAACTTCTTTAACAACTAATTTACATACTTAGACTATGAAATGAATATCCCTTTATTAGTTTCATTTACTTGAAGACCAAGAAAAAAATTCAACTCACCAATCATGGAAATTTCAAATTCTTTTTGCATTTCTTCCTCAAATCTCTTACACATGCTTTCATTTCCACCAAAGATGATATCATCAACATATACAACTACTATCAACATTTTTTTTACCTTGCACTTTGAAGTAGAGATTGTTGTCAACAGAGCCTTTGCTAAATCCTTGATTGATGGATTTCCATAGGGAATCCCTTTAGCTTTGTTCATTCAAATCCTCCTAATCCATCTCCTCTCACAAACTTAAAATTAACTTGTCCTCTGAATACAGATACATCTCCACCTTATTCACCCCATCCCCACAAAACAAACAATGATCACGTCCTTAACCAATTCTTACAAAATATTTCATCCCTCCAGCAAAAAAATTCCACATTGAACGAAAGTCAAAATGGTCAACCTCCAAAATATGTTAGAAGAAACCTTTTATCCTTGGAGATATTGAGAGCAAAAATTCCACAAGGCATAGAGATTCCTATATTTGAGAAATATGGTGGAAAAGGAGACCTTAGTACAACCATGTCTCAACATACATAGCCTTATGTAGTGACTTCATTTTTGAGGATAAACTCTAAATGAAAATGAAGGAGAATTAGAATGTGTGGTCAGCTTCATTGGTGTTCAACCTCATAAGGGCCAAACCAAAATTCCTCTTGAAATTTCTTTCTCAAAAAATAACATATTTAGACATGTAGCCAATGGTCCTCTTTACATTGCTAGAAGAATCAATGACAAGCCTAATAATGGGATATTAATTGATCTCATGTGTGTAGAGAATGTGATCACCAAGAAATTATTATTTGTGTATGAAATTTATCAAGATTATTATGAACAAACGAAAGCATTGATCAAAATGCATAATGGTTTTGCTTGCCCTACAATAGGTTCAATCACTCTTCCTTTACAAGTTGGACCAATAAGATTGAATTTATCATTCTTCATCATCCCATCATCAAACCAATTTCATGTGAAGCTTGGTTACCAATAGCTAGGCTCTATGGATGTCATCACATCGATAGTACATAAATGATTAAATTTTCCATTTGGGAATGATATCTTTACTGTGCACCATAGTGTCTTTAATCCTATGTCTTCCCATGGGAATTTCTCATTGGATTTATTTTGACTTGAACCTATGGAACCTATTAATCCTTGTGAGGACTTACTTTTCAAATCTTATAAAAAGTTTAGGAAAACTACATAGAAGAATTATCCCTTAGAAACATGCCTCGACCCATGATTGAGCCACATATCATTTTTGAAACCGTGATTAAACAAAAATCCCTTCCAATTATCCAAGACCAACCCATGACAAATCGTTCACCTTGTGGTGCATACTTTTGAAATCTGCAAAACTAAACTTCATACAAGGTTAGTAGCTTACAAATTTCTCAAGAATGACCCTATAAAATACCTTGCAAATGCTCCAAAATTCAACAAAGGATAAAAGAAAATCACAAGCATAATGAAAACACTCAACAAATTACCTATTCCATAGTGGATTGGTGTCACATGTGCTAGTGACCCTTTCCCAACCCTTGATCAATAGCTAAAATGATGAAATGCAAATGGAAATGATGAGCAAGATGAGTTCTCAAATTAAGAGAGTAACCTTGCATAAAAGTTGCGGATCCATGAATGAGAATGAAGGCCTTATTTTATAGATTTTCTTGATGATAGATTGGCCAAGATGGTGAATGTGGGACTAAAGATTCTTCAATGAGAAGAGGACACTTGTCAAGTGGGGATAGGCCAATGGTTGTGCAAGATTTGGGAAGAGTGCCCATGAGAGGGAGAATTTGAATTCAAATTTGCAATAAATTTTGAGAGGGGGACAAGGAAAACAACAATAAATGCAATGTTGGGCTTGTCATGTTGAGGGAAAATGAGGGTTTTTTAATAAATCAATAAAATTGATTTATTTGTGCAAGTGGAGATATCTAGAGAATGCAAGTGGGTGAGATTAGTATTTAATCATGGTTAGATTAAATAACTGATGATTATGTTAGTTTAATGATGATTAGGTGAGTTGAATTTTAGGACTTTGATATTTGATTTATTTGAATTAGAAAATGATGGAATATGATTTAGGATTTGATTTAAATGGATTTTTTATTTATTAAAAGGTTGATGATAATGTTTATTTGATTTTAAATAAATGATCCTAGGAGATGAAATTACCTAATGAATGGATGAAAGTGCACCTGATTAATTGATAAATGGTCCTAATGCGACATCTAGTTCGGTTGATGAATGAACCTGATCAAATGTAGAATGTTAATTTTGCATGTCTACACACCTATCTCCTAAAAAAGAAAAAGAGATAAATTAATAAGTCCTATTGTCCCTACTAAGATAAAAAAAGTTTTTAAAGATAAAGAGAAAATTATTGAACAACATCCCATGGTTGCTTTTGTTCCTCCCTTATAGGAAGATACTAAACCTATAGTTGATAAAACCACTCCTACACAATCCCAACCTGAAAATTGTATAAAAATAAATAACAATGCTAAAGAGCATAGGCATAGATGTCGCACTATTGTTTGTAGAAAAAAAGAAGAGAATGAAATAGAAAATCAAGACCAAACAACAATTAAAATAAAGCATGATGATCTTCCACATTCGCCACAACAAAAACAACAAAAAAATCTATGGACATTGTCATTAGGCCTCCTATTATGATTAACTTGGATGATGATGATGAGATTGCTAAAATTGACAAGGAAGTGCATAATGAGCTGAATTTATTATTTTACTCTTCCATGAGCTTCAATGTTAACAATCATAATGGTCCTCCTACAAAGAGTTAATCATCACACATTGAACCTGGTGATGCTTCTAGTACAACACTTTTTCTCCCTTTGACTAGTTATACAACTTCCATATATGATGAACAAGATTGGAATGCGGATGACTTGCTATAGGTTGAATTACATGTGTGTAATGTGATCCCCTATACAATGCTACTTGGAATGTTTTTTATATGTTTGTGAGTCTACTTTGGATGACCCTTGTCATTTTGTTGGTGAAAGGATATATAAGAAGTGAATCCATTGTGACATTATTGTATTTGTATATACATTCTTTTATATGTCATAATATTTTGTCTTGTGTTTTCCTTTTGGTGATGATTCAAGGTGTTAATACATTCATGTATCTTCCATGTTGCCACAAAATATTCCCTTTGTGCTATTTTTCTATGTGTCATTCTCCATTTTTGATCATTTTTTGATGATTCATTTGGGTAATGATGGTAGTTCCAAGCTCAATTATATCAATATAGCAATGAAAAATGTTGACCCATAATTTATGGATCCCTTATGTGTTATATTAGGATTACATATTGGGGGAAACACTCCTTTCATGATGTAGCTTTATCTTGGATTTTTTTTTTTTATAGGGATTTTTGAATAAAGCTCTCATATATTGGAATTTATCATATTCTAATTTAAAGTAATTTATCACAACATGGTGTTTATTAATTTATTTAAATGGGGGGCACATCTGTCCTTGCTCATTGTATGCTTCAAAGCACATTCTTCTTACTTCATGTGATGTGTCTTCTTGGTGGTGTCATTCAAATATATTTCCTTCAAGATTGCAACCTTTCTGAGCATATGACATACCTCTTATGGTAATGCTATAGATTGCATTCCCTAAGTTGTGAATCTTTTATCCTCAATTAGTCCTCTCTTGGAGACATTAGGAATGATTTTCCCTAAGGTGAGACCTTTCATGAACTAAGAAAAATCACTTTGAATATCCTATTGAATGTATCAATGCCACTAAGTATAACAAAACTTCTTGCTAGTGGAGCCTTTCTGTTTATTAAGGCCACCAAGCATAACACAACTTACTTGCCAATGGAACCTTTCTCATAAGTGCCCAACATAATACAACTTTCTAGCCTTGTGACCATTTTTGTGACACCTTTTCAAAGATATCAAGAGGTATAACTTTGTTATGGTTAGTACAATGGGAGCCTATACCTAGCATGACTTCCCATTAGCCACCTTTTGGGGCCCACCTAGTGGAAAACAAATTTCACTAGGCCATGTGAGAATATTTTCTTTGCATAATGGACAATGGTTTCCTAATTGTAAACATTTATATACAAACAACTATGGATTGATCCATATAGATTGGACAAACAGTCAACATTTCATGAACCCCTCTTCTCCTCTCTAATTTTGGCATTGTATGCTTGTGTATCTTGTCTTCCTATTGCATATTTAACATAGGCATGTGTCTCTTTGTGCCTTTGTTTTTTGTGAGATCTCAGATCTTGGGGGCTTGATCATCCTCCTTGACCTTTGTTGTCTTATCTTTCAAAAAATTGTACAATTAGACCTCTCTTGATGCAAGTTTGACTACTTTAGTGTGAGTTTGAGTGCAAGGATCATCCTCTCACTAAAGTGGGGCCTAAATGTAGTATTGAAAAATGTACTCCTTTATATTTTCACACTATATTCGGATCCCTTATTTAAATGGACTTAATTAATCCTTTAATTGGCTCCATTTTTTATCTACAAGCCTAATTAATTACAATATTTGAAACATGAATCATGATTTAATTAATGTAATTATATTTTTTAACACCTCAAAATGAATAGGTCATAGAAATTTAGATTAGGACCCATTCACCCTTGGGAGAATAGGTCCCATTTAGTTGCTAATTTCAAATTTCAAATATGTTTTTGATGGAATTTTTATGACCCCAAATTCAATTTCAAATGTTTTCTTGTAATGTTTAATTTTTAGGAAATTATAAAATTGTCTATAAAAGCAAAGCCTTTTTATCAATTCAAATCCTAGAAGCAATCTATAAATTCATGAGAGAAAAAGCATAGAAAATATTATTTTCAAAGGTGTTCAAGAGAAGATTTATCAAGAATTTATTGTAGAGATCAAGATCTCAAGCATCATGTCAAAGTTTTCAAGCATCATGCATGTTTTTGGAGCTAACATTGTGATGTAGGTTTCAAGCATTCAAGTCAAGATTCAAGCATCAAGAGCAACATACAATTAAGCCATTCAATACAAAATCAATACCTTGGAGAGATTTACTAAGTTTCAGTCCTACAAGGGTTTCAAATCAAGGGTTTGGTGTTTTCAACTTAACACATTTTCATTCATCATTCCTTTCATGTTTCATTGTTTCAATTGAAGGTTTAATTACCAAAATGGGGTTTGACCAAGGAAAACCCCCATCCAAAAAAAATAAATAATTTTTTCCCCTTGTTTTTGTTGTAGAGCTTAGGTTGAAGAAGGATTGAAGATCCATGAAAGGAGAAAAGTTGGAAAAGTTGTCAAAGTTGCAAAAGTTGTCAACATTCTCATCAAGCCATCGAAACTCACTTTTAAAATTTATTTCCAAATTTTTGACTATGAAACCCAGAGGAATTGGGAGTATAGGCATAGGACCAAAGGACTATGCAAGAAAATTTTCAACCCCTATAGTGAGACTCATTAACCCTTAGGTGAATGAGTCCCAAGAGGACACTCAACACAACCTTTTTGTGATAGGTGCATAAAATCAAGTCCTTCTCGGATCTATAATTGCTTTCTAGATTTTTTTTAGATTAAGGTTCAATTTAGAGGTTTAATGTGTTACATTTCATCATTGCATTCATTTAGTATTTTTCATTCATCTCCCAAAAGTGCATTTCATGCTAATTTACCCCATCCTATGTCATAAGGAAAACAACAAGATCTCTACCAAGGTTGACTCACCTAAGGGTTGAAAGTCAATATTTCCCTAGGGGATCTTTTTTCCCAATGAAATAAGGAATATAGGTGCATATTACCTCCATTTTATATCATAATTTATTCACACATTCCCCCCCATTTCATTTTGGTGAACCTAAAATTGTATATCAAAAATTCTAAAATTTGGAGTCCATTCAAACCCTAAATCTAGGATTTTCATTAGTTTGCATTCATTGCATTAATTTTCATCACATTTAGGGTTGTTAAAGTTGCATTGGTTTTCATCTCATTTAGGGTTTTATGTTTGCATTTTTCATTTTGTAAAATCTAAAAAATTCAAAAATTTGCATGAGTATTACATTGATTTTGCATAGTACTTGCATATTAGTGTGTTTTGAATCATTCATATTCAAAAAATTGAGTCAAAATTTTATTTAAAATAGTTTCATATTTTTCATCATTTTTTATTCATTGCACTTGCATTTAGACATCAAAATTTGGAAAAATCAATCACTAAAAGTATAGTTTATAGTCTACATCAAGAAACTTTAGCATTGAACTTCAATCTCAAATTTATTTTTTTGTAATCCTTGTGCTAAGACCCATTCACCCTAGGTAGAATCTATCCTTGTACAGGTGTTTTCTCAAAGTTTTAGGCAGTGATTTTCCTCTATTTTCTTCGTTTTGATGTTTTGTTAAATCTAGGTTTCAGTTTCAGAAATCAAAAAAATCTATCATTGTTTGCATTAGGTTCAATTGGTTAAATTAAGTTCATTGTTTCGAAATAAAAATTGGCATTAAAAGACATAATTTTTTAGGTTTTTGCATAGCATAATCAATAAATTATATTTTTTTAAAATATAAAAATTTCTCTCTTTATATACTTTCATTGCAATTCATATTCTAGGGTGTTTGATTGCATTTATCTAGAGCCTATTATCCATTTTGGGTGCACCTAGGTTTGGTGAAACTTTTTTGAGATTCACAACCTAGTGTCATATTACCAATGTAGTAGTGATACATAATTCAAGGCTCATGCAATCCCACACTACTGCACTTGCCATGGATCTTGAGTTTTCCAAATCTTTCACTCATCGTGTTGATACTAGTCAACCCACTATGGATCATAGCTTTGACACCTCATTTCCCCTGACCACCCTATCCACAACCAATATGATTAATGTTGAAAAAATGGTTGCTTATGTCCCTCAAGAAGAACTAAAAAAAATGGATGAAGAATTAGAAAAATTGCAAAACTTTGTTAATTCTATATACATTGATTGTACTACAATTCTCATCATAGATAACATGAGGAAAATTCTTGATAATGAACAAGAAATAGATATTGTTTGTAGCTTAGCTCATATTATTGATAAACATGTCCCTACAATGACTAGTTCTCAAAATTTAAGGTTAACTCAAAGTAAAGGCGGAAATCCAATTCCTCCTTCCATAACTATGACCTCTATTTCTACATACACTAATCCAACTGTTACAACAACTAAATAACCTACTAGCTCAATGTCAATACCGCCTTAGGTATTTCCATTGGGAATCCCTTTAGCTTTATGCATTCAAATCTCATATCTCTTATTCCATCTCCCCTCACAAACTTATAACGCACTTTTCCTCTTAATACATATACATGCCTCCACCTTATTAACCTCCATATCACAATGTAAAAATGATCCTATTCTTAATCAACTCTTACAAAAAGTTTTATCCCTCCAACAAAGAATTGCCACATTGAACCAAACTCAAAATGGCCAACCTTCACAATATGTCAAAAGAAGACCTTTATCCTTGGAGATATTGAGAGGAGAAATACCAAAATGCATAAATATTCCAATGATTGAGAAATATGGTGGAAAAGGAGACCCTAGTAACCATGTCTTAGCATACACAACCCTATGTAGTGACTTCATTTTTTAGGATAAAATCTTGGCTAAACTTTCCCCTAGATCCTTGAAAGACACTGCCTTGGAGTGGTTTTGTTCGTTACTGAATAACTCAATTAGTTCATTCAATGAAATTTTTGATACCTTTCTTAACCATTTCCAAGTGAAAATGGGTCCCAATAAGACCTTAGCTGATTTAATGCAATGTAAACAAAATACAGATGAAAATGTTATTGATTTCATATCATGATACCAATTACTTTAATCACAAACAAAAATTAAGATTCCTCATATTGGCCTTCAAAGATTTTTCATTGCAAATTTGCATACCAATATTCAAGATAAACTTAAGATGTTAAAATTTTCCCCCTTTACACACTTGTGCATGACCCTTCATGATTATCAAAATTTTTTTAGTCATCATGAATAAAAACTACTTCTAGCAACCTTAGAAATCAAAAGTCATGCCCCAAAACAATTTCCAACCTTTCAAGAAAAAAAACAAGGGATTTTTACAAAAAAATACAATTCAAACAATTTAGCATGTTAACTACCAAGTGGCTGCTATAAAAATGAAAAATCCATATCCATTTAGGGAGAGTAGAAAATTTACCCCTTACTGAATACACTTCACTCCACCATGTTGTAACTTATATGTGATAACTTAGTTACCTTACCTCCTGTAAGAGCCATTGATACAACTAAGCCCTTACCTCTAAACTTTAACTTGAATGCCTTTTTCCATTATCACTGACAAAATTTGGTAAGTCTATAAAAAGGAAATAAGTCTATTGCCCCACAAAACCAAAATTTGAAAATCTTTACCAACCCCATGCCAAATCATAATATCTCTTTTGTGAAAGCTAGTGATGCGAATAATGATGTGATGAATGTTGACAAACTTGAAGATGGAAATAATGACAATATAAATGAAAATGATGGAGACTAAGAACATGTGGTCAAATTCATTGATGTTCAACCTCATAAGGGCCAAACCAAAATGCCACTTAATATTTATTTCTCACAAAATGACATAATTAGATGTGCACCCGATGGTGCTCTTTACATTGCTAGAAGAATCAATGACAAGCCTACTAATGGGATATTAATTGATCTTGTGTGTGTGTGTAGAGAATGTGATCATTAGGAAATTCTTATTTGTGCATGAACTTTATCAAGATTCTTATGAACAACCAAAAACATGGATCAAAATGCATAAAAGATTTTCTTTCCATATGATAGGTTTTATGACTCTTCCTTTAACAGTTGGACCAAAAAAACTGAATGTCTCATTCTCCATCATCTTGTCATTGGACCAATTTTGTGTGAAGCTTGGTTACTGTAGTTACAAAAAAAGTATCTATTTTTCTCAATTAATTTTGGAATAATTGATAAGATGAGCTAAGTGATGCCTTAATTTTGGTGTTGTAATATGTTTTATATATTCAGATTAAGTTTTGGGCCCTTTCAATTAAAATTCATCTTATTTATGCCCTAATTTTTCCTATTTTGCATCCACAAGCCTAGTTAAATCCATTTTTACAAGATAAACCTAACATTTAAGAAATGAAAAATCATAATTTAATGTTTTTAATTATGTGTTCTAGATCTAGGTATCTAGGACTCATACACCCCTTTGGGTGTATGGGTCCCACCTAGGTCTTGAGAGCTGATTTTAAATGTTACATTGAACAAGACACTTCTTGGAATCTATGTACGAGGTTTAAGCCACTGGGACTCATATGCCCAACTTGGCATATGAGTCTCGCTTTAACATGGACCTATTTTAAATTAAATTCTTGGTGGGATTTTATTATTCTATATTTGATGTTGGCTTGTAGTGAACATGTAATTTTAGGAAATTAGGCATGAAAAAGTATAAATACAAGGTTATTTCACATAATTTTATCTAAGAAATCTAACATTCTAGCTAAGCAATTCCTAAAGAAAGTTTATGAGATCGAGAGAATTCAAGAGTAAATCATCAAGCATTTGGAGCAACATTCAAGATTCAAGCATCATGCCAAAGTCTCCATGTATCATGTGTGTTTGTGAGCTAACATTTGTGATGTAGGTTTTCATGGTTCAAGCAAGCATTCAAGACAAATCTTTAAGAATTCAATCAAGAGTCAAGAGCCACATTCATGCTAGCCATTGTTGAAAAATGAAGAACATCTCATTTTGCTATTTTGTGATGCCATTGATGTCATCATGATATATGAGTTGCAATTGCAAGATCGAGTTTGAAGTTGTTCCAATACTCTAGTCTAGTATCTAAACTAATATTTTGGTGTAATCCTTTGTGTTTTGGTACAAAATTGTTTGTTGGTGATTATTGCTACAAGTGGTTTTGGGAAATGGTTATGGATGCTTGGATCATGTACAATCAAGATTTCACATATCCAAATGCTCATATGGTGTATCAACATTATTTTTTTGATTACAATTTTGATATTCAGTCTAGCAATTTTGGTTTGTGGATATATGAAGTCTATGTCAACATGGTGTATTGTTTTGAATTGCCTTTTTGGTAGATTTTGTGAATGATTGTAGTTGACAGTTGGTAGTTTTGATAAATAAGAAGTGCATCTAATTAGTTCAACCTAGTTGATGCATGTGAACAGATCAGGTATATATATTGGATAGTTTTGAAGACATATATACATATATAGAGATAAATGATTGAGTTGTGAATGTAAAGGTAAAAAAGTGTGAATATGATGAAGTGTGTCAATTCAATTGAGCATAATTGGAACTAAATCAACACTAGTTAGGTGTATATTATTAGTTTACTTTAAGGTTGTATTTCATTTTGTTTTGTAATTTCTATAGGCAATGAGATAGTGAGTCCTAGCAGTGAGCCACATCATTTTGTAATAGTC
Organism: Sequoia sempervirens; assembly: GCA_007258455.2. Lineage (NCBI taxonomy): Eukaryota > Viridiplantae > Streptophyta > Pinopsida > Cupressales > Cupressaceae > Sequoia > Sequoia sempervirens. The sequence continues at coordinate 468,178,964 of VDFB02193867.1, forward strand.
TATAACTATACTATATTGTGAGCTAACACTCACTGCGGTTTTTCCCATTTCGGGTTTTCCACGTAAAATCCTAGTGTTCTTGTGTTGAATGATTTTGCTCTATTAATGATCTTAATTGTCTTTACTATTCTATGCATTGTATTAATTGGATGGTATTTATTTTGTAAATTTAAGAAGATACCACAATATCTTGGACATTGGTATCAAAGCTTGGTTCCTCTAAAAAATCCTTACAACTTGAGGGAGATCCTGAAGATGGAAGAAATGAATGATAAAGGAGAGCTACAAACTGCACTTGAAGATCTTGATAAAGTTGAAAGTGAAAATAGGGAGTTAAAAGAGAATCTTGAAGAAGCGAATGAATGTGTCCAAAAGCTAAAAGAGCAATTGAAGAAGTTCAAGGAAATACATAGAGAAGTACCTAAGCAATTGAAGAAAGTTTTCATAAAAAAAATTACCTGTAGAAAACACAAATAGAAATTCTACAAAGAAGGTTAGGGTTTTCTAAAGACAAAGTTGGTGGGAATTTTTTGAAACTCTGAAAAAGAAGTAGATTTGAAATTTTTAAAGATTTAGATTAAAAATTAACAATAAGTATGACTTTAGGTTCACTTAATACACATGAAATTTTGTTTAAAGACAAGTAGACAATAAAATGTAGTTTAAAATTAATTTGTTCACTTGAATAATTCAATGTTTAGGAACAAAAGAATTCCATTTTTAACTGAATTGAGACATTATAATGTTTTGCAGGCAAAAGAATAGGACATAGGGAGTTTCAAACAAGTCAATTTTTCAACATTTAAAAAAATGCAACAAATACAAGAACATGTTTCAAGAGTTTGTTGGAGTAAGAAAGGAAGTTGGATCAGACCAGAATGAACCAACAAAGAAAATTGATAAAAAGAGATGTAAAGTGATGAACAAAATTTTAGAAAGAAAGAGGATCCTGAAAAATAGTTGTGTTTGTGCCCTCATCTACTAAGACAATTCCTAGGTTTTAGAAGGGTCTTTTCGGCTTTAATAATAAATGGTTGAACCCCCTTGATGATTGCTTGCCCCCTTGGAATGGATATGTAAAAAAAAAAATCAAAAGAAACCACTTATGATGATGTTTTGTGAAGCGAATTGGGGTTTTCTGTGGTGAGAATAGTTTTTAGAAACTTTTTGAAATCTACTACATTTAATGTGAATTAGGGCTAAATGTTGTTTTATAAAGATAATGTGGAAGGAATTTTGATCACCCTTGCATTTGAAGAGATTGAAGAGCTTTTGGAGAATTCTTGAAGAGATTTGGAATTCGAGCCATGGAAATCCTAGTTCTAGTTCACCATGAAGAAAAAGGTACTCTAATTTTTTGTGTAATTGTGAGTTTGTGTTTTTGAAGCTATTTGAATCTAGAATTGGAAAAATGGTAACTCTCATAGTTGTTCAAGCATTAGAAAGACCTAGGCCATCATACAAAAAATATTCTATGAAAGTCTATGAAGATGATCTGATGTGGCCCTTCTCATCAATTCCTCATGGGGTTATGTCAACCAAAGACACAAGAATGTATATTTGGGTAAAAATTGAGGAGTTCAATCATGGAAAGTTAGTTGACATTTGGAAAAATGAACTTACTGGAGATAGTTTCTTGGTGAATCCTGAATATTTGAATCTAGTTTAGAAGAGGTTAGATAGATGGAATAAATTTCTCAACTATAGCTTTGTGGTTGATGAAAAATTTGTGAAACCAGTCTTGAGTAGAATACATGATAATTTTTTGTGGAATGACCGACCTCACCTAATAACTAAGGAGGTGATTGGGGCTATTATTGGGCTTTGTGATAAAGGTATAGTACCTATGTTAAAATCTATGAAAATTGAGATTGTAATGGAACTTATAGGAGCCACTTATGACAAGAAAGCTTTAATGATGAAAACCATCACCAATTCAGCTATAAAGTATGATGCTATCATGATTGGTCACAAGATATACTTCACAAATAGAGATAATTTTGTTTTGTCTACTATAATCTATACTGGCTTTGATATGGTTGTAAATGGTGCAGATTATGATCTATGTGAGCTCCTTTAACAACAATTGTTTGAGAATTTTAACTCAACGAAAGAAAGGAAGTATGCATTTAAATTTGGCTATCTAATTGTATGTTTGTTATTTTATTTCATGAAGAGACTCCCTGGGAAGAATGAGGAAGTGTTTTGGGATTCATCTCGACTGGTGGCACATCAAATCCTTTATTGTATGTATAATTTGGGCAATTTGAAGGCTCAAGAAGATTCCCTAACTGCATTCTTTATTGTATTCAAAAGAGATATGAATGAGAGAGATAATTCCAAAGAGGGTCATTGAGAAGTACAAGAATGACATAATATTTCATGTTTCTTCAAATGAATGCATGATTGAAGTAGTAAAACCCTAGACGGTGTGGATTTAGCATTTGGGTTATAAAATTATAGAAGATTAAGCTAAAGGTTATGTACAAATATTGTTGAAAATTCCAAAGGATGCCAATGAACCTAGAATTCGCACTTATGAGAAGACTATGGAAGTACATATGGAACATATGAAGCCTAAAATAAGGAAGAATGTTGAAAAGAAACTTAAGGAAGTAGGCTTCACTGATGAAGAGATTAAATTGAGCAGAGTTATGATTGAGAAGAAAGAGGGTGAATCTTCAAAATCATGGAGATCTAGAAGGACTACTCCTTCTAACCCCTCTGTAACCTCTACAATAAGTGTTGAACTTAGAAGTGCTAACAAAGGAAAAGGATAGGAAAAATTAATACTTTGATTATGTCAAGAAGAAGAGGGGTCATCACAAAAAAATATAGCTTGCAGGTCTAGGCCATTTTTATGTGTCTATATTTTTCCCCTCTTTGACATAATACAATTTATTGCATTGTGTCAAAGAAAACAAGTCAAAAATATGCTCCAGTGTGAAAGTAAGGAGAGGAAGGATGATGAGGAGGTAGTGGTATGCCCCCTCCAGAGGATAGGCAGGGTTAAAGAACATGAGTGTGCTCTCGAAATGGATGAAAAGACTAGAGGATGAGGCAATAGAAGCAATGTTAGTGTGGAAGACATGGATATTAGGATGGAAAAAGAATACTTAAATATTTTGTCAAATAACATCATAGGCATTGCATAATCATCATTGGATGGTAAAATTTGATGAATGGACAACAAACACCATGTTATAGCATAGACCAAGGTGTGCAAAGTCATCCACTTGTGAAAAACAAACAGTCGCAAATAAGGAATGTCCAAACTCATACTAAGGGCTAAGTTGCCCCAGTCTTTTTCTCAAGACATGCTAAAGACAACAATCAAGGAAAAATAGATCATGAGATGTCATAGTACCTCTAAATCCTTCATGGGACATCCTCGAGGTAGCTAGTAACATGACCAAGAGACAAAACAATAAAAAGATAAAACAAAATAGACCAGTAAAATTAACAGCCATTCAATATGTTTGTCAATTTTTGTTTGTTGGATTTTGATTGCTTGACAGTTGGATAGTTTGATAGTTTTGATGGTTTGACAATTTGAATAGTCTGACAATTTTGATGGGTTGACAATGCTTATCATCAAGGACACATTGTGAAAAGGCTAATGACTATGTGATAGAGCCTGTCATTAGGAAAGACACATCCTGAAAAGGAAAATGACATCATGATGGGGCCCAATGCCAAGAAGGATGCATCTAGAAGGGGACCATTAAGTGACTAGGTCGACATTGTTTTTGGAAATTTGATTGATGTTTGACTTGATGACTGACTAGACTATGTTGTCTGTAGGTTCGCTATTTGAATGTTGACATTTTGATGACTATTTGGTGTTTGAGTTTGACTATGACTTATTTGACCAACATGATGAAAACCTAAAGGAATAATCTAGGTAGCCTAAGGGGCTCATTGATAGATGGCCTTGCCTACGTCATGAACTCATAGACCTCATAGTTCAACATGACTCTTGACTTTGTGGAAATGACAAAGTGTTGAATCATGATTTTATTTGACAATGCCTAAATGATTGACTTAAGGCCTTGAGGTAACATCAACATATTTCTTTTCCTATGTAGCAAATGCGCAGAGACAACATAGTTTGACAAATGACATGGACTGATTGATATGATTGATTTGACAGAGTTGATAGACATGACTTTGTTTTGAGGATTTTTGATGTTATTTGGATGTTTTTGTCCTTTCTTCAAGACATTTTTCAATTTTTAGGTTTTTTTTCAGGATTTTCTATGATTTTTAGAAATTTTTAAGGACTTTTTATGATTTTTATGATTTTTTTAGGACTTTTTATGATTTTTAGGAATTTTTCAGGGCTTTTTAAAATTTTTAGGATTTTTTTAGGACTTTTTTTATTGTTAGGACCATGTGTGATACCCACTGTAGTCTCATGATAAAAATTTTCCCCTATTTAAGTTGATGGAAAGGACATGACTGGTATGGATGATAAGCAGTGCACAAAACTTTGATGTCAACCACTGTCGGTCATGGAAAGAAATGTCATGATGTTAGGGTGAAAAATTGTGATGAATGTCAGAAAAATGGATGTTTATTACGGACTAAGGTAGATAGAGTGACAGTAGATGGAAAAACAATGACTGACTATACATGGCACCTATTTGCCAGGTTTTCACCATGGTACTTAAATCCAAAGTGCCTATTTACTAGGTTTTCACAATTGGACAAATTATTTCTTTTTATTTTTTTCAATTTTTTCATTTTTTTGGTGTCACCAGGATGCATGTTTGCCAGGTTTCCATCTAGGTGATGATTTTTTTGTATTTTTAATGGTTGTTAGCTAGACTTTCCAATGCTATGTATATAATTTACATAATTGCAGACTACTGATTGGCTCTATCAATTGTTCACCATTTGGAGTAGCCAAATGATATGCGCCATAAACAAATGACATAGTGATGATGTATGGACCCAACCAATTGGGCTTAAACTTGCCTAGTTTTTCTCTATTGGACTAATTCTTAGGATTCTGCATGAGAACTAGGTCGCCAATGTCAAATTTTTGAGTCATCACTCTCTTGTTGTTGCTTTTTCAAAGACAATTTTGATATGTCTAGTGGAAGTGCTTCAAGGAATTATGTTTGTATTCATCTAGCATTTTTAATTCATACAGTTATGACTATCTATATTCTTCATCAATGATTAGAACTTTCATAAAGACTCGTAGGGATTGAATTTTGACCTCTATGGAAAAAATGGATTTGGCTCCAAAGAAGAGGGCAAATGGAGTGGCTCTGGTGGGAGTGCGGATGCTAGTATGATATGCCCACAAAGCAGGATTGGGTTGTATATTCTAGTCATGACCAGTGTCATTGAAAATTTTCTTAAGAAGTTTGATGATCATTTTATTAGATTCTTTAGCTTGACCATTTCCTTGTGGGTAGTAAGGCATGGAGAAATGGTGTTAGATGCGAAAGCGTTTACAGAGTTCATGGACATCCTAATTTTTGAATGGACGACTATTATCTATGATGATGGATTGTGGAATGCCATACCAATAAATTATATAATTGAAGATAAACTTGGAGATCTGTTTGTCGGTGATGTAAGTGAGCGAGATGGCTTCGATCCACTTAGTGAAATACTTAGTGGCGGTAATTATGAACTTATGGTGATTAGAGGATGTAGGGTGAATATTTCCCATGAGAGTGAGTTCCCATTGTGCAAAGGGCTAAGGAGAAGTGATTGGTCTCAATTCTTATCCTAGAGCATGAATTAAATCACTATGAATTTGACATTGGTGACACATTCTCACAAACTCTAGTGTAATCTTTTCCATTGTTGGCCAATAGTACCCAAGTATCATAATATTTTTGGCTAAGGTTGGGCCACTCGAATATGATCTGCATATACTCTCATGTACTTCTCGTAAGGTCATTTTTTCTTTATTAGTGTTGAGATAGTGAAGAAGGGTGTTTTCAAAGCTATGGTGGTAAAGGGTGTCACTGATAATGGTGTATCATGTGGTTTTGTGGATAAAGGACTTTCTCTAGTTATTGGATAGATTAGGGGGAAGGGTATGTGAATGAAGGTAGTTATAAATGTCTTTATACCATGGGGAGTTGGGACCAGCAAGCTTGCAAACCATTTCTGATTTTGGGACATCATATGCTGGAAACAATAACTGCTCTACTAAGAACTCAAATTGTGGAGCATTACTAGGAATGTCAAGAAGAGACCTAATTGTTGCCATGGCATCTGTGGCATTATTTTGTGCCCTTGGGATGTGTTCAAAGGTCAACATGTTAAATTATGTCAAAAAACTATCGACCATGCATTTGTAAGGCATTAGCTTTTCACCTTTAGTGTCATACTCATCATTGACCTGATTTATAATCAATTAGGAGTTGCCGAATACTTGAAGGTTCCTGATTTTAAACTTTATGGCCACTCAGAGTCTTGTAATGGGTGCCTCATATTTTTCTATGTTATTTGTGTAAGGAAATGTGATGTGGAATGACTTCAGGATAGAGTCTCCTTGTGGGGTGATAAATCTAGTATTCTTGCTCCTGAGCCATGACTAGTATGAGAACCATCAAAGTATAATTTCCAAGGCATTTTAGACTCTCTGTGGAATATGGATGCGTCTTGAAAATCCACTACAAGAGGGTGATTGTTTGGTACAAGTGCATCTGCTAGTTGGTCCACTATCACTTGTCCTTTTATAGCTTTTTGTTCCACATATTGAATGTCGTACTCACTCAGGACCATAACCCATTTTTCTAGATGTCTTGTTAATGTTGTGCAATTTAGAAGGTACCTCAAAGAATCAATCTTTGCTACCAACTGTGTCTAATGACTTAACATGTAGTGCCTTAATTTTTGGGTTGTGAAAAAACAACTGCTAGACAAGCACGTTCAATAGGTGTGTAATTTAGCTCATATCCAACCCGTGTCTGACTAATGTAATATATGGCTCTTTCTTTTTCTTCATAGTCATTTTGTGCCAGTAATGCCCCAGTTTTGAAGTGGTTGCAAAAATGTATAAAATTAATGGCTTTCCTTGAATGGGAGGCATGAGGATTGGAGGTGACAATAAGTATTGTTTTATCTATTCGAATGTTGTCTAGCATTTATCTATCCACACAAAGGGGATACCCTTCCGTAGGAGATATTGGAATGGTTGACAATTTTTTGAGAGTTGAGAAATGAAGCATCTAATGGATTGAAGTCTTCCTTATAGTTTTCTTAGGTCATTGATTCCCTTGGGAGGAGGCAAGTCCAATATAACTCTTACTTTGGTGGGGTCTGCTTCAATGCCTCTATAGGAAACTATGTACCCTAAAATTTTACCTGATGTCACACCAAAGAAGCATTTCTTAGAGTTCAAGAAAACCTTATATTCTTCCAGTATCTTGAATAATTTTTCCAACACCTTAATATGGTCTTTCCATGTCAAGGATTTTTCCAAAAAGTTATCCACATAGTCTTCCATCAATGTGCACATCATATCATGGAATATTATCACCATGGCTCTTTAATATATGTGGCACCTCATTTTTGAGACTGAATGACATGATAATCAAACAATATGTACCCTAAGGACATGTGAAAGTAGTTTTGTGTTGATCATCAGGGGCAATACAAATCTGATTATAACTTGAGAAACCTTCCATAAGAGATAGCATCTAATTTTTATATTTGGCAATGGGAAGTCATCCTTCGGGAATGCCTTGTTGAGATCACATAAATCTATGCAAATGCATATTTGTCTAGTGGGATTTGTGACAGGGACAAGGTTAGATATCCATTTTGAATAGTCAATTGATTTAACAAAACCTGCATCCAATAATTTCTTGAGTTCAGCTTTGACCAGTAAGGGAACTTGTGGGTGCATTTTCCTTAACTTTTGCTTAGCTGGTTTAGCATCTGGAAATAATGGAAAGTGGTGCAATACTAACTCTAGATCCAATCCTGGCATGTCAATGTAAGACCACACAAAATTTATCTTTCATTCTAAGAAAAACTGTTAGAATTTTGGCTTTTCTTCTTCTGACAATGATTTAGCAAAGAGTACCATTTTGGGGTCCTCTATGGTAGCTATGTTGACTTGGATGGTTTCTTCAACAAGCATTGTTGATTTTCCTTTATCTATGGGGAGAAAGTCTAGTCCTCCATCCTTGGGTTCCTCAGTGAGGTTATCACCCTCAGATACATCTTTTATTTTTACTATTTTATCGTCAAAAGGTGCCTTTCAGTTTTCACCTAAAGATGCGTCATTTTTTGTTTTAGTTTTCTTTTTCATTTTGTGACTATAGGATGGTGCAATCTCCCCAAACTAAGAAACACAATCTAAGTCAATGGAAAATACAACCTTGTGGTCTCCACTCGGTATGCCCTCATGTAATCCCATGAATTTTGTGATGGCCTCCTCATTCTGAAAGGTGTCCATTACTAGTGGGACTTATTGATCCTAGTCAATTAATTCAAGGTAGACTAAGAAGATTCGATCATCAGTGTTAGTGAAGGGAGGGGATGTGGAAATCATGCAAATGGATTTAGAGATGTTAAAGATGAGGTTGTCATCGTTTGGGTCTATATCAAATTCTATCCAGTAATCCACCTCACTTGATTCATACTCATTAGCAAAGTAAGGAACAAAGGGAGTGGAGTCAAGGTCAGTAGTGTCATGTGGAAAATCAAATGAATCCAAATGATGGTCATTAGGTTTAGCAAGGTAGATGATTATGTCAGGATTATGGTCAATGGGAGTAGAAGAGGATCTAAACTTGGTGTTGTTTGGTGTCATGTCAAGTTTGAATATTTGCTAAAATCTCTCTTCAAATGTAGGCTCTACTGGTTCGTAGAGCAAGTCCTCAAGGAAACAGTCACTTAGGGATTATTGGGAGCCAAATTCCCATTCATGGGAGTTAGTTTTAGAAAGGGGGTCTTCAATTGTCTCGACACAGTTTGAAGGATTCACTCTCTTACTAGAAAGCACATTGGTACTATGATCACTAGATTCTTGTGGTCCCAACCCTAACCCAAGACATTTAGGTATTCCTTTAGGTGCTAGAGGTTCTCACCTTCCTATCTTATTCTTACCAAGGCCACTAGTTCTATCATAGCCTTTTGTGTTTATCATGTCATATCCTTTACCATATATTTTTACTAGCAAGGGAGTTGGATCCTCTAGTTCTCTATAAATCCAAGATAGCATGTCATCATTTTCCTCTTGACTCATTTTGCCCCACTTTATGAAAACAATTTTTTGAGGGAATTCAAAATTTTCTTTTGACTCTAACATGAAGCAAGGTTTGTCATATACCTAGGGGGATTTGGGCATCTTCGTTATGCAATAGGCCATATTCAGCTTATACTCTCCATAACCTTGGTCTGGGATCTTAATACTTGCATCGATGCTTGGGGTGATGGATGAAGTCATAGATGTCATAGAGGTGATCATGGTTGCCAAAGAATTAGAAGTGGATGTGGATGTGGGAGGCTTTGCAAGTGCTGATGGGTCAAGGAATTTAGAGGATGAAGATGTCAAAGCTTCATGGTTGATAGGAACTTCACACTTCGAGACACCTCTCAAATTGATACAATATTGAAATAGGTTGGGGTCTCCATATATGGTAATCTTAGTTCCTTCAAAGAGAAACTTAAAAAACTAGTGATATGTGGAAGGGACAACTTTCAAGGCATGGATCCAAGGTCAACCAAGTAAAATATTGTATGAAAGTTCTAGATCCAGGACTTGACAAGTGGTGTCCACAATGACTGGTCTGATACAAATTAGAAGTGTAATTACACCCTGAGAGGAATGTTCTTCATCATCATATGCCTGGATAACAATTCTCTTCATAGCGTCTACACAAGCATTAGAAAAGCCTAGGGCCTTAACCAATTTTAAGGAGCATATGTTTAATCCTACTCCGCCATCTACTAAGACTCGTTTGAACTTATGCTTATGGATAAAGAATTAAATGTGAAGGGCATCATTATGATTGGATTTGGATGATGAGTAGTCTTGGTCTAAAAAAGCTATATGGTTGAGAGCAGTAAGATATCCCACCATGGCCTCAAATTGATTGAAAAAAATGTCTTGGGGAATGGAATACTCTTGTAATGTTTGTCAAGTATAGCCTTATGCATTGGGGAAATGTGTAGCAACTCAAGTATAGAAATCTAAGGAGGTGTCTTCCTAAGTTGGTCAATGAGGTTAAAATGTCCTTTAGGCTGGGACTATTTGGTTAATGGATGGGACTATGATTGTTGGGTAGACAGGCCAGCTATTGTTATCTTTGGTTGTTTGGGAGGAGGAGGGCTAGCTATGGTGACTTTTCCCCAATGGGTAATGACATTGCATTCAGGGGTATTTTTGACAATAACTATGTTGACATGTTCATCAGTTGTTCTACTATGATTTATGATAGGACCACCAAAATAGTCATATACAATATAGGCATGGTTGGCTCGATTATTGTTATTGGCTTTTGATGTGGAAGGGTTACTAGAACCATGGTCCTATAGTGGGTTCTTATGTATGGTGTGGTCCAAATTAGATGCAAATTGTGGTCCACCTATCTCAATGGTACAATTCTCGATAAGGTCTTGTACCCAATTTTTCAGTTGTCAATAGGAGGAGGTTTTATGTCCTTTTTCTTGATGATAATCACAAAATCTATTGTGATTCCACCAAAATGGTTTAAACTACCTTGGGTCATATGGTTTTGGGTCCTCAAGTGTGATGACACCATTTTGAAGGAGTTTCTTGAGGACTTCTTCAATGGGCTCACCCAAGGGGGTGTATGTGTGACTCTTGGGGAGCTGTCTAGGTTGTCCAGGCTACCTTTGATTTTGGTTATTTAGATTACCTTTGTTATTTTGATTTATCTATATAGCATTGGAAGCATGGGTCTATGTGGTCATTTGTATATTTTGTAGTAGATCCCCTTTAAGGGTAAGCACAGGACCCATTGCGTTGACATCCTTAGCATCTACAATGCCATCATTGGTGACATGTTTATTCTTAACCTAGTATTTGTTCTTGTCAATAGGTGGACTTTCATTTGTATTTTTAGGACCATATTTTAATCTTCCCTCAAAAGTAAAGGATTTTTCAAGTTGGATGCCTCATTTGACTAGGTCTGCAAAGGTTGTACAACAATGGACTCACAAGCTATTTTTCAATGGGCCTAGGAGTGTTTGTACAAACATGTCAACCTTCTCTTTTTTAGGTATGTCTATGTGGAAGTGACTTGCTAGGCATCTCCATCTTTAGAAGAATAGTATGAAGGTCTCACCTGCATCTTCTTGCGTGAGTGTGTATAGATTGGTGATGGAGGTGTTTGTGTCAATGGTATAGGTATAATTTCGTATGAACTTTTCTACGAGTTCATTCCATGACTTTATTCCCTTTTGTAAAGAGTAAAACCATTCTAATGTAGGGCCTACAAGACTCTTAGGGAATAATCTCATTAAGTATGTGTGTTCATAGGCAATATCCACACAACTTGTAGTGAATTCTCAAATATGCTCAAGTGGATTTGTCTTGCCCTTGGTGAAATTTGGTGCCACATACCCAGGAGGAATTGGTGGTATGTATAAAGTTGTGTCAAAAGGATATGGAGATAGATCATATGAAATTGGTGGCTTTTTGTTGGATGTTTGCATGTTTTCTATCTATTTTTGGAGGTTTTCCACTCTGGCTATCAAGGTATCTATTATGGGATTATTGGTCACATCACACATGGGAGTGATGGGTATCCCATGAGTCCCCATTGATTGTGATAGCTTGTTCAAGTTTGAATGTTCCATGTGTTGTTGTGAAATGTATGATATGTTTTGGTTTGTTGATTGCTGGTATTGCCGGTTTTTATGAGGAATGTGTTGTTGTGTGTGGATCTGTGATGAATATGTGGGGATATGTGATCCAACCATATTTGTTGATATTTGAGAGATCTTGTAACCTTGACTATTTTGGTACCCAAAGGTATTCATTTGTTGTGTCATTTGAGTGCCTTGTCTATATTGGAAGAATTTTCCATGTGGGATGTTGGTATTTTGTCCTTGGAATTGTCCATGTGGGATGTTGGTATTTTTTCCTTGGGAGGAATTGATGTTTAGTTGTGATGATGTGTTAACGTTTGATTGGGGACCTCCAATAAGAATACATTGTTTTTTTCCTCCAAAGAGGTTGAATGATGTTGCAACATAAGGATTTGATGATGATTTCCCCATGGTCATAGATGAAGCTCCAAATATGGGGTTTGAGGTACTTACCCCCATTGATGTAGATCCAAGGGTAGTTCCAACTGTTTTTGAAGATGCCATTGACATTCCGAGCATAGATTGTGATATTTCTTCTAGAATAGTGGGTTCTCCTCCAATAGATGCTACATTGATTGAGTTGGAGGTGTTTTGACTTATGGTGCCACTAGATGTAACATTGATGGTGCTTGTAGTAATTTGTGTGGTGACAACATTATTATTGTTGGAGGAATTGTTTGTGTTTTTTTGAGGTGTCGAGTTTTTTGTCTTGTTGTCTAGAGAAGAAGGTATTATGGTATTGATGTCAAAGCCTCTTGGTAGTTTTTCCCCTTGGTCTAAAAGCATAGCAAGGTATCTGTCAACATCATTCAAGACCAAGTCCCCTACAAATGAAGCTACATCAGGATTTTGCGTTGCATCCTATAAATCCTCAGCTAATATTTTCCCATTGTGGTCTCTTTGTATGAATGGTTCAAATGGATTTAGAGAGGATGTTGGTGTGTTCATGGAAGATTGTATGTTCATGTTGGCAAATGGATCATTAAAAGTCATGTTTTGGGTCATGTCATAAGTGTTGGTGTTGAAGTCTTGTCCAAAGTTTTTCATTTGTCTTTTATTTCTTTGAAGCCTCATTTCCACGATAAAAAGGAATTGCTCAAATGAGGATGATGATTATGACAACTAAATGCAAGGATGACACTAGTCTATGTTTTTGGTGTTTTTGTGATAAAGGATGACAATGCAAGGTGATTATGACATTTTCCTAAGGAAATGATTGATGCAAGATGAAAAGATTGCTAAAGAATGATTTCAAATGTCAAGGTGAAAATGATGAATAGGATGAAACTGTTGACTAAGGAAATGACTAATGCAAGGTGATAAAATTGACTATGTGGAAAATGAGGACTAGGGTGAACAATGTTTTTGGATATTTTTGGATTTGTAGCAACAAAATATACAAAGTATGGACTACGGTGAATGCAATTTGGAGAAAGGTTTCCCTAACCACTCTAAGCTTAATCTATCTTAATTTTTTTTATCAAAGGACTTGTTAAAGGAACTAAGTGACAAGGTCAAAATGACTAGTGAGTTTTCCTAACTAGATTGTTGAGTTGGAAATTCTCACAAAAAGGACAATGACTGAAAAGGAGATTGATGACTAAGTCCCAAGATTACCCACTCTTGAAGGCAATGATTTTGCAATGTATGGTGAGGTAGCCTAATCCAAAGTCTAGAAAGATGAAAACCTAATAAAAATTTTATGTAGGAAATGATGATTATGAAGCCTAGGGAATGCAACTAAAATTTGGAAAATTAAGCCTATGGTCAAAATGCAAACCAGTGGATGCAAATGATAAGTGTTTTGAGCAATTTTAGTTCTGGTTTCTAATAGATATTTTTGGAAAAGATGTTTGACACAAAGAAAAAAAATTTGGATGCGAATTTTGATCTATGACAGGGTTTTTATTTTTTCTAGGAAAATGCATCGCTTTATGTGGCAAATGTGTTTCAGTCTAGCAGAAGTGTCACGGTTTCAGTAAATGTAGCTTAGTGTTGCGAATGCAGATTTCTAAAGAGAAAATGTGGTGAAAGGCATGCATATGTGGTGTTCAGAGTAGAAAATGCATTGCAAAGACTAGATCAAATGTGGCACAAAACAATGAATGTGTGTTTAGAAAATGTGGTGTAGAATGCAAAAGATTGATTTTTCTAATGTTTTGGTCAAAAATCTAATTTTTTTGAAGTTGACTATTTGTTTCTAGATTTGTGAGTATTGTTTGTTTTGTTTTAGTATCTAGAAAATACTTAGAAAACATGATATTTTAAATGTGTAATCAATCAAAAAGAAGACAAGCACAATCCTATGGTTAGGCCAAGGAAATATCTACTAGATTCCATGTGGGTTTCCCCATATGCATATCATTATCATGTGAATCTAGAAGCTTGGTTGCATGGGCTCCCCCTTATAGTGCACTAGATCTTCTTAGGCCAACCAAACTTCCAACCCCAATAAAAATCCCATGGTAGACTGATCACGTCTACTAAAGATTATGAAGATGTTGATGCCTTTACAATGACCATTGTTATGCTAGCAGATAGAGGGTTTTTCACTACTACACAAAATTATTTAGTTCGGGACCCCCATTTGAGTGGTGACACATGAGGAAAAGATTAATATCTATTTAAGAGGCACTCCATCCTGAAAAGGTTATATTTAATAGGGTTTTGGGGAGTACTACTTTGTCTATGTGACACATCCACACTTGTAATCCTAGGCTTTCCATTAGGACTCACATTTATATACCAGTTGGGGGTAGCTCAGCCAAAGAGCTCTATTGTCAGTCTGAGTCACCTTGGGGTGAGTACTTTTTCCTACCAAGGAAGCCCCAAGTTCTAGAGTCAATAACCATTTCTCCTACACCTAAGATCACACAAGTGCACAAGGGGATAGAATACTTCGATTATTGAATCAAAGGTGTCACAAGTTGAAAGCATTTGTTCATTTTAATAGCCAAATTGAAGTGTGAGGCAAACACATCAAACACATTGTTTATTTTAATCCAAGCTTGTGATGTCAACTCAAGCACACAAGTTATTTTTAGGCCTACTAATCCTTCTATGAGAAAAATACACTCAAGATATTTAAGAAAAATTGAAGCAAGAGCCCTACAAAACACGGTTAGTAGTTTTGAGTCTCCAATCTTTGACAAGCAATAGTTGACGTTGCAAATCATGAATCATGGATATTAAAACCTAGTCTTCAATCCTCCATTGATTCACCTCCATTGGTATTCTCCATCTTGCTACAACTTCTATAATTTCCCTTAGAATTGAATTGCAACTATCACCTATGCCTTAGAACAGAAAAATATTGAATTAATATGTATGCTCAAGTACTCAAAATCTCTCAAGCATGTTCTATATAACTTGTGTAAAATGACTTGAGAGTTGATGGCCTTTTAAAGAATTCCAAATTGAGAATGGATGGCCAAGATTAATAGTTGGTGAAGCCCTAAGATCAAAGGCCAAGAATCAATGTGATAAGGAGCATTAGGGTTAGGGCAACATTATTTCAAAGTTAGGGCAAGATTTGAAATGAAGGGTTGAGATTTAATTGGAGATAATCAAATCAATGGTGGAGAGAAAGAGGTAGTTGGAAAATAGAAATTATTTAATTTACGGAGGAATGTTGACTTATGAATTAAATTCATAAATGGGAATAAGACAAAATGTAGTAAATAATTATTTTAATTATTTACTTGTGAGATGAAAAGTGGGTTAAATGAATAAGTTTATTTAATGAAGGATAAATGGGTTAAATGGATAATTATTGGAGGGAATACAAATTAATTAGTGATGCAATTTATTTATTTAAATATTCATAGAGGAATAATTAATACTTTGATTATGTCAGGAATAAGTGGGGTCATCATAGAAAAATATAGCTTGTGGGTCTAGACCATTGTTATGTGTCTACACAAACAACTTATCAAGGTATGAAAAAAGTCAAAATAGCAAAGCTACAAATATTAAGAAGGGATTTTGAAACTATATATATGAAGGAAAATGAATCAATAGGTTCATTCTTTACCTAGATTAACAGATTGGTAAATCCAATTAGATTACATGGTGAGACACATGAAGATAGAAGAGTGGTTGAAAATATTCTAAGGAGTTTACCCACAAAATTTGAGACAATTGTTGTAACCATAGAAGAAAAAAAGGACCTCACATAGTTTTTAGTTAATAAGCTCCATGCATCTCTTAATTCTCATGAATGGAGGTTGAGTAGGTCTTCAAACATGTCATTGGAGAATGCTTTCAAGTCACAAGCTTCAATCAGCCAAGGAAGAGGCAAAGGAAGATTAAATTTCAGAGGAAGAGGAAGAAATTTTTACAAAGGTGGAAGAAGCAGCCCTTCGAGCTCAAGTGGAAGAGGCAGTAGCCAAAAATCAAGCTTAGGTTCATTTCAAAATCTATTACAAGGACAAATGTATGACAAGTCTCAAATCCAATGTCACTACTATAAAATTTTTGGCCATTATATGAATGGGTGTAGAAAGAAAGAGTATGATTATGGTAAAAAAAATGAAAATTTTACAAAAGAAAATAAAAACAAAAAGTTAGAACAGAGCACATTTTTTTTGGCATGTAATGATGCACAAACAAGTAAAAAAGATGTTTGGTTTTTAGACTCAGGCTATAGCAACCATATGACAGGAAATTTAGAAATGTTCTCAAGTTTAGATGAAAATGTTAAATCTAATATTATGTTGGGTAATGACAACAAAGTGTCAGTCAAAGGATTTAGGGAAATGTTAACATTCTAACTAAACAAGGGAGAAAAAGTATACCTCAAATGTGTATTTTATGTCTAGTCTAAAACACAATTTGATGAGTATAGGACAACTTGTTCAAAAAGGGTATAGAGTAACTTTAAAAAATGAACTGTGCACAATTTTAGATAAATATCCAAGCAATCAACTCATTTCCAAAATCAAAATGACAAATACTATAATGTTTCCTTTAAATATTCAACTAGATTTGAATATAGATTATGCACACGCACAAGAAATCACAACAATTATTCAAACTATCTTTCAAGCAGAAATAAAAGATGAAATTGGTTGTGGCACTTGAAATTTGGGCATCTTAACTTTGGAGGTTTAAATTTGCTTCATAGGAAAAGTATGGTCAAGGGATTACCTCTAATAGAAAAACCTAAAAGAATATGTGAAGTATCTATCTTAGGAAAGTAACATAAAGAAGCTTTTCCAATAGGAAAGTCAAGTAGAGCAAAAGCCCCTTTGGAGATTGTACATTTAGATTTGTGTGGACCTATGCAAACACCTTTAATTGGTGGAATTTTTTTATTTTCTTACTTTTATTGATGATTATTCAAGGAAAACATGGGTTTATTTTCTAAAGAACAAGAATGAAGTGTTTGATTTCTTTCGTCAATTTAAGTCTCTTGTTGAAAATCAAAGTGGGTATTACATTAAAGCATTGAGGATAGATAGAGGAGGTGAATATATTTCAAAAGAGTTTTTAAACTTTTGCAAAGATCATGGGATTCACAAGTAGTTTACTACTAGATGCACAACTCAAAAAAATGGGGTAGCTAAAAGGAAGAATAGGACAATCATGGAGATGGCTAGAAGCATGTTGAAATCCAAACATTTTCCAAATGAATATTGGGTTGAGATTGTATCATGTGCAACATATATAATGAATAGGTTTCAAACAAAAAGCGTTATGAATATCATTCTTGAAGATTATGGTCTGGAAGAAAACATAATGTTGCTCACATAAGAATTTTTGGTTGTGTGGCATATGCACATATGCCTGATGAATTAAGAAGAAAGCTAGATAATAAAGGAGAAAAATGTATATTTGTTGGATATATTGATGAATCCAAAGCTTATAATATATTTGACTACAAAATCTGACAAAACTATTTGATGAAATATGTAAAATTCGATGTTTGTCGGGTGCTTGTAAAATTTGATGTGTAATTTTCAATTTTTGAAAGTTTATCCCCAATGTTCATTGAAATTTCAACAAACCTGGGGCTTGTCGAAATGTTGACTATCATTTTCATCGAATTTTCGACAAACATGAAAAATAGAAAAAAAAATTGTGGCCGACATTAAGAAAAGTGAGTTTGTGTCTAATTTATTGTGATAGTGTTTTGCTCTACTTGAGACAGTTTGTGGAGAACTAAGGATGATTTTCTTGGGAAAAAAAATTCAAGAAGATATTGCCAGGTTGAGGGTAGTCATTGTCTTTTTGTAGAATTCAGTTGTGAAGTCAGATTTGTAGTTCTAGGTTTGAAAATCATATTTTAAAGCAACATCTCATCAGGTTTCATTTCTAGAGGTTAAGGGTTTTGATAATTTCATGTCCAAATTTTGTTCTATGGAATCAACATAAGATCACAACTTAGGAACAGATTCTTGTGACTGTAATTATGTGATCCATAACTCTATTGGTCATGTGGCACAATTGTGCTATAACAAATATAGGATGCATTCATGTGTGACCCAAGTTTAATGTGGCTATGTTGTGATAGAAATGGAGGCACTCATATAATGTAGTTAATTCATGTTGTATAATGTAGGTTTCAATCATCATTAGGTGTATTTAGGTTGTCTCAAGTTTAACATGTTAGGATGTAATTATAGCATGATTGAAGAGTGATTACCTCTTGCTACAATAAAGAGCCTATAACTCTAGTTGATATACAGAGTGGTTGTGTTATATAAATTATGTAGTGCATTCAAGCACAACCCATGTTTAATGGGCTATTCTAGAGAGTGATCAAGATTTTATAAACCTTATGAATATTACTTGACATATATTTGCATAATCTCAAATTCTTTCAGAGGCTTTTGAAGTATCAATGTATCCTATATAGGGTTTAGAATGAATTCTTTTAATTAAAAAAATAAATAAATGATGTACATTTCCCTATAATTAGATAATGTGGAGATCTCCTAAATCTGCCCCAGCACACTATCCTCTTTGACACTGTATTCATTACTCCAGCTACTAGCATTTTGCATATGACATCTTTAATATATTCATGACCGTGGCTTTTAAATAGATCTCATTCTTTGCTTTAATCCTTTTCATGATAACCTTTGAGTTCCATAATCCACCTTCAATCTCTTCTAAGAATGTTGTCTTAAGCTAGACTGCATAATATGCATATAAAGCAAGTCTTTCATTCCTGCCATTGTTCCAAACCACCACTCATTGCCTTGCTTAAAATGTTTCCTCCATAAGCACAATAGCATGTTTTAAAATCATGGTTTCTAGTGATTGACCATTAAGGTCACCACTTTCATCATGAAGATACAATGATATTTTTGTCTTCAAACTCAAGAAATTATGGAAGATAACATTGTGAATTGTTTGTTGTGTGCAATTTGATTTTCTTGCACATTTACTGCTTTGCTAACTTTCTTTAAGATTGGGTATTGCACCCTTAGCTGCACTCTTAAACATCTCACTCACTATCACTTGAAGATTCCTTTCATGAGCATCCTTATATAAAAACAAACTATGCCCTATAGACTACCTACTTACTATAGGGGACTCATTGTATCATGGTATTATAGTTCTTAAGATCCTTCAACCTTATTGACACTAATTCACAATCCACAAGGTATTATTCACTATTCTCCCATCTTTGATGAGTCTCAAAACACTGCTCAAACATGCAATCCACTACATCCATTATACATTAATGGCTAAGAAGAAACATTGAACCTATGATTACCACTGTTACTTCATTTGGACAGTCATTCCCTGATTGCATTTTCCTTGTCTAACACTACCAAAAGCATTTGAAAAAACCTTAAGGTTAGCAAGGGGTTAAGGAAACTCACTATTAAAATATCCACTTTAGTATGCAAGGTTTGAGCTTTATTATCTTGTCACTACTGAACCTCTTTTTGCCTGTCACATCTCAAGTGACTATCATTCTTCTTAACATAGATTGCATTTACAAATTTTACTAAGCTACATAGTGTGCTTGTTATTGGCTACAATCTTTAGATTGCAAGATTTTGTTATTACCTACAATGTCTCAATATTTTTGGTATTGTAACCTTACTAATCCACTAAAGTTATTATTTATGTTTCTACAGAGGACTAGGGTTTGTACCCTAATCATGCTCTTACCAATGCTTCTATTGTTTTTTATTAGGGCTCTCTCAATGTTGAGGGCCCAAGGGATAAGCACATCATAAGAAGTGACACATTGCATCTTTAACTAAAAGAATAAATCCGTATTGACATTAGAAATGGTGATTCTAACTTGTTTCTCCTTAGGAATGGGTAACTTTCTCATACTAGCTCGCTACCTCAATTGTTGTAGGAATTTTGTGATCAAGTTCAATATTTTGATTTTAGGAGTCTTAACGGTTGGAAATCATATTAAAATAAAAATTTAATAAGTTTTGGAATTAGCATTTGAAAGTGTTTTTTGGGTCATTAACTTTAGACTATCTTCTCTTATGCAGGGGTGGTTGGATGCAAAAAAAATTTGGTGTAAAATATTAGAATTATTAGATTATGTTACCTATCTATGAATAAATTATTGGAGTGTAATTTTGATATTTTTTGAAGATCTAAATAGTCAAGCTTGGAAAATAAAAATCATGTCAGATAATATTAGTCCAGAACAAAATGAAGAGAAACTTGATAGATTGTGCGCTAGATTGAAAAGAAAGGGTGATGGAAAATGTTATTGTCCTTGCAATAATTGTAGGTAGCATGGTCATGTTGAAGGGGGGCATAATTATCATACATTGGTAAGTTGTTCATTATATGTGTTTATATTGATTGAATTTGTAAATTTTTATATCATTTTAACATTATATATATATATATATAATCACTTGATCATGATCATGGTTTATTTGTGTCAATCATTATTATAAAGGTTGGGTGCCCTAGGGTAGATGATATGGATTATCACAGCCTGAAGAATATGGTTTTGCAAGCCGATGAACATGGAGCTGTGAATATCAAAGATGAATTTAATGATCCTAGTTGAAGATGATGTTACAAATACATTGATCCATGAATCATTTAGTGGCAGAGTTGATCATGATGATCAAGATGAGTCTGATGATGTTCATGATTTACCTATACTTGAGAAGGCATACGATCCCCCTTATGAAGGCTCTGAAACAACTCTTCTCTTTGTTGTATTGTTGCTATTGAACTTGAAGGTTATGAATGGCTTATCAAACATAGCAATCTCACGGATGTTAAGGTATGTCATATATGTCATATTTTTTCATCTATTTTAATTGTTGTTAGTTCATCACTAGTAAATAAAGGATGAAATATGCACCATAAATATTCTTTGTATGAACAAATTATTTTTTGTTGTAGATTTATTGGTGAATTTTTGTTACCACCATCAAATATTTTACCTCGCTTATACTGAGATTTATGTGCCATTATGAAAGATATCGAAATGGAGTATCAAGAAATAGATGCATGTCCCAATGATCATATTATCTATCATAAACAATAGGAATTTGCAATAGAATTTCTAGAATGTCATATCAGTAGATATCAAATAGATCAAGTAACAAAAAAGGTGCCTTGCAAGGTTCTTCGTTATATTAGTTTAGAACAAAATGAAGAGATAATTGATAGATTGTGGGCTAGATTGAAAAGAAAAGGTGGTGGGAAATGTTATTGTCCTTGCAATAATTGCAAGGGCTTAAATATTAGATGAATTTTAATCACAATAGCTGAGAAAAATTGTAGGCAACATGGTCACGTTGAAGGGGGGCATTATTATTGTCCATTGGTAAGTTTTTCATTATATGTGTTATATTGATTTAATTTGTAAAGTTTTAACATTATATATATATAATCACTTGATCATGATCATGGTTTATTTGTGTCTATCACGGCTTGGAGAATGTGGTTTTGCAAGCTGACGAACATGGAGTCATGAATATCGAAGATGAAGTTAATGATCCTATGGAAGAAGATGATCATGTACCAGAAAAAATAGTTGAATATGATAGTACGAATACATTGATCCATGACACATTTAGTGGAAGAGTTGATCATGATGATCAAGATGACTTTCATGATGTTCATAATTTACCTATACTTGAGAAGGCATACAAGCCCCTTTATGAAGGATCTCAAACAACTCTTCTCTCTGCTATATTGTTGCTAATGAACTTGAAGGTTATGAATGGTTTATCAAACATAACAATCTCACATATGTTAAGGTATGTAATATATGTCATCCTTTTTCATCTATTTTAATTTTTGTTAGTTCATCGCTAGTAAATAAATGATGAAATATGTACCATTAATATTCTTTATATTAAAAAAATATTTTTTGTTATAGATTGATTGGTGAATTTTTATTACCACCATCAAATATTTTACCTCACTCATATCAATATTTATCTACCATTATGAAAGATATCAAAATGGAGAATGAAGCAATAGATGCATGTCCTTATGATCATATTATATATCATAAACAACAGGAATTTGCAATAGAATTCCTGGAATGTCATATTAGTAGATATTGAATAGATCAACTAACAAAAAATGTGCCCTGCAAGGTTCTTCATTATATTCCCATTATTCCACGTATGCAACGATTATTTAGGTGTGAAAGCTTAGTGCAATTTATGGATTGTCATGCACATAATAGAAGTGGAGATGACATTCTTTGAATGCCTACAGATGGTTCTGCATTTAGGGATATGGAGGAAAAATGGCCACATGTTAAAGAAGAACCTCATAATATTAGGCTTTCATTAGGAGCAGATGGTGTCAATCCATTTGGAGAGCTAAGATCTATATACTCGATGTGGCCTATTTTTGTTATCAACAATAACATTCCTCCATGGATGTCAATAAAGAGGGAGCCCGTAATGTTGTCAATGATTGTTCCAGGTATTTGTTTACATCAATTTTCTTTAACATAGTATCATCTCATTTGTCTTATTTGTTGCATAATGACTTAGATTTTTTTCATTCAATAGTCATATACATTAATTTATATATATTGTAGTAAAATGATTATAATAATTATGTAATGTTTATGTTCATTCAACTAGGTAAGTACCAAGTTAAAGATGTGAATGTATATATTGAGCCTCTTATCGATGAGTTACTAAATTTATGGAATGGCATCACTATGTATGACGTCTCTAGACTAATAGGACAAAGACAATTTCAATTCCATGCAATGCTTGTATGGACAATTCATGATGCCCCAGGGCTAACACATTTTTGTGGTATGTTATAATGTTCGATTGCACTTTAAAAATATTTAATTTGTTGAAGTAGATATCATGCATGTTTTTAAAATAATCTATTCATTATATATAATTATAAAAATTGACATATTTAATCCAATTATATATGATCTTGCAAGTCTTCAAACAAGATGTCCATGCAATGCTTGTATGGACAATTCACGATGCCCCAAGGCTAACACATTTTTGTGGTATGTTATAACATTCGATTGCACTATAAGAATATTTAATTTGATGAAGTAGATATCATGCATATTTTTAAAATAATCTATTCATTATATATAATTATAAAAATTGACATATTTAATCTAATTATATATGATCTTGCATGTCCAATTTGTGGTCGCAAGATGAAATCTCGTCATTCAACAAGTTTGGAAAAGTAGGTTTTTGATGAGTATAGGCACTTCCTCCATAGAAATCATAAGTATCGAACTACTAAAAAACAACTTTTCAATAGAAAAGAGGAGACTACATCAAAACCATGAAGAATGAAACCTCGCCTATGGAAGTTGGAATATAATAGAATTGATCATCAAGGTTATTAATCAGATCAAATTATTTATCTATTATATACAATATGTTTTGAATTTATATTTTATATGGTGTTGTGTTTACTCATGTTTTAATTGAAAATGATTGAACTGTTAATTTTTTTATCTTATTCATGAAGGTAGTCAAGGTATTAATGGCCGGCTTCCACAGGGATTGAAAAGTTATCCCAAACAATTTAGTAGGCTGCCCTACTATGAGCAGCTAGAAATTGTGCATTTTTTTGATACAATGCATATCAGAAAGAATATAATAGAAACATTATGGAAAATATTGGATGGAAGGAATGACAAAGAAAAAATTGTCAAAATTTGTAGTGACATTCGGGAAGCCAATCATGCAATGAAAAATGTTATTCAATTAAATAGTGATGGAGACCAAATTAATATAAGTTATCTTCCTTGGTTATTAACAGATCATCAAAGCAATGCTATAAAAGAAGTCATATGAAAAATTTGATTTCCCACAGGATTTGCTGCAAACATAAACAATATAATAACAAAGAAAGGTGAATTTGGGTTAGGGATGAAAACGCATGTTTAGCATACCTTCATTAAGGTAATTATTTTGGTATATTATATACACTTGTATAATGCATGTACTTTTCAGTGTATTGTGTTTACTACTTTTGGAAAAATAGTGAAAAGATCATTTTATAATTGTTGTAGTACATTCTACCTCTATCTCTCCCAGACAACTTTGACAACAATGTCAAGCAAGTCATATATGATCTTGGAAAACGCATGAGGTAAGTAGCGATATTCATTCAATTCATTGTATACATCTTATAATTTCCATTTGTTTTACTTGTTATGTAATATACTATATATTTTTGTTAAATCTCATTACTATTTGTGCCTTGAATCACTTGTAGATGGTTGTGATCTAAAGAAATCCATAAATAATATATAAATTATTGGAAGAGAAAAATTCCTCATCTAATTTGTGAAATACAAAATTTTCTACCTTCGACATTTTTCAATGCACAATAACACTACCTCATACACCAAGTTGAGGAGATTAAATTGTGTGGACCTGTACACACAAGGTCAATGTGGATGATTGAGAGGAACTTGAAATTTTTGAAGGCTTTAGTTAGACAAAGAGCACATCCTAAGGGTTCTATGGTGGGGGGATATATGGTATACCAGACCATGGTGTACATTAGTGAATATCTTCGTAAGTTTGCAGGAAAGATCCATGTAGATCGCATTTGGGATCCCAACTCCATTAACAAACTCAAAGGGGAGTACTTGTTGGGGAAAGAAAGATTGAGGAAAGTGAGAGGTAATTATAAGATGGTCATGGAGATTAATTGGAATACATTTGACATATATTTTTTAAGTATATTGTACTTATTTAATTTTTAATCTTCAATATACATCAATTATAAATTAAGGTCGTATATTGTGGTATTTAACTAATTATACCTCATTTGTGAATTTCAATTTTTTTTGGTATAGTTGGTCGAGAGTGGGATGCACTACATTTTTACATCACCAAAAATCTTGATTGGATGATGGTATGGATTGACCAATGTCAACAATTTGGTCATGCATTAACATGCGAATGTGTGACTTCATTGGTTAAAGAAGCTCATTGTAATGGAGATTCCAATGTTACACAAAGGGAAATTGATTTAGCATATGGTTTAAGAAATAAATAAGTACATATAAATATATTAATCACCCATATTATTTAATTATTTTCAAGTATATTGATGTATATGTATCTTGAGATTGTTTTCTTTGCATACATTCAGCCAAGAATAAATATGTTTATCAACTAATGATATTACAATCATTTTTACATGTTTGACATATTGCAAGTGAAACACCACAAGGCTATGTGGTGCAATGGTCATAAATTTTGAATCAAAATGTTGGATGACATGAAGAAAACTTGTGATTTTGGTATAATTGTTGTCTTTCAAGTGACTAATGTTTCATCTAGAAGCGACATAAATCCAAAAGTCTCAGAAAATTGATACTATGGGATTTTGGATGATATACTTGAGTGTGAATTTAAGTCCTTCAAATTAATTTTGTTCGTTGTCCTATGGTACATGCTATGATTGAATGAAAATGATCCTAAGAGAACTGTTATTGAACATGATAATGGATTTACCATGGTTAATACAAGGTTGATGGAGCGAGCTCGAGATGAGCCCTATGTTCTTCCAAGCCAATGTGAGCAAGTATTTTACTCAGAGGTTCCAGGTAAACTGGGTTGGCCATTTGTTGTTAGACATGATCCAAGAGGAAGGCCAGTAAAGTATAATGTGGTGGAAGAAGAAGATACTGAAGAACTAGAAGATGATGTAGATGATGATTAGGATCAATGGTTAGTTGATGATGTCCCTGACGAAGATGTTGAAGAGGAGGAACTAGATCATGATGATGTAGGAGTTAATGTTCATGAAGATGATATCCGTGTGGATGATGACATTATAGAAACTGATATTGATGATGATGATGATGATATGAACAATCCTTATAATGTCGAATCTGGATCAGATGATATAAACAAAGAATTGGATGAAGAAGAAGATCAATGACATTGAAATGTATAAGTTATACGATTATATTATCTATTTAATATTAATTTCTTGATAGAATTATATTTGAATTATGTGGTTACATAATTAATTCATGATGTTTTTAATTTTTATCCCATTACATAATTAATTTAATGATGTACTTTTTAATGTTTGAAAGGTCAAAAAATTAAAACATTTGAATAGTGATGTTAACAACCTTGAAATTAGTGTGTTTTATGTTTCATGTGATCATAAAAGATTAAAAAGTTAGTTGTAGTAGTGGTTGTTCAGTGGTTGACATGTATGTTGGTTCTTTTTACAATGTAACTAGGTTTGTCTTCTAATCTACATATGGAATTAATCAAAGGCAACTTGAAGGACCTAGACTAGCTGATGAGGATTTTAAAAACCTCCTACACTTCGGGCTTTGCAAGACTCGGGAGGGTGACCCCTTAATGTTTTTACAACATTTGTACCATTATTATAAACAACATTAACAATAGCAGATGATCTCACTTAATAGCTCAACACGATAAGATAATATCAACTATCTAGAGCGTGAGATAACTAAACACAATCCATTGTATAATATAGTCAATGATTTGCAATTTGTAGGAAGCTCTAGGAAAAGACAAACAAATACTGAACTACACAAATAATTACAACTTAGATTAGTGCCATATATTCATTGCAGGAGTCAAATTCATAAGCATCTAGAGGTTTATAATAGATTTAATACATCACATATAAGATCACTGACAATATTGCATTACAATTTCATCAATATGCATTCTACCCTAGGACTACTTATCAAATCCTTATACAACACATATCCACCTGCAATACCATTCAAGTATTTTGATTAATTCCTTGAATTAAAGCTAAAATAGAATCATACACACCACAACAGTGAGATGGATAAAACAACCCTTAGTTATTTCATTAAAAGTTCAGATATGCATGTACTGTTATACAACATTAAATCTCTATGAACTCAAAACCTAAATTGCATTTCTCTAAAACCGTAAGACTTTACAATTACTCTGTAACTTCACCTAGACTCGACAAAAATTATCTAACTTGCTAACCCATACTTCTAGCCTTGAAATCCTTCTTATAGAAAATGAAGGAGCAAACAAGCACCGAGACAGAAAGTACACCTATCACCAGTCAATTGGAGCACCTGGTGATATTCCAATTTTTTTTACAATAGCCACCACCTTGAAAAATATTCTTATTCAAAAATCGTTACAACAACAATAATCCTGAAGCATATTCTCATTCATCATGTCAGCGGAGGAAGGTTGATGCAATAACAAAAAACCGCGCGAAACCCACACCAAGAAAGTCATCCATATAAAATTAGAAATGTTGTAACCACATCTGATTTTCCACATGTCGGTAGCCCACTCTTTTTACTCATCATCATTCAAATACTTATCCACCCACCTCTAGTATTCTTTGTCAATTGGTCAGCCAAAATTAATCATGTCATTTACCTTTGTACTATAAGGCATATACTTTACCGCTACTTGATTAGCATCTCTTTCAAAAGATTCCAAAAATAAGCTAGTACCAATAATCTTATCCATAGAATTTACCAACAAATCATAATTTGAATCATCACAAATTATTTTAATTTGATTATTGATGACTTTGCTTGCTTGATCCTACCATTGTTGGAGTGTTCTGATTTCCCTCTACTCATCAATTATATCAGGTAACAGTGTATTACCCCAATCATTGAAGTTGTTTACCAATTCCCTAATCTTCCTACTTAGATCATTCGATAAGGTCTAAAAACCTTGCAATGATTTAACTAATATATAAGTAGGCTTCAATGATTGGGGCTTGTTACTTACATCAAACCTTTAGGCTTTATTCATAACATCTAGATCATTTTCCCTAGGGATCCAATTTTGAATTATTGGAATCACTATCCCCTGATCCCTATCAATATTCTTTATTGCTTAAAATAGCAAAGAATACAAAGAATGTATAGAGGGAAGTTTATTATCCACCTTTTCATTTAAATTCTCCAAAACAATATTAACAATTTATTTTTCTTTTGAAAGAAAACCCTCCTATTTTACCCTTAGTGATGTCTATAATTGCTCAATTTTCTGCATGAGCTATCTCTTTGTTGGATCAACAAAGCACTCTGTTTCTTCATCAACTTATTCTAGAGGAGGGGTAAGAGCAGAATTTTGAATGGGAGACCTTGGTGTAGAAACATTTGGAGAAGCAGGAGGCATTGACCCTACTATGGGAGGTGATGTGTTGGTTCTTGGAGCATTGGATGTTTCCCCAGTATGTCTATACTTGAATCTTTCTACTTTAGTTTGCAGCTCAACATTCCTCTATTGCATTTTACTATATTGTTCAATTAAAATGTTATACTTCTCCATTGGGCTCTTTCTTTCAGCCTTCTCCCTTTTAGCAGTCTTTTAGGCCAACTTGGCCACATTCATAATTAAACTAGTGGCTTCAGTTGTTGTAGTCTTTGAATCCCTCTTTATTATTAATCCTCCTTTGAAATTTGGATTAATATCAACAATGTTTGACTTTTTTCCTTGTGGAGCCAATGCCCAAATTGCCAAGGTTTCATATTCTTCACTAAAGATAGATTTTTGTAATGCTTCCTTAACTTCTTCTTCAAAATCTTGAAAAGGATTCTTGGACTTTATAATGGCATTGAAATCCATTGCATTTGCGATGTCCTATTCAAGAAAAATAAAAACACCAGTTTGATTCACTAGTTGTCTTCCTTCTTTAGGAGTGATGGTTTTGAAATCTTCCATTAGTTCGGATTTCACTTCTTCATCATTCTCCTGA
Organism: Sequoia sempervirens; assembly: GCA_007258455.2. Taxonomy (NCBI): domain Eukaryota; kingdom Viridiplantae; phylum Streptophyta; class Pinopsida; order Cupressales; family Cupressaceae; genus Sequoia; species Sequoia sempervirens. The sequence goes on from VDFB02193867.1 coordinate 468,207,971, forward strand.
TCTGACCTGTCGGGCCTTAGTTCTCTTCTCTCCTTGCATTTATTTTGATATTCCTCAAATTTGATCCTCCATTCCAATTTCAAGAATACACAAGCCTTTACAAATGCATTGTCATCTAAGAACTCCTTGCAAGCCTCCATTCTTGCATCTTGCACACTCTTACCCTTCATATCCAAATCAGATAGAACCAATTCAGTTGACCTAGGAGGGGATGACATACCAACCTGCATCAGTAACAATAATTTCATCTATGAGATCCTCAGGTAGGTGATCAATTATTTGCCTCTTAGGGCTTGGCTCAGGTGGTGGTGATGTGGGACTGCACTCTGGTGAAGATTTTAATTCAATAATTTTGACATCCCCAAGTACTTTGAATTTTGGGCCAGGTCGTGAAGGCACCTTCATTATTTTCTTCCCTTTTCTGTCTACTTCTTCCTCATCACTACCAGTATCCCTTATCCTCCTATAGATGAGCCACCTTTCTATAGGCTAACATACTGACCTTGTTTCAATTGGCATATCACTTCAATGTCCTTGCATATCCATACTTAGCCTTAAATTTATCTTTTTGGTTGTCAAGGTGTCCATTATCTCCTTGAAATTCTTTATGAAAAAATTAATTCTCTTGTGGTATGGAGTGAATTCCATCAATGGATCATACATCGAATCCATTTCATGCACAATATCCAGTAGCTTACTATAAACTATCCACTTTTCTTTGTTCAATTCCTGTCTATTTAAATCAAATTAATTCCTAATCAACTCCTCAGGGAAATTGAACTCATATGCAAATTTACCACCTTTTATTCTTTGTTTGAAGAGAGCAAAGAAACCTTCAGGATCATGTTGTTGCCTTGGACCAAATCTCAAATGGTAATCGATAAAGAATTTTTAAAAATGTGTCTAGCCTCCCTTTGAAAATGTAAAGTCAGACACTATTGTATAATCAGGGAATACTGTTCCCTTCCCCTTTCTAGCTAGGTTATCTTCATGAATACACCCCATCTGCCACATAACTTCTGCAAACCCTAGTCTTGGTGGCACATTATATGGTATTATGTGAGGGGTTCCTTGAAATTCATATATTCTTAGGACAGTGCTGACTGTATATGGCATAATGTTACCCCAGTTATGTAAAATCTTCAATTCTAGTTTCCTCTCCTTTGACCTAAGGAAATCATGCATTTCCTCAGGGATCCTAGGTATATTTACAATCAATCTAACCCTTAATCTTTTAGCAAAATAATTATCAAATAGCACATAACTGGTGCTTTCCTTATTATAGGACAAATTTGCAACCCGTATCTATAATGGCAATCTTTCTCCATTAACTGATTGTCTTAAGTTCATCTTCTCAACAAAGAAATCAACATTACTAAACAAGAACATATGCATCAACATAGAATACTAAAATAATTGAGTACCAGTATCACCATTCTACAACTTTGACAGTCCTTCATCTATCCTCTCCACCAAAAAAGAAACAAATTCATATGTTACAGAGAAGTTAGGGTGTTGTATTTTCACCCCCATGAACATGTATGCAATTAACATTACTGCACTAGGGCTAAAACCCAAAATATGAAATAGTGAATAGAAAGTAGCTAGGAAAAGCTTTGCAAAACAATTCAATCTTAAGGATTCCTAGTCTCTAGGGCTAATGTGAAATTTTGAACCCCTTGCCTTAACCAGATGAGGTGGAAGCAGCTTAACCCTAAAAAAAGATTTTAATTTTGTATACTCCTACTTCATTTCTTCAAGATTAATAGGAACCAAGTCATCACTTGGTTCACTCAAATCAAAAGTCTATTGGATAACATCTTTGTTACTTTCTAATAGAACCCCTCCATCATTATCTCTGATTACCTATATGATAGGGTCATATCTTTTGGCCACTGCTCTAAGTAAGTCCACATTAGGGAACGCATTTGGAACAACCAGCATTCCCATGTCGTACATCCATCCATTTGAAAAAGGATGAGGCAAATTCCTCTATCCATACCATAATCTGAACATTTCTAAGCCTGTGAGTGGAACCCTAGCATTAGCAATGTTGGAATTATTACACACCAACCCCTCCCCTAGGATTTTCCCTTGCATCAACACCAAACGTTTCCTTTTGTCATTTGTTGATAATGGAAATTGATGTAGGAAATCATCATACAAGTTTCTTTTCAAATACTCAATGTGGCAAGAGTGTTGCTTGGTTAGCACCATTTTAGACAAAATAGGGGTCACTACAATGTTCCACTTCAAGTAGCTATGACTAAGTAGAGATAGGAAATTATAGAGTAAAAATACTGCAACTCCTCACAATTTCTGATTAAAAAATAGCCCTAATGAAATATTTTAATGAACTTAGTGACAAGCATAGCAAAGCCCCCCTTCCCAAATTTAGGTACAGAATGATTGGGAAATAGAGAAAATTAACTCATGGATTTTTTTGCACAAACTCCAATTTCTAGCTGTAGCTGCTCACAATTTCACTTTTGGCTCTGAAACTATTTTCACGAAATACTTGGATGTTTTGTGATACAAATGAGATGAGTAAATTGATTTTATGTGGATCAAATCCCACCAGTAGATGTCTCATCCACCATTAAAGCTCACTCATGGGCTACATGAAGGGCTCCAACCATAATTTGATACATATTTAAATTTGAGTCATTGATCCTTCAGTTTGATCAAATCATCGACGACCATCTTCAAAATAGGCCGACATAATCGCCAACACGACAATAAAGGGGCTCACTATGTCATACACCATGAAGGAATTCCACGTGGCGGTTTCCTACGATATCACAATCCTTTGATTTACCACTGCAGGATGGCAGGCACTGTCGATCTTTTTACCATAAATCATGCTCCTTCAAAAATGGTCACCATCCTTTCCTTTAACTTTTGAGCAACTTTTCCCTTAAAATCATTACATCTGTGTTGAAATAAAACATGTGCATCTTACAAGTGCATTAGTAATCTGCCTTGTAATACATTTAAAACTAGCGAACACTTTCTTCACTCCTTAGGCTTCATTCGATGAGACACGTGGCAAGCACCCACGACATTGCAATCCCAAAATTCCTAATCGCAGGATGGTGGGCACTCTCAATATTAAAGAGACAACTCATCAATAGTCAGACATATTTCATCCTTTAGGAAGGGCATGTGGCACCCACCTGTGATATTGTGATCCCTGTAATCCCTGATTGCGGGATAGCACGCGTCGTTGATCTTGTTCCTTTAACACATTCGCCAACCATGTCATTAACCTTCAAGCAACTTTTCCAGTGAGATTATAACATATCCGTTGATTTAGAACATTGGCATCTCAAGAACACTTTAGTAATCCGCCCCTTAATACATTTAAAGTCGGCTAGTGTTTCCTTTACTCTTTAGGCTTCATCAGATGAAACACGTGGCGCCCGCCCGTAATTTTGCAATCAACCCAAGCGTCATCGCAGGATGGCAAGGAATGGCTCAGATCAAATGGTAGTTGGTCAGTGATAGCTCAAATTTGATCCCCCAAATAGGACACATGGCGCCCACCCGTGATTTCGCAATCCTTCAATTCTCGATCACAGGATGGCAAGCACCGTTGATATTTGTAGGAAATAGATCAATGGCAACACTAAATCAACCCTTGCAAAATAAAGCATTCATTAAAAGGAGAAGTGGGCATTACTAGGTGGATGACAAATAAAAAAATTATATTGATAGAAGAAAAATAAAATAAATTTACAATTTGTTTAATAATTTCACTTTTAACTTTAAGTGTATATTCACTCATTAAGTTGTATTTTTTTTACAATCACATTTTTATTTTAGATGTTTGTTTATAAAATATAAAGATGGTTTAAAAATATATCAGGAATATTTTTCTTTATATTATATAGCATTTATAACATTAAATTAACATAGAATAATTTCACAATATCACTTAACCAATCAAGAAAAATTTAATCATTACTATGCAACATTATTCTCACATCAAACTAACAAATAAACATTGAAAATAAATTTATTTTTTTATATTATAACATTCATAACTTAAACCTTTTATACACAATATCAAGTTAATTATAAAAAAACACATAAAATTATTTATAAGCAACTTAAATTTTTTGACAATTTAATAAAATATAATTTAATATAATTAAGAAAAATTAAATAAGAATTATAGATAAATTTATGAAATATTGATTTACTTATCGAGAAAAAATCAATGATAAATTTACTTATTATAAATAAATTTACTTACTAATCTATTTTAACCATCAAGAAAAAATTAATCATTATTGATTGCAACATTATTGGCACATCTTTTAAACTGACAAATAAACATTGAAAACACATTTATTTTTTATATTATAACATTCATAACTTACACCTTTTTATACACAATGTCAAGTTAACTATAAATTGTATAGAGTTTAGATTTTCTATATCTCTGATATATCAACATAGGTAAATTTGAAAATATTTTAAATTATATAATTTCAAAAAAAAATTGAATGAATTTATAGAAGATTATTTTTATTAAAGTGATAGAATCTAATCCCAATACTAACATTAATTATAAGTCTACCCATAACCCCAACCCTAAACTAACACTAATTAACTTCAAACCTAACTCTAATTTTATATCCAACACTAAATAACTTCAAACCTAACACTAATTTTATAGAGGGGGGAAGAGGCGGGAGTGACATAGATAATGGGAGTTATAGAGAGCGATAGAGAGAGATATATCAATCACCCTCCCTATATCTCTATCTATTCATCCTTATCTCTTTATCTCTCTACCCCTCTCTATCTCTTTGTCTCCCCTTCTATTTGTATGTTTGTCATTATCTCCCTCTCTCTCTATATTTTCTTCCCTATATTTATCTTTGTCTCCTTAAGTGTGCAATGGGTACATTAAAGAGGTCTTAAAGGAGAACTATCATATCTTTAATCAAATGGCATGCTACCTTGAGCATAACTCCCCAAGGACATGTCCTTTTATCAAAATCAATATTATATTAATATAGTTTGTATTATATAAAAATATACTTATTATTAATTATTAATTATAATAATTTTATATGTATTTAATAATTTTGTTAAAGAATATAATATCTAATTATAATAAGTTGAATAATTATATTATTTATTATGTAAAATATAGCTAACATATACTTAACTATATTGTAGAATATTAAAACATAGCTAAATGGTGCCAAAATTTTGAACTTAATCAACATACTATAAAAGCTAATGAAACCAGGTTGTAGCTCGTCAAATTGGAGAGGTGAAAGGTCAATGCCAGCGCCGAGGAAGAGTTTGGAGTAGTGAAAACAAGGTCAATGCTAGTGCCAAGGAAGAGTTTGGAGAAGTGAAAACAAGGTCAATACCAATGTGGAGGAAGAGTTTGGAGTTAAAACAAGGACAATACCAGTGCCGATGAAGAGTTTGGAGGAGTGAAAACAAGGTCAATATTAGTGCCAAGGAAGTGTTTGGAGGAGTGAAGATAAGGTCAATACCAACACCGAGGATGAGGTTGAGGGCACTCACAAAAAATTGACGACCAAAGGGAAATGAGTACTATAAGTTTGGCACCCCCATTCTCTTTAACCTTCAATTTTCATGCCTAGTTTCCAAAGATCTTCTCATACATTGGCACCCCCATTCTCGTAAAATGGTATAAGATAAGACAAAAAAAATAAAATAGCTTATACAAAACATATCCACCTACAATCCCATTCAAAATTCTTAATTAATTCCTTGAATTAAACCTAAAACAAGAATCATACACACCACAACACTGAGATGAACAAAACAACCCTTGATCATTTTATTCAAAATTTAGATATGCTTCTACAATGAAGAGACATGAGTTTGAATTAAGCATATCAATTCAAATGTCAGTACTATCATAAAACATCAAACCCGCATAAATTCAAAACCTACTACAGAATGACTCAAAACCTAAATTGCATTTTCCCTAAAACCATAAGACTTTACGATTTACTCTACAACTTCATCTAGACTTGACCAAAAATATCTAATTTTCTAACCCGTACTTCTGGCCTTTAAATCCTTCTTATAAAAAAAGGAGGAGCAAACAAGTATCAATCCAGAAATCACACGTGTCACTAGCCAATTGGACCGCCTTGTACTCTTAATTAGTTGGCCAATCAAAATTGATCACCTCATTCACCTTGACACTATAAGGTTTGTACTTAACTACCACTTGATTCACTTTTCTTTCAGAAGACTCCAAGAATGAGTTGGTGCTAATGATTTTGTCCATACAGCTCACCAACAAATCATAATCTGAGTTACCCTATTTTTTAGGGTTTTGTAGTCCAAATATGATATAAAGTGGCTCTTACACTTTTTGTGATTACTATAGCTTGTGTAAGAGGTCCTGTGGATATTGTTGTAATTGTAGGATGCATGAATAGGGCGTAGGATGAGAAATAAAGAAGGTATAGTTGTTGTCCTCAATAGCTTGTGAAGAAAAACATGTGAAATGAGAGGTTCAAGCCTAGGTTTCAACAAAACATGTATGGGAGATCTAATTTTATGAATTTTTATCCATGTGCAGACCTAATGGGTTGTTTCTGAACAATGAATATAAATGATACACACACACACACACACATATATATGTATGTATATGTATTTTTAAATGTAAATTTAAATGCAATTACTAGATGCTCTCCTAGAACAATAAATGCAACATATCATTAAAGAAATCTATATCTATGTATATAAATGTGTATTTCTAAATGTAAGTGTAAATGAAAAGAGCATATGGTTTTGTAGTGTCATAGATACAACATATCCATAAATTAATGTAATTGAAATTCTAAAGTCTTCAACACATATAATATGAAATCGATCAAACTATTAAACTACATGAGAAATAAATGAAAATAGTAAATGCATATGTATGTGTATTTGTAAATGTAGGTGTAAAATAAATAAGAATAATGAAAATTATAAAAGAATACAAGGAAAGTTATCCTCCCTTCTTGGTAGTGATAACCTCCTCCACACACAACTCTTAAAATTATGAATAGAGGAATATAATATTTAAAGAACTCAAAGTTGATTCTCTCCTACCTGATGCAATTAGTCATTTTATCCTTACAAACATTTATAGTGATTACTAGAGGCACATAGACCAATTCTTCATAATAGAAGAATTTGATCATCTTTTCCAATGGTGGCATTATGAGAAAACCTTAGGTTAAATGAATAATTCCTAGCTAAGTTCTTTAAATAATGTCCAACCGTATAAGAGAAGATCGTTGCTATGTGTACCTAGATACCATGGAGAAAGGATAGTCTTTGGGCTCTTTCATCAATCATCCTACCTTAAAACATACCAAAAATATCCTAGAAATTAGACATAGGAAGATTTAATATGACTTAAAAAAAAATTATTGTCAAAGCATAAACTTATGATGACTTAACTAGGCCTAGTACACACTCCCTCCCCATTAACCACTTAAATATATGGAAATTAAATATAAATTTACTGCTATTTTTAGTCATGTAGGTGTCCAATAAACCACTTAGAGGTGTTTCCCTTCAAGTTTATTCACTTGAATAAAGAGAAAAAGTCCTTTGATTACAATTAGAGAATACATTTGAGGCCTTGGTTGTGTAATTGGTGGACCATAGTCACATTTAACACTTGTTACAAAGTTTGGGAGTTAAAACGTTAAGTAGATTTGATTTGTGATGGGCACATTTGGATGGTAGTGACAATAGCTTGCAATCTATCAAGACTTGATTACCTTATAACCTAAGAAATTCTAGCGATGAAATGATATATTAATCATAATGTCACCTTGGGATCACATCACCATGAAAGAACTTCATCCAACATCCTTATGAGTGTAGGTACCACCAAATAGGTATTTTTCAGATCTATCTTCCTCGAGCGAGGGAAATTCAAGAAGACAAGAAGAAAGTGAGACATGTAGTATGTCTAAAAGAGGGAGATCAACTAGAGGTCAAAATATTAGAAGAAAATTCCATAAATGCATGGAATTTTTTCTTGCCAAAGGGGGGTCATGTTCTTATGATGATGAGAGCATAGGTGACGTTGAGGTGCCCTCGAGGTACAAACATCTACGGAAACAATGGGTACCCAAGGAACTTCCTCCAATTAACACTAATTTTTGTGTCAACAAGAGGATATATCGCATAGCACCATTGTCATTACATGATTTGGGCCTATTTTGCATGGATGACATAAAGGTTTGTTACAACAATGTTACTAAATTGATGGAGTATTTTGGACCCTGTTACAGTTACAAAGATTGGATGCAACTGGTTCGATATACATGAAGTATGCATAGGTATGCACTGTCAAAAAATTATATACAACTAAAAGATAAGGATCAAAATAAAGGAGTGGCTATGTACATTGACAAAAGGCCAAAAGCATTAGGGAATATTGCAGGGTTTATAAATAGTACATGACTTGGGTCAACAAATAAACAACCCAATTGCATATTCAAGGCACATGAGGGAAACCGTGTATTCGTATGTGTGATAAAATCAATAACTGCAGGGGAAGAGTTGCTAATCGATTATAGTTTGAATCACTTAGTTACAAACACAGTTACTATAGGGGTGGTGCATACTATGTACCATTTTACCCAACCTCCAATTAATGACTCCAATATACCATTTTATTCTTATGTTTTTTTTCATAAGTCTATTGGTTTCATTTTGGTAATGTTTTTTTATATTTAATTTTTGTCACAGGTGGACATTGATCATATGAAGAAGGCTCTGGCCCAGAGCACAGATCACGATGTATCTTCAGGTGCTTCTACCTAATAGCTTTACATCATTGTAATTATACAAATTAGATACGAGCAAAATATTTTTTTATTATTTTTTTCATAATTTTTTTGGGTTAATTTCGATAATGTTTTTAATATTCTTGTTGTAGTCGATTGATCGGGGAAAGGCACCAGCAGTAGAGGAGAGCATCCATAGTGAGGTGGAGTCAATATTTTTTGATGATGACATCGCTTATTCAACAAACCCTATCGATATGATAAAGAGGCTCCAAAAAAGATGCAATGAAGAAATGGCTAAGTTGATGTTCGTAGTGCCTCAAACAGATGATATAAGAGAGAGGGTTAAAGTATTGACTGAGAGATTACAAAACTTGCAAGTAAGTTGTCATGAGGTCTTTAATTATAACATAATTTCATTCATGGTTTTCTATTTTGTACTCTTTTATGTCATGAACTAAAATATGTGTTATTTTACAGGGTTATTTGTCTCCTCATGATGTTCTTGGCCATGCTCAGGGTACTACAAGTGCTTCCCTGATATGTATAGGATCTAAACTATTTGTAGTATTGAAATGCTTGAATTTTACAATGATTATTCCAAGCTAATAAAATCAAAATTAACTTGCAAAAATAATTACAATAATTAAAATGTCAAGGTGATAACAACATAATGCAAGAAAGTGAGAGAAAGAAAGAGAGATGCAAATAGAGTTTGATTACGGAGTTCATCACAAAAGGTGACTACGTCTCTGGGTCCACTCCAATAGAGTGCGACCAATCCGATTAACTCCAAAAATCAATTACAAAAGCACGAAGACTATTCCTCTTAAGCACATTAGCATATCATGCCTCCAATGTGTGAAATCATCTTCAAGAATCTCTAAGAAAACTCCTCTATTCATTTGTCACCTCAGCTTGCATTCCTTCACCTTGAAAAATCTTCCCAAGAACTCTTAGCCAAACTCTCCTCCAAAAACACTTCAAAATCATTTAACTCAACTCTCACCCTTACATCCCTTTTATACAAAAAAAATCCCAATATGGTATAAAACCATATGATTTTACAATATTCTCCAAAACAACCTAATCTCCAAATTTGCATAAAAATCCATATTAAAAATCCCTTAATATTTTTGATTTAATTTAAGGCCCTTTATTTTTAACTCCCGGGCTTATTCTGTTTGGGAAGGTTTTTGGTTAATCCTTAAAAGGATTATTTGTTGAAATTTTGGAGGGATTAATTTAAAATAAGGAAATTCGGTTAACTAACACTTAACAAAAAGATCCGATGCCATGCATATATTAAACCACTTCCACAGCCCAACGGTGGCTAACAATTTTAGTTGGCTGGGGGTCGGCGGTTCCAACCCCAACCGCTAGCTTTTAATAGCTAATCTGAAACAGACTAACAACAAAACCAACCGCTGATGCAAATGAGTTAGGTGTGGATTTGTAGCCAAATTGGTAGGTGGCCCGCGCGGTCCAAGGCAGGTCGGGGTATTGAATCCCCCCCAAAACAAACTTTTAACAAAAAAATGAATTTGAAAAACTTCGTTGGAGATGAGAGGCCACATGTCGCACTACCAGGGTTCCATGTGGCGAACACTGATTAGCTACTATCGTTGACTGTGCCGTTGATGTGTCCTACTGTCCATGATGATGACGTGTCTTGCTGACTCGGATAATGACGTGTCCTACTCACTTGGATGATGACGTGGACGATGACTATGTTGATGATGTGGCATACGGTTGCCACGTGTTCGCCTCTGACTGGTTCCGTACAATGCTGACGTGGATGACACGTGTTAGATTTTGACTGGTCCATTTCACTATCCGTATAGTATGGAATGATGATGTCAGCATTCCTTACAGTCAAAAGTCAACACTCCTTGGATGAACTTTGACTAGCTGTTTCTTGAGCATACGACGTCAGATTTCGACGAAATGAACACTGTCGGAATGGTCTCGACGAGCTCTTCGCAATGATGCTAATTTTGATAACTTTTGATGACATCATTGTTTTCACTTTTTGGACGCCCCTGATCCTAGTTTGACCCAAGGTTTGACTGCGATAACTTGCACAAAAAAACTCCCTTTTGCTCCGTTCAAGTTGCATTGGAATTAGGACATTGAGCTCTTTTTGATGGTGTGGATTTTGGAGAGAAATGAGACACTTCAATTTTCACTAAAAATATCCACCGGATCATTCCCGAGTAAGGGTTGGTACAAGTGTCCATCCTGATCTTCCTACGCATACATCACATTATTTGACCCCATCATCTGTGCCTATATTTCCGTATGAAATGTCAGCAACACTTACCATGCAGGCATCTGTTAATGCACCCTCTGGTAGTGAAGACATATCAGAACATGTGTCAGGACATGTACCTGGGGATGCAGAGGCCACTAGTACTGGTGATGTTTTAGCAGCATTTCTAGAATCTTCCCATATTACTAGTACGAGAACATTGCCAGTCACACTTGTGGTGACCGAGGATTTCATTCCCATAAAGATAGAGAAGGTCCCAGGTACTTTAAAATGTTTTAATTATTATTCTATATAATCCAATTGAAATTTATTTATTGATCACTCTTTTTAGACTATTGATCCCATGATCATTTTGCAGGAAATGATGTTTTTTATAAACATATAAGTGATATTACATTGGAGCTCTTCAGGCCCACCATATGTACATGGTGGAATTCCCAAAATTAATATTTAAAAGATGAGCTCATTAACTGTTTAGTTTTGTTGTTCAGTGATAAAACATTCTACCGAACCAAGGTCCTTAAGAAAGTTGGTACCTATCTAAAGTATGCGAGGGACCAATATAGGTCACATTTAGAGAACAAAAAGTACGAGCATCCCCCCATGATTTCAGAGAGGTAGTGGAAGGACTTGGTGTCTGATGGAAAGGAGAAGGCTGAAAAGAAAAAAGGAAAGACACCACCAGGCCAAGGAAGGTATGTGATATAAAAGCATAAATCTACAAAAAATCCTGATTAATCGCGATTTAAAAAAAAAATGCAGGCTAGATGATTTTTTCCTTGATTTTTTGAAAAAATAATTGAATTTTTGGTCAATGATTTTTTTCTATTTCAAACTACAAAATCGCCAAAAAAACATGTTTAAAATCTACAAAAAAATGTGAATAAAATTGAGTTTATTTTCACACAAATAAAACCATGAGACCATAGCTTGTTGCTTACTATTATGCTTTGATAGATTTTTTCCAAGCATCCATAGCTTGTTTGAAAGCACTTGTTTTAGGATTTTAGCCATAGCAGCAAGGCAATGAACTGTTTGATAAAATGCTTTGGTAGACATGTATGAGAAATGCAGTAGCATAGACAAGGTAGTGAACAGCTTGAAAAAAATGTCTCAAAGAAATGTAGTCTCATGGTGATGGAATGCCATGACGAATGCCATGACAAAAAAATTGCTATGGATTGTCATGGCATTCCATCACCGTGAGACTGCATTTCTTTTAGGCATTTTTTCAAACAATTCACTGCCTTGTCTATGTTATTGCTTACTATTATGCTTTGGTAGATTTTTTCCAAGCATCCATAGCTTGTTCAAAAGCACATGTTTGAGGTTTTTACTTTTTAGCCATAGGATGAAGGCATTGAACTATTTGATAAAATTCTTTCGTAGACATGTATGAAAAATGTGGTAGCATAGAAAAGGTAGTGAACTATTTGAAAAAATGCTTCAAAAAAATGTGGTCTCATGGTGATGGAATACCATAATGAATGCCATGACAAGCAAATTGCTATGGATTGTCATGGCATTCCATTACCATGAGACCACATTTTCGAAGCATTTTTTGAAATATTCAACTGCCGTCTTATGTTATTGTTTTACTTCTATTATGCTTTGATAGATTTTTTCCAAGCATCCAGCTTGTTTGAAAGCACCTATTTTAGGCTTTTAGCCATAGCAACAAGGAGTGAAATTTTTGATAAAATGTTTTGGTAGACATGTATGAAAAATGTGGTAGCATAGAAAATTGTCACCATTTGATATTTATGCAGTTGTAGTATGTTTTGTGCAATGTAATCAACGATATGAATATAACCAACAAAAATCTATTTTCTAGAATTCATGGATTGAACTCTATATTTTATTTGCTCTCAATGTCTGTATGCTATGGAAATGCCATTAATTTTTTTTAGAAAAGTAGTATGCTATGTGTGATACTATAAAAAATGAAATTACATACTGATTACTCTTTCTTTTTACATAATCTAGAATGTATTTCAAACTTTTCATAGGCTATCCGACAAATTGAAGGCAACTAAGGAAAGACTAGAAAAGCATGAGAAACACAAACTTGGCTCTAGTGGTTATATGAAATTAGCCGCACGAATTGTAAGTATCAATAAATGAAATATTTTATCCAAATTATAATAAATTGAAAACAATTTTTGTTTTATCACACCATAGAAGCAAAATTCATGATCTTCTGCAAAAATGCAGGGATCTGAATTCAACAGAGTTCCCACAGAAGAGGACTTGAATATTTCCTTCTAGCAAGGCTATGGAGCCGTGGCTGAACGCCTAAGAGTCTTGACTAGGAAAACACAATATTCCATTGCATCTGACATAGGCAAATAAACTCAATAAAGTTTATTTAAAATTGAATACTTGTGCAATCTATTCAATATTAATTTCCACCATAAAGTAATTACATGCCTATTTGTTTTAAACATTCAAGCAATGATAATACTACACATTACATTGGAATGCAACCTAGTGAGGGTGGAGCAGAACATGTAGATGAAGGTCATGGTGTGCATCTAGGTATTTTAGAGCATGTAGAATATGATCAACATGTTGAGCATGATCGGGCTAGAGAAGATCAGGAAAATGATGTGGCCCCATCAGGTAAAGAGGACCACTCTAAAGTTCTTTTAAACATATTTAATTGCAATTGGTGTATTAATTAATGTAACCTTTCGTGTTTCAACTTTAGACCATGTAGAGTGTGATCAACATGTTGAGCATGATCAGGCTAGAGAAGATCAGGAACATGATGTGGCCCCATTAGGTAAAGAGGACCACCCTCATGTTCTCTTAAACATATTTAATTTCAATTGGTGTATTAATTAATGTAACCTTTTGTGTTTCAACTGTAGATTAGGATTTAGAGGGTCTTCAACATGTTGAGCATGAGTCTATAGCAAAAGTTCAGGTACATGATGTGGACCCATTAAGTAAAGAGAACCACTCTAATGTTCTTTTAATTAATGAAATACTTGTAACAGTAATAATAAAACATATTAGTTTAACTTTTCTTTCTTATTGCAGTAGATCCCCCCTTGCAGTGGCATCCACATCATGAGCAGATGACTAGGTGTACATTAAGATCACAAGTAGAGTACAAAACAACTAAAGGGGGGACAAATATTGATTTAGAAAATGATACTCCACTTTAGGTTTATGTAGCTTTCAAAAAGAAACAAAAAAAAAAGTGATTGTAATCATATCATGACAACCATATTTTTGATAATATGTAAAAACTGAAAGAATGAATATTATATGTTAATGAATGAATGTGAATATGTTAATTAATGAATGTTATATGTTAATGAATGAATGTATTATGATATTAATGGATGAATGAATGTTATATGTTATTAATGGATGAATGAATGATTAATGTTATATGATTGGGTATGGGGGATTGAGAGTGATGTGAGGGGGGAGGGGCCAAATGAGCTTCCACTATCACATGGTTGGCCCTGTTAAGTAGAGAATATTAAACTATTCTCGAAACAAAGAGAAGATCAATAAGGTAATGCACTTTCCAATATAAGCAATGCATCATTTGAAGCATCAAACCAATATGCAGTTTGTATGTATGATCAATCATTGGTCTCCATAATGGTACATTTCCATGAATATTTTAAAAAAATAAAATTAATTCTTTGTCACAATTTTGACGAAAAACACTGATAAATCAATAGAAAGGTTCGATAAAGTTGCTATAGCTTCGATGAAGGTTTTGTTGTAACTGATTTCCCATTACATCACTATTTTGACAAACTTTTGGCATTGTTTCCATGCTACTCCTTGCCCATTTAATCACACTTTCACTAAACTTTTGGTGTTCTTCCAACGCTACTCCTTGTTATTTTCATTGTAAAGTCGATGAACTCTTGGTGTTGTTTTGATGCTACTACTTGCCTATTTTGTCATAGGTTCAATGAATTTTTGGTGTTGTTTCGATGATACTCCTTTCCCATTTTTTCAAAATGGTGACAAACATCTGTTGTTGTTTTGACACGACTCACCCATTTCGTCGAACTGGCAACAAACTTCTGGTGTGATTCGTCGGTGGATACATGAAGTGTTTGTCGATATTCTAACAAACTTCCAAGCCATTTCACGATGTCGAAGACTGACGATTCTTCACCGTTATTTTGACGTTCAATTCACCATTGGCCTTGCGATGAAAAAACAACGACGAAAATATTTTCACAATTTCATCGCTTTCCAACAAATATTTGTCGAGCGACTGATGAAGGACCTTCAGAAAATGGTGTCAAATTTAGTAGTGATAAAATTTATAATACAACAACCAAGAAAGTCATAATTAGAAAATATGTACAGTTTGTAGAAGATGAAGCATGGGATGGAAGCAAAGAGAAAATTGTCAATGTATCAGTAAGTATACCACAAGAGGAAAGTGAAGTTTCTATACCAGCAAACAATCCTACAAATGCAATTCCTTCCACACCTATTCAAGCTCAACAAAGTGGTCCACAAGTGATGCCATCATCAAATGTAACAATAGCTTCACACTTGGGACAACAAACACCAACTATAGTAGCAACTTTAGGTGCTAGACCAGCAAGTTCACATTCAACAAGTTGAAGTGATTTATCAAATCCTACATTAGCAAGCATGATGAGACAAAATATCAGAAGTATAAGGGACATATATGAACAAAATAAAGGTGAGAATAATACTAATTAGATTTCTATTTTTGCATTTTATTTACAAATAGATGAGCCAATACATTTTGAAGATGCAATCAAAGAAGATAAATGGATATGTGCAATGGATGAAGAAATCAATGCAATTGAAAAGAATCAAACATGGGAGTTGGTAAGTCTTCCAAAGAAAAGGATATAATAGGAGTGAAATGGGTTTACAAAACCAAATTGAATGAAAATGGTGAAGTAAAAAAATGTAAAGCAAGATTAGTGGCAAAAGGTTATTCACAATAGCCCATAATTGATTATAATGAAACTTTTGCACCTGTAGCATGTCTTGATGTAGTAAGGATGATTCTTGCCATTGCAACACAACACAAATGGTTAGTTCATCAAATGGATGTAAAATCAACATTTTTAAATGGATATCTTGATGAAGAAGTTTAGTGTGGAACAACCACTTGGGTATGAGATATTGGGAAAAGAAGACATAGTCTACAAGTTGAAGAAAGCACTGTATGGTCTCAAGCATGCCTCAAGAGCTTGGTACAACATAATTGATTCATATCTTTTACAAAATGGCTTAAGTAGGTGTAGCAGTGAGCCTACATTTTACACCAAGATGAATGAAAAAGGTGAAATTTTGATTGTGTGCCTATATGTTGATGATTTAATATTTAGGAGTGACTTATCAATTGATTTGTTTAAAGGAGCTATGAATAAAGAATGTGAAATGAAAAATTTGAGTCCCATGAAATATTTTTTGGGCGTTGAGGTGAATCAAAATGAAAATAGTATTTTCATCTCCCAATCAAAGTATGCTAATGATAGTTTGAAGAGTTTTAACATGACAAAATGCAAATCAACATCTACACCATTTGTCACAGGTTTGAAGTTAAGTAAGGATGACAAAGGTTCAAATGTGGATTCAATTTTGTATAAAAAAATTGTTGGAAGTCTCATATATTTGATAGCTACAAGACTCAACATAATGTATGTTGTACTTAAGTTTGATTTCCAAATTTATGGAAGCTCCTTAAGACACACATTGGAAAGATGGAAAAAGAATTTTGGCATCCAATATTCAAGTTCAGATGAGTTCAAGCTAATTGGGTACACTGATAATGACTGTGCTAGAAGTGTTGGTGATAGGAAAAACACATCTCATTATGTTTTTCATTTTGGCATTGGTGCAATCATGGGCTTCCAAAAAGCAACCAATAGTCACTCTTTCATCAGTAGAAGGAGAATATGTAGCAGCCACAAGTGCCTCGTGTTAGGCAGTATGGATAAGAAGAGTGTTAGGAGAGTTGAAACAAGAACAAGAAGAGGCAACAAAAATATATTGTGATAACAATTCAGCCATAGAATTATCAAAAAATATAGTCTTTCACACAAGGAGCAATCACATTGACACCAAATATCACTTCAACATAGAGTTAATCAACAATGGTGAAATCTTCTTAGAGTTTTGCAGGTCTTAGAAATAGTGTAAAAACTTTTTTATAGAAGCATTGGGAAAAGATAGCTTCATCTATCAAAGAGATCATTTGGGAATCATTGACGATAGTAGTTGTGATTAAGGGGGAGTGTTGGAATTTCTCCCAACTCCTACCACAACCATCCCTATCTTCCCTGCATTCCTGCATCATTAGTTTCTGCAACTTGTGGTAGAGTGGTATCTACCACCATACCATGGGCCTCTTGTTTGTATTGGGCGGTATTGTGGTTCTACTACTATCCCGTGAGGTCATCCTCCATAGCCTGTGGTAGAGCGGTTTCTCCCACAGTCTCACAGCCTTCTTATTTTCTCTTGGCAATTGAGCAGTGAATTTTATTTTTGACAAGATTTTTAGCATGAATGCTTTATTGGGAATTTAATACTTTAAAGGACAATATTTAATAGGGTTTCAATTGTTTTTTGGATTAAAATTTTTCACTTGATGTGAATCTAGGTTTTACAATTAATGTAATTAATGACATTTAATTCACCTCTTTCCTGGTGAATTTTTCTCAGTGATTTTTGATGTGTATATTTTGTAAGGAAGTTTGTTATTATGATTATGAAGTGAGAATAGAAAAAAATATAAGTGTGCTCTATAGAAGAAAAATTGTGGTGAAACAAAGCAGTAGCTCTTTTTGTGAAATCAAATTATATTTTGAATGAATGAATGCAAATTTCAGTTTTTGAGTTATTTTAACATCAAGGGGTAAAATTTTTATTAAAACAAGGAGATGTTACAAAGCAAGAGCCTTAAATGGCCCTATCAAGATCAACCAAGTGATCTAAATGATGAGACAAATCCAGGGGTAATTTACCCTGATCCACTAAATTCCAATCATGAATATGATCATAAGCCCATTTAGCCAAACAATCAGCAACACCATTCCATTTGTGAGGAATATGAGTGAAAGTAATATACTCCAAAGAAGCACAAAGAGAGAATTTTTTTAACAATCAAAGCCAATTTCCAGCTCACATCATCCAAATACCACCTATTTAGTAAGTTCACCACAACCTAGGAGTCAAACTCACATATGATCCTTTGCCAGCCTAATTGAATGCCTCGCTTCACAGCCAATAAAATGGCTTGAGCCTCCATAAGGTTATTTGTATGAAGACCCTTATACATAGAGAAGATAAACTGAACATCTCTAGAGCTATCCCGACCCCCATCCTTAATGTCAGCATGACCCGGATTACCATGAGAAGAGCCATCTGAGTTGATTTTTAGGACCCCAAGAGGAGGAGGGGTCCATCTTCCCTCTCTATTCACCTTCGGGGTAGGATGCCTACATCTGTTGCACATGAGCTATCATTGCGGAGGAGGAAGATAAAGACGATTACAACAACCAACATCATGAGGGTCCACCAGAATAGTCATATCACACTTAGCCACAATAGTTTCCCCTAAAGAGTGTAAAATTTTCCACCATAGGTGAGGGGCCATCAACAACGAATCCTAAAAAATCGGCCTATTCCTTTCCAACCATAGGTTCCAGATAATAAAGGAAGGCCCAAGAGCCCAAGCAGCCTGAAGAAAGGGGGTAGAAATAGGGGCCCTACCCCACCATTCCCCAAACTCCACCAAAGAGGAAGCATGCCAGTAGGCCAAATTCCACACCCCCCACCAGAAATGCCAAATCTCCCTAGCATAGGAACAATGGAAGAAGAGATGTGAGACACTCTCTTCACAACCATGACACAAAACACACATGGAGGGGCCTTGGAACCCACATTATCCCAAGTAAGACACTAGTTTTGAGCCAATAACCATGTAAAGAAGTTGTACTTGGTCCATCATAGCTTATGCCAAACATGCTTCCACCAAGGGACCTGAATGTCCCCACACAACTGCCTACTTAACTACTTCTAACCGGCTACCGCAAAGTACTTTCTAGAAAAATTCAAACCATCCCAACCCAAGACATCAGATCCCCTGAAATAATTACAAGCACAGGAAGCCAAAAGCTAGGAAAGCTCATGCCTATCCCCCTTAGACCCTCTAGGTGGTCACCCAGAAGGATGCTTCCAATGAAAATTTGCAACCAAACCACCATGTTGCGCCACCTTATAATGCTCCACAATATCCCAGCCACTCACAAGAAAAACATCACAAAGGGGTTGGAGGTGAGGAAAAGAAGAGAGAATAGGAGGGTGACCATCCCAATAATCTTACCAAAAAAAGAGCCTGTGAACACGAATGACAGATCCAAAAAAGTGCACACTTAATCAACTGCGCCCCCACTTTCAAAGTATGCCAAATCATAAAACCACTCCCTTCCAGAGGATATCGAGGAACCTCAAAAGAACCAACACCCCAAAGATATTATGGTTGAGAATATAAGCCCATAATTTATGTTTACTAGTACACCATAGCCAGTAAAACTTAGTAGCAAGAGTTTTCCCATTCAAAATAGCAAAGCATAAAACAAGACCACCCTCCTGCTTTGGTCTATACACAGAATCCCACTTAACAAGGCTCCACTTTGAAGACAACACATTACCACTCCAAATAAATTGACGAGAAAGAGCATCAAATTCCTTAAGGAAATACATAGGAGCCACTTGAACAAAGCACTTGTAGATGGGAAGGGCCTGGATAATAGATTTGAGAAGAGTCACTCTAGCAGCAATAGACAACCAATGATGAGTCCAATGAGTAACCTTTCACCTAAGCTTATCGAGTAGCACTTGCTAGGAGGATCTGAGATGACAACCAACATTAAGAGGAATTCCCAAGTAGACAAAGGGAAGAGACCCAATTTGAAATCGCAGAATAGTAACAATCCACTGCTAGATAGCTTGAGGAGTATTAAAGAAGAATATAGAAGACTTCAACTCATTGATTTTCTGGCCCGAAGCTACCAAATAGATGTCCAAAGCTTTCCTAAAGGATTCAACCTCCCTAATATGAGTCAATCCCATAAAAGAGGTTTCATCCACAAATTGGAGATGAGAAAGTGTAGGCAATCCCATCCCCCACTGCCACCCATGAATCAAACCTTGTGAGACCTGAGAATTAAGAAACCGACCTAGCCCCTCACCATAATAATAAACAAATAAGGAGAGAGTGGGTCCCCCTGACATAGGCCCCTACTAGCCCCAAAAAGATCTGAAGGTTCCCCATTCACAATAACTGAAAAGGAGGAGGTCATGCAGCTCAAAATCTAGCTCACCCAGTCAGAGGAAAAACCAAAGGCCAACAAAATCTTCTGAAGAAAACTCCATTTAACTCTGTCATAAGCTTTTTCCATATCTAACTTGATAAACATAGACCTATCCTAAGAGGTTGCCAAGGAAAGAATGACTTCAGACGCAACCACCACCCCATCCAAAATTTGATGACCTGCCACAAAGCCACCTTGCTCCTTAGAAATTATCACAGGAAAACAAGATTTAAGCCTCTCAACAATCAACTTCATAATAATCTTGTACACCACATTATAGAGTGCAATATGTGTAAAGAGATCAAGTCTATCAACACCTTCCTTCTTAGGAATGAGAACTAGAAAAGTAGTATTCAGGGCATGAAACATCTGCTTACTATGACGAGACTCCCGAACCACCTCCAACAAATCCAGCTTCACAGTATCCCAAAAATCTTGGAAAAACTCAATTGAGAAACCATCAGGGCTAGGAGCTTTCCCCTTGTTCATCCCAAACACCACCTTCTCCACCTCCGACAAAGTCACTGGGAGAATAAGAGAAGCATTCAACTCATTAGAAATTAAAGAGGGAATCTAAGCAAGGACCCTATTCTCATCAGCCTCAGCAAGCAGAGAATCCTCAGTGAAAAAATTAGAGTAGAACTGACGAGCCTCTCTAGACAAAGCTTGTTGCGAAGAGATTGAAAGACCCTCAGAGTTAACCAAAGAAGAAATAAAACACTTATTCCAATGAGCTTGCACCGAATAATGGAAAAAATTCGTATTCCTATCACCCTCTTGAAGCCAATCAATCCTAGCCTTTTGTATCTAAAAAATCTCCTCACAAAGCTCCCACTCCACCAATTTCAAAGCTTGGGCCTTAGCATGCCCAAGAGCCTCTAAAAATCCCAAATCCAGAATTTGGTGGGTAATAACAACAAGGTGATCCTATGCTTCTCTTTTTCTAGCCTGAAAATTACCGAAACGTGACCTATTCCATCGCTTAGATGAAACTTAACATATTGCAGCTTCTTAACCAGAAAATACATAGCTAACTTGTAGGCAGGGGTGCCATCCTGCTACCACTAAGCAACAAGATCACCCAAAGATAGATCTCGTAGCCACATTAGCTGGAATTTGAAAGGAGGATTCTTAGGATTTTGGAAAGCTGAAATCAAAAGTTTAATAGGCCAATGATCAGAGCCACACCAATCAAGAATCTCAGAGCAAATGACCAAGCTACCTCTAACCCAAGAGCATGAGACAAGGAAATGATCAAGCTGCTGGGAGATCGCTTCAGGCTCACTCCTATTATTCCAAGTGAATATTCCATTAGAGGGTTTGACATCCACTAGAGCAAGAGAGTCCACATTAGTCTGAAACAGATCTGAAGCAGGACCAAGCCTAGGCAACCCTCCTTTTTTCTCCTCCAAGCTCAATACAACATTGAAATCACTAGCTAAGATCCAAGGAAGAAAGGGTGCACAAGACCTAACATATTTGATATGAGCCCAAAGCTAGATTTTACCACAGATGTCAATCAGAGCATAAAAATTACTAACCAAAATAGTCTCACCAGATTCCAAAACCGAAGCCACCACAGAAATAGCAGACTGGCTTGAAATCCACCAATGAGGAACAACCTTATGAGGATCTCATAAAAGGGCAAGACCCCCAAAGGTTCCCCTAGACCCAATACATTGACACTCGCTAGAAAACCAAATACAAGGGGCATGTTGAAGCATGAGTTCCATCTAAAGCTTAGTTTCCTGAACACAAAAGATATTAGGAGAATGAACAACAATCAAATTTTGAATAGCCTATTGACAGGAGGTGCTATTCAACCCCCTTGCATTCCATGAGAGAATAATCATGAGGAAGGTTGAGAGAAGTGGGCCTCAAGGGTCTTAACAGAACCAGATTCTACCAACAGATCCCTAGTAGATTTAAGCTTGTTGGAATCCTTCTTACGACTAGCTTTTGAAGAATTTTCAAAATTCCCTTTCTTGAGAGGGCATTGTAGCACCCCCAAAGTAGGAGATGATCCCCACCCTTTACCTGAAGAGAACACTTCCTTAGCTAAATTTGCTAAAACAATATCATCTTGTACATCTGTAGAGGCCCCAGGAGGCACAAAAATACCTTGCTCCAATGCCGAAGAAATATTCTGAACAACAATTGCCTGCTCCAGCCCTGAATTCTACCCAACATCCATACCAGTGGCTCTAGAAGAGAGCTCAAGAGGAATCCATTCCTCCAAAGCTTGATTATCTAGGACCTCAAACTGATTGAAACCCTAATCACTCTGTCTATCTTTATGGGCCCGTTTCTGACCCCTCCCTTTATTTCTCTGCTTAATAGGAATAAAGCCATCCTTATCGGGCCCACCCTTGACCACATATGCCTTACCTTTATCCCCCCTCTCCACTAAAGGCCTTGAGGAAGGAGAGGAAGAAACACCTGCTGATTTAGGTGCTCGAGGACACTGGTGCTGAAGGTGCCCATACTCATGACAAAATCAGCAATGAAAAGGAAGGGACTCATAATCTAGTGGTTGAATCCACAAGGCAGAGCCAATACAAATTTCCAAAAAATCTGGCAAAGGGTTATTTAAATCAATTTCAACACAGATGCGAGCATAAGAGAATACCTTTTTATCCAAAGAATTATGAGCAATTGTAGCTGACTTCTCCAACACAGCAACTATTCAGAGCAGAATATCCTCCCTCCAAAACTCTAATGACAACCATGGAAGACGGACCCAAATAGGAACCCATGTAGGAAGATCCTCTACCGCATTAAAACTGCCATGCCAGGGCTTAATGAACAAGCCAACATGATTGTAAAAATATGACCCTCCCTCAAAAACATGATTACTATCTGAGATGCAAGCAAAAATCAACCATGAAATAGCCATTTGTAGCCACCAATAGATCGAAATCCCCTTCAACCTCCCAGGTTCGATGGATCCAAGTCTCTAACACTGAGAGAGGGACATGAATACCCAAGAATTTGTAGATCAGAACATGTTGGCTCCAGTAAGCTATGTTTTCGTAAACCGATTGGGGAGAAATAACCAAAATAGGACGATTTTGACTCCGTGGCAGGCATCCGTTCACTTTCTTGAGCTTAGAGCTCTCACCCAAAAAGGATGAATCTAACTTTTGTGCATGCATGGCTGCTAAAAAATTCTGAGATGACTTTGGCCCAGTAAGCACCAGGCTTTTGGAAGCCTCTGTAATACCTCCTCGCCGATTCCCAACACCCAGCCCACACTGTAGCACCCTCTCCAAGCCCACACCGCTTCCACCACTGACTTCCCCCACAAATCACAGCCCCCAAACCACCATAGCACACACCCCCCAACCCCTACACAACATGTAAGAACATAGGCCCAACCTGTTACAGGCCGTGGGCACCTAGCAGCAACCTGTGCAGGAACCACGTGCAGGCCTTCAGCAGTTCCTCCTTTACCAGCGCAATCCCCTTTGCATCCTCTATGTTGAGTCAATTTTAGTTATCTATTATGCTCCTCTGCCTCTGGCCTTTAGTTCTCAAATGACTTCCTAAGGGCTTGCAATGATCATAGAATTCACAAGCAATTCACCACTAAGTACACACCTCAATAAGATGGTATAGCTAAAAGGAAAAATAGAATAATCATAGAAAAAGCTAGGAGCATCTTAAAAGCAAAGCATTTGTCAAATGAATATTGGGTCGAAGATGTAGCATGTGCAATCTATATAATGAATAGATGTCCAACCAAAAGTTTAAAGAATATGATTTCAAAAGAATTATTGAGTATAAAACAAATAGTGTTGCTCATGTAGACACTGAAAAATGTCATAAGCCTACAAACATCATTTTCCTCATCAATTCCCCCTTCTTCCCTCTATAATTGAATAATTTTGATTACTTGATTATTGTCCAAAGTCATATTATTCTATGTTATTTAATTAATCCACGTCCCTTCCTTTGATAAATTAAATATTTAATTATGTCACTAATTAATCTTTTCACTCTATAATTAAATAAATTCTCATTTATTTAATTATTTATTCACATTTTCCTACTATAATTAAATAATTATTTTAATTATTTAATTTTTCATTAGCTTTTTTTTCCACAAGTTAAATAAATCCTATTTATTTAATCACCACTTTTTCCCTCCACTATTAAATAATTACTTTAATTATTTACTAATTTGTCTTCTTCCTCTTCTTTTTCTTAATTAAAATATTGTTTTCAATTATATTAATTAAAAGTCAACTTCCCCTCTTCTTCTATAATTAAATAGTTACTTTAATTATTTATTTATTCACTTTCCCTCTTCTTCTATAATTAAATAATTGCTTTAATTATTTAGTTATTCAGTTTCCCTCTTCTTCTATAATTAAATAATTGCTTTCCCTCCTAAATTAAACAATTTTATAATTATTTAATTTACTTCAGCCACTTCTTTTTTTTATGCCAATTTCCTCTTTTGTCTCAATTAATTCTTCACCCTTGATAATTTTTTATTACATTTTAATCTCCATCATCCATCCTTAACTAAACCCTATTTTTTCCCTTAGATTTTAATCTCCATCGTTCTTTCTTAACTAAACTGTATGCCATAGTTACCAAGTTGTTCGCTATAGTCGCCAAGCTATGCATCGCATTTTTGTTAAACAATACGCCACATTTGTGACACAACTATATGGTTTAGGTAAAGGAGGTATAAATATCAAACTTTTCATTTTCTTCCTTTTCCATTCATTAGGATAGAGGGTCTTGGTGTTCCTAATATTTGATTTGTAGCCTGTGGCATTCACTGGGAGAAGACATTGCTATATAGACTACTAATCCATGTTCTTGTAGGATCTTGTGTGTCTTGGATTTTTAAGTAGGAACATTTATATTTTGGGCTTAAAATGAATAAGTGTCTTCTATGTTTGGTGCATTTGCACTCTTTTGTATAGTTGTAGAACCCTAAGTTGTTGGTGAATGTATACTCTCCCCTCATCTTCATGGATCTTGGGTGTAAGAGAAATCACTACACATCTTTTTCTTTTGTAGAAGGGCCTGCCTTTCGAGAAGTGATCACTCCAACCCTACTTGGATATGCTCAAATACCTCACATAAATGTGGGTAGCCTCCCTTTTTAGACTAGTATTGCCAGCAAAGTGCTCACCAGTTTGACCTTAGCTTTCACTATATTCACTTAGGTTGCCTTACATTCCTTAGTTTTCTATTCTTGTATTGCTTAGTCATCCCTAGGTCATCCCTAGTTGCATACACCTTTTACACTTCATAATAGAAAGCCTATCATATCTTTGATCAGTTCATTATCACATATCTAGAGTGTTCTTGACCTTGACCTTCTATCTATTAATCAACCATCATCATCTAAGTTGGGCCTTCAAACTCATGAGTCTAGTACTGGTTTACAATTTTTGGCCAAACTAGATATTGAATTGATTTTTTCTAAATAAATCTTCACTTTCAGGCACCTTTAGCGGCTAAACCGTGAAGAATTTGAAGATGATGCAAACTAGTGGTTTGTGACATTTTGTCTATAGATTCTAGATATATTTTTTTCAAAAAATTTGGAATCAAATTGCACTTCTTTTTCCATCTCCTTTGAAAACAAGTTTTTTTTCAGTAAACACCATTTTCAAGGAGTGATGCTCACTGTATACAACATAACTTTTTTTCCATGAAGGATTAAATTCTATTTTTATTTTTATTTTTAATTTAGATTTGTAACTACGATATCTAGTTCTTTCATTTGGTTTCATAGTTTTGTATTGAATATTTTTTCCTTAATCAATTTTTGAAGTCAAACCAATTACAATTTAGACATAGGCAGACTATATACAACATAACATTTTTTGTATGTATCAAAATTCATTTTTTGTTGGATCAAGGACTTCAATATCTAGTTCACTAATATTTTTCAAATATTTTTTGATAATTTTCTATTTTTCCACATGTGCAGAACAAAGAGATTGATTTTTGGTGAAAAACCTACATTCACAAGAAATAAAAAATAAATATAATAATAAAATTAAATTTATTTAAAATTATACTTTTTGGGAAGCTTATAATAAGGACTAGACATAATTACAAAAAATAAATTTTAAATGAATTCATTTGATCCCCCAAAAGGTAAATCAAAAATTGTTTTTAATCACCATTTTGATAGGTGTAAAGGAGACTTTGTTATAGGTATGGTTTAAAACTAGCAGGGTTCTATCCAAGGGGGTTTGATCTAAGGTGGTTCGATCAAACCCTCTTCAATTGGAATCCTTTAAATGGAAATTTTCAAGGCTTAAATCATTATATTTTCTAAAAATATGTGATTTCAATAAAAATTAGGATCTCCCAGAAATTGTAAACCAGTATTGTGGGATCACCCAGTCTATACATTTCACTGCATTCACTTAGGTTTCCTTACATTCCTTAGTTTTCTATTCTTGTATTGCTTAGTCATCCCTAGGTGATCCCTAGTTGCATACACCTTTTAGACTTTAGAATAAAAAGCTTATCATATCTTTGATCAGTTCATTATTACATATCTAGACTGTTCTTGACCTTGACCTTCTATCTATCAATCAACCATCAACATCACAGTTGGGACTTAAAACTCATGAGTCTAGTTTAAAAGGTTCACTTTGTCAAATCATCACCATCCTTTATAGCTTTTTTCTTCTTAAGGTCTTGACAATCTAACTTTTTACCTTGAGCTATCTTAACTTGGTTAGTGTCCTTTTCTTAAGTCCCAAAGGTGCATGTCTATAGCCTCATTTGTCATCCTTTATCCATAATTTCGTATCCTAGGTTTGGTCATACCATATCCTTGGCCATCGCTTCCAATTGCATCATTGCATATCCTACCATTGGTCACACTATCCTATTGTCATATTTGCACCCTCATATTGGTCATAAGTGCATTACCATTTGGCATTTCTATATCTTAAAAATTCTAAAAACCATAGCATAGTTTCATATCCATCATTGCATTATCATTCCTTTAGATTACATTCTCCTCACCAAGTTGCAAGTCTTATATGGTCCAAACTAGGTTACAAAAGAAGAGAACAAAGATGGAATACACAAAAAAAGATCTCTATTTCAATCTAGCTAGCAATATGAATTTTGGGTCTTCCTCCTCAAATGGGTTATCCAAGTCACAATCTACATTTCCAAATACTTTTGAGAATTACACATTGCAAGAGGTCCAAAGAGGCTTAACCAAAGAATAAATTGAAGCCATTTCCCAAGACCCTAGAGTAGCATGCATTGTAGATGAGATAGTAGCAATATATTCTGAATGATTTCTCATGAAACTTATACAAAGTGGGACCAAACTTTGTCCTTTTTTTGATATCAACATGCTTTCTAAATCACAAAAAAATGGTACCACACAAGACCAAGGACATAACGCATCCACTTCCAACATTTCTACCTCACAAGTGCATGTTACCTTGTCATTAGGGGGAACAACTCAAAACTCTATAATGCTCAACATGACCCTTGCTGGACTCAAGCAACACTAAGAAGGGGGGTGAATCAGTGTTGAGGAATTTTAAACTTTATTAATCTATCCTTCCAAGTGCTTAAGACATTCAATCAAATGAAAGATGCATTCAAACATGAAACAATAAACCACAACACCATAACACAAGGATTTTTATACGGAAACCCTATTAGGGGAAAAACCACGGTGGAGGTTAACCCACAATTTTAGTACTCAAATATAATGTTTTACAAAATGGGAATACACTTGCATTCAAGCACACTGCCTAGAGCTCACTACTCAAAATAAGGAAGGGTCACTACCTTACAAGAGATTTGGATTACACCAAAAGATTCAACTAAGAAGATAGCATCTACAAATGCTTGATTATAATTTCAGTTAAGCTCATAAATTAGATTCTAGACCTCCTGTCTGATTCCACACTTCACTCTACTCTACCTTAATTTGCT
This sequence comes from Sequoia sempervirens, assembly GCA_007258455.2. Taxonomy (NCBI): domain Eukaryota; kingdom Viridiplantae; phylum Streptophyta; class Pinopsida; order Cupressales; family Cupressaceae; genus Sequoia; species Sequoia sempervirens. The sequence continues at coordinate 468,236,347 of VDFB02193867.1, forward strand.
TCACAAAAATCCTCTTTTATACTAATGAAAATCTCTTAACTTCTCTTCTGATAATCGCATACACATCAACACATATCAAACTCACACATATGCACAACAAAATGAATTAATCAATCTCATATATATATCTACTACCAAGATTTCAATCACTACATATGTTGGCTCAAATGAAATAGAAAATATCTTCCAACTATTAGCTCAAATCATGAATAACTTTAAATGCACATCCACCAAAGTCGGCCATAGCATAGATAAGACCTAAAAAAAAATATTCGAACACAAAAATACTTTACACAATTCCATCTTAAACATCCGTAACACCAAATATTCACTTAGTTGGCCTTCATATACAGGTGAATAGAAAATAAAATAATCAGATCTCCTAAACCGTACACCACTTGATGTGACAACACAAAACTTGAGAGTAAGATATTTCATATGCCCAATGTCCTTTCTTGAGATCCATAACCGAAATTGATAACTTGGTAATGCAAACTACTTATCAGATTCAAGCTTCTACTGGATACCCTATTCTTCACTCTGCCTTCCGGTATAGAAAAATGCTGACATGAGGATTGGATCAACAACTTCAATTGCCATCAATGACAACACTAGAATCCATATGCCAACAATCTCCCCCTTGGGCATTGATATCAACACTTAGTGAAAAATGACTAAGTGTCAGAACCTTCAAAGCTTCAAAAAGCCATCAATGACAACACTAGAATCCATATGCCAACAATCTCCCCCTTGGGCATTGATATCAACACTTAGTGAAAAATGACTAAGTGTCAGAACCTTCAAAGCTTCAAAAAGCCATAGGTGACAAAACTCAACAAAGCTCCCCCTAAGTTTGATAAGGCATTTTTCACTAATCTCTCTCCCACTTTGACATCAATGACAAAAAATTTCTTTCTCCCCTTTTGAAGTGTAACCAAAACTTACTTGTGCAAAAATTGATTAAAAAACTTGAAGAAATACAACCACTATTTGAAGATTATTTTGTGCTTCTCCTTCAACTCCAGAAGAAACTTCTTCAATGCTTCCACTGCAATCCCAATGATTATGATAATGTTGTTATTCTCAGATGTCTGGTTGATAATTTTGGTGAGGGATTCCAAAATGGTGAAGACATCTTCCAATACTTCACTGTTCCTCAGTTTCTCAATCAATTGTTCCAGCCTACATTTGGTTATGTCCTTCACTTTCCAAAAAGTATCAACAATCCTATTCCTGGTGTTTTAAACATTTGTATGTTTTGTCTTCAATTCCTGAATTCTTTTCTTGATTGCACCGTCAACATCTTGAGACATGTCAAGGTTTTGACCAATATTGTTCAACTTTGTTTCAATTTGTTCTAGCTTCTCTTTGTACTTGTTGATTGCATGAGGCCATTAAAGACAATAGTTATAAATGCTGTTTGCAATGCGTATGCATTGTATTAGTTCATTCATGTGATTTTTTAGCTTAGTAAGTGATAGTTTGTACTACTTCTTCAGGTGTATTCTTCTTCCTTATTCTGAGATTCAGAGTCCATGATTGCCTTGATACATTCAATCATATCTTTTGGCAACTTATTCTGCAAACTCTCCAATTTGATATGATTGTGCACAAAATGAGCACTTAGTACACTTAAGATCATGTCCTGCTCATTTGAAGGTTTGATAGACCACATGTTCATAATCTTCTACATTCCATCTTCCTCATCAATAAGCTGCATTACATATTCCTTGGTTAGATCACCTTCTTCTTCACTTCCTTCTTCCATTTCCTTTTCTTGTTCTGGTTTAGCTATTTTCAGTTCCTTTCCAAGGGTGTCCTTAGATTCCTCATTGGATTTCTCATCTAGTATGTCCACAATCACTTGTTCTTTTCCCTTTCCTTCAACTTTTAGAGTCTTGCATGTCGGTGGAGTACAAACAACAATTTCCTTTGTTCTTCTCTTCTTTCTCTCTACCTCATTAGAGTAGGGACCAACTTCAAGTCCTCTTACTAGAATGGAAACACCAATTTAACCAAACTTTTTTAGAAAACTCTTAAAGAAACTTTCATATACTTGATCATAGTTTTCCAAATTGTTAGAGTATATGTAAATCTGCTTGCAAAATGGTTCACTCTCTTCCCATGTTACACTATTGTTTATGGGTAAACAACTCATAAAATACATCACAAGGCATATAGCCAAAGTACCAAACCTGAAAGGGTAACTTGATTCCATTTTCAATTGCATGTTCTCCATTAGTTGATATTTCAACAATCCACAAAGATCAAAATATTGATCTTCCATTATCATCTTGTGTGAAATATAAACTGCACCTGCTGAAGTAGCACCTTCTTTGTTTCTAAAAAAAGGTTTTGTAAGATATTCTATTTGTGATTTACCTTGCCATTGGATCCTTAATTGTGGATATTATCAAAGCCCTTTGGTCTCCAGTTACTCTGGTTAGGGTGTCAACTTCTTTATTTCAGATTGATTTCTTCCTCGGTACTTCCCCAACGTTGCATAACCCAGTTACAACTATGATCACTTCTTTTGAGATATGGTAGGGTTTATCCAAAGTTAGAATATCATCATTCAATCTATTTAGAATGAACTCAATGATTTCTATATTTCTAAAATAAGGAAATTTACTCCAAATATCCAAGCTTTTCTATTTTGCTCCATTCAACCATTTCAATTCATCGTTCGACAACATGTTTCTTTCAGCTCTAATCTTCTTGTTGCTATACTCATTTAAATTTACCATTCCTTTGAATTTTTCCATTTTACCTTCCATACACATGACTTAAAAATACCAAACAAATTCTTCAACCACACACCAAATTTCTCAATACAATCAAAGTTCCTGATGGATTAGGGTTTCACCACTGAATTCTCTTTGCGCTTTCAAAATTTTAATGTAGAGTGCAATCCTTCTTCTTTTCTTTGACACAAAGTGACAAAAGAGGGTTTCAATTCCCCTTTTATATCTCAAACACCTAAATTTTATTGTAATAAATGCTTTTTCCCTAGCTTATTTGGATACCCTATTTTCTTGAGCAATTGCCAACCAAAAAAATTATGCGAACCTTTAACTTAGCATATTTAATATCCTTTCCAACTGATTGCATAGCATATGTAGATCAAGAGTGCAACCACTGCAATCATCCACATCCTGGTGTCAATTTCTGGTAGGGGGTTTGAAGGATTTTTCTTGACAGGTCCTCCTAGGCCAAAGGCCTAAGACTAGTTCCCTGAAAGATTACCAGAAGTAGGTTCTGATGCTGGCTCATTTCCTACAATAGAGGAACTCTTCTTCACCCATGTATTCTTCATTTGATCTCTTATTTCATCCACAACCACTTTCTGTTTTCCTTTATCATTTCTCTGCATATTTTTGTCTTTGTCTATCAGACCTCTTCTATCCATATTCTTGTTTCTACATAATCTTGCAATGTGACTATATTTGTTGCAATTGAAACACAAAATTTCCTTGTCTAGACCATTCATTCCATTTATTTCTTCTTGATCTCCATTGATTTTCAATATGCCCAAATATTCCACAAGTATAACATTCTACATTCTTTCTATTGACATAGTTGTTTGACACATTTCTACATTCAATTGACTTATGACCAAATTTATTGCAATTGAATCACTAACTAAAAAATGATGAATCAATTGATTTCATTTTACTTCTACATTGAGCATCCATATGACCAAATTTATTGCAATAAAAATAGTATCCATTGAACTTTTGAGCATAGGTTGTCTTAGAAAATGCCTTTTTTCTTTGTCCATCAGATTTCCTTGCTGAAAATTCCTTTGTCCAGATCCAAAACTTTCTCCTTTTTCATATCCAAGACCTCGCTTATCATTTGCATTCTTCTTCCCTTGAGTGAGCTCATCAAGCTTAATAGAACTGATCTTGAACTTCTCCTTGTATTCATTTGCAGTAGCTAATTCATCTCTAAGAATAACAATATGTTTTTCAAGCTCTTCTTCATTGTCTCTGGATTGTTGTAGTTCCATTTCCAACTGAAATAATTCTCCATTTATTCTATTGCATTCATTAGATCTTTCTTTTAGGGATTGGATAAGATTCTCCTCTTTCTTCTTTCTATCTTCAATCTCCTTAGTCAGTTTTATCATCATAGATTCCATCTCATGCTTTAGGGTAGCATTGTCTCTAGCAAGATTTTCACATTCTTCACTTATTTCCTTCAAGGTTTGAAATAGATGATCGCCATCCATCCTTTTGATTTCTTCAATAATTTTTCTCTTTTTTCTTTATCTAATCGTGTAGAGGTCCTTTCTCCTTTCCTTGGATTTAATAACCCGATCCTTCAACTTCTGAATGAATTTCTCAGCATCCTTAAGATTTCCTTTCAATTCCTAGAAGTTTCTACCTTAGACTAATCAATATCATCAAGTGCCACCACAAGCTACTGTTGAAGACTACCAGAGTCCATTACATTCCAAGATCTACCTCAAGCTATTAAAAAATTTCAAATGAATTTAGGTCTGATACCAATTGTTGGACTCAAGCAGCACTAAGAGGGGGGTGAATTAGTGTTGAGCAATTTTAAACTTTATTAATTTGTCCTTCCAAGTGCTTAAAACATTCAATCAAATGAAAGATGCATGAACATGAAACAATAAGCCACAACACCATAATACAAGGATTTTTACTTGGAAACCTTGTTAGGGGAAAAACCACGGTGGAGGTCAATCCACAATTTGAGTACTAAAGTATAGTATTTTACAAAATGGAAATGCACTTGCATTTAGGCACATTCCCTAGAACTCACTACTCAAAATAAGGAAGGCTCGCTGCCTTACAAGAGATTTGGATTACACAAAAGATTGAACTAAGAAGATAGCATCTACAAATGCCTAATTATAGTTTTACTTAAGATCATATATCAAATTATAGACCTCCTGTCTAATTTTGCACTTTTTTCTGCTCTGCCTTAATTTTCTTAAAAAAATCCTCTTATGTACTAATGAAAATCTCTTAATTGCTCTTCTGATATTTGCATACACATCAAAACATATCGAACTCACACATATTCACACCAAAATGAATTAAATGATCTCATATATATATCCACTACCAAGATTTGAATCGCTATATGTGGGCTCAAATGAAACAAAAAATATCTTCCAATTGTCGACTCAAATCATGAATAACTTTGAATGCACATCTGCCAAAGTCAACCATAGCATAGGGGTAAGTGCACCAAGATGGTCACACTTTTGTGGCCAAAAAAGTGAAAAATGAGACATTACGTGTTCGTGTTATAACATGAATGTGTTATGTCGTTTTAAAAGCAAAAAAAAAAGTGAGCATTCTTCATTTTCTTTTTACTGGTTTTCATCTCCGCCTGCGGCCAAAAACCCTGCATTATGCGCTCGCGTTGTTGAGGAGGTGATTTCTTCACATTTCGTCAATTTGAGTTTGATTTTCTTCACAAATATGGCACCACGACGATGAAGAGATGCAAGAGGTAAGTTTTGTTTGGTATTTGTTATGATTTTTTTTGTTTTAAATTGATTTTGTTTGTTTTAGTTTAGAAATGAATGATTTTTTTTAATTTGTAGGAAATCCTCAACAAGAGGAGGAAAATCCTCAACCAAATCAACCTCAACAAAATCAGCCTCAACAACAAAATCAACCTCCCCACCATTCTCTCAATACTCCTCCTGGCACTCAAGAAAATTTGAGTGAAATTGAAAACAATAGAAAAGAAGTTGAGGATCTTATTAGTAGGTTGAGTGATCAAAATTCTTCAACCACAAAAAGAATACATCTAGCAGATTCATTGAAGGATTTGTTAAAAAATGTAGATGCAATTACCCAACAAATATCTGGATGGAAAAATAGGAGGGAAACATCAAGGGCATATTGTGCAGACAAGTTATCATATAAACAAGTAAAAGATTTAAAGATTACTAAAGGTGATTTGTACTCTCTATTCACTGACCCAAAAACAAATCAAAATCTCACCCTCAATGCAAAGAGGTTTCCTATTCATTGGTGCCACCACCAAGAGATTAGAAACCATTTTTATGATAGATGGTATATGGTCTTTGATTACCCACAGTGCAATAACTGTGAAGTCCCCCAGTATTTTCTTAGGAAAATATATACTGTGAGTTTGTGTTGAACCAAATCCCAAATTATTTTGATATGAGGGAATTTCAGGGGAGAGGTGGGGGGTCAGCACAGGATAGGCCCGGTGCACAGCCGGATCCAACATGACAGGGGAGACGACCTCTCGTTAGGCACCCTCCTGAGCAGATTGTGATGCCTGTAGTTGCAAAGGAGAGTGCTGATGTAGAGACTTTGTAGGTGATCACATCCTTGACTCGGAGTGTCATCCACCACACTAGCCCCATTGTACAGTGCAATCCAGGGGAGTCTTCAGGTGGTGGCCTTCGAGGCCATGTGTGTCGATCTTGTGGAGCCACTTGTTTGTATGACCCTACCGGCCCTCAGGAGGGTGCTATGCAGGATCCATATCCTTCTATGCAGGCTGATCCATATGTATCTATGGGGATGGAGAGGGCAGCTGGCATTCTGCATGATTCATATGGTATTGATAGTCAGGTAAAATTCAACATGTTCATTGAATTTAGTTTATTAAATTTTGATTGTGAAATGCAAGATTAACTAATTTAGTTTTATTATTTTAATAAAATTGCAGGGTCATAGCGTTGAGCCTGGATATACTAGTCATCAGCCTGCTTATTTTTGCAGTACACCTATCAGTGGGGTATGTTAAGTTAGTAAACAATTCTAAATTTAGTACACATGCGTTAATAGCATTGTTTTACGAATGGTATTTTAATATGTTATTTTGGATGTTGAACAAGGTACTATCGAAGGATTCAAGGGAACACCTTCGAGTGCAAGTAGATTTAATCAAACATTCATGAAGGTAATATAGAATAAAGAGAACTTAACTAATGAATTCTAAGTTTAATCTAGATTTGTGTATATATAGTCATAAGAGTATATGGGTTCACTAGGTTATTATTCAAGCTTTTAAAAATCGTCCTACTATGATTGTTTGTCTTAGAATTCCTACACTAGCAAGCTATATATAATAAAAATTTAACATGGAATTGACAAAGGTAGAGCTACATTCTACTCCATCCTATATAATTTTTTGTGATGTCAATGTAACCAAGAATAAGACTATGGATGTCCTACACATGATGTCAATGTAACCAAAAATAAAATTTCTATCCTCGACCCTATCTATCAGCCACTTGACTCCTTCAATATCTCCTAGATGCTTGGAGATGCTTAAGACTAGGTCAAAATACCCTATATTCTCTTCATTTGTTGCATAGCTCATCAAGTTTCCCTATATGTTCTCTAAATAATCATGATTGCATGGAAAGAAGTTATAAGTACTCATTAAACTCTCAACTATTGGAGCCTCCTCAAACTTTCCCATCGGATGTGGAAAATGCTTAGAAATGATTAAATTCCCTAATAGGGCATGGGAGATCTTTTAAGAAAACATTTGACACTAATTTGATCCATTGAATTCTTCTTCATTCTTATATATTCCTCAAATATACCTTGCAATACCCCTATCATACCTAAATCTACTACATTCATGTCCTTGTTAGCTAGCATGTAGGTGATATAGTATGGTCCATGAATTTTTATGTCTTCTTTTTTCATTTTTCTATACAGTCCTCTTTTATCTCACTACTAGGTCCTTACATAAAAAGAAAAGAAAAACATTACTTCTTTTTCTCATCTAAGGCCCCTAAGGTTTTAAACCCCTTAGATGCAAGGATTCAAAGCACACCAACCATGTGGTACAAATGACTAAATCCCAAAGACGGTCTGTAGCAATGAAAGAGAACTTGAAAAGGTATAGAGAGCTACATTGGTGACTCAGGAGAAACTTCAACTTTCAAAAACAAAGCCAATTAGGCTGGCAAACATGTGGACTAGGACAACATTTGGTGGAAGAGGAAGAAAGATCACTAGGACTCTGGAGGTCCACCATACTAGATTTTGATATTCAACGATGAGAGCAGAAGAGAGAGCTGATATCATGTATCAAAACATTAAGCATGCATTCTTCTAGCCAATGGATAAGGAGATGATTACTTTTCTTCATTTTCATTTGCATAACCATATCATGGCGTGGGAACCATGAAGACCAAGGATGTCCAGTTTTATGTGGAGGTAATGGATGTGGTCCAAACTTTAGGAGGGGCAAGAAGCTCAATGTATGATCTTGATGAAATTAAGGAAGAACAATAAGAGAGGAATAGGAAAAATAAAATCAATACATAGTTTCAAGGATTTGTCAAGAGAGTAAGAGAGCTATGGGAGCAACCTCATCTAAAATATTTTGAACTAGAATTTTATATAGCATTTAGAGAGCTTGGTTTTCATGGAGTTCCTTTCAAATCCTTGCTTTTATTGTTCCTATGGTAAAATTTTTGGTAGAGTTGGTGGAATTACCTTTCTTAGTAATCACTATTACTGAGATTGAGATTGTTAACCTTGAGAGAGTAGGACTTGGGAAAAAGGGATTTGATATGGCTATTGTTTTCAAATAATTCAAGTGAGATGTACTCCATATGTACGCCATTCCTCAATCTTCACTTGATGACATCAAGGAATGGATGAACTCCATGGATATAAAGTATTATGAAAGTAGAATGAACTTGAATTGGCAACCAATTTGTAAGACTATTACTAATGATCTAGATAAATTTATTGAAGATGTTGGTTGGGAATTTTTGAATATGGAAGCTAGTGATTTTGATTCTAATAATTCAGAAGGGTCAGATCAAGGATACAAACCCTCTAATGTAGAAGAGGAATCATAATTAGATTTCATACAACCACCATCAAGAGTGTTACAAGCCAATCAACAAGATGGAGGGAATTCTTATATAAGGATAATTTTCAATGTTGCAGGTAACTTTAATGCCAACTACAATGGCAACATTGAAATTCCCTAGCAGTATTTATGTTAAGAAAATTTCCTTTAGATGCAAGGATTCAAAGCACATCAACCATGTGGCTTAATTTATATCATAAGTTGTACCATGATGTTCACTATGCATTCCTCTACTCTTTCAATTGTCAAATGTGCCACTGACTTGTCATTGATCACCATCATATTCTCCTTTTCATGATTATTTTCTCTATCATCTTTGGTATAAACACTTGACTATTATATTTAACTCAAGTGAGGAAACTTAAAAATCATAATGATAGGCCAAAGAAAGAATATTCAGTCTTTTCATGGTAAAAGGAAACCTCAATTTAATCACTGTCATCCTCAAAAGGTTAATTCCATTGTCAAACATTTATTGCATATCTTAAACTATGACAAGCGTTTAATAAGGGTTTTGAAGAATAGGCCCTTGACAAGTTAGCTCCATCATTTTATTGTCGTTGTATCTTTATTTAGCTCTTACTCCATTCCTTGCAAAGTTGATACTTGGATTTGTCATACTTAACTCAGTTGGCTACTATCAAAGCTCCTTTTGACTTGATCATCTCTTCTTCTCATATTGGTTGTCATATTTTACATTGTGTTTTGATGCTTTTTCACTTAAATTTTTTCCTAAAGGGTCTTTTGTTTTTCAATGTGATTGTCCCAGGTTATTTCTTTTTAAAAAATTGATAATCATATTGTTGCTTACGTTGCATTACATATCATTCAAACTCAAAGCATTACTTCAAATTCAATAACTATTTTATGATTGAATAATTTGTTGTTTTATTTTCAGATGTTGGTGACAGAAACACCGCCCAACGTAACAAGGGCAATGGATATTGGTGTTTCTACTGCAATAGAATCCTCGATGGCTCTGATAGGGGAGGTATGAGGCAAATTACTAAATTT